>CM062804.1:869323787-869943776 GCA_031772625.1 Pinus tabuliformis | reverse complement strand
AACTATTATTAGCATGTTTATATTTACAAATTTTCTATGATTCATGTGTGGGTGGTTTTATGTCAGTGTTTCACTGTGTATTTTTCTTCTAAGCCATAACTTCGATCAATAGGTCTTCATTGTTTGGAAAAAAGTGATTCAATTTGAATTCTTTCTGAAAGCTCAGATTTATATTTTCCAAATTACTTCTATGTTGTTTAGCTTAAATATAATTATCAGAATTATTCTAGCTCTATTTTTTTATATTTATTTTCTACTTTCTCCTATCATACCTAACTAATGAATTTTCTAAAAAACCATAAGTTATCTTGCCTTTGTTAAATTGTTTATGTATCCTGTGGTTAGCAGCCTTTGCACCAAAGTCCATGCCCAATTTTACTTGTTTTATTCTTTCCAAATAATTCTCATCTCATCAATTAAATCTGGCCAATGAGCTTATAAACCTACTGCTAAAGTGACTGTGAGTGGTGGAATTTTAAGGAGAGATCCATCTCCAGATTGAAGGACCAACTTTCAATCCAAAGTGGTTAGAGGTTACCTTAGTTTTTTCCCTCTACATCCAGGGTTTTTTCTAAGTGATATCACTACCATTATCCCTTTTCATTTTCATGTACTTGACTTATGTTTGTTAGTACTAGCCATAATACATGAACTAGGTGTCCATCCTCACTCCCTCTCAACCTAGGAGTAATTCACAATCCCACGCTTGTCTTAGAATTACTCATACTTCCCTTACATCAACTACCTGTTCATCCATGAAGATTTGTTGTAACTTCTCGGCTCCTATCTGCATCATACTCTCGAATCATAGTGTACTTCAACCTTCTAGATTATTTGACAATCTTCATACAACTTAGATCAACACAAGGTATCATAGTAGAATCCAACATGACATCACGTAGTCCATTAAACAGAGCCAAACTTACTGAAAAATTGTCATATGTTCATCTTTTTCAATGTCCAATGTAACACAATTATTCTTCTTTCTCACTCAAGGAACCATAGCCAATCTTAAGCAAAAACTATTAGCACCTTTTCCTCATCAATCAACATTGTCAGCCCAATAAGTATATCAAAGAACCAAACAACTACTAGTTTAATGAGGTATCAAAAAGATCAGAACTTCCTCAACTTGCTCATAGATGTTTCCATAAATCTATAATCCATCATCCCAAACTTCTAGCGGATCTTCATCACAAACTTATTTTAGTTTTCTGCCAAATTTCAAATAGTAGTGTATTAATCCAAGATCCTTCTGCTTCCAACTCCCTCGAAAGTCAATGTTTAGTCCTTTGACTTATGAGTCCTTCTTTCCCTAAGTATGAGGCCTTCTTTAATCATGAGGTTTCTTTTCAAACCCTTAGGGCAACTCTTCTAATTGAGACAAATGTCTTATCATGAACCTCTTCCTCTTAATGGGAGAACCTTCTCAAATCTTGATTCCATGCTACCATCTTGGTGCATGCTAGATTTTTCTAATGTGTACTTCAAGCTTCTCTCTCTTTTTTCATTCCATATTCTATGATTCAAGAAATTCTTTGTTCTTTTCTATGTTCATTCAATTCTTTCATTTGTTGTCAAATCTTAGGCATCTCTTATAATTGACTTGCAAACTTTATTAGGAGATTATGGAAGAACAAATATAATTAAGCAGAGTGCATACACAAAAGACTATCCAAAGAAAGAAATAATAGTAATTAAAGAAAGGATATGTAGAGTACTTATCTTCTGAGAAAAGAATAAGCTCCCTCTTAATCTTGTACTTCTAGTAATTATCACCATCCTTGTCCTCATATCAACATGATGTCATTTTTTCTATTCTCAAGAGCTAGGGCTTCTTTTAGAAGAAACGATTAGTCTTAGGGTTTTTTCCCTAAGGTTTTATTAATTTAGGATTTTGCTAGGGTTTACAAACCGTAGATGATTTAATATACAAAGTCTTCAAAACTTGCCATATCCAATACTTGCAAGTTCTACAAGCATACTAATGTGTTAACTACAAACCCTAGAATTGTTATTGACATACCTTCTTGTTACATGTCATTTTTTCACCATTAGGAAAATGACCACAAATTTGGATCTCTCGCTATCTGATGAACCCTTTTTAGTAATCCCCTATAAAGATGGAAGGAAATTCGGAAGGCCCTCCTATGACGAGTCACTTCCTATTGACTTCAACATATTATCTAGGAAGTTGACTTAGAAACTCCCTTTAGTGCCTTGGGACTTGCATACCTCAATGGTCGGTCTCATCACTTTCGATGACAAGTTCATATCAATGGCCTTCGATCAGAAGATTCTATGAGCATTCAATGTCAGATCATTCATTCACACTTAATAGATTGAAATAGTGTACCTTGAGGGTCATTGAATTTATTGGTGGTTCCTCTCACATTTGTTAATGGTCCTCATCATTGACCAGCAATCAAATGGTGTTTTCCATGTTCGACTTCGACACATTCATTCACATGGTTAGGCTCATACTATCAAGTGGTAGTGACAAAGACCGGCTAGATCTAGTTCTATCCATCCATGTTAGGTAGAGCTTTCATGACTTATGTATAGATCGATAATGTATGATGATGGTTGTGTTCATATTGAGTCTATCTGAGCATGGATCCATGATGTATGTTTCGTGGTCATGAATTTTATTTTCAGGATGGATTTTTGCACATTTCCATACTTAGGTCTAGAGTTGTTGATATGTTATACTAAATATGGGAATGCCTACCTCAGAGATGATTTCATGGTTATATTTTACTGTAACCATTGATTTTTTATTTTTAGGTCTCCAACCAATTGATCTTTGATCTAAAATTTCGCATGAAAAAGCACGTTAGTCGTCATACATAGTTTTTGACTTTGCACTTTAGGGGAAAATCTATTACATGTCATTTTGTCACCATTGTGAAAATGACCACAAATCTAGATCTCTCGCTATCTGATGAACCCTTTTTAGTAATGGCCTACAAATATGGAAGAAAAACCATTATGAGAATTACAAAAATCTTGGGTTACATTATGAAAAAACCCTAATTTAAGTCATTGTCACAAGTTTACCATTAACAAATTGCAACAATGCATCTTGAATCATTATAACCTACCAGCATTGTCGCACATTTCCACACTAAAAGGTGCAACAACCTTTCTACATGGATAAAAATAAATAATAAAATCTAGAAGCCTTGTTGAGGAATATTATCCCAACAACATGGACTTGAGGCCCTACCTATCTAGACCTCGTCCCAAGATTGATGGATCCAATCCCACTCATTATGTAACCTATATCCCATTTTTTTGGATCTCATCAATGGAAAATGGATCTACAATCTCTTCTTCTCTCCTATAAATATAGTGCAGGTCAAAGGGGAGAGGTTGGATTTTGAAGTACTTGGTTTATGCCCTTATGTTGTCTAATTGAAGTTGAAGGCTTGTCTGCAAAGGAAGGATTGGAGATATTTTGAGTGGAGGCTTATGACATCAAGGCTTGGGTTGTAATCTCTCCCTCTTATTTGTTAATACAATATATACTATTTTTCGCGCATGATTTTCTTATCATTTGCATTCATTATATCATATTAGATGGTGTTGCCATTGATGTCAACCCTCGAGCTTGACTTTGACTAAAACACCACTCATTATTGTCAAACAATTAATGAATGCTACTTAATAATTGTCTAGCTTACATAAAATTGGAAATTCCACTGTTGGATGGTTGAAAACCCTAAGTTCTAGGATTGGGTTCTCTGGTCAATGGATATACCCCAAACTTGTCGAGAATTCTTTGAGAAGCTAATAACTTATTTTTTCCCAGAGATCCACTTCATTGGATTCTCCTCGTCGACATGTTTCTGGTGGTATGTGGCATGCCATGTAGTTCTTCATGGTTTGATAGATATTTCGATTTGAAGTTGTGAACCCCTATCAATGGGTCAAAACCCCAAGGGGTGGTGACATGTCAATTTATCATTGGTTAGCTTACCATCAAAATTAAAGTTTCTCATCTAGGGTTTGTATCCACACGCCATAACCCTCATAAAAATTAAATACTAAACCCCAACTTGTAACACTTTTCTTAAGCTCTTATTCTTGATTAAAATAAAAATTATTAAAATCTAAGAAGCCCCTCGTCTCAAGTAGAAAGGAAATTAAATTAAGTCAAAAAAAGTTAATGTCTCCATACATATGTGTAGAAACTTCATTCTTTGGGGCTTAAGCTATCATTAAAATTAAATTATTCCTCAATAGCGCTAGTCAGCCTCCTTGAAGGTTAGAAATCAAATTAAAATTAAGAATTCACTCCTAAATAAAAGGTTAGCCCTCCCCACAAAATAACATTCATTGGATATCTTAAAAGCCCTCAAATGTTCCTCCTAATTCTATAAAAGGAAGTCTATGTCTCACCTCACATGTATGTACTTGAAGAAATACAATCATAAGAAAAAAAGATCTAAACTTTTGACCCTTTAAGGAGAAAACGCACGGATCAATAGAGAAGGGTTAGGGTTTCTATTGTTTGTCTTTTGTTTGTTCTTGGGAATTTGTTGGGAAAGTATCTTCTCTTATCTATTGCAGGATAGAAAAGTTAATTCTTTGAAGATTCAGAGCCATTTCTTAGTACAGTGATTTGTTAGTATGCCTCTTGATTTCAGCCCTCATTAGGGCACACATTCTACAGGTCCGAACCATTTCAAGATTCATCATTTTACGTATTTTTATTGCAGATTTTGGCCCTCCTTTTTTTTTGGCATATGGGATTCGTTTGAAGGACTTCTTCATCATAGGCCTATACCTAGGCCTCCTAAACAACGAGTATTAATATTCATATTTTGTTTAGCTTGGATTCGTTGGCCGTTCGTATAAGTGTGTTTTTATTATAGGGACGTAACTCCTTTGAAAATCTCAGTCTTAAAAACCTAGTAAGTTATTTCAAAGCCTTAAAATAGTGAAGGGACGATAACCTACTATCATATCTTTGCGGCCTAATTAGTGCCTTGAAGATTTGAACCTTGTATTGCATTAGGAACATTGAAACTGGTAAAGGAACTAGGACAGTAAAGATTGGCAGTAAGGGCATCAAATTTAAGTGAATTGGTGTGTGTGTGTGTGTATATATATATGTATATATATATGTATATATATGTATATATATATATGTATATATATATATATGTATATATATATATGTATATATATATATGTATATATATATATATGTGTGTGTGTGTGTGTGTGTGTGTGTGTGTGTGTGTGTGTGTGTGTGTGTGTGTGTGTGTGTGAGAGAGAGAGAGAGAGAGAGAGAGAGAGAGATCAGTGCATTAATTTACTTGTACTTATAGTTCTATTAAGGCATCAAATTTCTTATCTAAAAGTGTGTCAAGGGCAACAGAAAATTAAAGGTCTGCCAACCCTATTATACCTTGTGATCTTTAGATCTTAGTGCAAACAAACAAAATACCCCTTGTAAATATATGACATATATTCTCACCATAAGATAGTGGCAGTAACCTCATTGTGTATTAATGAACAACTTCAAGGATTAAATGCACTAAGCCAATGATTGACTTTCAATTTTGTTGAAGTAATGTTGCTTGCTAGAAACATTTGACTGATGGATGAGCTCAATATATGTTACACTACATAGTGTTAAGTTACAACAATGATGCAAAGGAAATTATTCATTTAGCAGTAATTGCAAGGTCTGTTCATTCATATGAAAAATAAAGTAAACATAGTCACTAGCAGTTTGAAGAAATGTTTTCCCATATACATATAGTATACTATAGTGAAGATTGAGTAAGGTTAATACTAAAGTCATTTACTATAGTAGTGAAGTAAAGTTATTATTACAATAGTTAAGTATTATTTTAGGTATTTGTAATATAGATTCTCATAACAAAGATCTTGAGATCACAGTTATTGCTACAACAATCAAGCTATGCTATGGTTTGAGGATTGTAAATAGTGAAAATTGGCAAAGGAATATAATTAGGACTAAAAAAATGAACTAAAAGGCATGCCTACATAATTGAAGAAGTATATACAAGTACAACTCTAAATGCTTAGGACAGTGATTTAATATTTTTTTTCCCATACTTGAAGAAAATTGGTACACCTAGTTAACTATGTAGTGAACTTGATACACATATAGTAGCAGTGTTTGATTCATGTGATGTGACCTGACACTTAGACTTGATAGTGAATTGACATATAAACTTGACCCATATACCTGGCATATAGGATTAAACTACAATGATCTTATTGATACATAGATTTGACATTGATATGATGCTTTGACTTTGACTTGACTTGGTATGACTAAGCAGTGAGGCAGGGACAACCTTGTATGACAACAGTCTGGAACGTGCTTCATAGTCATATATGAGCAAGCTATAAAACACATGTTAATAACCTTCCTTAGGCGGAGTTTTAGAGAATTGCAAGTAGATTATAGGAATGACCTGAGGTGCTTTGGTGTGAGATATCACCAGACTTTAGTGCCTCGTACTTGCATCAACAATAACATCTTGGCATAGTGATTGGGTTTTCTACCTCATGTCCTTTCAACACATAATCATTCATGGGCATTGCAATATAATGACATTGACCATTGCAGGTTACAGAGATAAGATTGATTTTATATTGTAGATCAGTGAGTTTATTGTGGTTTTGGTACAACCAAGGTTGGTGGTACAACTGATGCAAGAGCAGATTCTCAATTTGATGTGTAAATTGTGGAGTTGTTTGTTTTGACATTGTGATTGAATAGAGACATGTTGGACAATGTTTGAAGTATGACAGTGTAGTGGTCAAATAAAATAGTATTGTGTAGTGAGTTGCTCAGACTTGACATGATATTCATATTGAGCAGATCAGCAGTATCATCATTACAACCTTATTTTATATTGATTCAGAGCATAAGGGGATCTAGTTTGAAAATTGTGAAACGTGTTCTGCTGGCTCATCAAGGTGGTAGGGTGGAGAAAAGCAGGTGATTGGAGTCACCTTCAGGTTGTGGCTTGAGAACACTTCAGGGTGGTAGGGTGATGTTAGGGCAAGTGGTAGCCTGCAGCAGAGCATTGGAGCATCCTTTCAATGGGAGCTAATAAAGCATAGGGAGTTGGAGCATCCATCTAGTTTCAACTGGTATATAGGGTGTTGGAGCCTAATATTTATGGCATTGGAGTGTCCTCCCTATTACAGTTAGTAAAATAGGGTGTTGGAGCATCGTACATGTTGGAGCTTGTAAATATAGGGGGTGGAGCCTCCTTTAATTGTACTTGAAACTTGATGTAATTATTTATTTTAAAGATAAGGAGACAATTACTAAGAAGTGTTTAGTGGTTTTTGACCCTGACGAGGTTTTATACCTAATAATATTTATGTCTACTCTCTTTATCTTTCTACATTGTTGTATGGTGTTGTCTACTACTTTGATATCTCATACTGAACAATAATAATACTACTGAAATTAAATAATGCTTTGAAAGGATTAATAAAGTGTTAATTGCTAAGAAATATTGATTCACCCCTCTCTTAGTATCAAAGCAGGTTCCTTCAGTAGCAACTTAACATCTGGAAGACATATCTCATGGTGAAGAGATGGAAAAATCAAAGGAGAAAGTCGTCAAGCATTCAAAGGAAGTTCCATGTAATGAAATAATTCCAGATTCTATTATTCTCAATAACATGAAGGAAGCTCCTAAAGAATAAGATGAGGAGATGGATGAAATCAGATTTCAAAATGAGATTATCAGATTTGTGAAAGATATTAAGTTTGAAAATGAAAACGTAAAATTTCTAAAAGACGAACTGAAGATAGCAAAAGGACATGTCATAAGTCTTAATAAAAGCAATGAAGAATCAAAGGAAATCATTAGCAGCCTTAAAGAGAAGCTAGAAGAAGCCAGAAAAATTGAAGAATCACTTAGAAAAGAACTTGAAGAAAGTAACAAAGAATGGAAGAACACAAAGAAGGAAAATCACACTAAAAGAAGAAGTTTCTCTATTAAGATTCCAGATGAAAGAAGTAGAAAAGAAAGAGAAAGGCATGATAAGCCAACAAAATGAATCTGGTAAAAGGTACATATCTAAAGGTGATCAAAAGAAAAAGGAACTAGATATATCTATTGTAGAAATAGATAGCTCAAGAAGGAAAATGGAAGACGAAAGGAAGAGATACAAGTTCTTAACAGAGAAGCAGAAAAGGTCACTCTTCTAAAGCTACAAATAGAAGAAGCAAAAAGAAAAAGACAAATATTGAAAATTCAGTTTCAAGAAGACCTTGCTCAAAAGAAAGAAGAACTTGATGCAACTCTTACTGAAATCAACAAGTTCAAGGATTGAAAAAAGGAACACTTACATGTTATTGACAAGAAAGATCAAGAATTGGCTTAGTTGAAGATGAAGGAAGAAAAAACAGGTAAAGCTCCATGTCACAAAGGCAAAAGCTCCAAGACATTGCAGAGTTAGATGGAGGATAAGTTTGATCAAGATGAAAGACCAAAAAATATTAAAAATGTTGTGGCTCCAAAGAATAATGTTGAAGCAATCAAGGACAAAGGTCAACAAAGAATTGCACTATTATCTCTAAAGAATAATGAATACAGGTATGCTAATTTGTTTAATGGTTATTGTTTTTCATGCAATAACTTTGGACATATTGCTAGGAATTTTAAATATTATGATAGGTACAATTATCAAGGGAATTATAAAAACCCTAGAAGCAGGTTTGGTGGATAGCAACACAATTTTCAAAACAAATTTTCCAGCAGAAAGTATATATCATCTACTCAAACATTCAAGCCCAACATTGAATGCTCCAAATTCCATAATTATGGGCATAGAGCTTGTGATTGTAGGTACAAGATGGAATCCACCATGAATGATAAATTTAACATCAGGTACAAGAAGGTAAAGCAGTCATGCTTTCAGGTTTCGTAATGGAAAAAGGTCATGATGAATCAACAAGTAGATTGGATGTTGACATGGTTCAGGATGATCCAACCGAGGAGTTAGGTGATACATTATTTTGAAATATCCAGCATGATGACTCCTAGAATATTGAAGAGGGGGAATCTAAGAATCAGCAGTTCACGTTTGAATATTGATCTTTGACAGTTGCTAGATGTGAAGAAGTTTCATGGGTAGTTTCAGTGGAATAGAAGTTTTGGCAAGTAGAGTCAACAATGGAAATTTGTATGAAGCATAGCATGATAGGGGGAGATAGGTTGTTGTAATAAATATTGAGGAAAGCACTTAAAAGATTGACAGGTAATTTGCAAGAGGATAGAGAAGGTACTTCTTCAGGGGGAGCTTAGGTAGATTATAGGCTAAGCAAAAACAAGTTACATGTCCATAGGAAGTAGGCAGATTGTCAGGGGGAGTCACCCTTTTCCATTGATGTCAAAGCGTAACAGAAATCATGAGAAGGAGATCGAAGCATGAAATCAGGGGGAGTTTTACTCACGGAAGGAGTACATGTGTTGCCATCAATGACAAAGGGGGAGATCGTTGGATGGTGTTGTCACTGATGTAAACCCTGGAGTTTGAATTTGACTAAAACACTAATCATTGATGTCAGACAGTTAATAAATGATTCTTAATAATTGCTTGGATTACATCAAGTTGGAACCACTATTGGATGTTTAAAAATGCTAAGTTCTAGGCTTGGGTTCCCTAGCCAATGGATATACCCCGAACTTGTCGAGGGTTCTTGGAGAAGCTAATAATTGATTTTTTCCCAAGGATCCATGTTATTAGAGTCTCCTCATCGAGATGTTTTTGGTGCTTTGTGGCATGCCATGTAGTTCTTCATGGTTTGAGAGAGATTTCGATTTGAAGTTGAAAATCCCTGTCAATGGGTCAAAACACCAAGGGTTGGTGACATGTCAATTTATCATTGGTTATTTTTCCATCAAACTTAAAGGTTCTTATCTAGGGTTCGCATCCACAAGCCATAACCCCCATCAAAACTAAATACTAAGCCCCAACTCGTAGCCCTTCTCTTACAATCTTATTCTTGATTAAAACAAAAATCATTCAAATATAAGAAGCCCCTTGTCTCAAGCCAAAAGAAAATTTAATTAAGTCAAATCAAATTAATGTCTCCCTCCATATGTGTTGCGACCTCATTCTTTGGGCCTTAAACTATCATTAAAATTAAACTATTCCTCAATAGTGCTAGTCGGTTTCCTTAATGATTAGAAATCAAATTAAAAATAAGAATTCACTCCTAAATATAAGGTTAGCCCTCCCTACAAAATAACATTCATTAGATATCTTAAAATCCCTCCAATGTTCCTACTAAGTCTATAAAAGGAAGTTTATGTCTCACCTCACATGTATGTACTTGAAGAAATATGATCATAAGCAAACAAGATTTGAACTTCCGTCCCTTTATGGAGAAAACTTAGGGATCAATAGAGAAGGGTTGGGGTTTTTATTGTTTGTCTTTTGTTTGTTCTTGGGAACTCGTTGGGCAAGTATCTTCTCTTATTTGTTGTAGGACAGTGAATTTAATTCTTTGAAGATTCAAAGCTATTGTCTGGTACAAGAATTCATTGGTATGTGTCTTGATTTCAACCCTCCTTAGGGCACACATTCTACAGGTTTGAACCATTTCATGATTCATCATTTTAGGTCCTTTTATTACATATTTTGACCCTCCTTTTTGTTTTTTTTGGCATATGGGATTTGTTTGAAGGCCTTCTTCATCATAGGCCTAGGCCTATGTCTCCTGAACAACAAGTGCTTATATTCATATTTTGTTTGGCTTGGATTCGTTAGGCATTAGTATAAGTGTGCTTTTATTATAGGGACAGACCTCCTTTGAAAATATCGGCCTTAAAAACCTAGTAACTTATTTCAGGACCTTAGAACAATGAAGGGACGGTAGCCTACTCTCATATCTCTAGGGCCTAATTAATACCTTGAATATTTGAACCTTGTATTGCATTTGGAACACCAAAACTCGTAAGGGAACTAGGACAATAAATACCAGAAGTAAGGGAATCAAATATAAGTGACTTGGTGTGTATATATATATATGTGATCAGTTTACTAAGTTACCTATACCTACAGTTCTATTAGGGAATCAAATTTATAATCTAAAAGTGTGTCAAGGGCAGAGAAAAATTAAAGGCATGCCAACCCTATTATACCTTGTGATATTTAGATCTTATTGCAAACAAATAAAGGTCCCCTTATCAATGTATGACATTTCTTCTCACCATAAGAAAGTGGAAGTAACCTCATTGGGTATCAGTGGAAAACTTCGAGGATTAAATGCACTAAGACAATGATTGATTTTCAATTTTTTTGAAGTAACGTTGCTTGCTAGAAACATTTGGCTGATCTACGAGCTTCATATCTATTACGCTACACAATGTTAAGTTATAATAGTGATGCAAAGAAAATGGTTCATTAAGAAGTAATTGCAAGGTTTGTTCATTCATATGAAAAATAAATCAAACAGAGTCACCGACAATTTGAAGAAAGGTTTTCCCATATACATATAGTATGCTACAGTGAAGATTGAGTAAGGTCAATACTAAATTCATCTACTAAATTAGTGAAGTAAAGTTGTTTTTGCAATAGTTAAGTATTGGTTTGGATAGCTATAAGATATATTCTCATAAGAAATATCTTGAGATCACAATTATTACTACAACAATCAGACTATGCCATGGTTTGAGGACTAAAAATAGTGACAATCGGAAAAGCAATATAATTAGGACGAAAATAATGAACTAAAAGGCATCCCTACATAAGTGAAGAAGTTTATACAAGTACAACTGCAAATTCTTAGGATAGATATTTAATATTTGTTTTCCTAGACCTTAAGAAAATTGGTACACCTAGTTAATTATGCAACGAACTCAATACACATACAATAGCAGTGTTTGATTCATGTGATGTGATCGTGGTGTTAGTGACCTAAAATTTAAACTTGATAGTGACTTTACAATAGATTGACATATAAACTTGACCCATAGACCTGATGTATAGGCTTAAACTACAGTGACCTTATTGACACATAGATTTGACATTGATATGATGCTTTGACTTTGACTTGACTTGGCATGACTAAGCAGTGAGACAAGGACAACCTTGTATGACAACAATCTGGAAGGTGCTTCATAGCCATATATGAGCAAGCTATAAAACACATGCTGGTAAGCTTCCTTAAGCAGAGTTTGCGAGCATTTCAAGTAGGTCATAGGGATGACTTGGAGCACCTTGGCTTGAGCTATCATCAGAATTCAGTTCCCAATACTTGAAGCAATAGTAGCAGCTTGGCATGGTGATTGGGTTAATTGCCTCATGATCCTTTGAATGCATAATCATTCGTGAGCAGTGCAGTACAATGACATTGATCATGGTAGGCTATAAAGATTAGATTGATTGTCTATTGTAGATTAGTGAGTGTATTATGGTTGTGGTACATCCAAGGTTGGTGGTACAACTGATGCAAGAGAAAATTCTGAGTTTGATGTGTAGATTGTGCAGTTGGTTGTTTTGGCATTATGATTGAACAAAGACAGGTTGGAGAGTGTCTGAAGTATGATAGTGCAATGGTCAGATAAGATAATGTTGTGCAGTGAGGCTGTCAGGACTTGACATGATATTCATATTGAGCAAATTCGCAGGATCATCATTACAACCTTCTTTTATATTGATTCATGGTATAAGGGGATCCAATCTGAAATTTGTGAAACGTGGTCCATCGACTTGTCAGGGTGGTAGGGTGGTGCAAGGAACGTTATTGGAGTCAACTTCAAGATGTGGTTTGAGAACACTTCAGGGAAGTAGGGTGGTCCTAGGGTAGGTCATAGCCTGTAGTAGGGTGTTGGAGCATCCTTTCAGTGAGAGCTAATAAAACACAGGGTGTTGGACCATCCATTTGGTTGCAGCTGGTATATAGGGTATTGGATCATCCTTAAGGTTGGAGCCTAAGATATAGGGTGTTGGAGCTTCCTCCCAATTACAATTGGTAAAACAGGGTGTTGGAGCATCCTACAGCTTGGAGTCTGTAAATCTAGGGGTTGGAGCCTCCTTTAGTTGTAGCTAAAAACTTGATGTAGTTATTTCTTTTAAACAGAAGAAGACAATTACTAAAAAGCATTCAATGGTTTTTGACCGAGAGGGGGTTTTCCACCTAAAAATATTTGTGTCTATTGTCTTTATCTTTTTGCATTGTTGTATGGTGTTGTATGTTGCTTTGATATCTGATAATGAATAATAATAATACTATTGAAGTTTAACTAATGCTCTGAAAAGATCAGTGAAGTGTTAATTGCTAAGAAATATTGATTCATCCCTTTCAATATTTCCAACAACATCAAGGCTCCTTAGTCTTCTGATTAGTATTTGTTTGAACTTATTCTTCCATAGTATTCTTTGATCCTTTTGTCTGTCTCCATTATTGCAGGTTCCAGTCTTCAAAGATTGAAGTGGAGTAGGAAATAAAGTAGGAAAAGGATTTAAGTGAAAACCTATTTCATTAAACAAGTAAATCATAATCAAACTTTACTAGAGAAAGATAGTATGTATTATCTTCTTTGTTCTAGATTTGATTTGTAAGTCTAGGGAGATCATTCTTGTCCACAAGAGAGATTTGTCTTCCAAACAAACTAGGCGAATCCACTAGGGAAAGTTTACTTCTTTAGTGGCTTCCTTTACCTTATGTTTCCTTCAAGTACCTCTCGTGACTGTATTTTGATTCTTAAAAGCTAGTCTTTTGGAAATTTTGAGATTTTTTTTTCTTTGCGTATCATAGTTATCACACTTTGCTTTTAGCAATGGAGTGACAATTATCTCATATTTCCTGTGTTATAACTGAGACACCGCACCGGTGTGAACAGTCTACGTGTGACAACCTTAGAAAAGTGAAAAATTTAGGGTTTTTGCATACTAGGTCTGAAATTTGTTTTTCCTTGTGGTTTCCTGAATTTGTTGTCTATCTGATAAATTCAACCTTAGCTTGAATTCTTGTCTTTAGTTGTCTTTTTGTGTAAGTTTTTTATCTTTACATATTTAGGCTTTTGGAATTGATTAGTTTTGTTGATCTATCAAAAGATAGTTTCTTACTTCTGGAAATTGGTTGTATGAATATGTCTTCTTTCAGTGATCTGATCAAACAATTCATTGTCTATGGTAAATAATTTTATATTATTTTCACAAAAATATATATTAATTTGAGCTTGTTTGTTTGTTTGGCTTGTTGTGGAAAATATTTTTATTTGTGAAAAGTTTCCATTTATATTCCTTTAACATAATTAGTTTCTACTTGTTGATTAAAGTAGTTATAGTCTTCTTCAACATTGGAATCACTTTGTCAAATATCTATTTGTTGGAGTGTTTTTTGCAAAAGTTCTTATTCCTTTCCATTGAATATTGTTTTTCGAAAAGAAAAAGAAAAAACTTGTATTGTAGTTCATTAGTGAAGAGTTTTTGGGCTTGGATTTTAAGGAAAATAAGTTGCATTTTTCAAAAAAAATCCCCTTCATGGCTGCGGGGGGGCAAGAACTGTGTATTCTGCATTTTCTTTAATTTTCATTAAAAAAATGGTTCATGTTTCTTGTTTTGAATTCACTTTTTTTTCTTGAAATTGTTTATTCCTTACTCTGGTTATTATTCATTGAATGAAAACAAATTATGTTTTCATATTCATTGCATTAGATTTGGAGTCGAGACATAAGATCATTGGTTTCACCTCCATTATCTATTTGAGTAAAAAAAAGCTTTAAAAACAATGGTAATAGAAACTATTAGAATTTTTTATATTTCTAGGGCTCATTACACCTACATTTTTTATTTTTATTTATTTTTATTTTTTTTCGTGTTAATTTTTAAATTTTTTTCATAAATTATGTTTCTTTGGAAATTTTTTTATTATTTTTTGTTTAAATTTTAATCTTTTATAAGTTAATTTTGTTATTTTTTACATTTTTTATGTTTGATTTTTTTTATCTTTTTTTATATATTATTTTTGGTCGTTAATTTTTATTTACTTGGTGATTTTTTTTTCTTTTTCTGTGATGTTTATTTTTTATTTTTTTTGTTTTGATATATATTTTTATTTGCTTGTTATTATTTTTTAAAACTTTGTGATTTTTTTTTTGTCTTATTTTTTTCAATGTTTAAATTTTTTTCATGTATTTTTCATTTTTATTTATTTATTATGTTTTTCTACAAGGTCTGTGTCAATCCTTGACTAACAATCTGATCCCATTATGTGTCAATTTGATAGTAGATTTAAAATTTTGGTTATAATGGATCAAGTCTTCCCCCACAATGTGTTAATTTCATGGTTGGTCTTTAAATTTTCTTTACAATGGGTCGAGTTTGCCTACACTCCATGTCAATTTGATGGTTGATTTTTAAAGTTTTGTTGCAATGTGTCAAGTTGTCTTAGGTTAAGAATTTAAAATCGTTATACTTTTAATATTTTAAAAAGAAATTGTTCTTAGTATAATGACAATTTCATTCAAATGTTCATTTTTAAAGTTTTTTTAACCATAAAATTTTTCCATAATGCTATGGTTGAAATATGTTGAAAACTTAAGGTTTTTCTAGTCATGATCTTTGGTTTTAATTCCATGGTTAAAAAATTGTCAAAATTTTAAGGTTTTTCTAAGTCATGAAATTTTATTTTTAATGTTATGGTTGAAAATAGTTATAAGTATTTTATCTTTAACACCATGACTAAAAATTGTTGGAATTTTAAGGCTTTTCAGAGACATGATATTTTATCTTTAATGTCATACCTAAAAATCGTTGGAATTTTAAGCTTTCTCGGAGTCACGATATTTTATCCTTAATGTCATTGTTAAAAAATGTTGAAAATTTACCTCGAAAAAAAAGGGCGTTATTTCAACATCAACACTTTCCATTTTCAGGGTGCGTTTTACACACAAAAATGACTTTATTGACTTTTACTACCATTTACAAAAAAATGGTGAAAATTTACCGTAAAAAAAAAAACAAAACAAAAAACATTATTCAGCATCAACACTTTTCGTTTTTGAGTTGTTTTTCATGTTTTTAGGGGGTTTTTTTGGCTAGAGTTCTCATTTTGAGTTTACAATTCTCATTTGATAGTTTACATTGTTTAATCAATTGAGTGGAGGAAGTTTTCAAAATTAATTATCTAGATGTAAAGGGATGTGCAAAAAAGCAATTTGCATTGTCGAACCTTCGTTCATTATTTTTTACGCTTTCGTATACATTACTCATCCACACGTAGTATCATTATGGATCATAAATTATTGAATATTAAAAAGTTTCAGATTAAAACATTGCGTAGAATGCTTAATCACCATATTCTCTTACCAAGTTAAGCTTTCTTTCTGCGTGTTTCACATAGAGCTAATTTCACATCTATGTTATCTTATGACATATAAATGTGCTTATATTAAGGTGTGAAACAAGCAATGTTGATACATTGTGCGAATTCCTTAAAGATTGTATGATTTTTTAGTATACTTAAACATAATAAAGGCTTTATCCATCCTTCCATATTCTACACAACGAAATTTATTCAAATCTAAAGACTTGTGATTATAAATTGTATTCTTAAGAGATCTATGTCTCAGATCCAAATTTTTTGTCAAATGTTGATTTTCATTTTAATCAATAATGCAACATTACTTATAAAACAAAGTCTCAAAGCATAGGTTTGAAAACATACAAAAGGTGTTATCATAAAATCAATACGAAGTCAAACAGCTTTAAATGGAAAATAGTTGCTATAGTTCAATCTGTAAATAGTGAATACTTCAAAGTCTGTTTAGCTAATTAAAGTTTCTAACACACTCAAATAATACAGATTCAACACAATATTTCAAAACATAGGCATTAAAAACAAACTTGTTCAACAAAATCATAACTGTAATATTGAGAGTTATTTTGTTGTACGCAGAAAGTGTGTGTTGAAAACATAAGTAATTAATTAATATGCGTATGCACAATAAACTAAGCTTTGATTGTGCATAATGCGGTAGTATAAAGAAACTACAATGAAAATTTTCTTTGGATTTTTGAATTCCACATAATGAAATCTGTGCAATTTTGAAGACATTGTTCTAACATTCTATTATTCAAAGATGTGTGTCTAAGATCCAAAACTATTGTCAAATGTTCAATTTCATTTAAAGCAATAACACAACACTAAATATAATAGAAAAACTCAGAGCATATCTTTGGAAATGTATAGAAAACATTATCATAACATTGATAAAGGGTCAGATTCAGTAACAATTGTATCTAGATTCAAATGTCAATGACCATAGCCATAATTCAAATATGTATAAGATCATATTCAAAACACAGTCATAAATGACAAAGTTGTTGAATAGAGTTGGAATTGTAGCAATGAAAAATGTAAAGTAGATGCATTTGTTCAAGTGGAAACTGGCATTGGACTTCTGTAAACTATAACACTAAAAAAGGCATCTGCAACCAAAAACAACAATTTATATATAGTAATTAGCAAAAGTCACCATAACATAATCAAAAAAGCTAAATTATCTAATATTAGCTAACAAAAAATAGAATGTTGAACAATTTGAGAATACTTACACTATGCAAAAGTGCTTGTCATGATTGTGCTTCTATTAGAAGTGTTATGAGTTCATGACTTGTTGAACAAATCCGTTCACCATGGTTTTAATGAAATCCCTGTCAAGAGCAATTTCAATTTCCATTTTCACATTTTTAGTGAATATCTATTTTTCAATTTTCCTAACTTCGTCTTGCACCTGGAAAGCCGAGAGAAAGTTATGTTGATTGACTTTAACAAAAGTAATTATCCATATGTTAGTTTGTTCTGTCGTAAAATCAGTGATGCTATCAAAATCCTCTGCCATTGCCTCATTTTTCCAAACTAATTCAACTTTTAATGTGTCACTTGAAATTAATTTAGAATTGTACAGGATGCACAGATCATCTAAGTGTTGTATAATTTTTGTTCCCCTGAGTGTTCTGGGGAATTTTCATGAATGCTTTCAAATAAAAATCCCCATCATACATGACCTTTTATTGACACCTACATTTTCTTGTGAAATCATGAGCAACGCATATTCTACACAACTTCAGCAAATCATCCACATGAAGCAAGAAGCAATAATCATGAAAAACCATAAACACATGATATGATAATGGAGTTCACCTAGTGTGGGCTACATTTTCAGGCTTGGTGTCAAGAGTGGGGAGGCTACTTCATTAGTTGTTACAAGATGATGAGTGCATGATGTAATATTTTTCAATACAAGTGTGAACCCCCTTATCTAAAGTGGCATGTCTATCCTAGGAGACCTCTTTCTATAACAACTCTCACTCATAAAAATGTTCTCCTCCAGAATGACAAAGGAACAATCTCTCACATAAAGTGGCATACAATGATCCTCTCGCAAAGTGGTGTATATGGATCTAAGAATCAAATCATCATCTCAACAAAATCAAATGAACACATGGAACAATGCACCTTGTACCTCTAATTCTGGGGATGACCTAAAAATTGGCTACTCAGATAAAGAAATGACCTACGCCATTGTGTTCCTTGCGAAAATTCATGAAATCTGATTATAAACATGACCCATTTTTGTCACGGTCAATTTTGGGCCTCATAAAATCTAAAAGATTCCCTACATATTCCTGCATCAAGGTTCCGTCCTCAACATTCTACCTCTGAAAATTCCACTGCTCATATCAGAAAAGAGACCATGCCATTAGACTCCTATCAAAATTCAATCAATCTGAGTATAAATTTGACATATTTCTAACTCTGCCAAAATTTAGCCTCCAAAGAATCTCTAAGATTCTTCAAAGATTCTGCATGGGAATATACTATGGAATATTCTAAGAATATTCACCCTGTAATATACCTGCCTTGAACTGCATGTTACGTGGCCCCCCTCTATTGTTCATGGCATGGTTCCACCCTTTCTCTCGTCGGGTGAATGAACGATTTGGGTTTTTATTGTAAAAAAAATTGTAGAGTAATCAAAGTTGTGGCTCATGGGCCAATGGTAGCACTCCCAACTGTTATGGGACCCGCTTGGGAACCAACCCTACGGGCTCCCGAAATTGGTGTGTTGTTGTTTTTTTACACTGCAGGTTGTTTAAAAATGGGGCCACCAGTTGGGCAAGTCGTCCAGCTCGGTCAGGTGGGTTCGATCTTGATGACCCCCCGTTTAATATATGTTGTGATCTATGTTGGTATGGTTGTTGACAAAAATTTATAAAACATATATATGGTGGAAGGGTTGGCAGGTCCGCCGGTCTAGTGGCCCGCCACCCAAATATATTTTTTTTAATGTTATTTAAATAACATCCAACTTGTTGAAAATGCAACAAGATGATGGAGCTTAGTGGAAAGGAGTCGCCTTCACTAAGTGGGCTCGCAGGCTATTTTTGGCGCAAAGTCTATTTTTAGACTATGTCTATTTTTAGAAATATGGATCATGGTCTATGAGTTGCAAGATGTTATTTGTGGATGATTGGTCATGTTGGTAAAAATAGATGGACTTCTATTTTTAGACATATGGGCAGAGTCTATTTTTAGACTGCCAGGCTAAAAATAGAACAGTCGAATATTATTAGCTCATAATAATATTTGGACTATAAACATTATCTTATCCTCTTGGAGCACTTCAGTTCGAGCTATGGATGTGGCACATGCAACTTCCAAAAGGAAATACGCTTTTCTTATGGGTCAGTTGAGCTATTGCATGATGGACTTCAATTAGAACTCAAGTGATTGAGTTTGGTGGAGTTGATTGAGGAGTTGATGGAGTTATGTTCAGTTTGACTTGGTTGAACTAGTTGTATTTAGTCTAACTGTAGAATACACTAGTGATGAGTGATGTGAATTAATTATTAATTAATTCACTAATTATTAACTCATAAATCAACTAAAGAATACATCAGTTAACTCAGTGCATGGACAGTTCAGTGGAGACAGGTGTTAGAGGTGGAGACTACTATCAGTTGTGACTATAGCTATGCATGAGATTTGCAAAATCAATGATGGAGATTGCCAATGAGGATTGTGTAGTACAAACCAAGGGAAAACGAGTTTGGATGTGATCTATTCTCACATTGGATTGCGCAGTGGAGGCAGGCAGACAACGGAGGAGATTTGAACCTATGATTGATTCAGATTTGAGCTAGTTTGTGTGTAGCAGGTGGAGATAGTACTGAGTACTTGTGAGGAGTATTGTTACATGTTCTCTATCATTATAATATACAGATAGTTGGGGGTTTTCAGCTGTATGCTTTCCCCAGTACATACTGTGTTAATGTGCGCATGCGATTGATGTTTCATTGTTTTTAATTCCGTAAAATTGATGATCAATGTAGAGGAGGTTATGTATTATGCATGCATTCCGAAATAGTGTATAATCAGGATAATCTCTGTGAATAAGTGTTATATTATTCAAAATTTCTACATGGTAGCAGAGCAGAGTTGATCATCAGATCTATTATTCAAAAAGTGTTTACATTTTATTTCTTCAGGCAGAGTCTGTAATCGAGCCAGGTACCCTCTAGATTCATCCTTCTTTTGGATGGTGAGATATCCGGTAAAAGCCCATACAGTCAATCTCTATATGAGAAATACTTTGTTCTCATGAATTTTAAATCAGAAGCGGTTGAGTTTTGAGCTGGTGGAATTCGAATTTGTAGTAGTGTTTTCTTGGTGTCAAAGTTGAAATGTCTTTCTACGGATTGCGATTAGAGTATGCCCTTGAAGGCAGCTCGAATTATATTGCATGGAAAGACAGGATGGAGGCGGTGTTAGATGACAATGGGTTGAAGGAGTTCATAGAGGCTGAGGTCCCAAAGCCTATTGATGCTGCTCACGTTGAGGCTTGGCAAAAGAAGACAACAAAGTGTCGAAGGATTCTGTTGGAGGGCATGAAGGATCACATTGTATCCAGCCTGCATGGAAAGGCTTCTCCATACTTGATGTGGAAAGCGTTGACAGATTTATTCCAAAGAAAGAGCAACCAAAGGAAGTTGGCACTCAAGGATAAACTTAGAAACATTAAGTGTGAGAATGGAGACAGTATGCCCAAGTATCTCACGAAGTTCACCCAATGCCGGGATGAGCTAGGAAGTGTGTGGGTGGCTGTCGATGATGAGGACTTGGTGAGCTTGGCTCTCCTTGGTCTTCTGAAGAGTTGGCATTCCTATCAGGACTCTGTCAATGGTCGGGAGAAATTGCCAGGATGGGAGAGACCTTGGTCTGATCTTGTGCAAGAGGAGATCAAGCGGAATACCAAGGACGGATCTTCATCAAAGGAATCTGATGAAGAAAATTGCGCTTTGGATGCCAAAGCAAAGAAGGGGAAGGAGAAGGGTTCTCTTTCCGAATCCAGTTCTTCCAATGATGGGAAGAAGGTTGACAAATCGAAAGTGTGATGCTTTCGTTGTCATGAGGTGGGCCATTATGCTGCAAATTGTCCACGGAGGAAATCCAAGAAGGGATCCGGGGAAGGATCTGAAGGTGAGGCACTTGCTTCATAGTTTGAGTTGGATTTCACACTCTTTGCATGTATGGTTTCATCCATGGTGGGAAGTGGTTGGTTTCTTGACAGTGGAGATTCTTTCCACATGACCGGTGACAAGAGTTTGTTCAGTACTTTGGAGGAGAAAGATCTCCAAATACTCATAGCTTTGGGTAATGATGAGAAGTATAGTGTCTCAGGTGTAGGCACGGTTATTTTTTAGAGGGAGCATGAAGCTCGCCTTACCTTGACCGATGTAAAGTATGTACCAGGACTGAAGAGAAACTTGGTGTCGATCGCGATGCTAGAAGACAGAGGCTATGATGTAGTCTTCAGTAAGGGAAAGGTTTTCCTTAAACACATCATCACTAGACAGGTGAAGCAGATTGGTTCACGGGTCAAGAACCTGTATGCTCTCGAGGTTCAAGATGCATGCACAGCCTTGAGCAGAGAGGCAACTGATGGAGACTTGGTGGTTGAGAGGGAGCGTATATTACCTCTCAACATGCAGAGCCAGAAGAAGTCTAAGACGATTGTGGAGGAGCCACGATTGGTGCAGCAGCTTCAGGAGGTTGTGGAGCAGCCACAACAAGGGAAGCTGAGAGGAGATCGAGTAGAGACATCTACTCATGCAGAGACATCCAGTAGGGGGAAACTTCGAGCCAGGTGGACTGAGGGATCACATGCAGCCATACCTCTAGGTAGGAGGTGGGGCAATATAGAGTGATCATCCCAAGGAGGAGGGGCAGGATCCTTGAGTACCCAACCTCTTGGATGAGACCTTGCTACGGGAGCCCCGATGTGGAGTAGCAGGAACTGACTGATTGGGTAGAGACAGATGCGGATGGAGCAACAGAGAGAGCGACAATGTAGGGAATCCTAGGACAACGCATAGCTAGCAGGCTGCAGCAATGTGAGAGGCACAAGTGTTTTGCACAATGCTAGGTGGCAAAGAGAAGTGTGCAATGGTGCAAGATGCATGGAGATGTTGCAGTAGCGTAGATGTCAGAGAGGGAGCACTTGCCAGTAGCAGGTAGAGCTTCCGCATCATATTATGTTCCTAGCCCAACAGAGTGGTCAGTTGGGAGTGTTTTTGTTCCAAGTGTTGTTGGAGCAAGTAGACCGAGCAAATGTGTTGCATGTAGAACATTCCAGAGTTGCAGGATAGGGGTTGCAGATAATCCATATCTTGTTGAGAGGGAGTGCTGAAAATGCAACAAGATGATGGAGCTTAGTGGAAAGGAGTCGCCTTCACTAAGTGGGCCCGCAGGCTATTTTTGGCGCAAAGTCCATTTTTAGACTATGTCTATTTTTAGACATATAGATCATGGTCTATGAGTTGCAGGATGATATTTGTGGATGATTGGTAATGTTGGTAAAAATAGAAGGACTTCTATTTTTAGACATATGGGCGGAGTCTATTTTTAGACTGCCAGGCTAAAAATAGAACAATCGAATATTATTAGCTCATAATAATATTTGGACTATAAACATTATCTTATCCTCTTGGAGCACTTCAGTTTAAGCTACGGATGTGGCACATGCAACTGCCAGAACGAAATACGCTTTTCTTATGGGTCAGTTGAGCTATTGCATGATGGACTTCAGTTAGAACTCAAGTGATTGAGTTTGGTGGAGTTGATTGAGGAGTTGATGGAGTTGTGTTCAGTTTGACTTGGTTGAACTAGTTGTATTTAGTCTAACTGCAGAATACACTAGTGATGAGTGATGTGAATTAATTATTAATTAATTCACTAATTATTAACTCATAAATCAACTAAAGAATACATCAGTTAACTCAGTGCATGTACAGTTCGGTGGAGACAGGTGTTAGATGTGGAGACTACTATCAGATGTGACTATAGCTGTGCATGAGATTTGCAAAATCAATGATGGAGGTTGCCAATGAGGATTGCACAGTACAAACCAAGGGAAAACGAGTTTGGATCTGATCTATTCTCACATTGGATTGCGCAGTGGAGGCAGGCAGACAGCGGAGGAGATTTGACCCTGTGACTGATTCAGATCTGAGCTAGTTTGTGTGTAGCAGGTGGAGATAGTACTGAGTATTTGTGAGGAGGATTGTACTATGTATTGTTACATGTTCTCTATCATTATAATATACAGATAGTTGGGGGTTTTCAGCTGTATGCTTTCCCCAGTACATATTGTGTTAATGTGCGCATGCGATTGATGTTTCATTGTTTTTAATTCCGCAAAATTGATGATCAACATAGAGGAGGTTATGTATTATGCATACATTCCACAATAGTGTATAATCAGGATAATCTCTATGAATAAGTGTTATATTATTCAAAATTTCTACACAATTAAACTGTAGAAATTTTGAATAATTTAACACATATTCAACAGAGATTATCCTGATCATACAATTTAAGCGGAACATGTATAATACATAATCTCCTCTACGTTGATCATCAATTTACAGAAGCAGAAACATCCACAGGCACACATAGAAGCATCAATCAAACTCATAAACACAGTATGTATCCCGGGGAAAGCATCTCGCTAAAAACCCCACACTATCTGTATATTATATTGATTGAATCATGTAACATTACAAAGTACAATGCTTATCACAAGCAATCCAGTACCATGCCCTTCTGTTACACACAATACAGCTCAGATTTGATCTCCAAATCTCCCCCGCTGCTTGCCTGCCTCCACTGCTCAATACCTGCTCAAGTACTGATGAGAATTGCTTCCCAAACTCGATTTTCACCTGCAAAATAGTCACTCACTCTTTGTGGACGTGAGCAAAGGCTAAAATGCGGGCCAAATACGTGAGCAAACTCATTGGCATACTCAATCCTTTGATTGTGCAAGATCTGGTGCACAACTATAGTCACAATTGATAGCAATCTGATTCTCTACCACCTGTCCCTGTTGAATTGAACATGCACTGACATGCAACTGAGTTAACTGATGTATTCTTTAGTTGTATTATGAGTTAATAATTAGTTTAACAACTCATCATTAGTCTATCTGCAGTTAGACTAACTACAACCAGTTTAACTAAGTTAAACTGAACACAACTCCATCAACTGTACCTCCAGTCCACTAAACTCAACTCACTTGAGTTCTAACTGAAGTCATGCATGCAACAACTCAACTGACTCATAAGAAAAATGAATTTCCTTCTGACAGCTGCATGTGCCACTTCCGTAGCTCAAACTGAAGTGCTCCAAGAGAATAAGATTAAGTTTATAGTCCAAATATTATTGTGAGATAATAATATTTGACTTTTCTATTTTTGACAGCCAGTCTAAAAATAGACTTGATCACTCACACTTTCATCAAAAATAGAAGTCCATCTATTTTTCCCAACTTGATCAATCATCCATAAACATAGACATGATCCATATGTCTAAAAATAGACATAGTCTAAAAATAGACTTGCGCCAAAAATAGCCTGCGGGCCCACTTAGTGAAGGCGAATCTTTTCACTAAGCTCCATCATCCTGTTGCAATCTCAACACTCCCTCTTGACAAGATATGGATTATCAGCAACCCCTATCCTGCCTCGGTGGTACTTGAATTTGCTCCTAGTGAGAGCCTTCGTCAGAATATCAGCATCCTGATCCTCCGTTGGAATGCACGAAAGTAACATGATCCTCCGCTGCACACAATCTCTGATATGATGGTACCTGATGTGCTTGGACCCGAAAAACCCAACCAGGATCATCCTCATCCACACAGATCTCTGCTTCCTGCTGTACCAAGAAACTACTGTCGATCCGATACTGAAGACCCCTCCTGATGTGCTCTTTCTGTCCGTTGGGCTCCCTGCCCAATCTGCATCCGTGAAGCCACATAGCTTCACCTCATCCTCCTGTCTGTACCACAAACCATATCCCGATGTGCCTCTCAAGTAGCGCAATACATGCTTGCCCGCCTTCCAGAAGAGCTTGGTAGGCTTAACCATAGCTTGTGAAAGCTGGTTAACTGCATAGCATATATCAGGTCGTGTATTGACCAAATACATCAGCGACCCCACCAACTGTCGATAAACAGTGGCATCCACTTCTTCTCCCGAAGTGGCATCCTCCTTCCTCCAACCTCCAGGAAGAGGAGTATCAACAGGCTTGTAGCCATGCATGTTGAACTTCTCCAGTATCTCCCGAGCATACTTGCCCTGAGAAACAAACAGTCCACCACTGCGCTGCCATATTTCCAATCCTAGGAAATAGTGAAGGAGGCCCAAGTCCTTCATCTCAAACTCTGTAGCAAGATCCTTCTTGCATGACAGTATCAACAGCTCATCACCCGTTAGAATCAAATCATCAACATACAGTACAATGATAAGCAACTTACCCTCCACCACAATCTGGTATAGGTTCGGATCCGCCTCGCTCTTGGAGAATCCAAGTCCTGTGAAATAGCTGTCTATCCGTGTGTACCAAGCACGTGGTGCTTGCTTCAACCCATACAGCGCTCTCTTGAGCCTGCACACATGCGACTCGCTGCTGAAGACTTCAAAGCCTTCGGGTTGCTCAATGTACACCTCCTCCTCAATGACTCCGTTGAGGAACGCAGTCTTCACATCCATCTGATGAATGTGCCATCCCATCTGCGCTGAGAGAGCAAGAATCGTCCGTATGGAAGAATACCTTGCGACAGGTGCAAAGGTCTCCTCATAATCGATCCCCTCAATCTGTGAAAAGCCTCGGGCAACAAATCTTGCCTTGTACTTCTCCACACTCCCGTCAGCTGCCTGCTTAACTTTGTAGATCCATCTCGAACCTACCACTGATTTCCCTTCCGGTCTAGGAACAATCTCCCATGCACTGTTTCTGACAATAGAATCATACTCTTCCACCATGGCGTCTACCCATGCGGGATCCTCCACAGCTTCCTCGAAAAAGGATGGCTCAGTCACAACACACTTGCTCATAAGAGCCATGTATCCAGTGTATCGATCAGGTGACTGTCTCTGCCTGCGTTGGGCTGTAGGTGGTCCTACAACTTTCTCTGCATCTTGAGCCAGTCGCTCAGCTTCTGTCAAGCGCTTTCGCCCTCTGATGGTTGGCGCTGCATGAGTGGTCTCTTCCACTCCATGAACCTCGTCCTGTGGCTGATCCACGTCCTGAAGCTCATCCTTAGGAACTAATAGCTCCTCATCTGCATGCAAGTGTAGCTCCCTCTCAAGCGAACACTTCATGGCTTTCTCCTCCTGAAATTTTATATCCCGTCGCACAACAGTTTTACCACTATCTGGCAAATACACACGATAGTTGTGGGGCGTATCAGTGTACCCCACAAATATCCCAACCTCTGCAGTCGGTTCCAACTTCTTTCTGGCATCCTTCGTCACATGCATGTAAACGTTAGCACCAAAAATCCTCAAATGAGAAAGATCAGGCTTCTTACCAGAATAAGCCTCCTCGGGTGTACTCATGCCAAGTATCCTATGAGGACAACGGTTCTGCACATAAACTGCTGTATTGCATGCTTTCGCCCACAAGTGAAGGGGTAGGCCCTGATCATGCAACATTGCCCGTGCAGCACCCACAATCGTTCTGTTCTTCCGCTCAGCTACCCCGTTCTGCTGTGGGTTATGGGGAGCTATGAGCTCTCTACGAATCCCTTCTGCCTTGCAGAAATCCTTGAACTCATCCGAGATGTATTCACCACCATTATCGCTCCTAAGAGCCTTCACCTTCTTCCCCGACTCCTTCTCGACCAGTGCTTTGAATTCACAGAACTTTGAATATGTCTCGCTCTTCTTCTGCATGAAGAAGATCCAGCACTTACGAGAGAAATCATCAACAAAAATCACATAATACCTGTGTTTTGCTGTCGAAGCAACTGAGAAAGGTCCACACACGTCTGTGTGAATTCTCTCAAGGATCGTCGTGGCGCGACTATCCTTCTCGTGAAAGGTGGCTTTCACAAACTTCCCCAAAGTACACCCCTTGCATTGATCTGACTGCGCAAGTGTGCCTTTAGGAAGCCCTGTAGTGATCTGCTGCAGTATCTTCAAGGCTCCATGGTGAAGGTGACCCAATCTCCTGTGCCACAACTCGCCATCATCCCGGCTCACCAATCCTTCTGCCTTGCCTGCCATGGCTGCGCATCCATCTACATGCAACTGATAAAGGTTCCTCACTCGAACCCCTATCTTCCGGGTCTCACCAGTTGTCTTGCTGCGCAGGAAGGCCTTTCCCTCGCTGAAAACAACATCATACCCCTTGTCTTCTAACATCGCCACTGAGATGAGATTCTTCTTCAATCCTGGAACATGCATGACTTCCTTCAATACAAAGGGTTTACCAGACTCCCTCTCAAAGGAAATGGTACCGATACCGGTCGCACTGTATCTACCATCATCGCCCATCTCGATGTGCACTCCAAGATCTTTGTCCTCCAGATCAGAGAACAAATCTCTATCTCCCGTCATGTGAAAAGACGCACCACTGTCCAGGAACCACACTGATCCCATCACACTTGAAACCAAGCATGCGATCAATGAAAAATCAAGCTCAAACTGAGAAGCTAAAGCCTCTCCCCCTACAGATCCAGCAGCTTGCTTGTTCTTCTTCTTCTGCGGACAATTTGTGGCATAGTGTCCATGCTGGTGACAATGAAAACACTTCACCTTGGACATATCCTGCTTCTTGCCTTTCGCACCAGACTGAGAAGCTTTCTTGCTCTTCCCTTTCTTTGCTTTGGCAGCCAAAGCACAATTCTCTTCATCAGCTCCCTTTGACGAAGATCCGTCCCTGGTACTCCGCCTGATCTCCTCCTGCACAAGATCTGACCATAGTCTTTCCCATCCTGGCAACTTCTCCCGACCATTGACAGAGTCCTGATAGGAATGCCAACTCTTCGGAAGACCAAGGAGAGCCAAGCTCACCAAGTCCTCATCATCGACAGTAACCCCCACACTTCCCAGCTCATCTCGACACTGAGTGAACTTCGTGAGATACTTGGGAATACTGTCTCCCTTCTCGCATTTGATGTTTCTGAGTTTATCTTTGAGCGCCAGCTTCCTCTGATCACTCTTGCTTTGGAATAATTCTGTTAATGATTTCCACATCAAATATGGAGTAGCCTTTCCATGGAGGCTGGACACAATGTGATCCTTCACGCCCTCCAACAGAATTCTTCGACATTTTGCGATCTTCTGTTGCCAAGCATCAGCTTGAGTAGCATCAGTAGGCTTTGGGATATCCGTATCTATGAATTCCTTCAGCCCGTTATCATCCAATACTGCCTCCATCCTGTCCTTCCATGCAATATAGTTTGAGCTGCCCTCAAGAGCATACTCCAATCGCAATCCGTTGAAAGACATTGCTGCGTTGTCACCAAGAAAACACTGCTGCAAATTCGAATTCCACCAACAACCAACTCAACTGCTTCCGATCAACCCTCGCTTAATATCCTGTAAAAATCTCTTCTACAAATCAAGCTGCTTTGATACCATGTAGAAACTTTTTCTACAAATCATCTAGCTCTGATACCATGTAGAAATTTTGAATAATTTAACACATATTCAACAGAGATTATCCTGATCATACAATTTAAGCGGAACATGTATAATACATAATCTCCTCTACGTTGATCATCAATTTACAGAAGCAGAAACATCCACAGGCACACATAGAAGCATCAATCAAACTCATAAACACAGTATGTATCCCGGGGAAAGCATCTCGCTAAAAACCCCACACTATCTGTATATTATATTGATTGAATCATGTAACATTACAAAGTACAATGCTTATCACAAGCAATCCAGTACCATGCCCTTCTGTTACACACAATACAGCTCAGATTTGATCTCCAAATCTCCCCCGCTGCTTGCCTGCCTCCACTGCTCAATACCTGCTCAAGAACTGATGAGAATTGCTTCCCAAACTCGATTTTCACCTGCAAAATAGTCACTCACTCTTTGTGGACGTGAGCAAAGGCTAAAATGCGGGCCAAATACGTGAGCAAACTCATTGGCATACTCAATCCTTTGATTGTGCAAGATCTGGTGCACAACTATAGTCACAACTGATAGCAATCTGATTCTCTACCACCTGTCCCTGTTGAACTGAACATGCACTGACATGCAACTGAGTTAACTGATGTATTCTTTAGTTGTATTATGAGTTAATAATTAGTTTAACAACTCATCATTAGTCTATCTGCAGTTAGACTAACTACAACCAGTTTAACTAAGTTAAACTGAACACAACTCCATCAACTGTACCTCCAGTCCACTAAACTCAACTCACTTGAGTTCTAACTGAAGTCATGCATGCAACAACTCAACTGACTCATAAGAAAAACGAATTTCCTTCTGACAGCTGCATGTGCCACTTCCGTAGCTCAAACTGAAGTGCTCCAAGAGAATAAGATTAAGTTTATAGTCCAAATATTATTGTGAGATAATAATATTTGACTTTTCTATTTTTGACAGCCAGTCTAAAAATAGACTTGATCACTCACACTGTGATCACACACTTTCATCAAAAATAGAAGTCCATCTATTTTTCCCAACTTGATCAATCATCCATAAACATAGACATGATCCATATGTCTAAAAATAAACATAGTCTAAAAATAGACTTGCGCCAAAAATAGCCTGCGGGCCCACTTAGTGAAGGCGACTCTTTTCACTAAGCTCCATCATCTTGTTGCAATCTCAACATAAACTGTTAGTTGAATTTTTAGGGGATACTGGAAAATTTAAAGAGGCGACAATTTCATCTGTTTCGATCGTCAATATGTTCCAAAATTTCGCTCCGTTAGTGGGCGCTAAATTTATCGGCTCCTACCAAATTTAGTCACCCTCCATATTTGGAAAACCTCCAAGTTTATTTAGCGCCCTGTTAAATTTAGCTAATGGGGCCAAGTTGACCAAAATTTTGGTTGTGAATATCTTAACCATATGAAGTCAGATTTGAGTGATGTCTGCACCATTGGAATCAAGAAAACAAGCTCTATGTTATGGTCTTAGTTTCAATGAAATCCAAATATTTTGATTTTTGAGCCTTTCTAGAGCCATTTGGATCATTCCTCCCCACATAGGAGCTTTTGGTCCTCCAAAAGGATAAACTATCTACAATTTGTTGTACTTCCCTTCTACACAAAAAGTGCCCTAACAGGCCACACTTCCTTCTCCTTCACCTTTGTACTTTGAAGCCATAAGTGATGAACCGACACTTGTATCCTATACAAACCTATAGTAAAACTTGCAAAATACATGTTCCCTTGGAAGACCAAACATGACCTAAGAAAACCCCATACTTGCAAAAGGTTTATTACACACGCATTGGTAAAGTTTACATCAAAATCATAATAGAAACTAATACCCCAAGTTATCAAAAAAAAGGCCAAAATGAGCATTATGTTGCATTCATAAGTGATGGTAAACACTTCACCACTTTTACAAAAATCTCGCAACATGTGATTTACAAAATGTGGCCAAACACAACTACTTACAAATCCTCATTTTTTACCCAACTAGGTTAATGGGTCTTCTTCTCGTAGTTGCTTCTCTTGCTGATCAATTTCATTGACTAGTCCTTCTTCCTTCACAGGTTTTTCTGGTCCTCTTTTGGTTGTTTCTCTAGATGGAGCTCCCAACGTGTGGCTCTTTTATGTCCACTCTTTTTGCAATGGTTGCAAAAATTCTTCTTCCTCCAATCCTGCCTGATCTTCGTTCTACCCTGATGTGGAGAATTTTCTTTACGTCTTGGCCTCTTCCTTGCTACCATTCTTTTCCAATACTTGGCAACAATGTGGTTATACAAGCCACAAAAATTACTTGGTCTTCGATGCCATAAATTTTGTTCGGTATTGTCTATATGCTTGTAGTCAAAAGGAACATTAGAATAACAAGACCTTTTATACCTTGCATGGTTGTATCTGGTGTGAATCTGGCAAGAAGATCTTTCCTTAGCTCTTCTTCTACAATTCTCACTATCACGGGAAGGTTTTGATGTGCTTTGAGCATCCTCTTTCCTTGATGGTTTCGGTAAGGCTTGGATTCTTTGTGTGAAGAACCCCTTGGTTTTGCTACCTTAAAGCACTCTCCTTCAATGTACCCCAGTCCTGCAAATGGGGGTCTTTGTACAACCTCCAATGGTTAAGTCATTACTTGGCCATTAACACCAAGTCCTTCTCCCTTATACCCCATCTTGGTAAGGAGTCTCATGTTGATTCCTAAAATGGGTACCTCAATGCTTCCAACAGAAATAACATCATGTGAAAATGAAACTCAAGACTTGTTTACCTCGACTGTTGATTCTTAAGTAGGTGATAATGGGTTCGAAAAGCCTTCGTTTCACTTTAACTTTTCCAAGGACTCTTCCGTGGCTCGTAATTAAAGTTACAATATTAGTTTATCCTATTCTACTTCTTGTATAAGTCTCCTCAATTCAACATTCTTTTCTTTAAGTCTCTAGTTGATTTATTCATTTGAATGATGAGAAGAAGATGAAGAAGAAGAATATTCTCCCGAAAGATGGATATGGAGCATTGTCCTCTACTCTTTCTTTCTCAAGTTCCTCTTTTGCCATTTTCTCCTCATAATATGCAAACAATATATCTACCATGCTTTCCATCTTGTATAAGGCCTTGTGGAGATCTTGGTTGTTCTCCATTTCCCTTCTTGTTTCATGCTCAATTCAAAATCCCTGGAAAAATGGTCAGACAGCTCTGATACCTCTTGATCAGAGAAATTTGTGAATGCTTTCAAACAAAAACCGCCATCATACATGACCTTCTATTGACACTTACATTTTCTTGTGAAATCATGAGCAATTCATATTCTAAACAACTTCAGTAAACCATCAACATGAAGCAAGAAGCAATAATCATGAACAACCCAAAGTGGGCTACATCTCTAGGCCTAGTGTTAAGAGTGGGGAGGCCGCTTCATTAGTTGTTGCAAGATGATGAGTACATGATGTAATGTCTATCAATATAAGGATGAACCCCCTTATCTAGAGTGGAACGTCTCTCCTAGGAGATGTTTTTCTATAAGAACTCTCATTCATAAAAATTTATCCTCCAGCTTGCAAAAAGAACAACCTCTCACATAAAGTGGCATATAATGATCCTCTCACAAAGTGGAAGATATGGATCTAAGAATCAAATCATCATCTCAAAAAAACCAAATGAACACATGGCAACAATACACCTTATACCTCCAAGTCTGGGGATGACCCGAAAATTGACTACTTGGATGAATAAACAACATGCGCCATTGTGTTCCTTGCAAAAAATCATGAAATCAGAGTATAAACACGACCTTTTTCTGTCACGGTGAATTTTGGGCCTCATGAAATCTAAAATATTCCTGACATATTCATGCATCAAGGTTCCACCTTCAAGGTTTTTTCCTCAACTTTTTTCCTCTATAAAATTCGCTGCTTATATCAAAAAATGGACCACGCCATCAGAATCCTAGCGAAATTCTGATCAATATGAGTATAAACTTGACATATTTCTAACTCTGCCAAAATTCAGCCTCTAAGGAAACTCCAAGATTCTTCAAAGATTCAGCATGGGAATATACCATGGAATATTCCCCCTAGAATATACCCTCCTCAAACTGTGTGCCACACAGTCCTTCTCTACTAGTCATTGTGTTGTTCCACCCTTGCTCTTCCCGAGCAAATGAACGATTTGTGTTTTTATAAAAATAATTAGCGGAGTAATCAAAGTTGTGACCGGTGGGCCAATGGTAGCAGTCGCGACTGTTATGGGACCCTCTTGGGGTCCAACCCTGCGAGCTCCTGAAATTGGTGTGTTGTTATTTTTTTACACGGCAGGTTGTTTGAATATGGGGTCGCCTGTTGGGTGGGACGACAAGCTCGGTCGGGTGCGTTTGATCCCCACTAAACCCCTGTTTAATATAAGGTGCAATCTGTTTTGGTATGGTCGTTGGCCAAATATATATATATATATATATATATATATATATATATATATATATATATATATATATATATATATATATATATATATATATATATATATATATAGATATATATAGATATATATATATATATATATATAGATATATATATGGTGGAAGGTTTGGCGGATCTGCCAATCCAATGGCGCACCACCCAAATATATATTTTTTAATTTTATTTAAATAACACCCAAAAAAAATGTTGACCTAATTTTTAGGGGATACTGGAAAATTTAAAGAGGCAAAAATTTCGTCAATTCTGACCACCAATATGTTCCAAAATGTCGCTTCGTTAGTGGCCGCCAAATTTAGCAGCTTCCGCTAAATTTAGCTGAACCTCCAGTTTTGGCAAGCCACCAAATTTAGTTAGCACACTGCTAAATTTAGCTAGTGGGCCCAAGTTGACCAAAACTTTGACTACAAATATCTTGAGCATATGAAGTCAAATTTGAGTGTTGTTTGCGCCATTGGAATCAGGACAAAGAGCTCTATGTTCTGGTCCTAGTTTCAATGAAATCCAAATACTTTTAGTGTTGAGCCTTTCCAGTGCCACCTTGATCACTAAGATAGGCATCACTTCTTCTCTTGTCTAGCTTATCACAGTTAGAAATGATATCCTCAAGTGTATTGATCCTCTCCAATGATTCAACTTCCAATTGCTTTATTCGATTAGCATCTGGAAGCTCTTGGCTTTTCTTCATGATATTAGAGAAGAGTGCAAGCCTCTATCTAAAAGCAACTAAATCATTGTTAGCTAATTTCTTATCTTCCTCAAGATTAGTATTAACTAGATTCACAAATGTCATAGTTTCCTGTTGCAAACGCGTTAAATCAAAAATTGCTCACCATGCATCATTAATAACTTCTAATCTTTAGCATATGTTATCGATGATATTTGATTTCACTGCATTAAGCAGATTGACATCCTTGTTAGATGTTTGCAGTGTTGTAGCAGAAAAACATGACAATGAAAGTGACCATATTGCTAGTGGAGTCATTAATAGAGGAACTAGAATTAGAATGTATTTCAATTCTTTTAATCTCCTTTTCAATCTGAGATTTTCTGCAATTAGTTTGTCAACAGACAGAGCAATGAAATCATTGGTAGATTGATGCAATACCATGAGCTCCTTTGTGTCAACGTTAGATAGATGAATATTCATTTTTCTTCACCAATAATCTTTTTATTTTGAACTTTTTCCTTTCCAATTCTCAATTTTTTGGTGGCTTTGTCATATTTTTCATTTTACGATGTCACGGGATGTTCATCAAAAATAATTTCCTCTTATGCAATTTTCTCCATTGTCTTATGATTTTCTACTAAACAAGAAGTAACCTAGTTAGGTGGTGCACTGCTATCATTTTCCACGTCTATAGCTTCTTGAGTGCTTTCTCTATTTACATAACTTTTGGATTTGGTTGTTTAAACTTTATGCGCTTTGTCTAGAAAGTATTTGCAAAGAGACTCTTCATCATATGATGACCTAATAACTCACAATGAACTAGTTTTCCAGTACCAAGAGTTTTTCTCTTTCCTAGACTCGAGGATGAGGTTGCACCAGTACTTTTACTTTACTTACGCTTGTATTTTTCTTTTGTTTGATAATTTTATTTCTTCATTTACACATTAAATTCTGTTGGCATTATGATTCAAGTGTTGTCCTTGATGGCAACTCACTCAGAGGTTGGTACAGGTGCTCAGAGGTTGGTACAGGTGATGGCAACTTAATCAGAAGACAGATCTTAGTACAGCATGCCAAGGAAGTTCATATACGCAGGTTCGTTAAGCCCAAGTCGCGTGTACACGCTAGTTGGATTCAGAAAAAGCGCGTGTATGTGGAAAAGTACCTTTGGTCCATGGTGGTTAGTCCTTGGAAGTTGTGCCTATGATTTCGGACCATTGTGTCTCGACGAGCGTGTCGATCCCTAGTTTTGAAGTTGATGGTATTGTGTTACTATGGTTTTGGCTCTTGGTATTGAGCAAGGCCTAAGGCTATATAAGGAGAAGAAGATCATTAGGCAAAATCATCTTTCGACAAGGCTTGAATATCTAAGAGAGAAAGAGATCTGATATGCAGGTTCTGGGTTGCTTGATCTAAGCCAAGGAGAGATCACATCGGTTGATGGAAGACTAGATCTAAGGATAGATCGGGATCTAATGGTTTGAAATGCACTATCATGATATGGTTGATTATGCGTATTTCTAGATCTACATATTGTCGCAATGTTATGTTCTGGGTCTAACTGATGTCCGGTACAGCTGCAAATTGAGAAAGTTTATTTTTAGATCTGTACGCAGGTTGGCTTCGGTAAAAGCGCGTGTATACGCGGGTTTTGCTCATTGAAGTAGCGTATATCTTTTGAAGCTTGATTTTGGGTTTACAGTGGGGTCTGACTGTTATTGCAGAGTTCTGTAGTCTGTTCTGTGTTCTGGTAACTGGTGATTGACAGGTTTCAGTGGTTCAGTGATTCAAAGTTTGGTTGTTTTATGCTTCAATGATCTGTTGTGAAAATTGAATGAATTGGGGTCTACAGATTGCAATGTTGTGCTTCAGGAATATCCAGTCTGAAAATGTATGAAAGGTTGTACCTGAAGGAAAGAAGATTGTAGGTCAGCACCTACGTACTAGTATCTTGGCTAGTACAAGAGCAAAGGGGGTTGGAGATCCCTTCCAAGGAAGTTTGGAGAACGAGAGAAGGTTGTAGCCTTCTGTAGGTTGTAGCCTGCGTACTAGTATAAGGCTGCACCAGTACAAAAGATTGTAAACTGAAGTTTCATATTAAAGAAAGATAGAGACAACTTGCAGCAGGTGGTTTTCACCCACATTGGGTTTCCACCTTACATCTTGGTGTTCATGTGTGTGGCTTTTGATCTGTTCTGTTATACTGCACCTGTTAATGTGGTGAATAATGTCCTGATGAACTTAACTGAAGAATAAGCTAACTAAATTATGAGTTTTCTGCTTATACGCTGTTTTATTTAGTCACAATAGCGTGTACACGCTGGTTCACCTAACTGAAGTAGCGTATATGATTCTGAGCATTGAAAAAGTTTGATTGATCTGATAATACTGATTCACCCCCCCTCTCAGTATTATTTCCAACAATTGGTATCAGAGCAGGTCCTTCAGAGAAGCTTGATCGCTTGAAGGTAGATCATTCATCATGAGCAACTACGAGAAAGAAGCATCAATCAGGCCATCGATTTTTGATGGGACAAATTTCAATTATTGGAAGGTAAGAGTTACTGCATATCTTCAATCTCTTGGTACAGAAGTTTGGAACATTGTAGAAATAGGCTATGCTTTTCCTTCAGCTACTCCTACAGATCCAGCTGAGAAAAAGCAGTATGAAACAAATGCAAAAGCAGTCAGTACTCTATTAGGAAGTATATCCCAAACAGAATTCATGAAGGTCATGCACTTCAAATCAGCAAAAGAGATATGGGACAAAATGATCACTAGCTATGAAGGAGATGAACAGGTAAAGCAAGCTAAACTTCAAACTCTCAGGATTCAATATGAGACTCTCAAGATGTATAATGATGAAAGTGTGGCTAATTATTTTCTTCGGGTAGATGAGATTGTTAATTGCATGAAAAATTTGGGTGAAGAAATAAAAGAGACTATAGTAGTTCAAAAGATTCTAAGATCATTATCCCCCAAGTTTGAATCTAAAGTATCTGCAATAGAAGAAAAAGAAAATCTCCGTGTTCTCACTATGTCTCAGCTACATGGAATTCTAACTGCTTATGAAATGAGAAAGGGAGGTCCATCTGACAGAAGGGAAGCTGCTTTTAAGGCATCAGGAAAAGAAGATTACTATGAAGCAAGCCATGTTCCAGAAGAAGAGGAAGAAGAATCAAATTTTGTCAGAAATCTTCAAAGGGGTTCTGGAAGGTTCAGAGGTAAGCTACCTTTCAAATGCTTTGCTTGTGGAAGAGTAGGTCATTATGCTGCAAAATGTCCTTATAAGGATAAAGGAAAAGAACCTGCTAGATGGAACAAGAAACAAAGTGCAAATAAGAAAAGCTACTACACCCATGAAGATAGTGATGGCTTATCAAACAGTGATGAAGATGAACAAGGTAATAAATATAAGCTGTTAATGGCATTTGAAGATGATGATTATGAGGATGCTGTAGATGTGGATAATCTCTATAATGAAATTACTAGACTCAAGAGATGCATAGAAGAAAAGAGTGTGATCATTGATACTTTGCAATTTCAAATTGATGAAAAGGAAAAACATCTTGAAAAACTAGAAGGTGAAATTGTTGGTCTCAGAAAAGAAATTGAGAAAACAAAAGCTATTAATCTTAAGTTTGTCAAAGGATCTGAAACTTTGGATGAGATTATCAATGTGCAGCGGTCTCCTCTAAACAAGACAGGTTTGGGCTATAATGGAGAAACCTCTCAAGCATCCACCTCAAAAAGTTATCTTGATGCAGCAAGAAGAAATGAGCAGAAGAACAATGAAGATAATCAGGTAAAGCAGGGACGAATTACAAACAGAAACTATCAGGGACAATCCTTCTTAAGGGTGAACAAAAGCTACAACCAACCACAGGTAAAATCTTCTCAGTTTGGCTCAAGAATAGATGAAAATAGAAATTACAATCAGTTGGCTGGTAGATTCAATAACCGCAGAAGCTTCTTCAATGGACAATGCTTTTCTTGCCATAACTTTGGTCACAAAGCAGCTCAATGTGTTGCATATAAAACAATCATGACTAGGGAAGCTCAAAAACAAAGAAGTATGACAGGGATTACAAAGAGGACCTATAACAACTTTTCGGTTCTTGAAAATGAAGTTGAATGTTCTATTTGCAATAATTTTGGTCATAAAGACTCTGAATGCAGGAGCAGGTTTCAGGAGAAAAAGGAACAAGCCACGAGCACCAAAAAATGGAGAATAAAGGAACCTCAGACAGAAAGATGTGGGATAGCTTTTTATGCAGAAGGACAGGAAAATCTATGGTACATTGACAGTGGATGTTCGAAACATATGACAGGTGATAAAGAAAAACTTGAATCTTATTCTACTTTAGAAAAGGGAAAGAAAGTTTCTTTTGGAAATGATACTCCTGCAACTATAAAAGGAAAAGGTATTGCTCCTTTGAAAGAAAAAGTCAAGGCTGGAAATGTTTTGTATGTTGATGGATTGAAGCATAATCTACTAAGTGTCAGCCAGATGTGTGATCAAAAAACCGAGGTTATTTTCAGATCGAATGGATGTCTTGTTCGTGATCTTGATACAGGTAAAACAGTTCTCAAAGGCAAAAGAACTCCAAATAATCTGTACATATTTGAAGAAGGACAACAACAATGCTATCTTAGCAAGGATGAAGAGCACTGGTTATGGCATCGAAGGTTGGGACATCTAAGCTTCTCACAAATAAGGAAAGCATGCAAATATCAGGCAGTTCGCGATCTTCCAGATATCAAAATTCCAGACAACACCATATGCAAATCTTGTCAGTTTGGAAAGCAAACCAGAACTAACTTTCCAGAGAAGGAAGGATCAGCTAGCTTGCCTCTTGAGCTAGTCCATACAGATGTATGTGGTCCATTTAGGAAAAGGACACCTCGAGGAGAAGAATATCTGATATTATTCATTGATGATTTCTCAAGGTTTGTTTGGTTAGGGCTTATGAAGCACAAAGATGAAGCATTCGAAAAATTCAAATCCTTCAAAGCATTGGCTGAAAATGAATCAGGACACAAAATTAAGTGCCTCAGATCTGACAGAGGTGGGGAGTTCACATCAAATGAATTTTTCGATTTCTGCGATGAACATGGGATAAGAAGAGAATTCTCTACAGCTAGAACTCCTCAGCAAAATGGGGTTGTGGAAAGAATGAACAGAACTATCCAACAAATGGCTCGTGCTATGCTCGATGAATCAGGTACTCCTGCAACCTTCTGGGGTGAAGCTGCACATGCTGCTGTTATTATTCTTAACAAAACAAATGTCCGAGTAAACAGCACTCAAACACCTCATGAGCTTTGGAGTGGTAAAACTCCTTCCGTGAAGCATTTCAAAATCTTTGGGAGCAAATGTTATATTAAGAATACTGATGAGCAACTTGGCAAACTTGAACCTAGAGCAGATGAGGGCATTCTTCTTGGTTATTCTCCACATAGCAAAGCATACAAGTGCTACAATAAAAGACTTGGCAGAATTGTTGACAGTATTGATATAGTGGTTGATGAGAAGGGATATATTCCTAGGCAAGTTCATCATGAAGACATTGAAGAAGATGAAGGTTACTCTCAAAGGCGAAATGATGAAGAAGAAGAACCTCAAGAAGAAGAAGAATCTCAAGAAGAACCAGAGGAGCAGACAAGAATAGAAGAGAAGACTCCATCCAGATATGTCCAAAAGAATCATCCAGAAACTCAGATTGTGTGGCAGAAAGAAGCAGGAGTACAAACAAGAAGGACACTTGCAGAAGCTTCAAGCTACTTGGCACTACTCTCCTCCACTGAACCACAAAATGTGAAAGAGGCATGCAAAGATGAATGTTGGGTCAAAGCAATGGATGAAGAACTTGAGCAAATCGAAAAGAACAACACTTGGGAATTAGTTCCTAGACCAAAAGATAAGAATGTAATAGGAACAAAATGGGTCTTCAAGAATAAATTAAATGAAAATGGAGAAGTAATTAGAAACAAGGCCAGACTTGTTTGTAAAGGGTATGCACAGCAAGAAGGAATAGATTTTGAAGAGACCTTTGCTCCTGTGGCAAGACTAGAGGCCATCCGAATGTTCCTTGCTCTCTCAAGCTTTCAACACTTCAAGGTATTTCAAATGGACGTGAAATCAGCCTTCCTAAATGGAGACTTAGAAGAAGAAGTATATATTGAGCAGCCAGATGGCTTCATTCTTAGGAATGATCCAAACCTTGTATGCAGATTGAAAAAGGCACTCTATGGACTCAAACAAGCTCCAAGGGCTTGGTACTATCGGTTGGACAAATATCTTCACCAACAAGGCTTTTCAAAAGGATCAGCAGATAGCAATCTCTATATAAAAGTTGAAAATAACAAATTGCTAATTCTTGTTGTTTATGTAGATGATATTATTTTTGGCAGCAATGAAGAGACTATGAGTCAAAACTTTGCCTTGGTTATGCAGAAATAATTCGAAATGTCACTTCTTGGAGAATTGACATATTTTCTTGGATTGCAAATCCAACAAAATGAAGGAGGTATCTTCTTGTCTCAAACCAAATACCTCAAGCAGATCTTGAAGAAGTATGGCATGGAAGAGTCAAAGCCAGTTTGTACACCCATGGTTACAGGATGTAGCCTCAGTGCTAATGATGAATCAGCAGCAGTTCACCAACCCACTTATAGATCCATGATTGGGAGTTTGCTTTATTTAACAGGTACTCGACCAGATATTACACATGCAGTAGGAATGGTTGGAAGATTTCAAGCCAACCCAAAGGAAACTCATCTTCAGGCAGTCAAAAGAATCTTCAAATATCTTCAAGGGACCCAAAACTATGGCTTATGGTATCCTAGAAATACAGATCTCACTCTTCATGCTTACACAGATGCAGATTGGGCTGGAAGTGTGGATGATAGGAAAAGCACAAGTGGTGGTGCTTTCTTCATGGGTTCCAGATTAGTATCTTGGTTCAGCAAAAAACAGAGTTCGATTGCCTTATCTACAGCTGAAGCAGAATATGTGGCTGCAGCATCTTGTTGCACACAACTTCTTTGGATGATGCAGACCTTGCAGGACTTTCAAATCACTTGCACTCCACCCGTCTCTATCTTATGTGATAATACAAGTGCAATCAGCATTTCAAAGAATCCAATCATGCACTCAAAGACCAAGCACATACCAATCAAGTACCATTTTCTTCGGGAACAAGTGCTTGAGCAGAAGGTCAAGTTGGAGTATGTTCCTTCTAAGGAACAAGTTGCTGATATTCTCACAAAACCACTGCCCAGGGAAACTTTTGAATATCTCAGACAAAAGCTGGGAGTAGTTGATGCTTCATCCTGCTGTTGAAGCTTGTCTGTTCTACAGAAAAGTTGGTATACGCAAGTTATGAAAGGTATATATGCGTATACACGCGGATTTATGCTGAGAAAGTCGCGTGTATGGTGTACGCATGTTGCAGAGATTATATCCACGTCCATACGCCTTTTCTTGCAGGAGAAATCGCGTATATGAAGTTCTGAACAGCAAGGGAAAACTCTGGAGTTCTGAACAGCAGTGGGTATGTCAGAATTCTTCAGGCACGGTTTCAGGAGGTGCAGCAGGCACAGGTTCAGGGGGAGCAGCTTAAAAGTCTCATAAAGCATTGTTGGCATTCAGATGTTTTGGTTGTTGATTTCAAGAAAAGGAGCTCAGAAAGAAATCCTGGTTGCTGATCTAAAAAGATGTTTATAATATGCTGCTGATGATTTTCATAAGTCTTGGTCTAGATCTGTTGTCTCTATGTCATATATCTCTCTTTTGATATCTCTTTTATGGAGTCAAGGTCATGTAACGGCCTATGTTGGTTTCCCCACTATGCCTAATGTAATTGGTTGTTTCTGATATGTCCCCTCTTGGTAGGGAGTATGGATGTAAGTATTGAGTCTTTTGGTGATAGGAAAGTCCCTTATGGTGTATAAGTCTTGGTCAGGGGGAGCATGAGTCAGCACAGCCAAGCAGAGGTATCAGCATGTCCTCAGGGGGAGCACAGCCCTTTGCCCTTGATGTCAAAGGGGGAGAGTGACTTGGTGTGGTGGTTGCCATCAAGTCCAAAGGGGGAGATTGTTGGTATTATGATTCAAGTGTTGTCCTTGATGGAAACTCACTCAGAGGTTGGTACAGGTGCTCAGAGGTTGGTACAGGTGATGGCAACTTAATCAGAAGACAGATCTTAGTACAGCATGCCAAGGAAGTTCATATACGCAGGTTCGTTAAGCCCAAGTCGCGTGTACACGCTAGTTGGATTCAGAAAAAGCGCGTGTATGTGGAAAAGTACCTTTGGTCCATGGTGGTTAGTCCTTGGAAGTTGTGCCTATGATTTCGGACCATTGTGTCTCGACGGGCGTGTCGATCCCTAGTTTTGAAGTTGATGGTATTGTGTTACTATGGTTTTGGCTCTTGGTATTGAGCAAGGCCTAAGGCTATATAAGGAGAAGAAGATCATTAGGCAAAATCATCTTTCGACAAGGCTTGAATATCTAAGAGAGAAAGAGATCTGATATGCAGGTTCTGGGTTGCTTGATCTAAGCCAAGGAGAGATCACATCGGTTGATGGAAGACTAGATCTAAGGATAGATCGGGATCTAATGGTTTGAAATGCACTATCATGATATGGTTGATTATGCGTATTTCTAGATCTACATATTGTCGCAATGTTATGTTCTGGGTCTAACTGATGTCTGGTACAGCTGCAAATTGAGAAAGTTTATTTTTAGATCTGTACGCAGGTTGGCTTCGGTAAAAGCGCGTGTATATGCGGGTTTTGCTCATTGAAGTAGCGTATATCTTTTGAAGCTTGATTTTGGGTTTACAGTGGGGTCTGACTGTTATTGCAGAGTTCTGTAGTCTGTTCTGTGTTCTGGTAACTGGTGATTGACAGGTTTCAGTGGTTCAGTGATTCAAAGTTTGGTTGTTTTATGCTTCAATGATCTGTTGTGAAAATTGAATGAATTGGGGTCTACAGATTGCAATGTTGTGCTTCAGGAATATCCAGTCTGAAAATGTATGAAAGGTTGTACCTGAAGGAAAGAAGATTGTAGGTCAGCACCTACGTACTAGTATCTTGGCTAGTACAAGAGCAAAGGGGGTTGGAGCTCCCTTCCAAGGAAGTTTGGAGAACGAGAGAAGGTTGTAGCCTTCTGCAGGTTGTAGCCTGCGTACTGGTATAAGGCTGCACCAGTACAAAAGATTGTAAACTGAAGTTTCATATTAAAGAAAGATAGAGACAACTTGCAGCAGGTGGTTTTCACCCACATTGGGTTTCCACCTTACATCTTGGTGTTCATGTGTGTGGCTTTTGATCTGTTCTGTTATACTGCACCTGTTAATGTGGTGAATAATGTCCTGATGAACTTAACTGAAGAATAAGCTAACTAAATTATGAGTTTTCTGCTTATACGCTGTTTTATTTAGTCACAGTAGCGTGTACACGTTGGTTCACCTAACTGAAGTAGCGTATATGATTCTGAGCATTGAAAAAGTTTGATTGATCTGATAATACTGATTCACCCCCCCTCTCAGTATTATTTCCAACAAATTCACCCAATAGCGTCATAACATTATTCATATTTACATCATTATTTAGTAGCACATGCAACTTATGTAGAAAGAACAATAGCATCATCAATTCAGTGGAAACATAAAGGAACAATAGAAGAAATAATTCACACATAGAGACACCAATATTGGTTGGAGACCAAGGAAAAACACACTATAGGGAAAACACTTTCAAATTCTTCTTCTTATTAGATTGTCATCAAATGATTTAGAAAAATAGAGTACAATGATCCATATCAACAACCATAAACCTATCCATCAAAATCAACTAAACAATATCCATGAGATGAACCCAACAATGTTAACACTCAAAACCCTGCTTCAAAAGCCTATACTCAACTTTCATTGCCTACGGTCAACTGCTGAACCATGTGGTCAATGAGTGAAAACTTCAGTCAACTGAAAAATTAAGACCTAGGTCCCAACCACACGGATGATGTGTTGTGCGTGTGGCTGAAATCCTCCAATCACACACATGAGCCTACGAGACAGCGGTTGTGACCTAAAAATGCTTGTTTCATTCCTGTAGTTGTGACCCAAAAACCCTAGACACTTGTGAGCTTCAGACCCCTGCAGTCACATATCACAGGAAAATCAATCATCCCATGTAAATATCTCAAAGTGTGCTCAAAGACAACTCAATGTGTAGGAAGAGGCCCAATCATGAATTCACTCAGGTTGATCTATGCAAGACATATATATATGGATGGGTATTCACACGGAACATCAATGCTTCAATCAATTGTCGATTGACAAGGCAGGTTCAACAATATCTCTTCATAACTTCTTGAAATTGAATCAAATTGTCCAAGGATTTTCATTTCCATTTTCCAATAATTATTTAATATCTTCACAATATATATTTTCCTTTTCCAAACTTCAGAAAGTAACTCATCAAGCCATGGTTCGTCATTTCAAACTTTAGAGGCCAACTCCCTCTTACTTTGATCACGATAGGCTCATTACCTATCAAGAATAGACCATTAGCATATATAAAACCAAAATCAAAGTCATACCTTGGACTTATTTTGAAGTAGAGGTTTGGATTTTCACATCTTCCTGGCTTCACCAGATAACTGTGAATGCGGACATACCAGGGTTGGGGAGCTTGATTCAAACAATGCTTTCTGCAAATATAACACTTGACCAAACCAATATGCTCAATCCCACATAAATCAATACAGTGTAATCAAATCAACTAAGTCATCTTATCAAGACTTAGATGACATATTTTGAAAAACTTAATATCCTTGGAGGATTTTTAATATTGAGAGGCGAGGGTTCGAAACATGGAAGCGGCCATGCTGAATTTCAATCCCCAACAGCAGCAGCACCAGGCACTTTTCATCGATCCCAATCGATCCATTTCCTTGGGGCCGTCCACGGCTCGAATCCCACCCGCCACCGTCGTTCTCCCAAGAACCCATATCCCCAAACAGCTTTCTCGCTTGTCAACGTCCAGATCATCTTCATTTCTGGGAAGCCGTCTACGAGAGCAGTCATCGAAGGCGGCCCGCTGCGTGAGCAGCCGAGATCTATGCTGCGTGCGGGCCGAGGAGCCGTGCACCAAGATCTCTCTTTGCGATGCGCACATTGTGAGGAGCGGCACCAAGGTCACGCGCCAGGTCTTTGACATCGCGAAGTCTGAAGATGAGGATAGTTTCTCCACTGGATCTAGCGCTAAAACCAACAGAGGCCGGCTGCATGTGGCGGATCTGCCCCCACCTGCTGAGATCAGATACAAGCAGACTAGATCTGGACTGGATCTACCCAACAGACAAAGGAAACGACAAGATCCAAACGCCCAGGAACTCTGGCCTGCGAAATACTATCCGAACCAGGATGAGATTACAGAAGGGGCGATACGGCAGGATGACAAACTGAATACAGAAATGAGGAGAATAGTTCCCATATCTCCCATAGCGGCATCCTCATCAGATCTACGTTTCCAAATCTTTATAAAGCCCCCCTCTGGGAAATCAACCCCAATCTGGGTACAAGCTTCAAACAAAGTCTCAGAACTGAAGAAAATCATAGCCAATCACATTGGCCTCCCGGAAGGATATCAACATCTGCTCTCAGAAGGCAGATCGATACAAGATCACTGGGCAATAGGCCACTACAACATTAAGCCAGGATCTAACATTATTGTCAACATGAGGCTTCGGGGAGGTGCAGCAGCCAGCGGATCACAGATTCCAGGCTCCTTTCGTGATGCAGTCAAGGGGAAGGGAAAAATGCCGACCAAACCAAAGTCACCACCAGAGCAACCAGGGCCACATATAGTAGATCAAAAACTGGAATATTACATGCTCAAAGTTACTATACCAGAGGTAAATGCACTACACTCTGAACTCTCAAAACATGCTGTTATATGTAGATTTAATGGTTACTGGCCAAAATCCGATGCTCTACATCAATGGATATATTCCCACTAGACACCAGAATGTGATATATAACTATGTTCAAAAGGGTTTTTCATTGTAAATTTCCACACAGAGGAAGAAATGGATAGTATCATCAAGGAGGGGCCTTGGTTTTGGGGTAATGCAGGCCTCTTTGTTACCCCTTGGTTTGCTGATTTTGACGCAAACACTATGAAAATCTCAACAACACCTGTTTGGGTGAGGCTTCACAACCTCCCATTACATTTCTGGCATCATACAATACTATCTGCTATTGGGGATTCCTTGGGGAAATTCCTAAAAATTGATGAAGACAGATATAGCAGAGGGATTTTCACCTTTGCCAGAATTTGCGTTGAAGTGGACTTGAGTCAGGGGCTGCCTGATAAAATTTCATTAAACTATAACAACACGGAGTGGATACAACCCCTCGACTATGAAAACACTGCATTCAGATGCCGCAGCTGTCGGCAAATAGGACACCTCCAAAATTCTTGCCCACTGGCCAGAAAGAATCCAAAAGGAAACAAGAAACAGCAAAAAAAGCCAAATGGGTGGAAGAATACAGAACCGCTGGAAGAAGAGAACATTCAGACAGAGCACACCGTAAACCAAGAGGAACCGGATATAAATATGGAACAGAACGACACACAGGAAAAAAAAGCACCAGACCCACAAATGGAGGATCATTCTCAGCAGCAGAAAATTCCGCAGCTGGAAGTTAGTGGCAACAAAAGAACTCATGGATCTGAAGGATCAGAATCTGACAAAGAACCTCCAGTGAACACACAAGAATACCAACAGGCCATCATTGTTCCCCCTTCAAACTCTCAGGGTTGGCGTAGGGTGGAGAAGAAGAAGGGCAGAAAAGTATAGGCTTGATGTAGTTGTAAACATATTTTTTATTTTTATTAGTGTTTTTTGTCCTTTTCATGGACAGCAATCTGCATATGCTCTAAGCATCTACAAAATGTAATTTATTTCAATATGAATATAAATTACAACTTTTTCTACGGGAAAAAAAAAAGACTTAGATGACATATCAAAATCATAAAAGTTTTTGATATCTTTGTAACAAACTCTTTGGACCAGGTGATAGGTCGAGCTCATATCCAAATACCAAGTCATGATTTCATCTATTGTCATGTCAATAAAATTTAAGCAACATCAAATTCCATCAAGCCATTCACATCATCATAATATGAATTATTTTTTTCACTAGATGCAAATGCATATTTTAAGGATAAGTCACAATTTTTTATACTTCAACCAATGTGCCAAAGTCAATGAAGCTAATACAAAATCAAGGCAAACATCAATCATTGAAAGATACTATGACCACATAGCACTGTCATCAAGGAAAATCATCAGACATCAAGTCAAAACCGTAATTTGTTGTCATAATGAATTCACCATAGTCCAAAACATATCTATGAATCATCAAGCATGATGTCAAAACTCCAAACATTTCTTATTTATACCAATCAGTGAAATATTGTCAAACCGTTCCAACTATTGTCATACACTAGCTTCAATGGTATAATAAAAATAGCATACTATTATGCATATTCCGATCACCTGCAAACACAAGTTTAGTCAACATGTTTACATTATCTATAAACATTCAAATTTCCATACTCATAGGACATTCTGATGTCTACTCCATATTTGTAGGATTGTCATACTCCATGTTCACTTCTAATTTCATGCATAAAACTTCGGATTTGAAACCTATAGGCATAAATTCATCCATAGTCTTTCTTCTATGTGGTTGGAGGCTTATAATCGCATTAATTAGCTTGCTTCCATGCTGCTTAGACCAGGAGAAACCTTCTCTTTTCAGACTAGAAATTGTTGTAGACCAACAATGTCATATATTTGTCTATTCATGTCCAAAAATCATATTTCAACAATAGAGAAACTCTTATACATATAATGCAAATGATAATAGGTGTAGGGATCTTATGGAGAATCTCTCTCTTAATAAGCAATCACTTTATACTTCATCATTATCAACTTGTCTATCATAATACTATCATGCATCAACAAAACTGTTTGATCATGAACCAAACTATATCAAGTTCAATAACATATATCCATCATGTCCATAACATGTTATCATCAGCTACTTCATCATCACATATGAATATGACATCAAACTTTCATCAAGGGTTAGAGTCATATGATTAGGACATCTGATAGGTGTATCATCAAAGATCATGAACACAATATCACTTACATAGCTCAGGCCATCAAGTCAGGGCATCCAGATTTACTACATTGTCAAAATTACTAAGCCAAGGTCAACCACAGGTTTGTTACACTTCCATAATCATGGGTATCATGCTTATCATATACTCTATCAAAGGTATCATATATAAGAATCAATTTGCCAACCTTTTTTATGTTGAAAAGTGTAACTAGGTTCGGTCTTCATAATGACATGTGTAATTGTGATTTTATGTAATTGATGAAAAGAAGAAAAATAAAATTATTGTAATGCTTATCTCATCGGTTTCATGAGAAAGGAATTTTATTTTTAATAATGGCTCCCATTGTGAGCCTTTAGGATTTTTCATCTATTCATAAAAGTCAATTTAATTCAATGTCATGTATGAAGGACCTTCTTAGGCATGTTGCATTTTTTATGAGTGGACCTCCAAGACCAAGAAAAGTATCCTCCTATAAGTCGGCTTCAAGGAGGATAATAATAGCTTCAAAAAAGGACACGTCGGCTCACCTACATGTCATGTTAGACAATTAACATGGACAACAACTATAAATAGGGCAGCTCGTTCTTATTTCAGAGACACAATTTCAGAGATAAATTTTCGGTCAAGGTCTAAAATAGGAGTGTGAAGGTCACTTAGAAAAATCCTAATCATTAGCAAATGTTGAAGGAAGGAAATCGAAGTATTTGGGAGTGTTTTGGGACTATTTTAGGTTGACCTCCCTTCAAACGTGCAATTTAAAGGGATTGTTCTCTAGTGCAGAAAAGGATGAAGTTATTGCAGAACTATTTGAAGTGTAATTCAAGGAGGAAGAAAGGGTATGCTACAAGTCGATTTACCAAAGAAGAGACCTACTACTTAAGTGAAGGAAAAAGCAAGGCATAAGAGAAGGTCTTATGTACGAGTTAGGGTTTTTTATTTAGGTTTTCGGATCATGGAGGTTGAAATAAGTCTAAAGCAGAAGGATGTCGAAGTCGAAGAGAAGCCAATAAGGAGGAAGGATCATAAGGTTGACTATTGTTGACTAAGGATCTCTTCAGGGAAGCTTTGTGTCTTGGTCTTTGAGTGGCATATAAGTCAAGGGTCTTGGCCTTGGTATTCATAAATTGAAGTCTCTATAAGAAGAAGAATTTGTTCAAGTTTTCCTCTCAAGAAGGAGAGGTTTTTGATCCGAATGGAAAATGGCATCAACCCATGGTATTCATCTACCCATGTTATTCATCCACCCATGGTATTGTAACTGGCATCCACCCATGGTATTGTAACTAACATCCACCCATGGTATTCATTCACCCATGGTATTTTCCCATGATATTGTAATATCCACCCATGGTATTCATTCACCCATTCAATTTACCCGTGGTATTGTAACCGAAAAATACTATAATTAACAAGTCACATTTTGTAAAAGGACAGTTTGTCCGCCACAATGTAGCTTTTACAATTATTCTCCATTTTAATATATATTTTATTTATGGTTTTATTTATTGGGCATTCTCAACCTTTTATTCTGGCATTTCAATTTTTTAGATTTTGGGGGCCTATCCTGCAAAATCCATTTCAATCTTTTAGATCTTGGGGGCCTCTCCTGCAAAATCCATTTCAATCTTTTAGATCTTGGGGGCCTCCCCCCAAGATCTGGATCAGTGATATCAAAGCAAGTTATGATTCCATGGGAATGAGGGTTTGATGCATATTTCAGTTTCAAATTTTTCAGCAATATTCAACAAACTTCAGACATGTGCTACATCCTCCACAGAGCATTTTCTTGGGCCAAGCGAGAATAATTTTTCTTTTTTCATTTTTTTCCAGGAATGCTTTCGGGAAGTGAGTTTGCAGATCAGATCTAAAAATTTTGGTGCAAAATTTACAGAAACAAATAATAGATCTAGATTTCTTGCGAAAAAATACCCAAATTCAAAAAAAAAAATCGGCCAAATCAGAGTTCGGATGAGGAAGATATCACTGATTTAAAATCAGATGTGTTGCAGAAATGTTTCCGACGACAATTCGTGGACGACAACTCTCCTATATTTTTTTTGTAAATTTGGTGCAGAATTTCAGAAAATTTACTGTAGATATGAGCTCCTCTCAAAAAATTTATCAATTTCAAAAAAATAATGGGTCAAATCAAAGTTCGGATGTGGGAGATGTCGCTGATTTAAAATCAGTTATTTTTTCAGAATTTTTGTGACGGTGGAAAGTTGCAGCGCAAATTTGAGATTCTAGAGTGTCCAGATAAGGATTTCCAACACATGAGAAGATGAAAAATGGTCCTTATGTTTCCAAAAATAGGTTATAATAAATATTTTGAGTTATATTGACCGAGTTATGTCCATTTTAATTCTAGAGTAGCATTAGGAGCGGGTCCCCTTTGCAGACGTGCCCTCCCACCCCGCTTTAGTAGGCACCTACTTCACATTCATCAATTTCAACATAACAGCATTCGACTTGGGTTATTTGGAGACGTGCCCACCCCAAGCTATGTAGGCACCTGCTACTTCATCAACAACCAACATCAGGGTTATGGGTCAACCGCACAAAATCCTTATCATCGAAGTCCATTTTCTAGGTCGCACTGTTAGTATCATAGTTGGTCACAAGCATTACAGGGTATCTCTATCCTTGGATATTCATTTTTCATGGTTATGGGTTATCCACAAACCCACACTTCATTGAATTCCATTTTCTAGGTCGCACATTGTCAATATCACAGTTGGTCACAAGCATTAAAGGGTATCTCTATCCTCGAATCTTCGTTCAGCATAGTTATGGGTTAACCACATAAAACCCTTCTCTTTAGCGGCTTTTCATATTCAACAAAGGCTTCTTAGGAGGGAACTTTACACAATGGGGACCATTGCTTCTTAAGGAGGGAGGAATGATCCGAATGGAAAATGGCATCAACCCATGGTATTCATCTACCCATGTTATTCATCCACCCATGGAATTTACCCATGGTATTGTAACTGGCATCCACCCATGGTATTGTAACTGACATCCACCCGTGGTATTCATTCACCCATGGTATTTTCCCATGGTATTGTGACATCCACCCATGGTATCCATTCACCTATGGAATTTACCCGTGGTATTGTAACCGAAAAATACTATAAGTAATAAGTTGTATTTAAATTTGAGAAAGGTTAGTTTATCTGCCACAATGTAGCTTTTATAGTTATTCTCCATTTTAATAAATATTTTCTTTGCGGTTTTGTTTATTGGGCATTCTCCTCTTTTCATTCTAGCATTTCAATTTTCAGATCTTGGGGGCCTCTCCCACAAAATCCATTTCAATCTTTTCAATCCCGGGGGCCTCCCCCCAAGATTTGGATCAGTTTTGGCCCTGGCTAATAGCCTATATTTTGTGTCTCTTGTCTCGTTATGGTTTATGCATTGGTAGTTGTTTGATGAAAAAGAAAACTAATAATCTAAGAAAAGGAAAATCCTAATCTAAGAAAGTAAAAAACATTCACAAGCAGTTACTAATAGAAGAGAAATCACATAATCTCTATATCCTAGATTTCCCAACATGGTATTTAGAGCTAAGGTAACAAAGTCAAGGAAGGCCATCTTATCAAGGGACACTCAAGGATCAAATCTCAAGAAAGGTATCAAAGTGAAGATCATCTTACAGTCAAGATCTATAAAGGAAACATTATAACCCTAGATTGAACAAGGAGTCTACAAATAATTTGTGCAGTCATCATCAAGAAAATAAGGCCAAGTTAAAGAGATCTATGAATCAAAGTAATAGAAGTACTTCAAGATCAAGCTCATACCATCATCAATCAAAGACTCCACCATCAAATGATCCTAATGGATCTCCCTCTCTGTGGGATCAAGGATCATTATTGAAGAAAACTATCTTCATGAAGGAGAACTTTTATATTCTCTATATCATCATCAACATCAAAGAAGTAGCAAGGAGAAGGAGAACCCTATCAATTAAGTATATTTATGTCCACATCTGAATATGTCAAAATGCATTTTTGCAACGCAAGCAACAAATTGATTGGGGCTTCAAACTATCTTGCATGGAAGAAAAGGACAGATTTGAATTTGATTGAAAATGAGGTGATGGAACTTGTCAAATGATCTATCACAAAACTAGGAAAGGAAGATGCTCAAGCTCTGGCAAAGTGTATAAAAGGGGAGGTTAGGGCTCAAAGGATTCTCATAGAATCCATCAAGGATCCACTCATCCCATATGTATCAAAACTCAAAACTTCAAAAGAAATCTATGACAAACCGGTAGAGTTGTATTCCGTAAGCACTGCTAGAGAAATCATATCATTAAGGAAATAAATCTACAAGCTGAAGATGTTAAGGGAAGATGGAATAACCTCATGCTTTATGAGGATGTTTAAGATTCGAGATCAACTTCATGATCTGGGAGAAGTCATGTCTGATAGAGAAATGACTACAGTGGTACTAATGCAATACCAAAGTTGTGGGGTAACTTTACTTCATGTATTTATGGGAAGAAAGAAGCTACTCCATTCCAGGATCTATAGTGACTGTGCAAGATTAAATAATCTAGAGTAAAGGCCAAATCTTATGTTGGATCAAGTGAGAAAAAGAAACCTTATGCTACAATAACAAGAATAATGAGAAATTTGGGAAGTTTGGTTCTCGGAAAAAGAAAAGGGACATGTCTAAGGTTCAATGTTATTGGTGTCAAGAATATGGGCACTACAAAAGATATTGTCCTAAGACCAAGAAGGATAATAATTAAAGAGGAAGAGAAGAATCCCATATCACTGATGAGGCTCATCAATAGGTAAACTATATGGGTCACAATTCCACTTTCCAGCTTATTAAATTGTCTTTTCTCACATTTATTTATAGATTTTATTATATTTTTCTTTGTGAGAAGAGTAAAAGTAAGTTACTATGTCATTTGGCCTAATGTGTGTTAAATGCATGAATTTGGAGCAGTTTTGAGTTGACTTGAGTGTAGGGACTCGGAGTAGGAAAGCAAGAGAGATTCTAGGAAGTGGTCTCCCTCCTTAACTCCTCAAATCAGTTGAATATTCTTCCCCTCTATCTCATCAACTCAATGTCACTGGTAGCCAAGAAAGCCGAGTTCTTTCGCAGCCAAGCTAGTGCCAGTCAAGGAAAAGTCATTCTTGAGATAGGGAGCCAAGTATCCCTATTTTCTATGGAGTTGTTGGTAGCTCCAATTTTGTATAAATAAGCAAGATAAGGGACACATTAAGATTCGAAGTTTTATTGTAGCTAAGAGGCCATTACGTTGAAGCACATTTAACTGTTATTGTTATGATTTATCTGACATTTTTATGATAATGAGAAACACTATTTTGATCCAACACTGAGTTGACTCAGAGGGTTGAAGCTCTTAGGTTAGGGCCCAACCCTAGCAGCAGAAGTTCCTCTCTTTTGTATTTGTATTCTTAGCTTAGAATGTTGAATAATTTCTAAAGTTTATTTTTGTTTTCTGTTTAGCTTAGCAAGTTGATCAAGTTGTCTCTTATCCATGCTTTCATTAGCTTAATGAGTAGATTAGTGTTACATTCTAGTGAAGGAAAATATACCTGAAAATCTTGTGACAGTGACCCATATCCCATCTCCCTTATGGGATCATGATTAGGGGACCCCACCCTCACAGCCCAAAAATAGAGTTTATCTTTTGTTCATTGCCTAGATTGAGTCTCATTCTTAGCTAGATAATTGTTTATGATTTTTTGGAAGTATTTGCAGTTGTTATTCTGCTTCTTAAGATTGTTGTAGCTTAGAAGGTAGTCCATTTCATAGGTCTAGTCCTTAACAATAGTTAGATCAGATTTTCTAAATTCAACTCATCTTTTTCATGTTGACATGTAATAATTTGTAAATGGAAATAGAAACAAGTTTTATTGTAGGAATTGTCGATCTGCAAGAAGGGACTCCTCCAACCAACTCCACCTAGGTCTTCTCCACCAGATTTCTCAACATGGTATCATAACTAAGGTAACAAATTCATGGAAGGGAATCTTATCAAGGGACACTCAAGGATCAAATCTTGAGAAAAGTATCAAAGTGAAGATCATCTTAAAGTCAATATCTATAAAGGAAACATTATAACCCTAGATCGAATAAGGAGACTACAAATAAGCCTTGTGGTCATCATCAAGAAAATAAGGCCAAGTTAAAGAGATCTATGAATCAAGGTAAGAGAATAAATTCAATATAAAGATCATATAATCATCAATAAAATACTCCACCATCAAAGGATCCTAAGGGATCTCCCTCTCTGTGGGATCAAGGATCATTATTGAAGAAAACTATCTTCATGAAGGAGAAGTTTTATATTGTCTATATCATCGTCAACATCAAAGAAGTAGCAAGGATAAGGAGCATCCTATCAAGTAAGTATATTTATATCCACATCTAAATCTATCAAAATGTATTTTTACAAGGCAAGCAACAAATTGGTTGGGGCTTCAAACTATATTGCATGGAAGAAAAGGACAGATCTAAATCTGATTGAAAATGAGGAGATGGAACATGTCAAAGGATCTATCACAAAACTAGGAAAGGAAGATGCTTAAGATCTTGAAAAGTATATAAAAGGGAAGGTTAGGGCTCAAAGGATTCTCATAGAATCCATCAAGGATCCACTCATCCCATATGTATCAAGACTCGAAACTTCAAAAGAAATCTATGACAAACTGGTAGAGTTGTATTCCATAAGCATTGCTAGAGAAGTCATATCATTAAGGAAATAACTCTACAAGCTAAAGATGTTAAGGGAAGATGGAATAGCCTCATACTTTATGAGGATATCTAATATCCAGGATCAACTTCAAGATCTAGGAGAAGTCATGTCTGATAGAGAAATGACTACAATTGTACTAAATGCAATACCAAAGGAGTGGGGTAACTTTACTTCATGTATTTATGGGAAGAAAAAAGCTACTTCATTCCAAGATCTATGGTGACTGTGAAAGATTGAAGAATCTAGAGTAAAGTCCAAATCTTATGTGGGATCAAGTGAGCAAAAGAAATCTTATGCTACAATGACAAGAATAAAGGGAAAATTTGGGAAGTTTGGTTCTCGGAAAAAGAAAAGGGACATGTCTAAGATTCAATGTTATTGGTGTCAAGAATATGGGCACTACAAAAGATATTGTCCTAAGACCAAGAAGGATAATAACAAAATAGGAAGATAAGAATCTCATATCACTAATGAGGCTCATCAATAGATAAACTATATGGGTCACAATGCCACTTTCCAGCTTATTAAATTCTCTTTTCCCACATTTATTTACAGATTTTATTATATTTTGCTTAGCGAGAAGAGTAAAAGTAAGTTACTATGTCATTTGGCGTAATGTGCGTTAAATGTAGGAAATTGGAGAATTTTTGAGTTGACTTGAGTGCAGGGACTCAGAGTAGGAAAGCAAGAGAGATTCTAGGAAGTGGTCTCCCTCCTTAACTCCTCAAATCAGTCGAAGATTCTCCCCCTCTATCTCATCAGCTTAGTGTCACTGGTAGCCAAGCAAGCCAAGTTCATTGGCAACCAAGCTAGTGCCAGTCAAGGAAAAGTTATTCTCGAGTTAGGGAGCCAAGTATCCCTATTTTCTAGGGAGTTGTTGGTAGCTCCAGTTTTGTATAAATAAGCAAGCTAAGGGACTCATTAGGATTCAAAGTTTTATTGTAGCCAAGAGGCCATTAAGTTGAAGCACATTTGACTGTTATTGTTATGATGTATTTGACATTTTTATGATAATGAGAAATTCTATTTTGTTTCAACACTAAGTTGACTCAAAGTGTTGAAGCTCTTGGGTTAGGGCCTAACCCTAGCAGCAGAAGTTCCTCTCTTTTGTATTTTTATTCTTAGCTTAGAATGTTGAATAATTGTTGAAGTTTAATTTTGTTTTCTGTTTAGCTTAGCAAGTTGATCAAGTTGTTTCTTCTCCATGCTTTCATTAGCTTAAAGAGTAAATTAGTGTTACAATCTAGTGAAGGAAAATATACCAAAAAAATTTGTGACAGTGACCCCTATCCCATCTCCCTTATGGGATCATGATTAGGGGACCCCACTCTCACAGCCCAAAAATAGAGTTTATCTTTTGTTCATTACCTAGATTAAGTCTCATTCTTATCTAGATAATTGTTTATGATTTCTTGGAAGTAGCTGCAGTTGTTATTCTTCTTCTTAAGATTTTTGTAGCATAGAAGGTAGTCCATTTCACAGATCTAGTCCTTAACAATAGTTAGATCAGATTTTCTAAATTCAACTCATATTTTCCATGTTGACATGTAATAATTTGTAAATGAAAAGAGAAACAAGTTTTATTGCAGGAATTGTCGATCTGCAGGAAGGGACTCCTCCAACCAACTCCACCTAGGTCTTCTCCACCTTCTGTTGATGTGTACCAGCCCATATTCTGAACCTCTGTTTTCCATCCATCGTGAGCAAGTTGTCTTAGGAAAATCCAACCTTCTTGGAGTGTTGGGCTTGGACTTGGGTGATGTTCACCTTCCCTACACCTTCCACAATTGTCATGCACCTTTCCAACACTTCATCCCACCATTCTTGTCCTCCAAAAACTCTCAGCCAACTTCCTATAGTAGTTCATGACATCATATAGTAGTTTCCTATAGCAAACCTGTAGCAGCCTCTTTTGACCCTGTGTGACCTAAAATAACAGTCTATCCTAGTTTAGGAGTAGTTTAACCCCTCATATTGGACTCCATGACCATAAGTTCCAACTATACTAGTATTTTCACTCCTTTCCTTCCTGCAAGATCAGATAACATTAGCTCCTTTTATTTCTAAGTTTATAAATTAGAGTTGTACCTATTTTTCAAGTGTGAATGAGATAGTTAATGCATACATGTTTGACTTATGAAATGATAGAGTAATATTCCATTTTCAAGAAACCTTGATAGCTAGGTGATCAAGTACAAGATTAGCATAGTTTCCTTTCTGCAAGTGATTTGTGTCATTTCATAGCATTTACAAGTTGGCAGCTTTCATTTCCTGGTTTTACAAGCATTTACCTTCTCTACACTAGAAATAGCTTTACATTCCACTGTCAGTAGTTAGACTCCCTTTAGTTCAATAGAGGAATGGTCTGGAACCCTAATGGTCAAGTGCCCCAGTTGAGAAGTGACATGAGTAGAATGATGCATCTATTGTGTATATAGCATTGTCACCTCCAAGTTTGTACGAAACCCCGGGTTGATAAAGTAAAGTTGGTAGCCCTAGGAGTTGCAGCAGTCTTGCTGCAATACTGAGGCTCATCACTTTTTGGCACCATCTTACTCTTGCTTTCCTTTCTGTCTTGCATTTGGTTTTGAAAAAAATTATAAAAGAAAAAATATATTCTATTCATGCCTCGTAGGAGTAGAGACACTTTAGGAAAATTCTTTCCAAATACCCCCACACCATCAAATAATCAACCTTCTCTCTTCTTCGGTGACTGTCAGCCTCCCTCTCTAGCTGTCAGAGAGTTAGAGGACCCCTTAGGTGAACAACCCAGAATATTTGAAGAGCATATTGTGAAAGAAAAAGAAGAGACCATTCTACACACTTACACCATGGTTGAAAATAGAAATGAGGTTGAAAATAGAAATAAGGGTGATTTTCCCATCAGAGAGATTAATGGAGATACTAGGATGAAAAATATAAGTCCCTCTTCCCTTCCTCACTTCCATGGTTTAACTTCAAAGGACCCTGATACCTTCTTGTTTGAGTTTGTTGTCATCTGCAAAACTTATGATTATACCTCTGATGACCAGAAGTTGAAGTTGTTCCCATCCACCCTTAAGGAAGCAACCTTGTGTTGGTTCATGGGTATACCTAGGTATAACATCACTAATTGGGCTCAAATGCAGCAATCCTTTAACAACAAGTACATGGAATATTGTAGGTCCAAAGACACCAAAGAGGAAATCTTTAGAATGACCCTAGGATCTGATGAATCTCTGGAAGATTATGAGGAAAGGTTCCAACTCAGTTACAAAAGGGCCAGATGCACCCTTGATCCTGAATCACTCAAGTTAGTCCTTCTTAGAGGAATCATGGAGGACATATTGGAAACCCTAAACATGTTGTTTGGAGGGTACATTTATCAGCTACCCTATAATGATATCAAGACAATGTTCAAAAACCATTCTAGGGCTGCTAGAAAGAAGGGTAGGGCTAGTAAAGCTTTAGCCAGTTCCTCTTCCTCCAACACATCTATCAAAATTGAAATTGGAAACATGTTGGAGGAATTTAAAAGTGAAATTCTACACACCTTTTCTCTACACATGAACACTATGCATATCAAGAGGAAATAAGAGGAATCAGAGAGAGCCTTAGCTATCTTTTGCCCTAGATGCACTAGAAGGCACCCTAGGAATGAGTTCCCATTAAATGTTATAGAATTTTGCTTAGTCTGTGATGAAAACCATTCCACATATAAGTGTCCTTATTTGCCTGGATTGAAGGTTGTATACCAAGGGGTTGAAGGTGGGGTTGAACAACTCTGTTATATCAATCAAAGGAGGCCTCAAGGACCTCGGCCATACCAACAAGGCATGCAAGGTGCATCCTACTCCTATTACAATCCCAATTAGAATGCATCCCTACCCCCTTTGTTTTCTCCTTCCAACCCTTCATGGTCCACACCTTCTTCTTGGTATTATGCACCTCAATATCCTTCCCAACCTGCCAATCAACCATTTTAGCCATACGTGTCTCCACATCCTCAGTGGAATACCCCATCACAAGGTTGGAGGCCTCAATTCAACCAACATCCTACTTTACTGCCTCCACCTCCATCTCAAACACAACTAATTCATCATTATCCACCCAAGCAACCTCAAATGCCTGCCCAACCAAATCTGAACCCGAACAACAAGAAGGAAAAAAAGGTCTATAGTGGGGAGACATCTTACACTTCCTATGTTGTGGAAATTCAAGAAATCAACCTTAGGTTTGGAAGAGTGCTCCCAGATAACCAACCTCCATCTCCACCTGAGAAGCTTGAAGAGGAAAAGGAAGAGAGTGTTCCTAAAGCTAATCTACCTTCTTTTCCTGAAATATTGATGCATCCTAGTCAGCACATCTAAGAAGAGACTAAACTTCTAGGAGAACTGAAAAACTTGTGTGTTAAAATCCCACTCCTCCAAGCCATCAAGGATGTCCCCATCTACAACAAGCTAATCAAGGAGAAATGTTACAAACAACCTGGGAGGAGAAAGAAAGACATACCTACCATTAATTTCATTGGTTACTTGTCTAACCTAATGCTGTGGAGAGTGATTATCCCAACGTATCTAGACCTTGGAAGTCTTGTGGTAGATGTGCACATTGATGGCATCATTGTCCCTCACACCTTGATTTATTTTGAGGTTGCCATCAATGCGATGACTAAGGAGACCATGCTCAAACTAGATCTCCAAGGATCCTTAATAAAGACCATAACAATATTGAAACTTGCAGATAGGTCCACAGTAGCTCCCGAGGGAGTTGTCGAGGATGTAATGATCTCTATTGATTCCTGGGAGTATCCTGTTGACTTCTTCGTTCTCCAACCCAAGACCAGATTCAATGGTTATCCTCTCATCCTTGGAAGACCATGGCTATCCATTGTTGATGCTTACATAAGTTGCAGACCTGGGAACATGACCATTAAGAATGGGCATTTTTCCAAATAGTTGGTCTTGTACCCTCTTGTTCAAACATCTTTAGAGCATGACTTACCCTTATGGTTGGAAGAGAAGGAGGAATATGAAGTATATCATACCGCATCTTATCCAATCTATACCCTAGATGCTATTATAGGAGGGGGCCAACCTGATGAAGATGACCTCATTGATCAAATCCTCCAGTCGCAACCCCCCAACACCATGCCTCTTGATGAGTTGGTGAAGAAATCCAAGGGTAATCCTTGGACCGAGTTAGGCCTAGTGGACCCAAGTGTTGCACATGTCAAAATGGTAGAATTTGTTCCATATAAGACTTTGGAGATAAACCCCTCTCTCTCAGCCAACCAAGAAGAGAAGTTGTGTAACATGCTGAGAGAACAATTAGATGCCTTTGCTTGGAGCTACAAAGAAATGAAGGGAGTGCATCATTTGGTGTGTGCTCACCACATCTACATAAAGGGAGGGTGTAAACTGGTGCACCAACCTTGGAGGAGAATGAACCGAGCCCTCAAATAAATAGTCAAAGAATAATTGCAGAAGTTGTTGGATGCAGGGTTCATTTACCCCATCTCAGATAGTGAGTGGGTGTACCCTCTAGTTTTCGTCCCAAAGAAGAATGGAAAGTGGAGGATTTATGTGGATTACAAAGAGCTAAACAATGTCACTAAAAAAGACCATTTTCCTCTACCTTTCATTGATCAAGTCTTGGATGGTCTTACAGGGAAGATGATCCAGGTGAATATTGGTGGCCACCCATCTATTCCACCTAGACCCCTGTTTTCTAGGTAAATCCTCTCCACAGACAAAGACAATCCCTCTAGCCCAATGAGTGGGTATAGCAACCTAAGTGACAATCTTCCAGACACTTTCCTAAGTTACAATTGAAATGAGAGATGAATAAGATGGCCTACCTCATTCTAATGCTATCTTGATATCCTTTGTTGAAGACCTTGAATCACTTGCATCACAAGCTCGTTTCTATTGCTCACAGCGTTTATACACTTGCACAAGAGATCAAGACACAACAAGGCATGCAAATATAAATAGCATATTCAAAAGTAACCTACTTAACTGATCAAGGAATGTTAAGATAGATGATACATGAGCATACACATCAATGGAAAATGAACCAACAGTTGTATATTAATAGAAAAGAAAGGGAATCATACAACCAAGCCTTGATGTTGATAGGCTCTCCTTGAATGAATATCCAATTCCAAGCTAAGCTCTCCAAGCACTCCTTCTCCAGTGAGTAACATATAGGCACAATCTTAGTATAAGGGTGCAAATAGACATAGAACAACCATTTGGGAATGGGAGAGGATGAATATATAGGCTGGGAAAGGGAGTTAAGATCTCTCCAAATATAGGAGAAGGACCTAATCTCAAGGAGGTAGCTCATAGGGATAAGACCAAGAGGCCAAGTTGGGAGAACTAGACCTCATCTACGCCAAACAACCTCTAGCTCGCCGCTCTAGAAGCTTCTAGATTACGAAGCTTCTCATCCTCTTTGGGAAAATTTCCTTTTGGGATCATCACGGGTATATAAGTAAACAGAGTGATGCCATCGAGGGTCTGGTATAGAGCAACAAGTGACCATCACGGTTTTTAGTCTCATAAGAGCGATGATTCTCAAATTAGGGTTTTAGATCTATTTCCTTCAAGGGAATCTCAAAGCATTTTCCAATCAATGTCTTAGGGAGGATCTGAGCTACATATACGAATGAATACATTGCATGATGGTCATGTTTCGAGCACTTCGGAGTATGTCATAAGAAAGTGCAGGAGGTGTGACAAAATATTGTGTAACAGATGCCCCCTAAAGCATGAAGGCATAACATGGAGTGATGGCTGAGATGCTTTACGAGCTTTTGCAAGGATGAGAACAAACAATGTCAGGAGACCTACAAATCAAGGATGCATATACATATACATATTTGATATTAAAACATGAATCCACGATATGGACGTAGCCATCCAGATGATAAGGACTATATGAAAGGATCCATGGCATGGGCGCAGCCATCCAAATGAGAAGGATCATCTGTAAATCTAAGTTCCAAGGCATGGACACAGCCATCTGATAAAGAAGGGTCATCATAAATGTAAAGTCCCATGGTATGGTCACAACCCTCCATATAACAGAAACATGTGTACAATCATGAATACCATATTACTCAACGCAGCCTGAGTCATATAAGACAAGACTCAGGGTCTTGCATTGATCTATTTTAGTATGATTAGTTTTGTTGTGCTAATAACAAATACAGATTTATAAACATGTTGTTGCTTCTTGCTTTTTGTGCTGAGGTTTCCTTAGTTGTCGATGCTTACAAATAGGTAAATTTCCTTAAGTTCAATAAGAAATTCATGAGAAAAATAGCTTCAAAAATGAATAATGAATATAAAACATGTACAATGTAGCAACCCATCAAAGAGACACATTAACACAGTGTTTTGATGGAGTTCACCCCTCCCGGGCTACATCTCCTTGGTCCATCTTCCATGGCTTGGGCCTCTGTATTAGCTCAATGTGGCAAAAATGTTGTTTACAAAGCTCTATGGCTCCTAATACCTGCACCAATGTGTTCAGAAGGTCCAAATTAGCCAAGAACACTTGTTTCTAATCTCAATTTGGTTGAAAAGTTCTCATGTTATGATGAATTCAATTTTTTCCTAGGAATCCCCGTTAAATCTAGAGAGACTCCACTTAAGTCCGCCAAAACTGGCAGTTTCCGCCGTATTGGCGTGCCGCCAACTTAATCAACAATTTATTTAAACGCTAAATGGAGTTAATTTAATTAAGCATGATTAGCGTGCTAAGCACCTATCTGCTGGCCCTTGGTCATGTACTTGAGGTTGCATGGGGTGGGGTCTAGCCCGCAAGCGCTGGCTCCCACTACCCTCACCGTCGAGCTTTAAATGCAATTTCGTGGAATTTTTTTTAACAAATGCATCATTGGTTGAATGGTAAGGCATTGATATTAGGAGGGGGTGGTCGTAGGTTCAAAGCCGCCCTCCTCCCATCCCATATACATCTTGTAATAATATATATGGTTCGGACCTTTGTATTTAACGTGGACCATATGACATTTAATTGAACCTTAAATTTGGACTTTTAATATGTGGATTTGGGATTTGAATTAATGTTTAATTAATATATTTAAAATATATATATATATATATATATATATATATATATATATTAATTATATTATAATATATAATTTAAAAATTTGTATAATATAACATAATAATTATATATAATAATGTTTAATTAAATAAATAAATAAAAACAAATTCCACCTTAGAGGCCAGTTAGGCAATTTCCCTTTCACACAACCACAATGGTGAATCCAGGGGTGACACTTGTCATAACTCCATTGGGTGAAAACTAAAGAAGATTCCCCTTGCTGATTGGACTACCATGTCATCATTCTGTCCCATTCTGCTATTCTTTTTCACTGTTTAGGAAAACGAACAACAAGCCTTTTCTCCTTCATCCGGACTCCATTTTCAATAAAATGAATTGCGTTGCGATTGTCTTGACAAGATGAACACAATCGTATAGTTTTCAAGCCAATCTGAGAACTTTGATGTTTGAGCTAAATACTGAGCACCTGACCATGCACTCCATCCCAACCCGATCCAAGTATGAATTCTAACATGCGAATGAATGTGTCGAAGTCGAACATGCTAGAAAACTGCCTGATTGTCGGCCAATTATGTGGATCGTTAATAGGCACGATAGAAACCGACAATAATGACAATGGATCTCAAGGTACGACAGTACAGTCTGTGAATGTGATAATGAAGTTGAATTCGAACACTCGTGGAATCACCTAATCGAAGGCCAATGATGAAAACTTATCGTCGGATGCAAAGAACTTTCCATTAAGGCATGCAAGCTCTAAGGAACTGAAAGGGAGTTTCTAAGTCATCTCCTGGATAATGAGCTGAAATCGACAGAAAGTGACTTGCTGAAGGAGGTCCATAATGAAACCACCGTCATTGACACGAAACAAGGAATAAAGTGGAATAAAATAAATAATATCCAATATTGTAACAATGGGTTAGACAATGTATAGATAAATAAATGCAGATAGGACTTCTCTTGAACATTAGCGACACGACTCCGGAGTGTGGAAACATTTGACTCAACATAGGACTAAAGGTCATGATGACAAAATGGAATAGTCAAATGATAGGAAAAATGGATCACCCAAACTTGGGAGGACAAGTGACTGAGTGAGCATATCCCAAACCCAACATGAAAGCAGAAGAGTGTCATGTTCAAGAGTGACATGCTTCCTATACAAAGGACTTTTCATTTTCATTTTTCCCTGCTATTTCTAGTGAGTACACAAATTATTTTTATCACAAGCTTGAAGGGGATAACATATGCTTGTCATGTAAGTTCATTATTCGAACGAATCCATCCTAGTAGGTTTTACGAGTCATAGGAAGGATAAAAATGGTCTCATCATGGTGACGAGTCTTTCGTCGTAGAATTTTAACAAGTCTGACGTAAGAATAACTCAGTATCTTTTTCACATTTAAAGAGTTTGAAAAAGAGACGAAAAAGAAAACTCCATCATATCCCTTTTCATAATTTGTCCCTCGAACCCGAAAAGGTAGAAAACAGTGCTCGAGAGAACCTCTTGACCATGTCGACCAAGGTGTACCTTTTTCGTAAATAGTCAATCTCAACCTGAAAAATGGGTAAACGTATACTAAGACAACGTCAATTCATTTGATTTAACGAGTTCAAATTGACAAGTACTTGGCGATCTTTTCATTTTTTGAGAGTCAAAAAAGAGCTTAAAGATGACTCCAAGGGGGGTTCCTTTTTCGTTTATTTTTAACGAGTCCGAAAAAGAGATAAAACAAAAACTCGTTTTGAATTAGTTAATAACAATCACATGTTCACTAGAAAGTACCTGTAATTGTAAAAGGAAATTCACCCATCACTGATATCGAGAAATGATAATAAAATATTCACAAAAATGAACTCAAAAATTATAAATAGCTCATAAGTAAAAACATTTTTACCATTTCACCAAAGTAAGTTTTGAGAGTGCATTTGTTCCCTATTTTGCTCGATTTTCAAATGACCAGTGTGGGAAATCCAATGCATCATTCCTCAAACCGTCTTTAGCAAGTAAAAGCACTACCTGTACTCTTGAAATTAATTGTATTTTTATGTTTTTCCATCCAGTTTTTTCATGTCAATAGGAGAATTTTTGTTTTTAAATTGTACGGGCGATCATCGCGGGTTTTCTCATCGGACTCGCGATGATCGCTCCTGAGCCAAATGTTGGGTTTTGTAATATTCTTTCCACGACTAGCTCACGTAGTTAACTGGGGGCGTTTGAGGGGTGCAGGTAACCCCACTTTATGGGGGATTCAAGGGGATGCCTTTGTTGCTGACGGGTTTCGCTCAGGCCTGTGGTAGACCCTGTTCAGTGGGAGATCTGCGAGATCGATTCTGGTGGTGAAAGAAGATGGCGAGCAGTGGAAGGATAGAGATCAACAAATTTAATGGTCAGAGTTTTGAGTTGTGGAAACTCAAGATGGAGGATCTGTTGGTGGATAAAGATCAGTGGATCACGGTAGATCCAGGTACTAAACCAACAAGAGTGTCCGATGAAGAATGGAAGAAGTTGGATTGGAAGGAAAAGCGCACAATATGATTATGTGTCTCAGATTCAATATTGTTGAATGTATCGTGGGAAGCTACGGTGAAGGCTTTGTGGGACAAGTTAGGGACTTTGTACCAATCTAAGTCTCTGGTGAATAAACTGTTCCTACGGAAAACATTGTATACCCTGAGGATGAAAGATGGAGACTCGGTGGCAGAGCATCTGAATGCATTTAATACTACGGTAAGTTAGTTAGCACCTCTTGATATTAAAATTTCAGATGAAGATAAGTGCATCAGTTTGTTGTGTTCTCTACCAGATTCGTGGGATATTCTAGTTATTGCAATAGGTAACAATGCAATTGCCTTGCAGTTTGATGAAATAGTCTCATCCTTGTTGACAGAGGAGATGAGACAGAAAAATAGGGAGAGCCAGAATGGTGATGCCTTGTCTATACGAGGACAGTCCCAGAATGGAAACAAAAATAAGTCATTGAGTGGGAGATCTAAATCTAGAGGGAGATCTAAGTCTCCAGGAAAACTTGTAAAGGTGGTGTGCTGGAAATGCGGAAAGGAAGGGCACTACAAAAGGGACTTTAAAGCTAAAGCTCCTGATAAAGGAAAGGGATCTGATGATGCTCCTTCTGCAGAGGCAAAAACCACCTTAGATGAAGGTGGGGGTGTGTACTTGGCTTCTTCAAGTACACATGTAGATCACGAGGCATGGTTGATTGACTCAGGTGCATCCTTTCACTTCACTCCCCATAGAGATTGGTTCTGCGAGTATGATAAATATGATGGTGATGATGTCTTCTTAGGGATGATAGGAAGGCTAGAATCATTGGTCATGAAAAAGTAAAGTTGAAGTTGCAAGGTGGAAGGGTTAGAACACTTCCGGGTGTTCTGCATATTCCTGCATTGGCCAGAAATCTAATTTCTGTAAGAAAGTTGGATGATGCAAGTGTAGGAACAATGTTCGAGAAGGATACCTGCAAGATGGTTCGGGGAGCACTGGTATTGATGCGGGGAGTTCAGATTGGAACTCTGTACAAGCTACAATGTAGCACTGTTATTGATGGGTGCAACAGTTCTGTGGTTCCTGAAAGTGGAGTAGAAAATCTAGTGGACTCTAGAGAGAAGACCATGATGTCGCATCAAAGGCTTGGACATATTGGAGAGAAGGGCCTTCGAATACTTAATGGTAAAGGTATGGTAGAAGGTATGAGTAATAGCTCTCTGGATTTTGATTTCTGTGAAAATTGTGTATATGGGAAGCAGAATCGGGTGAGTTCCCCCTCTGGTGGTAAGAGGGTGAAACACATATTAGAGCTTGTGCACAGTGATGTGTTTGGACCTGTGAAGGTTCCATCACTGGGTAAGTCTGTGTACTATGTATCATTTATAGATGACTTCTCAAGGAATACATGGATATATTTCCTTAAGAAGAAATCTGAAGTCTTTGACAGGTTTAAAGAATTTAAGGCTCTCATGGAAAACCAGACAGAGAAGAAGATAAAGGTGCTAAGGACAGATAATAGTGGAGAGTTTTGCAGTAAGGAATTTAAATAATTATGTAAGAAGTGTAGTATATCATGGCAGAAGACTACTCCATATACACCTCAGCAAAATGGAGTTGCAGAAAGAATGAACAAGACATTGATGGAAAGGGCAAGAAGCATGTTCAGTGGTGCCGGGTTAGGACAGGAATTATGGGCAGAGGTGGTGGATATTGCATGTTACCTGGTCAACAAGTCACCTTCATCAGCGTTGGAGGATAAGACTCCACAAGAGGTATGGACTGGTAAGAAAACCTATCTTTCACATCTAAGGGTATTTAGATGTGATGCATATGTACATGTTCCAAAGGAGAAAAGAACCAAGTTGGATAGTAAATCTGAAAAGTGCATCTTTATTGGGTATAAGGATGGTTTAAAGGGTTATAAGCTTTGGAACCCAGTAACAAGGAAGGTTATGTACAGCCGAGATGTGGTGTTTAGAGAGGTGAAAGATGTTATTAAACATGAAGTCCAACCAAAGGAACCTGAGAAGATAGAGTTTGAGCTAAAGGAGGAAGAATCAGACTCTACAGCAGAGGAGGAATTAGAAGATGAAGAGCCACAAACTCCGGCTGTGAGAAGATCAGTTCAAGAAAGAAGGCAGCCTGAAAGGTATAGTCCATCTGCTTTTCGTTCAAATTTTGCTTTGTCTGTTATTGATGATGATCCTAGAACTGTGAAGGAAGCAGTGGATTCAGAGGATGGAAATCTTTGGAAAGAGGCCATGGTTGATGAAATGGCATCTTTTCACAAAAATGAGGCTTGGGATCTGGTGGAGTTGCCGACTGGAAGGATACCCATTGGCAGAAAATGGGTGTTCAAAAAGAAGACAAATGCAGAAGGAAAAGTGGAGAAATACAAAGCTCAGTTGATAGCAAAAGGTTATTCCCAGGTGCTGGGAATTGATTTTGGTGATATTTTTTCTCCTGTTTCCAAGGTAACTACTATTAGATTAATTTTATCTATTGTTGCTACTTTTGATTTTGAGGTAGAACAGATGGATGTGAAGTCAACATTTCTTCACGGGGATCTGGAAGAGGAGATCTACATGAAGCAACCTCAAGGCTTTGCGGTGAAGGGTAAGAAAGAACTGGTATGCAAGTTAAAGAAGTCTATGTATGGGTTAAAACAGTCACCAAGGATGTGGTATCAGAAATTTGATACATTTATACAGGGACTTGGCTTCACCAAAAGCAAAGCAGATCACTTTGTGTATTTTAAATTAATTGGTGACCGTGTTATTTATCTGGTCTTGTATGTGGATGATATGTTGCTAGTTGGTAATGACAAAGAAATTATCCAGGATTTGAAGACCCAATTGTCCTCCAAATTTGACATGAAAGATCTTGGTGCTCCAAACTATATTTTGGGCATGGAAATTAAAAGAGATCAGGCAAAGAGGAAGCTCTGGTTAAACTAGAGGAAGTATGTCGAGACAATACTGCAGAGGTTTAATATGCAGGATAGTAAACCGGTGAAGGTTCCTATTCCTGTAGGTATGAGGTTATCTATTGAACAGTGTCCCAAGACACAAGAAGAGGAAGAGGACATGTCCCGTATTCCATATGCAAGTGTAGTGGGTAGCCTGATGTATGTAATGGTTTGTACTAGACCAGACATTGCACATGCAGTGGAAGTATTGAGCAGGTTTATGTCAAAACCAGGGAAGGAGCACTAGACAACAGTGAAGTGGTTTTTCAGGTATTTGCATGGCACTAGTGATTATGGTTTGTGCTACCAAGGAAGACCAAGATTGGACAGAATGTTGGATATTCATGGCTTTGTTGATGTAGATTGGGCAGGAGATCTGGATCAAAGAAGATCTACAAGTGGGTATGTGTTTAACCTATTTGGAGGTGAAATCAGTTGGATGAGTAAGAAATAATCTGTAGTGGCACTATCACCTACAGAGGCAGAATACATGGCAGCCACTCATGCAAGAAAGGAAGCAGTTTGGTTGCAGAGATTGTGTTCAAGTATAGGGTTAGTACAGGAAGCTATAAGGATAGACTGTGACATCCAAAGTGCAAACTTTTTGGCAAAGAACGCTGCATATCATTCAAAGACAAAGCACATTGATGTTCAGTATCACTTTGTGAGGGATATGATAGAAGACAAAGAGGTGTTGCTGGTAAAGGTGGACACTTTGAAGAATACTGCAGATGCATTAAAAAAATCTATGAGCTCTAAGAAGTTCTCTTGGTGTAGAGAAACAATGGGCGTTGCAGGGCTAGATAAATGACTAATCTCTAATGTGGCCCCCTGTGGAAAGAAAACAACAAGTGGGAGAATGTTGGGTTGTGTTATATTCTTTCCATGACTAGCTCACGTAGTTAACTGGGTGGGTTTGAGGGGTGTAGGTAACCCCACTTTATGGGGTCCAGGGTAGTGCCCCAGAAAATTTTGGTTTTGGAACCTATGTTAGGTTGGGCAGACCCACCTATGGTTTTGTGCATGATTTTTGCACATGTTTTTTGGACGAGATGGTTTTCAGTCCATGGTATTGGATGCTTTGGCATGTATAAATATGTATTGTAACATTGAAAGGAATATAACGAAAAATCAAGCTGGTAGTCCCGGCTTTGGGATCCAAGGGAAAATCTCTGTGTATATGTGTTTTATGTGTTATGCTCTCGCATTGGATATTTTATGTGTTTTAGAATTCGTATGCAGGTAATTTCTATACGAGGTTAAAACCTACACCAAAAGGCCCTAGCGATGGCATCACTTTGTTAATAAAAACAGGCGCGATGGTTCCTGGGCAAAATTTTTTGAAGGAAAAACCCTCTTTAAAGCAAAAATTCCCAGTTTTAATCCATGAAAAAGTTGTTAACTTGTGTTTAATGATTTTTTGCAAGATATTTCTAGAACCTTGGTGCTAGAATAGAAAGAACAGGGCCATGACGTAGAAGACCATCAGGAAGCCCAAGATCCTGAATGTATCAATGCTCTGAGGAACTATGGATTGCTTAAGTTCTTCAGAACTACAAGACTAAGAGCTCAAATGGAGTTGTTTCTTTATTTGATCAACTTATGGGACGTTGATCGAGAACTCTTCATAATCAAAGACCTGGATCTAGTGCTGGAAGAAGTAGACATTTATTTCATCACCGAATTGTGTAGGAGGGGAGAGAGAGCCCAAATTTTTGGATCTCATCTAGGAGGTGAGAGTACTAGTAGTCTAGTCAGGAGAAATTGCCTAGGTTCAGAGATGCCCATTAGGAAAGTGAAGATAGCAACAGTAACTAATCTTGTTAGGATGGGGTCCCCTGGGTCAGTTTTGGGGAAAAAGCCCAAGTTTTGATGTAAAAATATGTAAAGTCTCCACAAATTGTGGTCGCGAATAGTGTAGCTAGTTAAGAGTAAAAAAGGGTTTTACCCTCTTCTATGTAACTGGAGTCAGATTTTGAAGATTTACCCATGGTCCACGGACCATGTGATTGTATAAATAGTTGTGTCTTAGAGATTCTAAAGAAGTAAGAAGAAGAAGTCTATGGGTACGAGTGAAGAAGTCTAGCGCAGAGGTAGAAGTCTTAGAGGAGGGAAAGGCTCTGCAGCTGAGTGCGTAGAGGCCTAAAGTAGTGTCAGCAGCTAAGTGTGCAAACCCTTGCAGCTGAGTGAGCAAGGAATTTTTGAGTCTGTAAACCTTTGTTGAATATCAGTAAAGAAGATTGTTATAGAAATTCATGTGTTTAGTCCCTTTACTTTTGTTATGTATGAATACGCTATATTTAGAGATGAATGATGGTTTTATAAAATAATGATGTATTGATGTGCGACTTTACTTAATCTATATTCTTATTTGAACACAATTATTGCTAACTGATTACGCAAAGATCATAACACTGTCTGTTAAAGTTATTGCACACCTTAGGTAATTCCGAGTAACTACTGATCTAAGGGTAATCTAAAGTGCATGTAAGTAGCTAATTGACTTGTTCAGGGTCCGCAAAAGCCAATCGTAGACCTTCGTGGAGGTTTAGAGGCTGATTGAAGGAAGTTACAGCAATAGGTCGTAGAAGCATAGAGGTCTTCATGAAGGTAGATATAGGTTGCCAAAAGGATATCACACTGATCTCTGGGTGCGAAAACTTGGTTCTAGCATCCCCCCATATTTCTTCGGGTGAGACTTCAGTCCATGCACCACAGATTGATGCCGAAAGGGATAGTAGTGTAGGGATTTGTTTGGCACAACTAACTCTAAACCTAGGTCAGGACCCCCTAAGCCAACAAATGGTTCCATTGTCGATATCAGGATCTACATAAAGAGATGTGTGATGTCGCATCACTAGAATCCGACCAAGAAGGAAATTGAGAAGTGGTTGGATAGAAAGATCCACGAATTCGCGGCGTAAGAAAATAGGAATCCATGCCTCACAAAAGAACAGTGGTTGGAAAAATATTTATACATAGAAATACATGAAATCTTCTTCTGCACCTTCCTGATCAAACTATACGAGTGGATCGCTAATTTGGCAGACAACCAAGGAAGGTGGAGGCTTGATGGTTCGATAGTGTGGACCCCGGAGCTCGTGCGGTTTTTGGAAGCTTATGAAGATAAGATCACGTGCATAGTTGATCATTGGCTTGATCGAGTCATCGGAGGATTTGTTACAAAGTTTGTGGTTGATACCTCAATCAATTAGAGCGAATCATAGCGACGCTTATTCAAGGGACCGCGAGGTAAGAATTTGAGATCTTTGAATACTTGGATTAAGATGCTCTTGTGTGAAAAGCAGTTTATGCAATTACCTTAATGTTTGGATTTATGTGAAGTGGACGGAGCTTTAGAAATCAAGGAAAAACAAGTCTTGAATATAGTCCATTGATTGGACCTCCTTAAAGTGACGACGAGGGAGCAGCATAGGCTTCACTGTAGAGTGTTATCCAGTTGATAAGACAAGGTTTTCCGTAGATACCTCATCCGTCCACACCACCTCCACCTTCACCCACACTGCCACCACCCCCGCCACCGCCACTAGTCAACATGTCGAATACGATGAAGTTGCCAATTTTCAAAGGCTTAGGAAGTGAGGATCTGGATCAGTTTTGATTTGTTACGAAGGTTGTGTGGACAACACAATAAATTAGAAATGATAATATAAAGAAGGCGCAGTTAGTCACTGCTCTATAGGATCGCGTGCTGACATGGTATGTTAAGTATTGCACTGATAATTCGTTGGCGTTGTTGGAAGATACTTAGCTAGCTTTGAATAAGGAATTTAGTAAGCCTAAATTTGCCTCGTAGTCAGTAATTGGATTTAAGGAAATCATGATGAGGCCCAGTGAAACTCCATGGGATCTAGATTAAAGGCTGAAGTGTAGGATCCGCGAAGCTAATATGAATCTCACAGATAGCCAGCACCGTGATTGGTTTATAGCTACGCTTTTACCCCACTTAAGGATTTCTTTATCACAACAAAAGATAGGAACTCAGGTGGAAGCCTTGGAAATCACGATGAGATTGCATGAGACACCTATCCAGGATGCTTCTTGGGAGTTCAACAGATTCATGTAGAGTTGCAGAACCTCTTCTTAGAGTTGTAGAGCTTGAAAAAGGAAAAAGTGGCTCAACCGGAGGTGTGCGAAGAAGTTTGGTGTCTCAAGTGTTAAAACCAGGGGCATGATCACTGCAATGTCTTCGCGAATTACATACAGGAGGGGGGTCTATGCCCCTAAGGCAGGAAGCTGTATCATGACCAAGTGCGGGGCCTGCGCTATGGTGCGTTATTTGTCAAGTAGCCAGAAAACATGTAACAGACAATTTTCATTTGCTACAAAAGTTTGTACAAACACCACAACAATTGTTCTGTGATTTCTGCAAATCAATGTGCCACGATGAGCGCCACTGTCGAAGCTATGACTTAATGATGGAGAGGACACCTACGTATCGAATGCAAGCATAAAATCGACCTCCGGATCAGAGCGCTAGGGGAACTTGCGAAGGATATCAAGGGCATGGAAGAGGTCGAGGAGGAGGAGGACCTAGTAGGGGTCAAGGGTAGGTCATTTGTTACAATTGTGGAATGCCATGACACTACACATGGGAGTGTACAAATCAGAGACGCCTGTCACATCAATACTGCACTCATTTTGACCACACAATCGAAGAATGTCCTGTGCTGATGACCAAGGTGCAGGAGAAGAAGGTGCAGCCTCAGCATCCTACCCTAATCATACAGATGATGAGGGTCGAGCCCCGTGAAGAGGACCTGAATGTGAATATCATACTGTGAAACAGGATCACGATGAGTAACGATAAGGGAAAGAGGCCTGAAAAAGGTGGATGGGTCTGCAAGGCTCCAGAAAAGAAGGTTTGGTTTGATCTAGAGCATGTGAAGGAAACTTTTATGGAAGCGAAGAAAAGCTTCGTTGAGGCCTCTACCTCAGGAAGTCAGGACAAACTACCTATAGACATTGACCCCTCTATGCTTACCACCTTCTTGGAAACTTGTATGAAAATACTGCGGGATGGCAAGGCTGTGAAAGGGCTACATGAGTTGATAAAAAAATGTGTCAATAAGGATAATACTTCTGATGGACCCCGCGTAGTTAGAAAGATAGGTAAGCATAAGGCAAGAACGGGGCACGAGATGAAGCTTACTACACAAATAGGAGACTATGAGATGGACCAGGTTATTTTGGGTTTGGGTTCTGACGTGAACGTATTGCCTAAAAAAACCTGGGAAATAATTGGGAGACCTGCACTTCAGTGATCTTCGATTCAACTGAGGATGGTGAACTAGTAGAAGATTATCCCTATGGGACAATTGTAGGGAGTTACCGTAGATATAGAGGGTGCGAGCGCATGACTGATTTTGAAGTAATAGAGATTTTTGACGATAGCAATCCATACCTTGCGCTCATGGGAATTTATTGGGTTATCAACGTGAATGGGGTCATTAGTTTGAAGAAAAGGACAATTTAATTTGAAAGGAAATCGCTCCGTGTTGTAGTACCATTGAACCCTGCAGAAGGACTGCACTATATTGAACCGGTCCGCGACTATGAGGAGAGTGATGATGATTTGGATCAGATCTATAAAATAACAGCACAAGACCAAGACTAGGTTAATCTGACAGTTGATGGATGAATTCATGGGACCGTGGAAGTTCTTGTACCTCGGATTCGGATGAAGAGTTGGAACATTGGAAAAACATGTTGCATGACATGTCCACACTGTGTTGCAACATGATGACCAAATCATTAGGCTGCGTGTCATCAGAGGTAAGAAATTTACCTTATTATGATGGTTTAACTGACGTAGATAAATTTTTGGATGCTTTTTAAATAGAAGCTCCAGAGCATTACCACTTTCAAGCGTTGGATTGGGCACTGCATGCTACGCCTGCTCGGATGTGGGGTACACACAAAGACATCTTTGATGAGTGGCGCAATTATAGAAGGAAGATGAGAATGTGATTTGGTCATCCTAAAGTACGGATAACTGAGAATTATGATGGGAGGGGTGACCCGTGCAATCATTTGGCCAAATGGACTAAGGTATATGGAACGGAGCCGCAGCCAGAATGGGTGCATTTATTCTATCACACTCTGGATAGAATCCCTATGAATTAGTATTTAGAAACGGAGCTCTACCATGACACTATGAAGTGGGATGTCTTAAGAGAAGGTTTCATGAGGACATTCAGCTTTGAAGATGGGTTCGAAAGTATTGATGAGGCACTGCAGGAGCTTAAGGAAGCGATCTTTTGAATCCCACAGGATCCTTTGGAATTGGTTCAACCAGATTGGAGCACCCAACTGCACCATGCGCTGGAATGCTATAATATGACTATTGAAGTGAAGGATGAGGATCTAATTAATATCAATATCCTAGAAGCAGAAGGCCACCGTGAGGTTAAAGGTCCGCAGATAGAGAACCCAAATATCACCACACTGCTGAAGACTAGGCAGGTGAACATTGGTACTGAAGCGGTACCTAAATTCATGATGATTAGAGATTATTGGGATGATTCCATAGTGGATAAAGTTGATGAGTTACTCCGCGAGTACCAGGATCTTTTTCCTACAAAATTTTTGGATTTGAAAGGCATCATAGGCAATTTGGGAGTGATGAAAATAACTCTGAAACCAGATGCAAAGCTCGTTAAGCAGAGGCCATATCGCCTTAATCCCAAATACAAGGAAAAGGTCTGCTTGGAGTTGGACAAGATGCTTGAGGCGGGCATTATTGAACCAGTGGATGAATCTGATTAGGTGAGCCCAATGGTAGTTCAGGAAAAGAAGTAGAAGGGAGAGATAAGGATTTGCATATATCTAAGAAATCATAACGATGCCTGTGTTCATGATCCTTTCTCGACACCGTTTACTGATGAGGTCTTGGACAATGTGGGAGGATAGGAAGCCTACTCATTTACTAATGGGTTCTCTGGATACCATCATATCAAGATCGCACCAGAAGACAAGAGTAAAACAACCTTCGCGATGGAATCGAGGTGTTTTCAATACATAGTGATGCCCTTCGGACTCAAGAATGCACTGACGATATTCTCTCGCGTAGTCATCGCGGCATTCAAAGAATTTATTCACAAATTCTTGGAGGTATATTTTGATGACTGGACAATGTTTGGGCTAGTAAAGCACCACGTAGCCAATTTGCACTTAATGTTGGATACATGCCAAAGGTATCGGGTCGCTATGAACCTAAAGAAGTGCTTGTTTTGTGTCCCCTTTGGGATTTTTTTGGGTCATGTGGTATGAAAGCAAGGACTCATGGTGGACCCTTCCAAGGTCATGGTAATAATCAATTAGGAAGCCCCAAGGAGTGTCAAACAGTTGCACGCAATGCTGGTCCATACTGGGTATTATCGGAAGTTCATCAAAGCTTATGCTCAAATTACCGTGCCCATGGAGAAGTTGCTAAAGAAGGACACTAAATTATGTTGGGATGAAGAATTTCAGTCCAGTCTGGATGTCTTGAAGGCAAAAATGGTCACCACATTGATATTGGTCTTCTCGGATTGGAAGAAGGAATTCCATGTGCACGTTGATGCCTCGTGTATTGTGTTGGGAGCAGTACTAACACAGGCTGGTGAAGGGGAGATGGATCATCCTATACCATTTGCAAGAAGAAAGTTGTCAAAGGCTAAAAATAATTATTCGACAATAGAGCGCGAAGGATTTGCTATGGTGTACACACTCCAGAAATTTAGAAACTATCTGTTGGGTGGACATTTCAAGATGTACACAGACCATTTTGCATTGAAGTATCTAGTCATAAGCTTGTGTTGGGGGGGAATATGTAGATGGTTGTTGTTATTCCAAGAATATGATTTTGAGATAATTGTGAAACCGGGAAGGTTAAATGCAGGACATGACCATCTGTCGCGCATTGAGACAGGAGGGGAGGCTACTAATTTGGAGGAAGGACTGCCCGATGCGCAGCTCTTCACGGTGCGTGTAGCAGACAACCATTTTGCCAATATTATCCATTTGTTGACCATAGGGACTATAGTATACCTAGGGAGGATAGTATGGGGTACAAAGGGAGGTACCGAAGGGAATAATGTAATAATGGGATGGGCCATAGTAATAAATAAAGTGGTTAACCCGTATCATGTAAGGGACCACAAGTAGTTAGCAATAATGTAATAAGACCATTGTATTAGATAGATGGTATTGAGGGAACCATGGTAATGACCCATGGTATTGTATGTATGAGGCCTATATAGAGGCTAGAGACTCCCCATTGAGAGATGTCAAGGAATATTGTATGGACAAGAATATGGCTTGTGGAGTGTTCTCCTTCCTTAAGGAGTGAATGTATGGTGTTGCCCTACCTTAAGGGTTTGATCAATAAAGAAGCATTTCTATATTCAGATCTTGTTATTTCTTGGGTATATTTTCATTATCATATATCTTCAGATCAGATCTATAACAAGTGGTATCATAGCACTTTCTTGGGCAAAGCGGAATATTTTTTTTTTTTTTGCAGGAACTTTTTGGGGCGGCAAGTTTTCAGATCAGATTTATACATTATGGTGCAAAATTTGCAGAATCTAATTGCAAATATGGGTTTTTTGCGAAAAATACCCAATTTGAAAAAAAAATTGGCCGAATCAGAGTTCGGATGAGGGAGATATCGTTGATTTAAAAATCAGTTGTGTTGCTGACATTTTTCAGTGTGACAAGTTTGCAGATCAGATCTATACATGATGGGTCAACATTTGTAGAATCTAATTGCAGATCTGGGCTCTTTGCAAAAAATATCCAATTTCAAAAAAAAATCAGTTGAATCGGAGCCCGGATGAGGGAGATATCTCTGATTTAAAATCAGCTCTTTTTTCAGAAATTTTTGTGACGGCGGGACAGTTGTAGCACGAATTTGAAATTCCAATACCTAGATCAGGATTTCTATCATATGGGACGATGTAGAATGGTTGTTCCATTTTCAAAAACAGGTCATAATAAGGATTATGAGCCATATTGAATCAATTTTCACCAAGTAAGCGATTTGTTTTCAAAACCCTCTTCATGGCTTATAATAGTAAGTTTTTTACAGGAAAAAATGATGGGCCGACTATTGAAAATTTTATACAAAATGAGAAGTGTGACAAGATATTCTTTTGGAAGGACACCATAGGGTATTATTTGAAAGATGAGGTTGCTATATGGTGGAAATCACTTGACAGTGAGTTTCTGAAGTTATGTAGTGCTGATGAAATGGAAAAACTATTTTTGGACAAATGGTCTCACACTGGAAAGAAGGAAACCAAAAAACCTAGCAAGGTTCTATATTTTATAGGAAAAGATAATGGTCCTACTATTGAAGAATTCATAGAAAGACAAAAGTCAGTATGGGAAAAAAAGTGGAAAAGTTCATTATGGCTTAGTATGAAAGATGAGGCTACCAAATGGTTTAGATCAGTTGAGAGCAAGAAGTTGTACAACCTTTCAGATGAAGAATTTGAAAAAGTCCTTTTAGACAAATGGTCTCGTGGTAGAAAACAGGAGAATGAGACATGTAAGGGGTTATTTTCTACTAGTATCTCCTTATTACAGGTTCATGGATGTATTCAGAAGGATAAAATCATTGTGTCTATAAATCCTAGCTACAAGCATAATTTTATCAATGTTAATTTGGCAAAAAAATTGCGAGTTCCAACAAAACACATTGAAAACACACAGGTTGATAATGAGGATGTTCAAGTTTATAAAGATTTTAATATTTCTATGGACAAGTAGGTATTGCATTCTGATTTTTATGCTTTAGATATGGCTAATGTGGATGTTGTTTTGGGATGCCCTTGGATGGAATCAATGGGTACTATCAATATTAATGTGCAGAAGAAATTCCTGAAGCTCTGGTATAAAAAGAAGAAAATTACATTACAGGATATTTCCATCAATAAATAGGTAGAGTCCAAGGAGGCTGAAGTAGAAGATGTTCTAGGGACTAACACATCAGATGATGAGCCCTTGATGGTTGACAACCAAACACAAACATCAAACCAGGTACGAGAAAAACAAGTAGAGTCCAAAGAGGTTGAAGCAAAAAATGTTACAGGTACTGATACATCAAATGAGGAATTCATGGTTGAAGTAATATTGGAAGATAAGCAACAAAAGTAGGTGCCACAACATGTACCAAGTACCAATCAAGATCCATTAGGTGGCGAATTAAAGAAAGATACAACATTGGTTAAAACTTTAGCATATCACCACCCACATCACCCCGCAAGAAACAACCAACACAATGGCAACAAATTAGCCACAAGGACAACAACCCCCACATGACAGATAGAGAGGAGCGACGATCCACCTACTACACATCAACACAGAAGGGCCACCAGGGTCAACTTCCATCTCAAGCAAGCGAGGCAGCAGCTATATCGAGGGTTCACCTTTCTCTTGAATGGCTAGATGCACGTGCATGGTACCAGTGGACTACTCTTTTGAGTAGATCTTATTATTTGTGTTCTTCGTATGTTTCGGGGACGAAACATGTTTAAGGGGAGTGGAATCTAGTATACCTAGGGAGGATAGTGGAATTCAAATTCGCCTATAAATTACACGTGGCTGTCCACCAGAGAACACATTGCATCCATAGAATTTTTGAGTTGTGTTGCCCGTCATTTATGAATCCTCATTTTTTCACAGATTTGGTCACAAGCTCTGTGTTTGATACTTTACCTAAGGATATCAAACAGTTTATTCTCAGTACTATGTCTGGACCAGGTGAGACTACAAGCACCGGAGGAATTGTTGCCTCCGAAGGGGCAGCTTCAGAAGTTGTAAGCATGGAGGCTTCGGCTCTTTTGCCTATGGCACCGAGGTCACCCAAGCCAAAGCCTACACCAGTGCGTGAAAACCCCAAGCCGAAGAAATACAAGTAGAAGCGATCGATGCTAGTGCGTGAGTCGCCAGAAATCACTATGCTACCCAAGCCCAGAAGAAACATAAGTCGCTAGCAAAGGATAAGGAAATGTCGTAGATTTAGAGGCCAAAGAGGGCGCGGAGGATATAGATGCTGAGGGCGTGGAGCCCATCTCCAAGTTGCTGGATTATATCCCTCCACGCAAGGGAAAGGTGAAGGTCACTAAGGACCCAGACATGGCGAATTCCTAATTAATATGCCCTTGCTACTGGAAAGCATCACCTTTGAAGGCATGTGCCTGGTGCGGATTTCCCGTTTAAAAATGGAAGATTGGGATTTGGCGGACCATGAGAGGTTCCCCCACATCGTGAAGGAGAACTACATGAAGCAGCTATATTATAAAGAATCTGGTGTCACTGCGTTGGAGCCAGTGATGTGGATTCGCGAAGTAAATAAATCAGGGTTAGTGAACCTACTGTGGGTGCCCCACTATCACCGCCCCAACATCAATATCACCTACATAAAGAAACAGCTGACTCTGGTACATGATGGTCATTTATGGCTGAGCACGCCTATCCCCATCACGAACATGTTGATCCATCACATTACGCTCCTGCCACATTTAGGCTTGAATCCAGCCAAGGAGTTTGCCGGAAAGACCAGCGAGTGAAACTTGGCGGAAAAGATGAAGAAGAAATTTCACCTAGTCAAGAAGCCACGCAGGTACTCCATCACGTCCATCACCAACTGTTGGAATTTATAATTTTAACCCATTAGAAATTCTTCCTATACTATCTGATTTATTTCTTCCTACTTGTTCAATTACTTAACAAGTTATTTACCATGTAAATACTGAAAATAAATACAAGTACAGTATCAACACGTACAGATCATCCACTGAAAGTAAACAAGCACACAAGTGACACCATAGTTTTTGGACTAATGTCCCTGGAAAAACCCAATGAAACCAGTGCAACTATTCAAAGGGTTTTATTATTATGCAGTTTCAGAATACAACCTGGGTGCCAGAAATGGCTCACCCAACAGAGAATGCCCTCGGCAGTAGTACCTCTCAGTCGGAGATATATTTTTCAGCTAAATCACCGAATGAACAATCCCATAGAAACAATGCAACTTATGCTGCTCTGCGTCACTCTGATAGGGACTACGTCACCCTATCTAGCTCTCCAGTTCCAGTCTGTCCTACGAAAAATCTCCCAGCACTACGTCTAGGCCTTGCGTCAGCTTCTCTGGCCCAACGTTAGTCTCTCTGGCCTAGCGTCAGCCTCTCTGGGCTCTGTGTCTCACAAGATGGCCCTCTCTGGCTCTGCACAACCCCTAGTTGCCTCTATGTGGCCTCTGGTTGCTCTGTGTGGCCTCTAGCTAGCTCTGTGTGGCCTCTAGCTAGCTCTGCGTCAACCTCTCCTAGCTTCTGCGCTGATCCTCCTGGTACTAACTCTACCTCTCTTCTATGTATTCACTGCCCCTCAGCTACAACTCTAATCACTCACTCAATTTCCTCAGCAAACCTTGCCCCAGAAATCGAGTTCCTGATCTCTCTCGGTGCGTTCTCCAAGTGACCCTCAAGCCTCTTCTTATACTTTTCTCGTTGGTCCATAAACGGCTGAGATTAAGTCCATAATCAATAGCTAAGATTATATATGGTTTGACCCATGACTTTTGGACCATTCTAACTCAATTTTATATTAATTCACATTAATATTTTATTTTCCCTAAGTTTAGACTTAGGGACTTCATTAAAAATATTAATTATTTTAATATCTCCCAAACTGGTTAGATTTTTCCCAAACCATTTCTGGGTATTGGATATCTCATGTGTTTTAGCCTCTCCACCAATTTTCGTGGCTAGATCACATTCGATGTTACCCCAAATCAACACTCTCTATTAGCGAGGATTATGCTCTAGTAATACTCCTCACTGAGCATCACCCTGATCATCAGGCATCAGTCCCTGTGCTGATGATAGACTTGTTTCCCAACATCCTCTGCGTTGTTGCATCATGTACTGATACCCATGGCCTTGCCACTACCACTACTACATCTGTACGGCAGCTCCCTCTGCATCCGTGCTGCTGTCCATGGCCCTGCCATTACCACTGTTGCATCTGCATTACAAAACCTCTCATCATGCTGCATCGTGCTACCCATAGCATTACCACTTCTAACTTCTGCACTGCAACTCAGTTACTGAGAAGTAATTAACTGATCTCCCAACTCTAACATCTCCGTTAGGCTAGAAACACTCCCGATGCTGAAGCTCCCTCTGTTGATGATAAGTGCTCCCTCTTTGACCTCTGCGCTGCTGCAACAACTCTGTCCATCTTGCACTGCTACCTCACGCTCTCCTGGTACTCCTGCACTGTAGCTCCCTCTGTTGCTCCATCCGCATCTGTCTCTACCGACATCCGCCAGTCCTACTACTCCTCTTCAGGGCTCTCGTAGCAAGGTATAATCCAAGAGGTTGGGTACCTCGAGGATCCTGCCCCTCATCATCTGTAGTCCGTCTAACTACAACTCGATGTCTCCCCACTTCCTCTCAAGTGGCACATGAGAACTCATGGCACATTCGTCATCTGTCTCCACTTCTTTCTCCACCCTTGCTAGTGTGGCCTCAGTCTTAGAAGCCTCTCCCTTACTCTTCTTCCTTGGACATTGGCTTGCATAGTGACCCAGTTCCCCACAGTGGAAGCATTTGACCTTGGAGAGGTCCTTCTTCTTCTATTTCTCCTGCTTTCCCTTAGATGCTAGGGCAGCATCCTCCTCTTCCTCCTTCTTGATTCTGACCCCCTTGTAGCTGCTTCCCGCCTTGGTTAGCCTTCTGATCTCTTCTCGATGAAGACTTGACCACAGTTCCTCCCAATCTGGAAGCGTTGACCTGCCCAGTATGCTTTGGACAAATACCTCCAAATCCTTTGAGATTGTGTTCAATGCGGTCCTCACTAACATCTCCTCATCCAACGTCGCCCCTATGGAAGTCAGCTGATCCCGGATCTCCTTCAATCGACTGAGGAAGGTGTCTATCTGTTGTCCCTTCTGCATCTGGTATGACCGCAACTAATTTTCTAGTAGCATCTTCCTCTACACAGAATTATGATGATGCAATTTCGTCAGGGCCTCCCACATAGCATTTGTCGTGTCCTTTTCGGCAATATGTGGTACTACATGGTCCTTGACCCCATCAAGGATGATGCTCTTGGCCCTCGCCATTGCCTCCTCATACTTTTCGTTCTCATCTGGGTCAACTGGGATCGCTATCGTGTTCAAGGCGAAGTGCTTGAGATGATTCCTGTCTAGAACAGACAAGATCTTGGCCTTCCAGACTACGAAGTTTGAGGCTCTATCTAGTCTGTCCTGATCTCTTACCCCACTCACTGCCATTTCATTGATCCTCTTTTGACTCTTCCAAGTCAATCTACTTCCCTCCTGGAAGTTCTCAGTGTGACTGCTTCTGAGCCTTGATTCACCTCCTGGAAACCCCTCTGCCGATGTCAAGATGCCCCCACTCCAATCGTTAGTGAAACTACACCACTGATCCAAATTTCTTAGCTAGAAATCCTCAGCAGAAACTCCCTCCTCCTTGGTCTTTCCCTATTAGGTACTATTCTGACCACTGTACCCCACTAGCTTCGCTCCACAAATTATCCGCGGCCCCTATACCTCAGCAACTTGAAGCACTGAGCCTCTAGGCTCTGCACAATCCCAGCACCGGAAAAATCTGCACCTCCTGGCCACAGCGTCAATCCTTCTTGGCTGAGAAAGATGACCGAGCACTACGTAGGTCAAGTCTGCTCTTCTCTGCCACTGCGCTAAACCTCCTCCTGGCTCGAACTGATGATACAGGCACTCTATGTCACCCGTTCCTTGCTGCTTTCTTCTAGGAACAACTTCTGCCACTCCAGATAGCTATTTTCTGCTGCTACTGCTCTACTCTCCTGATGCCTTCAGTTATCCTGTGATCTGCAACCACGCTCTGATACCATGTTGGAATTTCTAAGTTTAACCCGTTAGAAATTCTTCCTGTACTATCTGATTTATTTCTTCCTACTTGTTCAATTACTTATCAAGATATTTACCATGTAAATACTAAAAATAAATACAATTATAGTCTCAAAACATACAGATCATCAACTGAAAGTAAACAAGCACACAAGTTCCACTGTTGTTTTTGGACTAATGTCCCCAGAAAAACCTAATGCGGGAAAACTGGTGTAGCTATTCAGAGGGTTTTATTATTATGCAGTTTCAGAATACAACCTGGGTGCCAAAAATGGCTCACCTAATAGAGAATGCCCTCAGTAGTAGTACCTCTCAGTCGGAGACAGATATTTCGGCTAAATCACTAGATGAACAATCCCACAGCAACAATGCAGCTTCTGCTGCTCTGCATCACTCTAATAGGGACTGTGTCACCCTATCCATCTCTCCAGTTCTAGTCTGTCCCATGAAAAATCTCTCAACACTACTCTAGGCCCTGCGTCAGCTTCTCTAGCCCAGCGTCAGTCTCTCTGGCCCGTCGTCAGCCTCTCTGGGCTCTGTGTCAGCCTCTAGAGCCTTTGCGTCTCACAAGCTGGCCCTCTCTGGCTCTGCGCATCTCCTGGTTACCTCTACATGGCCTCTAGCTAGCTCTGCATGGCCTTTGGATAGCTCTGTGTGGCTTCTAGCTAGCTTTGCGTCAACCTCTCCTAGATTTTGTATTGATCCTCCAAGTACTAACTCTGCCTCTCTGCTATGTATTCACTGCCCCTCAACTGCAACTCTAATCACTCACTCAATTTCCTCAGCAAACCCTACCCCAGAAAATTGAGTTCTTGATCTCTCTCAGTGCGTTCTCCAAGTGACCCTCAAGCCTCTTATGCTTTTCTCGTTGGTTCATCAACGGCAGAGATTAAGTCCCTAATCAATGGCTAAGATTATATCTGTCTTGATCCATGACTTTTGGACCATTCTAACTTAGTTTTATATTAATTCACATTAATATTTTATTTGCCCTAAGTTTAGACTTAGGGACTTCATTAAAAATATTAATTATTTTAATATCTCCCAAACTGGTTAGATTCTGCCCAAACCATTTCTAGGTATTGGAGATATCACGTGCTTTATCCTCTCCATCAATTTTCGTGGCTAGATCACATACGATGCTACCCCAAATCAACATTGACCCCACGGTACAAATAGATGCACATATCTTTGTCGGTAAAGTCATGAGGAAATGTCGCGCATATGAGCTTCTAGCGCCTGTAATCTCATTATATGCACAGTGCACGGAGGGCGTGTCGTTTAATTGGTCCCACTGGCTCTACAGGGAGTTCCTTGTGAATTTTCGTGAGGCTCAGGATGAGAGTAAGACCTTCCACTATGCGTGTTTTCTGCTCTACATTATGCTAGTCGCTTGGGAGATGCCGAAGGATAGTCAATTTCCTCCCTTGGAGAAAAGATTATCGGAGGCTGCCCAGTTTTCCCCCCTATGGGCCACGAAGGACTCTATGTGGTTCACGGAGACAAAAAATTTCTTGGTTTTGATGGAGGCGAGCGTTTGCATGGCCATCAACCAGTGGCCACGGTTGGCCCCAACTATCTATGATCAGTTATCGGAGTACACGGAGTTCAAGGCAGATTTTCACCGTGTGTATATCAGGGCATAGAAGGATCTGAACAGAAGTGGTTTGATCTACCCTATCTTTCCGCAGATGATTCCATCCAGGAAGTCATCAAGCGTTGGCCAGCAAATTGGCACTCTCCGTCCGATCTGGCCATGGGTACCACCAAAGGCACAAGGAGTTCCACAGAGAAGAAGAAGGAGACAGCAAAGTAGGCGGTCCAACAATTAGCCAAGAAGTGAAGGAAGGAGGCCGAGGGGAAGGCCTGGCTAGAAAAGGAGCGCGCTACAAAGCAGCAGGCTGAATAGGAACAACATGACTCTGAGCGAAGTGGTAAATCTCCTTCTCCCTAGACTGAGGAAGAAGAACAGTTAGAGTAGGGTGGTGGCAGTGATGAAGGACACAACACCCCATTCCGAGTGAAGAGGTATAGGGAACAGTAGAAGGAGGGACCCCAGAAGAAGTCAAAAGCGATGAAGCCACCGCTCGATCCCATTACGCTCACAAAAGGCGATCTCGACGAAATCAAAGATAAAGTGTGCAACACCACAGCGTAACTATTACAGAAGTTCGAACAAAAGCACCTACAGTCACTAGGCACTCTTCAGAAGGATCTGCGCGAACTATAGATCTAGACCAACAAGATCCAGGTGGGTGGAGGGCAGGTGAGTGCCGCATAGATGAGTCTAGCACCAGGTACCAGTCAGGCTGCCGAGACAGTTAGGTCAGTGGATCTCTGAGCCCTCATGCTACTAGAAAGGTCCTTGAGCACAGAATTGGCCGATGATAAGGTCATCATGAGTACTCTAAAGAACATCGGCCTTAACCTCGCAGCGCTCCCCAAAGAGTATCTTCACATGCTACAGACATGTGTGACAGAGGAGTTACGTGCACGGGAGCAGCATGCTCTCAGCCTAATATGTGAATATCGGGTGAACAATGAGAAAATGTTCTCTGAAAAGACGAAGGCCCTAAACACAAAAGAGACAATCTAGGCGCAGAGCGCCCAGCTAGCGGTCACGGTTGCAGAGGCTTGCAGGATAGTGTCAGATTTGCACATATCTGAGGAGGTGCCGCTTGAGGCCAAGATCAGGAAACTTGCAGTGGGTTTTCATGATGCTGAGGCAGAGGTGGCCCGAGTTAAGTTCGAGCTCAACATGAAAATCATAGAACTGGACTCAAGTCACATCCTTTGACCCCGCTAGAAGTTAGGGAACAACGCGAAGTTGCTATTAAGGATGCAATAGCCACTATGGATGCTGCGGTGGTGGACTGCACAATGTTGTTTGAGTAGGCCATGGAAGTAGTGACAATCTCATACGAAGATCCCAACCTGCAAAGATTAAAAACAGAGACCTGCGAGCTTCAGCAGCAGTACGACGAAGTGTGGGCGACGGCGTGTTCAGTGGCTACAACACAACGCCTAGCCAAGTTACAGGAGGAGAAGCAACTCCTTACACAAGTGGAAGCAGTGCAGAAAAAATAGGCAGTACTTAAGGTGCGGTTGGATCCTTGGTTCGAAGAATCCTACCAAGTCTCCATCAACATACAGGAAAATTTGCGAACCTGCAGCTTACACAATAGAAGATCAAGCAGGACAGTGAAGGACCAGCTACCAAAAAGCTAGTCGAACAGGTGAAGTAGGCAGCCAAGCAGATCATGGCTGAAGTAGCAGTGGTGCAAGTGGAGTTGGTGGATCTTCGCAGCGAGATCTTTATGCCAGCTAAGTGACTCGAGCGCGAGTCACAATCTTTGTGTTGGGGGCCTATTGGGATGGGGTCCCTTGGGTTAGTTTTGGGGCAAAAGCCCAAGTTTTGATGTAAAAAGATGTAAAGTCTCCGTAAATTGTGGTTTTGGATGATTATTATTATGCTGACACAGATTTCAAATGGGATCTGGATCTACCTCTGCCACAGGGAGAATAGTGGACTGACACAGGTAAAACTTGTTTTTGGATTTTTTCAAGTTTTATGAATTTTTTGTAAAAAGTGTAACTGAGATTTACTTGTGATAAATGTGCAGATGTTGGACTAGAAATACCGCCTAGCATATCGCTAATAACATGGCAAGCAACCCATCAAATAGTAGGAGCTGATTATGAGGAAGGGGCGGATCCTTTGGTAGAGATGGAGCGCAACCTGGATGTGATTACCCGAGGGATATCGGAGTATGCCACCATAGATTAGGTTCCACTACGATGGCAGAGGCACACCGTAGGAGTGTCAACGAGACTGTATCGGATATTAAGCCAAGTGATTAGATCAGTCTCATGCTACCATGAGCATCTTGCAGGTTGATAGCCTTTCTAGTTACTTTTACAAAGTTTGTAGGCTTTGAAAGCCAAGTGTCTTTGAACACTTTATCTTTTGAGATTTTGATGTAAACACTCTGACAGACACGATATCTATATATATATATATATATATATATATATATATATATATATATATATATATATATATATATATATAATTTTTTACTTATGTGTTCAGGCATCATAATGATGTGATTGGTTTTATAAATTACGCAAATGTCTATCTTGAACATAGTTTGCTAATGTGTCTATTAATGTATTCAAATTGTGTGGAATATGTTGATATGTGATCAAATAAAATTTCTTTCCAGTAATTGAACATGGAGATATATATGCAATATCTGTGGATTTCTTACTGAATAATGATTGTTTAACTGTAACACAACGAGTTGTGAATCTAACTTGACAACTAAATCTCTAATGCCAAGAGAAACTACTTCTGACAATAGTTCAATGACTGCACTGTATTCAACAATATTGTTAGTTGTTCGACTGAGGCATATACCTTGTAAGTCAATCAACTTACCATCAAGGGAAAGCAGAAGACAAATTTTGTGCGCTACGACAAGCACCATCAACAAAACCAACATAATGATTTGACGACATCTACAAACCGAGTGGAACAAAATGTAAGAAGAAAACACATGTCTGCAAAGAAAACAAACACACCAAAAATCAAAAAGCGCACACCAATGAATTCACACACTAATATACAAAAATTACTTACACGAATTTCACTCATAATACTTTTTCAAATACAACCCATTTCGGGGTTGTGACAATGCATTTCCTTCGTAATCAACTAGATCATAGGTGCCTTTTTGCAAGACACGTTTGATGATATATGGCCTATGCCACATATGTTCAAACTTTCCAGCACCTAACTTATCGTTAGCCTGATCATAAAGGAGGACCAGGTCGCCTTCAAAAAAAGTATGAGGAGAAACGGTTTGGTCAAAATGAGCTTTCACACATTTCTTTTGGGATTTGATTACCATCGCAGCAATGTGATGAGTCTCGTCAAGCCTCTCAAGGTAGAGTAACCGCTCCTCTTCAGGCGAGGTATTAGGAAGAAGTTTTGCTAATTTAAGCGAAGGAATTTCACATTCAATCGAAAGAGTTTCCTCTAAACCATAAACCAGCTGGAATGGAGTAAATCCAATGGTTGTCTCTGTGGAGGTCCTGCAAGCCCAGAGAGTTGAGAATAACATCATATGCCAGTCCTTTTTGTGCTTCCCAATGGTGCGTTGAAGCATAGTAATCAGAACTTCATTAATTGCTTCGACTTGGCCATTGGCTTGTGGATAGTAAGGAGTTGAGCTATCATGACGAAGGTCCAACTTTGCAGTCATCTCTGCCATCATGTACTAACGAAAATGTGATCCATGGTCAGTTACAATGGCTTGAGGAATGCCAAAATGCACTATGACGTGGTTGAAGTGGAACTAAGTAGCAATGATATTGTCAACATTATATGTGGGCATCACCTCGGCCCATTTAGTGAAGTAGTCGACGACAACGATAATATAGCCATGCCCCCCGGCCAAGTGAGGGTTACATGTCATGAATTTTATGCCCCATTTAGCGAATGGGCCAATGGTAACTACTGGGTGTAAGGGTGCTAGCAAGGCATGCTTCTTGCAGTTAAAAATATGATATTCATGGAATTTCTAAACAACCATATTACAATCTTTAAAGATGGAAGGTCATAAATAACCAACACAGAGGATTTTCTGAGTAGTGGCATAGATTGACATATGACCACCACATGCCCCAGAGTGGCAATCATTCAAGACCTGTTTAGCCTCTTCAAGTGTTAGACATCTGTGAAGAATAGAGTCAATGTCAACTCGGTGCAACGTATCACCAAGAATTCAATAGGGTTGGGACTAATGCCGAATGCGGCGTCAGTTTGATGGAGACAACTCAGGTTGAAAGGTTTAGGTTTGAAGATAAATAATAATATCTCCATACCATGGGTCAAGAGTGCTAATGAGAAACAAATTTTCATTAGGAATCTGCTCAATAAAATCAGCAGAAGTGCTTGCAGATGGAAGGGCACATATCATCTTGGTAAAAACAAGTGATTTCTTTGATTTTGCGGTAGTAAACTCTAAATCAAACTCTTGTAGGATAACAATCCATTTGGAGTATTTTCCCCCAAGTAATTGACAAGTCAAAATATAGGTCATGGGGTTGCAATTGGAAATCACCATGGTTTTCTGTAAAAGGATATAATGACGAAATATTTGGACAACATGGACTGCTGCCAAGGCAAGTTTCTCGCCATGGGCATATCAAGACTCAATGTTAATAAGATTTTATCTTAAATAATAAACCACATGTTCGTTGCCATCGTCGTCATCTTGAACCAACACCATAGCAATGGTACTGTCATATGTAGCCAAGTATAGGAAATAATCACATCAATAATTAGGGGGATGCAATAAAGGAGCACTGATAAGCATGTTTTTCAAAGCATCAAAGGATTTCTGAGCAACTTCATCCCAAATGAAAGGGATCCCTTTTTTAAGCAAGTGAGTAAAACCCTTGGTGAGTTCAGCATAGTTAGGAACAAATCGATGAATAAAGTTAGCCTTTCCTTGTAGGCTTTGCAATTGAAGCAATGAGGTATGAGGGGGTAAGTTTACAATAGCCTAAAATTTTAGAGGATCTATTCGCATACCTTCACGGGACACAAAAAACCCAAGAGTCTACCAGATTCAACATAAAAAACGCACTTATCCGGATGAGATGGATGTTATAGTGTCGATATCACAGAAATATGGATCTTAAGTGGTCTGGATGGTCATGACGCTTAGCAGAATGAGTTGGTAAGTCGTCAAGGTAAGGTTGAACAATGTGTCGAATATCATGAAATGAATAAGACAATGCTCTCTGGAAGGTAGCGCCATCATTTTTTAAACCGAAAGGAAGCTTATTATAGGCAAAAGTGCCCCAATGATAGATAAAGGTCGTCTTATGTTGATCAACAAGTGAGATGTTGATTTGGTTGTAACTAGAAAATCCATCCATAAACAAGAAAATCTCACTCCCAACACATTTTTTGATGATCTGATCGATAAATGGAGTGGGATAGTTGTCTTTTGGACATACGCGATTGATGTCGCAGTAATCAACACAGACGTGGATCGTGCCCTGCTTTTTAGCAACAAGGGCAATGTTATGCACCCAATCTTTCAATGGGATTGGATAAATAAATCCAGCTTTTAAAAGTTTCTCAACTTCTGCCTTAATAGAAGCAGCCTTCCGAGGATTCACGGGACAAAACCGTTGGCGAATAGGCTTTGTACTAGGATAGGTAGGTATTTCATGCACCACAATTGTTGGATCAATACCAGGAATTTCCTCATATGACCACGTGAAGACATCTCAAAATTCTTTGAAAAGTTCAGTGTAAACCCTGATCTCATCGGGAGGACAGGAAACCCCAATATGAGCATTCTCAACAATTCCAGGTTTAATGGAAATGTCAAGTGGCATGGTTGCAGTAATGTTTCCCATGTTACCCTCAAACAGGACATTATGCACCAAAATAGGTGTTTGAAGTGGATATGTTGGGCTATGAGAAACGAATGCTTCAAGACACGAAAGCATCTCACTGAGGCTTGAAAGAAAGGAAGAACGATGATGGAGATCATTCCAAGGAGTTTCTTCTAAAGGCATAACCTCAAAGATACTCTCGTCAATGGGGAATGTCTTGTTCAAAGGATCCGAAGAATCCCATAAACCAAGCCAAGGAGATGGCACATAAGTATCCAGGTTCATACTGAAAACAACATGACTTTTTGAAGCAGTCGTTGAAGCCAAGACAATTTCTTGATAAACTTGTTCTAATGGATTTAATGACATAGAATCACCAAATGAATCAATTTGATCTAGATTAGGAATAATCCAAGGATCTGTATAAATAGAGATCATATTGATCGAAGTGATATTCAGAGGTGGGAGAGAAAAAGTACCCATTAAAGAAGAATCTTTAAAAATACTTTCCCCCACACTCTCATATGGAATTTCAGTATTTCCCACATATGGGACATTACCGTTCGATGTACTGGAACAGAAAAGATACAGTTGGTCGACGATGACAATTTTTCCTTTGTGGGGAAAACAAAGCACCCGAAACAAAGAAGAAACCACACAAAACATAGCATGGGTCCAACTTCGCCCGAGAAGAAGGTTGTAATTGAAATTTGCGTCTACAACTTCCACTTCTAGCTCAACGGTCTTTCCTTCCAATGTGATAGGAAAATTTGGGAGAATACCATATGGATAGGAGCCTCTACCATCAAAGGCCTCCAAAGTGTTAGGGGATTGATTGAGAGGAGGAGAGCTAATGACCCTCGAACACAAAATAGACATGATGCAGGTGGAAGCACCTTCATCAATAACAGTCTGATGGATCATCTTTCCTTTAATGATAACTTAAATTAGAAAAGCAATCTGATGAGGAAGACGAGGAACATGGTTTTAAAGATCAAAGGTAATTAAACCTGAATCGGTAGGATCAATGGTGCTTATAGCAGACAACAACAATTTTCATTGCATTGGACATGTTTGGATAGCCTCCAAAGCAGACATCACCGAAGGTGCTTGAGCTAAATCTTCAACAATATTATAATGTTGTGCAGCTCTAGCATTTAGATTATAAGATGATTTCCAAAGTACACCTTTGGGAGGTGGTCGGATTATGGATTCATTGTTAGGACACTCAATATGGAGCAGACCAAAACTAGATGGAGTGGAAGTAGAAGGTATATTAGTGACTTCTTTCTCCACCATCTGCTTTTGTGGGTTTTGATAGTCCTTTGTTCGAGTAGCGATCAAAATAGGCGATGAACCTTACATCATGAAAACTTGGGAACCAGAGGAGGTAGAGGATTGTGGTTAGTCTACCAACTACATCTACTAAGATGGAAATGGTTCTTTCAAAACAACCGAAGTCCCTTTCAATAAGTGGTTAACTTTAGCACGTCGGGGACAATCCTTGGTCTAATGATCTTCCTCAGAGATGAGGCAAGGATATTTCGACTTTGCTTGGAAGCATCATTAGTAGATGATTTGGGTGGATCCTATTTCGGGGTATCAGTTTTGGCTTTACCTTTACCCTTTTTCTTACCTTTGGAGGCCTTATCTGCTGCAGTAGACTGAACAACATGTACCTCAGAGGTTTTACCAGGATTTGACGAATTTTTCGAAGGATGGTTGGAACCAGTATCTGAAACAAACTTTTGCTTCGAAGAAGTCTTAGTAGAAGTCTGGGAAACTGATCCAATTATACCATCAACAGGTGGTGCATTAGGAGAATTTGAAGTTGACGGATCTGAATATGGTCTTGGAGCATCATGCAACATCTCATATAACGTGCCAGATTGGGAATATACTAAGTCTAGATACTGGGTATAAGCAATAGCTTGGTCCTTGGTAACATAGCCACCCATTGCTATATCCTTAGCAATCTTGTTTACGAATGATTTTGTGAACCATTCGGTCAACAACTCATCAGGAATCTCAAATTTGATGAGGTGACACCTACGTCTCCATTCGTGGATATGATCGTAAATGTGTGTCACGGTATCTTGCTTAAGAGATGTTGGCAAATGAGTGCTAGTTTCATAATGAATTGACAATTGAAAGTGCATAAGGAAATCCATAACTAAAGATTTAAAGTTAGCATAGGTACCTCGAGGTAACTCGACATACCATTTTGCAGCAACACCTATTAAGGTTCTCTGAAAGAGGCGAAGATGGATAGAATCGTCAACATAAGAATTTGAAGAGCACCATAAGTGATATGTCATCACATGGGCTTGTAGGTCCTCTTTAGGTTTTCCTTCGAATTTAGGGAAATTTCTTGGAATTTTAGTTGGAACTGGAGGCCAGTAAGGAAAATTAAGAATAGGATAATTTGGAAGCCTCGAGACATCAGGCAGTTCCAACGTAGCCAAAAATGGAAATTACGGATTGAGTGGCATGTAGGGCCTTTCAGGAGGCCCAAACTGCAGTTTCTAACCTTGCTGGTAAGGATTCTACCCCCACAGCGGAGGATTTTGACCATAGGGAACTTGATTTTGCCCCCACTGAAAGGTACCTTGACCATAAGGCAGATTTTGTCCAGGGTAGGTTTGATATTGACCTACCACAGGCTGTTGATAAGCATTATATGTGGCATATGGGTTGTAAGGTTGTTGGACTTGTTGACCTTGTACCCGAAGAGATTGACCCTGCTATTGCAGTGGTTGACCTTGTGTTTGCAAGGGTTGACCTTGTTGATATACATATTGAGCTTACTGACGGAGAGGTTGACCTTGCTGCTACAAAGGCTGACTTTACCATTGTAAAGGTTGACCTTGCTACTGCAAAGTTTGGCCTTGCAGATACAAAGGTTAAGTAGGCTACTAAACAAACTGAGTTTGTTGCTGTAAAGGTTGCTCCTACTACTGTAACGGTTTCCCTTGCTGCTACAAGGGTTGTTGGACAGTTCCTTGGGATATGCCCTGTGGGTATTGGTAATTTTCGAATTAAATCTGACTATATCAACCAAGAATAGTGGATTGACCAGGCTGGACATAAGCACTTGCTTGTGGAATGTAAGATGGATTGACCAGGGCTTGCGAACCATATGGGACATAAGCCTATTGGAGGGGAATTTGAGTCGTATAAGGATGTTTATACTAGATATTACCCGACCCGGATGGACCAACAAGGTTAGGAATACCACCAAAATAAGGTTGATTAACCCCAACCATGTGAGACTATAATCCACTCACATGGGTCTCACCTAGCACAAGAGGAATGTTCGGATTTTTCCCCCAATCGGTCGCACATTCTGTCCACTTGATAGAGGGGTGGAAGAACTGACTGAATCATGACCTGAAATAGTCGGTTGTACTAGAATAGACAATTGAAACGATGGTACAGATTGTGATGGAATCGTAGGTTTAACAGTAACTGACGTAACAAAATTTTGTACAGAAATTTGAGAGGTCGTGTTTGGAATAAATGGACTAGTAGTAGGCATGCCATTTGAAGACCAAATGGGATTTTGATACAAATATGAAACGCTAGGAGTTCCTAAGACTAACTAGGCTAGGGTTGTATAACCAAGTGGAAACATAGGCCCACTGGTTTCAGGAAGTGTGTGAGATGGGACTCTTCCTGTAAAAGGAAAGCCTTCTGGAGGAAATTCATACCCTTGTTCATCATCGACATGAGGAGTATGAATAGTGGAAACTTCTGAATGACCCAGAGAAGAGGTTTAGATCTCACCTTCTAAATCCATGCGTGGAAACAATTGGTGAGGAGGAATATGATATGTACGAGGAGATAAATCCAAAGGAACACTAGGTTGATCGTAAGGACTGTAAGGACGCTAAGGAGATATCACAACAGGATCAAATAATGGATTTGGTGGATATAAGACAAACCTTTGTGGACTCTCAGGGGTTTCTGGATCAGATTCTTGAGGTGACAAGGAATCCGAAGGTGGTGGACGAGAAGAAAGGGGTTGAATGCTCGGGACAATCCCAAGTTCAAAACCTTGAGCTTCAAGTGACTGAGGAAGTTCCAAGTGAACTCCTTGTGAAGACCCTTCAGTATCAGACAACGAAGGGGAACTTTGGGGTGAACTCAATGGTTCAGCCATGATGAATTTCTCTCAAGAGTAGAAAAGGAGAGGAGATTCGTTGAGGGCTGATTAAAAAAAAAATACAAGGATTTACTCAATATTGGGCCAAAAATAAACTGCATGGGTTCGACATGTTATCATGGGCAGTTATTTTTAGAATTTGAAACAAAAACTTTTCCTTTTCATGTTTTAAGAGTCGAGAAAAGGACAAAAAGGTGACTCTAGTCCCTTTTGTTGGTTTAGCGAGATTGAAAGGACAAGTTCTCGATGATCTTTTCAAATTTAAGGAGTCAGAAAATATCGAAATGACTACTCATGATACTCTAGGCAAAAGGGATTACCAATTAACCATGAACTGCAATATACACCTTAGCAAATAAATTTACTAAGGACTTGACGTACGTGCAGGAAATCTCTTGGAATGTTGTTTTCACTGTATCACTTTTACAGGGGCGCAGACTTGACTTCCTATGGATAAAGGTTTGCAACCCATGAGGGTCTCCCTTTATATGCTTGATGGTATGGGGAGCGCAAGTCCATGCTAGTTTTGTATAATGCAAGAGTATTTTGAACAACAACTATTGAATTTTATAGAAGCCGGAACACGTCTCTAGCCTAGACCACTAAGTATGAGTGTTAATGTCTCAAATGCTCCTTAGATCAATTGAGGTAAGTTTTAAGTTTATCTTTGAATTAAGTTTTAGTTTTGAGGGCTCAACAATGTCACCTATTCCTAGAATGAAACTAAATGATGAAAATGAAACTTTTCATTCGATGAAGGCTATTCTAACAAAATAATAGAAACAACCAATCAATGCATCAAACAATCCTAAAAGCATCAATACAATTTTTTCAATGCAATAAATAAAAATGAAATCTAATCTTTCATTCTTCTAACAAATGCAATGCCATAGAAATGAAAATCTTTTTCTTTTCGCTAAAGATGCAATAACAATCTTCCTTTCACTTTAATGCAATCAATGTAAAATAGTGCAAAAGAGAAAAAGAAAATGTAAACAATTCACTAATCAAGAAAATCTCTTTCAATTTCTAATTTGAATGCAAGAAACGTTTTGAAAATACTTCAATGATATACACTTTCACTTTCCAGAACACAAGGATAACAACAAGCACTTCCTTTCGATTCAATAAAAAACAAACAATTGTGTAATATGTTGCTTGCTAACGGAACTAAAGTGACTTTCAAAGCATCTACTTGATTCGAGACTAAAGAAAACAACTTTATACCAAAGAACCAAAAGTGACTTGCAGAAGATGTTCATATGAAAAAATATTCTTTAAACAAAGGTAACTGCTCTCTGAAGAACAAATCAATAAGTGGATGAAGGGTGACTTAGAAACCCTAGGAACCCTAGAAAGAAAATCAAGCTTCAAACGCACTTAAACCAAAACAAGAGGCAATTGCAGTCAGTAAAACATGTCAACCAAGTCAATGACACTATAATCACACTGACAAACCACTGCTAGAAGGAAAAATACTGAAATCAAGAAGAAAAAGCCTGATTTTCTTTAACCTTTGGGTTAATTGCACTTATCAAGGCAAAAAAAACGATAATCGCGATTGTAGTTAAAACATTTGTGATGTCATCGCGATTGTCAGGGAGAAAACCACGATGGTTGAGATAGATGAGATAAAACCAAAAGATATTCAAGATCAACAAAAACTAAGAACCTTTAAGCATTCACCAATAAGTGAAAAATTTTATAGACAAACAAACAAGCCTGAAAATGAACGGTTGGTCAAACTCAACAAAAATGCAGGATGAAGGATTGAATGGAAAGGATCATAGCTTCCCCAGTGGAGTTGCCATTTTTTTCCTAGGTAAATCCTCTCTGCAAATAGAGATGATCCCTCTAGCCGAATGAGTGGTTCTAGCAACCTAAGTGACAATCTACCAGACACTTTCCTAAGTTACAATTGAAATGAGAGACGAAGAAGATGGCCTACCTCGTTTTGATGTTATCTAAATCTCCTTTGTTGAAGACCTTGAATCACTTGTGTCACGGGCTCGTTTCTATTGCTCACAACATTTATGCACCTACACAAGAGATCAAGACACAACAAGGCATGCAAATATAAATAGCATATTCAAAAGTAACCTACTTAATTGATCAAGGAATGTTAAGATAGATGATACATGATGTCTAGTCAATTTAACGTCTTAAATTGCTCTACATAAATTATCAATCCGGGTATCGTAAACTGATGAAGTGTGGTGCACCATATGTGCTTAGTTAACCTTTTTCTTACTTCGTTGTTTTATAGTTTTTGTTTTGTTTTGGGGTTTTGTTCTTGTTGATCTCCTAAAGTGTCTAATGCAAATGGAAATCCTATTCCTAAGTCTCTAGAAGGCAAGTATGGATACAGATTTTAAGGCAATTATGTCCTCTATAATGATTTCCAAAACTTAACACTTCAGAAGGTCTTAGAATGTACTAGTGATGACAGTAATGCTTGAACAAGAATGGAAAATGTGCTGCTATTTAAACAAGTAAATAATGAACTACTGATCATGAAACTATTATCTCTATTGCTGTCTAAATACAGAAAAATGATTTAAGCTACTGCACTCAAAGAAATTAAAAATTGCAAGGAAAGTAAAACTAAAATCAAATTACACATTCATAATTCGATCCCTCGCCAATAATCCAGCTATGGCTTTCGGAGGTAACCGACAATGATATGAGCAATTTAATATCTAATTGCAGAAAAGTAAAACTAAAATCAAATTACACATTCATAATTCGATCCCTCGCCAGTAGTCTAGCTATGGCTTTCGGAGGTAATCGTCAATGATATGAGCAATTTAATATCTAATTGCAGAAAAGTAAAACTAAAATCAAATTACACATTCATAATTCGATCCCTCGCCAGTGGTCTAGCTATGGCTTTTGGAGGTAACCGTCAATGATATGAGAAATTTAATATCTAATTGCAGAAAAGTAAAACTAAAATCAAATTACACATTCATAATTCGATCCCTCGCCAGTAGTCTAGCTATGGCTTTCGGAGGTGAGCAAGTTGATTTCTAAACTAACTAACAAAGCAAGTAAAGAAGACTGAAATCAAAACAGAACTGGAATTAAAAAAAAAACTAAGAAAAGCAAAGTCAGCAGAGAGGTTAATCTCATGTCACTAGTTGATGCAAAAACATATAAAGAAAAACTAATCTACAATCAACCGGTTGAACACACTTGCATGAATTAAAATTGCATGAATGAAAAATCTAATCTATCAAACTTGAAAGCAATCAAATGACATAATGAAATCAAAGCAAAATTACAAAATGAAATCTACTCTACCTTACATTCTAATATGCTCCATGACATCTACTTCACATCTCCTTCCATGTTGAGAACATCAAAGCTTTATTCAAATTCTTCAAAATTACAAAGTACAACAAAGCTCTCCAAAGCTTTCAAAAGCCATCTCACAAGCTAACAAGCTTAAGAACTAACAAACTAAGACTTAAGAACTAACAAATGAAGGAGAGAGATCTCCTATTTATACAAAAAGATGAGAAGCCATCTCATTAATGAGAGTCCATGAATCTCTCCCTCTACCTCTAGAGTCCTAATCAAAATAGGAACTGATAAGACACATGTCTTCTTAGAGTTACAATATAATTAAGAGATGTGACACATATCCTCATGATCCCATGATTCTTTCCACTCAAATTCGAATTTGGCCTTAGAGTGCCACATAAGGGTCTTCTAGAAGCCTCCTTTCAACCTGCACATGTCAACAATCTCAACCCATTCGTTAGGTATAAGCATATGCACATTATTTTCTAATTTTTAACTACGAATTCACTTAAAAAGCTTAGAATTAATAAAGTTTGGAAAAACATAAATGTGGCCCAATGATAATGAAAGTGGGATGAATGTGGTGACATAGTAGTGAAATGGAGGTGAAATGGAGGTGATATAATGGACATAATAATGAATGTGTAATGGAAATGAATGACATTTTCAAGACTCAACACATGAGCATACACATCAATGGAAAATGAATCAACAGTTGTATATTAATAGAAAAGAAATGGAAGCATACAAATAAGCCTTAATGTTGATAGGCTCTCCTTGAATGAATATCCAAGTCCAAGCTAAGCTCTCCAAGCACTCCTTCTCCAAGACAAATGAGTAGCATATAGGCACAATCTTAGAATAAGGGTGCAAATAGACATAGACCAACCATTTGGGAATGGGAGAGGATGAATATATAGGCTGGGAAAGGGAGTTAGGATCTCCCTAAAAATAGGAGTAGGCCCTCATCTCAAGGAGGTAGCTCATAGGGATAAGACCAAGAGGCCAAGTTGGGAGAACTTGACCTCATCTACGTCGAACAACCCCCAGCTCGCCGCTTTGGAAGTTTCTAGATCATGAAGCTTCTCATCCTCTTTGGGAAATTTCCTTTTTGGGATCATTGTGGGTATACAAGTAAACAAAGCGATGCCATTGTGGGTCTGGTATAGAACAACAGGAAACCATCGCGGTTTTTAGTCTCATAAGAGTGATGATTCTCAAATTAGGGTTTTAGAGCTATTTCCTTCAGGGGAAGCTCAAGGCATTTTCCAATCAATGTCTTAGGGAGGATCTGAGCTGCATATATGAATGAGTACACTACATGATGGTCATGTTTCGGGAAATTTGGGGTATGTCACAGAGAAGTGCAAGAGGTGTGGCAAAATACTATGTAACAACCCCCCAGTGAGTTTCATCTATTTCCTTGTTCATTTCAGCATTTATTATTTTTAGCAGTTTTTCGGGTCTTGAAATTCCGGAGCAGTTTTGACCCCCTAAACGACATTTTTTGGGGTCGGTGATAGGCCCGTTGCCATAGGCACAAGCCTATAATGAAACCTGTTGTACTCATAAAGGCCTTTCCAACAAGGTATTGTACGTGCCAAACGGAGATAATATGACCAAGTTACAACCCCGGGAAGTTGGTTGCCCAACTATCCCCAATGGGGCCCACAAACTCTTGTCGTTACATCTCCAGGGGTTAGGGTTTTTGTTTTTTAGGGTTTTCTCATGTTTTCCAATAATAAATATGCCCTTGAACCTCATTGTAACATAGTTCAGAGGCATGTAGTTGCCACATCTCTTCTCATAGATAAGCTACCATCGCCCGAGCTATCTTATTTCCATTATGTTTGTAAGCATAGTTCATTATTTTTCTATTAATGAAATGAAGTGTTTTTTTTGTTGCATCTCTATGTTTATGATTATATCTATAAGTTTTGTGTTCATTTTTAAGTTTGGACCAGTGGTATCAGAGCGGTCTACTCTTTCTCTGTTTTACTTTGCATGTCCCCAACGAGGTCAAGGTATAAGGAGTTAGGGCTTGATCTGGTTGAACCATTACAAGATCAGCCTCATAAAATCTGACGACCTCCCATGGTGGAAGAAAAGAAAGAGGAGGGGATGGGATATCCTTTTAAAATGTTTCTCAATGAAGCCCACGAGCGACAGAGGGATGCGATGATGGATAAATTTTCCCATATCCTTCGACAACTACCCACAGGCGATGCATCTTCATCCAACAACCACTATGGAGGTGCCACTCCTTTTAAGGTACAAGTTAACTTTGATATTCCCATATTTGAAGGCCTAATAGATGCAGATGTTGTAGATAAATGGTTAAATCTATTGGAATGATATTTTTTAGTCCATGACTTTTCTAATCGGGAAAATATTACTTTTGCACTTCTTAAAGCTACCCCACACATCAAGGATTGGTGGGAAACCTATTGTGAAAAAAAGAACGAGAGTGAACCCTCGTTGTTTTTAGCTGCACCCACTTGGAATTCTTTCCGAGACACCATCAAGGAACAATATTACCCTGTCAGGAGCTATGAAGATAAATACATAAAGTCGACCACGCTATAGCAGGGAAGGGACCAAAATGTGCTAGATTTCACAATACTTTCCATACCCTTTGCATGAAGCTGGGTATCGAGGATACTGAGTGGAATTTGGTGCTCAATTACCGTGACTATCTACACAAGTACATCTAGGACGATATGGAGTTCCTGGACATTTCCTCACTCAGAATGGCGTATCGGTAAGTTGTGAAGATTAAGCAGAAGTTTGAACAGAAGAAGCAGGACTTTGGATCTACAAATCCAAAGCAAGGAAAAGGTGCCCCCATACCACAGAACAAAGGACCAAGCCAAGGTAGTGCTACCCAAGATAGCCCACCAAAGCCGCAAGCAAAGAACAACACCCTGAAGATGGAGAAGGACAAAGGAAAATGGTGCAAGTTCCATAAGAGCTCCACTCACAATACAAGTGAGTGTCGAGCCAAGCAATCACTGGTGGCTGAGCTGAAGGCTTCCGAATCAAACGTAGGTTCTGACTCTACATTAGAACCTGATAAGGGAACTATCAAAGGGAAGTAGATCATTGATGCAAGCCTAGTGCCACCGTGGCCACCACCAAGATCAAGGAGACTGAGCCTAAATATCCAGAGGAGGGGGAATGCCTCTTCCACTCATAGATGTGGGTGAAGGGTTCTCCACTTTGTTGACAGTGGGAGCCAAAAGAACCTCATTTCAGTAGAGGTCATGAAGTAGTTGGTCCTAAATACTATAGCACATCCACGATCATACACCATCGGGTGGCTTCACCAAGGACGAGATCTTCATTTCAACTAGCAGTGTCGCCTTCTCTATAACATGAAGCCCTTCACGAATGAGGTATTGTGTGACATTTATCCTCTTGAGGTTTGTGATGTATTGTTAGGACAACCATACTTGTTGAAGTGACATGTTGTATATGAGTCTAAACCTCTCTCTTTGATTATTACTTTGGCTAATAAGTTGTACAAGATACCAGAGGTAGCCCCACCTACCGCCATCTCTTTGATCACTGCAAAGAAATGCAGTAAGATCATTTCCCAAACCAGGAAATTTGGTTTCCTTATGATTCGCCCCCAGAGCAAGAAGAAGGTTGTGGCTATGGCTTCCACGCAGGGCTCCTCTACACAATAGCAACAGATAGACAAGGTCATGGAGGAGTACAAGGATATGTTTTCCTCACCCACAGGGGCACCTCTGCACTATCAGGTCAAGCACTCCATCGATCTGACCTCGGGCGTGCCGCTGCCCAATGGGCTGACCTATAAGTGCTATGTTATGGAGAACGATGAGATCAAGAGGTAGATTCATGAAGTATTTCAGAAAGGGAACATCAGGCAAAGATCATCACCTTGTGGGATATTGATTGTATTAGTACAGAAGAAGGATGGAACCTGGAGGCTCTGTATTGACTATCGGGCACTGAAAAAGATGACTATCTAGAATAGGTACCCAATCTTGCAAATTGATGACCTTATGGACTAGCTCAAGGGAGCCAAATATTTCAACAAGATTGAATTAAAGTCAAGTTATCACCAAGTGCCTATCGAACCCTCTGATGTGTGGAAGACTGCCTTCAAATCCAAGGAGGGCCTTTTCAAATGGTTGGTCATGCTATTCGGATTAACGAACACCTCTACAACCTTCATGAGATTGATGGATGACATCTTGCGACCCTTCACCAATGCATTCGTGGTGGTGTATTTAGATGACATCTTGATCTTCAGTGAGAGTTGGGAAGAGAACCTCCACCATATTCGACACATCCTTCAAACCCTATGCCAACATAAGTTGTGCGCTAACTTGGATAAATGCACCTTTGGCCTGACCCAGGTTTAATATCTGGGGTACATCATTGATGAGCAGGGTGTACATGTGGACCCATCCAAGATACAATTCATTTGGGATTGGCCAGCCCCAACCACTCTAACAGAGCTCCGCATATTTTTGGGTCTTGCCAATTTCTACTATAGGTTCATGTTGGGGTTCTCTCATATCACTTGGCCTTTAAGTCAAGTCACCAAGGGTAGAGCGAAAGAAAAAAAAATTGGTCGGAAACCCAACAACAAGCATTCTTCAAGTTGCAGAACCGCCTCTATTCTGCAACAGTGCTCACATTACCAGACCTACAAAAACCATTTGATATTGAGACAGATGCTTCTAAATATGTTGTTGGTGAGGTTCTTACTCAACATGGGAATCCAATGGCTTACCATAGTGAGACACTTTTGGACACAGTCTGAAAGTACCCCTCTTACGACAAAGAAATGTATTAAATTGTGCAGGCATGTCATCAATGGAAGCATTACATTCTAGGGAAGGAAACGGTCATCCACATAGACCATCGACCTCTATAGTTCATAAAGAGACAAGGGATGTTTCAGAATGATCGCCATTAGAAATGGTCCACCTATTTGCAACAGTTCCATTTGAACATTAAGTATAAGAAGGGAAGCACCAATAATGTTATTGATTGCCTCAACTGACCACCGGTCATGGCACTGATCACTGTGCTCGACTCCTATGGGCATGAGACATTAGGGTGGCCGCATCTTTACAAGAGCAATCCAAAATTCAACAGCATATACCAGACACTCCTGGAAGGGAAGCAAGTTCCAAATTTTCACCTTCAGGATGCATTGTTATGCCACTTGGGACACATTTGTGTTCCTTCAAGTGAGCGTGCCAAGATGATTTGGGAGGCGCACTACAGTTAGGTCACTGGACATTTTTGAGTAGATAAAACAGTAGCGATATTGCAGAAGTATTTTTACTAGCTGAAACTTCATCAGGATGTTGGGAAGTACATTAGATCCTGCAATGCCTATGTCATTTCCAAACCAACCATCAAGGAGGAAGGCCTGTATACTCCTCTACCTACTCCTATCTAGCCTTGGTAATAAGTCTCGATGGATTACATGTCGGGCCTTCCTTGTACTAAGCATGGCAGCGATTTCATTTTCGTGGTCGTCGACAGATTCTCTAAGATAGCCATCATGGCAGCTTGCAAGAAGAGTATCACAGTAGAGGCCATTGCTAAGCTATTCTTTGAGCGAGTATGGGTACACATTGGGATCCCACAGTCCAATGTCTCAAATCAGGACAATAGATTCCTCAGTGCATTTTGGTCAAGTCTTCAGTCGATGCTGGATACAAAACTTACTAAGTCCATGACTTTCCATCCCCAAACTGATGGACAAACAGAGGTTGTCAACAGGATGATTGTACATAGTCTGCACATGTACAACTCAAAGCATCCATGCACGTGGGATGAAAGTTTCCCCTATGTCCAACACAGCTACAACATATCTCTCCACAGCTAAATAGGAAACAACCCCTTCCTAGCAGGGTTGGGATTTCAACCATTATGCTCCATTAATATGGCCATACCATTTGCAGCCACTCAAGTAGATTCGACTCATGTTTAGTCCGAAGCTAAAAGCGATAACAGCTTCATTGAGCGCATTCAACACATCCACCAGCAGGTCCATGATATATTGGATATAGCCAATGCTAAGTACAAGCAATGCCATGATCAACATCGAGTGTCGCACAAGCTCCAGGTGGGCAACAAAGTTTGGCTACATTTGCAGAAGGAGCGCCTTGCTGGACCCCACCACAAGCTTTGCCTACTCCAATATGGGCCATGCACCATCACCAAAGATTTCAATGACAATTCCTTCAAGCTCAGCATTCCACTGTTCCTTGGTTTGCACCCAGTGTTCAATTTAGATCATACTTTCCACCATTGTTAGACACATATGAAATTGCAGAACAACTCAAACCAACAGAGCTCAACCCGGACTGCATGGAACAGGCCACAATTAATCAGATCATGGACACATAGATCAAAAACACTTGCCAACAAAGGATACAGCTATATCGAGTTGTCAAAGCAGGCCAACTCCTTCACGAAGGCAGGTGGTTCACCAGGGACCAGGTTCAACATAAATTTCCTCACCTCATGGAGGCTCTACGCGCAATGGGGACCATTGCTTCCTAACGGGGGAGGAATGATCTAGGTGGATATTGTTGGTCACCTACCTATTCCACCTAGACCCCCAAGTCAGTTTCATCTATTTCCTTGTTCATTTCAGCATTTACTATTTTTAGTAGCTTTTCGGGTCCTGAACTTCCAGAGTAGTTTTAAACCCCTAAATGACATTTTTTTGGGGTATGTGACAAGCCAATAGCCATAAGCATGAGCCTTCGTTGAAACTTGTACTACTCATAGAGACCTTTCCAACAAGGTATCGTATGTGCCAAATAGAGATAATATGACCAAGTTATGACCCCAGGAAGTTGGTTGCCCAACTAACCAAAATGGGGCCCCCAAAGTGTTACATCTCTTGGGGTTAGGGTTTTGGTTGTTTAGGGTTTTCTCATGTTTTCCAATAATAAATAGGCCCTTGAGCCTCATTATAACATAGTTCAGAGGCATGTAGCCACCACATCTCTTCTCAGAGATAAGCTACCATCGCCCGAGCTATCTTATTTCCATTATGTTTGTAAGCATAGTTCAGTATTTTTCTATTAATGAAATGAAGTGTTTTTCTGCTGCATCTTTATGTTTATGATTATATTTGTAAGTTGTTGTGTTCATGTTTAAGTTCATATCAGAAGAATTTCTTCTCTTTCCTGGATGAATTAAGTGGTTATAATCAGATCCATATTAGCCTAGAGGACCAATATAAAACCACATTCACTTGTCCTTGGGGTAGCTTTTCTTATAGGTTCCTTCCTTTTGGACTATGTAATTCCCCTGCCACTTTTCAAACCACAGTTCTAAGCATATTTCCTGAGTTATTCCATGACTCTGTAGAAATCTATATGGATGATTTCACTCCCTATGGGTGTGACTTCCTGGAGGCTCTCTCTAACTTGGGGAAAGTACTAAAGAAGTGCATTGAAATGAACCTATCACTTAGTCCCAAGAAGTGTGAATTCTTGATGAATGCAGGGACTATTTTGGGTCATTCAATATCCCAGGAAGGAATACAAGTGGACCCAAATAAAATTGTCATCATAAAAAGGGTCCCTACTCCTCAAAAGAAGAGGGATGTTAGGAGTTTCTTGGGCTTAGCTGGATATTATAGGAGGTTTATCAAGGAGTTTAGTAAAGTAGCCTCACCTTTGTTTGGACTGTTAGACAAGGACTCTAAATTTTTTTGGTCAGATAGTTGCCAAGAGGCCCTAGAAATCTTGAAGGACAAGTTGACTACTGCACCCATACTTAGAGGTCCAAATTGGGCTCTCCTTTTCCACATCTATGATGATGCACCTGACAAAGTTGTAGGAGCAGCTCTAGGCCAGATAGATGACAAGTTTCCTTATGCCATTTACTTCATTAGCAAAAATGTTTCTAAGGACGAACTGCATTACACTGTGACTGAGAAGGAACTCCTAGTTGTTTTCCATTCCTTGAACAAATTCTCACACTACATCACTAGTTATAAAATCTTTATGCATATTGTCCAGCTTCTATCAAGTAATTAATGAACAAGCTTGATGTGAATGCTAGAATTATTAAATGGTTTCTTTTATTGCAGCAGTTTGATTTAACCATCATTGATAAGCCAGGTAAAGAAAATGTAGTTGCATATTTTTTATCTAGGCTTGATTTGCCTGCAGGTGAAGAAGGGATGGTTAATGATCAACTGCAAGATGACATTTATTTTTTATTTCATTTCTCTCTCCATGGTTTATTGACATAGCAAATTACCTAGTTGCTGCAAAGTTCCCTCCAAATCTGTCATCCAAGGAGAAGAGAAGGATTGTAAGGAAGAGTGCTCAATTCACTTGGGTTGGGGACAATCTCTTAAAAATGGTCCCAGATCAAATCTTGAGGAGGTGTGTCAAGGAGGAGGAAGTATTTAACATCCTCTTAGCCTGTCATGATGGGCCTTGTGGAGGTCACTTTGCTGTCAAGAGGACAACTTTCAAGATACTACAAGATACCTACTACTAGCCCACTCTCCATCAACATGAAAGAAGGTGCACCATTCGATGTGATCAGTGCTAGAGGACAGGGAAACGTACTCCCAAGGATAAAATTCCCTTGCAACCTCATGTGGCTTTAGATCCATTTGAAAAGTGGGGCATGGATTTCATTGGACAAATTTATCAACCATCAAGGCATAAAAAGTACATAATTTTATGCATTGATTATTTGACAAAGTGGGTTGAGACCAAGGTTGTCAAGGTAGCAACAAAGGAGAAAGTGGTTGAATTCTTGAGGGAAAATGTGTTTTACAAATTTGGGTACCCTAGAGACCTAGTCACTGATCAAGGAGCTCAATTCATATCACATCTGATCGAAAATTTTTCATGAAAACATGAGATAAAGCACAGAACATATATTTCCTATCATCCTCAGGCCAATCGACAAGTAGAGGTTACCAATAGAGCATTAGAAGGCATCCTCACCAAGGTTGTGAGAATTAGCAGAAAGGTTTGGTCAGATAGACTAGTGGAGGCCACCTGGGCCTATAATACAACTTGGAAGACAACTACTAGTTTCACTCCTTATGACTTGGTCTATGGAAAGAAGGCTCTACTCTCCATTGATTTTGAATACGACACCTTGAGTACGGAAGCACAGTTGGATTTGGATGTTACAAAGGCACAACAAGCAAGGCTTCTCCAGCTGAATGGTCTGGATGAATTCAGGATGTAGACCCTCCTACATACTGAAGTTATCCAAGTACAGAGGAATGTTTGGCATGACAATACCATCAAGGACAAGGTTTTTCAAGAAGGATATTGGGCTCTTCTATGTGATTCCGGGTCCAAGGACTTCAAAGGAAAATTGATGACAAGGTGGTTAGGCCCATACCTAATAGAGAAGTGCCATGATAATGGAGTTGTTCAAATCAGGACCATTGATGAGGAAGGTATTCCATTGTGTGTTAATGGATACAGATTAAAGGCTTACAAAATACCTCCATCCAGGGAAGAATTCATCAATACCATTAGCAAGGAGGTAAATGTGATTGGAAGTGGCCTAGCTTCCAAGTCATGGAATTCTAGAAAACTATTTTTAGTTGAAAAAAAAAACAATAAGAGGTATGGATGAAAACCTCCATGAGGCATCTGAGGCCAACTCTTGGGTTGAAAACCTCCTTGAGGTAGCCCAGGAGTGAAAAAAGTGAAAAAATAAAAATAAAATATCCCTGGGTGAAAACCTCCCTTGAGGCGCCCAGGGCAGGCAGGCAGGTTGAAAACCTCTCTTGAGGCAACCTGTGTGTCCCTCAAAAAAATGAAAAAAATAAAAATAAAACAAAACAAAAAGAATACCATGACAGGGAACTCCAACCTGTCCATTAATAAATTCTGTCATTTTGCAGGTTTTTGAAGACAGTGGAAAATGTAGAGCTACAGGGACAACATGCTCAAGTTTCATTCCATTTATCCCTCCATCCACTCCATCTCATCTAGGTCAACCATGTCCCTACCACTCATATCCATTGTTGGGCCTCAAAAATCATTTTTTTAGCATTTTTTGGTTTGCTACAGGATGTCCTGTAGCTGCTACAGGAAGATCCTGTAACACTATAGGATGTCTTGAAATGCTATAAGAAAGGGGACCCAATGAAAAAAAACCATCATGCATGCCTATTATAGGTTGATTAGGGGCCCTAAACTTCCTCAAACCACTCACCCATCATCCATGCATCCCTAATTCAAATCACTATATGCATGCCTAGCTCTGTCTCATTCAAAAAATACAAGAAAAATTCAAAAAATTAATAAATAAATAAATGCATAGGACATGTCCTCCATTGCCACAACCCTTTGCTACTCCATCAAGGCTCTATTATCATCCTCCAAGCCTACAATACTTCCCAGCATCCCTCTGAAGAAAAAAAATCCTTAAAAGGCAGAAAAAGGGGCTACTACAGCATCTCCTATAACAGCTACATGATCTCCTGTAGCAGCATGTGCCACTACCACAACTAACTTGAAACTCAGTTTGTCTGCCCAAGCATAGTGAGGAGGAGTACCATCATCGATAGATACCTTGTTCTTCCTAGCAAGACTCCACAGCAGCAACAACAACAAAGAGATATCAAGCAACTGCACACATGAGCAGAACAAATAGTCAACCATACATGAGAAAATAGAAATACACAAAAAAAGAGCAAGGAGGCACTTCCCTAAGCAGCAGCACAAAAGTCAAATACTCTAGCATGCACTAATCAACAAAAGGTAGGCACAGGTATGGTAACTTACTCAACTCTTCCCTAGGTACGATATGATGAAAAATGTGTAAATGTCAAACAAATGTCTTTTTTATAAGCTGGAGGTGGCAATTTAACTTGGCCACCCTCAACTCATGATTAAAAAGTGATATTTCAGTCAACATGCCAGGTAAGGATGTCACATCAGTGAGAATTAGTTGAAAGGGAGGTCGAATCAATTAAGAGGGAGTGGGTGATGATTACGAGGAGCAAGTGAATGATCACCAATGGTGGGCCAAAGGTCCAAATTAGGAAAACTTGTACCATTGCCAGCTAGCACATCACTCTGAGCCTTGACTATAAATAGCATAAAACCCCAAAATTTCATGCACTTTTCGCTCATTTCAAAATCAAGGATATAGGGACCAGCTTGGGAAGCCATTGTAAAAGTTGAACCCTGCTTTGGAAATCCTACAGGAGGCAGCTACAGGAAACAACTACATGAAGCTACAGGAAACACTAAAATTCCACAGGAAGTCTACAAAGGTTTGCCTAGGATCAACTCGATCCTCAATTGTCATAATCCCAAGCATTACAGTGAGAAGTAAGTGGTCTATATCTCTCTTTTCCATGGTTTACATCACTGATACACTCTAAACTGTCTTAGTAATTACAGTTAGCCTCTAAATTAAAAATAATTTGGGGCTATAAAAGTAAAAAAATTGTGGCTATAAGGAGTTGTATTAATTGCAGTCATCAACTAAAAGTTTAGCTCTTAGCTACCCTGAAATTCATACTGAAGCTATCCTAGAAAACCTCTTGCACTTAGTTGAAACCAGAGAATAAAATGGGAGGGGGATTCAATAGGAGAGAGCCCACAAATACATTGAGAATTCACTTTCATCCCTCTGTGGTAGACATCTTCAGGAGGCATCGTTGGTTAGGCTTATTTGAGTTTCTCAAAGGATATGATGATGATATAGCTTATGAGTTTTCCATGGCACTAAAACCTCAAGCAAGAAAAATCGCTACCACTGTGGTGAGCAGGTTGGCCATTACCATCAATCCTGAGGTGATCAGAAAAGTGAAAACACTTCCTCTAGGGGTGCAATGGAGAAAGGAAGACAAGGCCAACAACACCTTTGCTAAGAAAAATTTCTTCACCAATGATGAGACACCAATTGAAGACAAAAATGGGGTCAGAAAGGAGAGTCTTCCCTATCCTTGGGATGAGGTAGCCTACCACATCCTTAAATTCATTTCTTGTGAAGGGAGACTAAGTGTAGTCTATGGATACTAGTTCAGTTTTCTCCATGAATTGACATTTCGAACCAGGTTGCCCATAGCCCAAAGACTAAGTGTGTCCTATTTTCTCATACATTGAATCATAAACATGAGCCAAAAGGTGAAAGAGGGAAAGAAACAAAAGTTAGCACGACATGGTCTCATCAAACTAATAGTAGAGGATTCTTTGAGTAGATCAGGAGCCCCTGTCCTTTGATCCACATTCATAGATATGGACAAAGAAGCCTTCCTTGAGACCAAAGTCCTTGCACTTGGTGAGAACCCCACCTCAATTGATGAAGAATAAGAAGGAGAAGAAGAAGAAGAAGAATAAGAAGGAGAAGAATAAGGAGTAGAAGAAGGAGCAAAACAAGAAGAAGAAGAGGCAGAGACAGACAAAACAGAGGAAGAAGAAAAGAAAGAAGAAGAGGTGGAGCAGCAGAAAGAGACCAACCTCGAGAAGACCAACGCACTTGTAGGGTAAGAGATACCCCCAAATCAGGGAAGGTTGTCTCCTGAACCAACTGAAAAGGAGGCAGTTGTTGCCTTGGCTTCTTTGAGAACACCCATCAAATACACGAAGAAAAGGCAGAGACAAACTCCCCTCTATTTCAAAATAAGAAGAAATAATAGGATTAAGCAGGGGAAGCCATAAACCCCCTTAAAAATCCCAATTATAATTAAAGAATCACCAAATAAATAAGAGGAGCTAGAATCCATGGGAATGTAGGTTGAGAAAGTCACATCACTAGGAGAAATCCCAAAGCCTACCATTACTTATGTCAGAAAGCCTGTCACCAGATCAGCCTCATATAAACAGCTCAAGGAACCTATAACACTCCATCAAAAAGAAAAAGACCTATTGTAGCATTCCCAAACAGTGCTACAGGAAACACTAGAAGTGCTATAGGAAAGGCAGAAAGTGCTACAAGAAGAGCAGTAGGGGCAGAAAGGAAGCCAAGAAGCAACACCACAAGTATAGGAGGGGGCATCTTCTCCAAAGGCAGTTGAGGGAGATTCTATAGAGCTATAGGAGCCTATCCCATAGCCCAACTTGAGCTCTTACAAATTCATTGAAGGAGGCAGAGTGATTCCACAAAAATCTATAACCCCTCTCTTCTTTGAACTTGAAAAAGAAAGAGGAAGGACACATCAATGGATGCAGATTCCTAAATCAAAGAAAGTAGAAGATGTGGGCCTTATGGAAGAAAAAATCCTAGACATAGGCAAGGAGTTGAGTGAGTTGAGAGATAGAGAATACACCATGAGAACACAGTTGGAGGAAGAAAACACATGACTAAGGAGGAAATGGCAAGAAAAGGAGACCCAATTGGCCACCATGGCAAGCCTCTCCATGGAGCCACTTCAATGCAGACTGCCATCCAAATCCTATGCACTTTACCTCAAGGACCAATGGATGCAGTTCCAAATTAAGACATTAGCACAACATGGGACCATGCCATTCTAGGATTATAGGAAATTCATCAATTTGTGTGACAAGAGTACCCTTGAAGACAAGGCCAAATTATCTAAATTCTACCTGCACAACCTTACCTTAACAGACCTAAATGTTTGGGACCCCAATGCAAAGTTGGGAGACATGTAGTTGATGGCCCTTGCATCATGGATGAGTCATGAGGAGGCCAAGGCTAAGGAGGTGAAGAGAGTAGTCGAAAAAGAGGAAAAACAACCCCTCTACATCAGGGCAGAGCAAAGAAATTCAATGGTTGTAATTAGTAACCACAACATCATTTCTAATGATGCTCAACTTTCACCAAGATACCTAGCTACCCAAGAACATACCATCTCCCATTTTGAGGACACTCTCAGAATGTTGGGGACTAAGAGCCAACAAGCATACAAGAGAAGATGGAATAACCTACCACACAGTGTCCAGATCATGGAGTATCACTCTCCTCAGAGACTGAGGAATGCATTTGAGAGAACACCCATGTATAAACAAACCATGCAAAGAATGAAGATCAATTGGATTAGACTTAAGCTCAGTCCACCTTTGTTGTTGGTTTTGCTGGAAGGTAGGAAGGAAGAAGAGGAAAGAAAGCAGTGGGAAGAGATAGAGAAAACCGTTGGGTTCTATCCTCAGGAAGAGACACCATCCACAAAAGCTTGGGATGTTAGAGAGACCACTAGGGCTATGAAGGCTATGGATATAGATGACTAGGTTGCTCAGAGGATGAGAAACAGTTTCAGTAGGGGCGGTGATGATTAGGCTCATCAATAGGTAAACTATATGGGTCACAATGCCACTCTCCAACTTATTAAATTGTCTTTTCTCACATTTATTTAAAGATTTTATTATAATTTACTTAGTGAGAAGAGTAAAAGTAAGTTTAGGGTTTGTACATTTCTATGGCAATGGTTTTGAATTTCAGTAATCGGAAGATGTTCCACATTCGTCATTTTGGATAGTCGATGTTTCAATTCTATACTAAGACCCATCGTCAAGACCCATGTCGAGGAAGAGCAGAAGAAAGGTGGAGTAATAAACACTAAGAGAGATTACTAGAAAAAGCCGACAGTGTGAAGATGATACACCTACATTAAAATATTTCCTAATTAAAATTATATATGTAAATATGTATTTTGATTTTCTTATAATGTTTTAAAAATTTATTAAAAATATACCTAATTTTTATTATAATTCATACGTTTATATATTTAAATAACTAAATATATTAATGTACTTAAATTACTCAATACATTAATATATTTGAAATGGATTTAAATATATAATATATCAAATGAAATGTAAATAGCTTAATATAAAGATTAAGTTAGTAAATAGTACCTATTTAATTATTTATTTATAATATATTAATACATTCAAATATATTAATGTTTTTAAATAAATTAAATACATTGATATATTTTCAAGTAGATTTAAATATGTAATATATTTAAATGAATGTAAGAAGATTAATATATTTGATGTAAGTTAATTATATTTATTTAATTATTTAAACTTTTAATTGAATTATGAATATGTTAATTTAAATTTATTAATATATTTGAAATGGATTTAAATATATAATATATCAAATGAAATGTAAAGATTAAGTTAGTAAATAGTATCTATTTAATTAATTATTTATAATATATTAATACATTCAAATATATTAATGTTTTTAAATAAATTAAATACATTGATATATTTTTAAGTAGATTTAAATATGTAATCTATTTAAATGAATGTGAGAAGATTAATATATTTGAGGTAAGTTAATTATATTTATTAAATTATTTAAACTTTTAATTGAATTATGAATATGTTAATTTAAATTTATTAATATTAAATTGTATTAATATATTTAATAAAATTTAATAATTATATTAGTAACTTTAAATTTAATTTTAAAAAATTAAAAAAATAAAATAAAATTGTTTTATAAATAATATTAATAATGGAGCTAATGGTAAGGTTGTTAATTTATGGCTTTGAAGGGATAGAGTCGGTAAGTGAAGGAGGAGTTGTCACTCATTGGAGAATGTGGCTTTGAGAGCAGGGGAATCCAACTTATGTTGACTTTGATCACATTGTCTCTGTTGAGATTATTGGGATGTTTCATGATTTCGAGGGCCTCACACCTTTTCCTTTTGAGATAGTGGTTTTCCTTGGAGATAATATTTGTGTCTTCCAGGCGAACCTAGTGGCTTGTCTTGGAAGAATGTTCGATGAGTGCTTAGGATTTAACTCTTCCTTTCTTGATATCTGCTCCATATTCTTTAAGACGAATTTTGAAGGATCTACCTATCTCGCCAATGTAACATTTGCCATAAGAGCATCTGATTTTATAAACGCCTTTTTACTGGAAGTGATCTAGGTCATTTTTCAAAGTTTTCATTTTATGCTGGATTGTATTTAATGGTTTGAAATAGGTATTAATTCCTTTCTTTTTTAGAACTTGGGAAGTTTATCAGAGACACCCTAGATGTAAGGGAGATATGCTTTTCAAATAAGGGTATGAGTGTTTGGAGAGGAGGGTTTAGAAGTGGCCCTAGACTTATCTTCATAGATGGCTTTGTTGATATCTTTGAGCTTGTAGCTAGTGTTTAAGAACAAATTTTTCAAATATTTTATTTCCTCATCCACGTGCTCCTTGTCTGGTTATCCTTAGTGCTCTGGTGAAGAGAGTGTTGAGAACCCCCATCTTCTAGGACGGATGGTGATGAGAATCAACATGGAGGTAGCTATTTGTGTGAGCCTTTTTTCGAAAAACTTTATGACCTAAAGATCCATCTATTTTTCTAAGAAGAAGAATGTCAAGGAACATAATGAAATCGTTCTCCTTAGTTTCCATTGTGAATTTTCTATTGTTGGAAATGCTATTAATGTGGTTAAGTAAGTTTCCTAGCTCAGAATCTCCATGAGGCCAATTCACAATGGTTCATTAATGAATCTGGTCCAAAATTTGGGCTTCAGAAGGTAGGTATCTAGGGTCGTCTTTTCATATTTTTCCATGAATAGGTTGGCTACTATGGGTGATAATGGATACCCCATAGCCACTCCTGTTGTTTTCTTGAAGTATTCACCTTGGAAGGTGAAGAATGTGGAACGAAGACAAACTTCAGCCAGTTTGGCAGTTTCTGGATCAATAATTTCCCTAACAACCTAGATAGCTTCTTCTAAAGGGATCCTTGTGAACAATTGCATTACATCAAAGCTTACCATCTTGTCCTTGGGGTCCAACTTGTTCCTCTTGATGAATTCCACAAAATGATTAGATTCCTTTATATATGAATTAGTTTTCCCACAAGAGGGGCAAGGGAGATTGCCACAAATTTTTCTAAACCAAATGTGGGGGAACCTATAGTGCTTACTATGTGTCTAAGGGGAACATCTTTTTTGTGTATCTTGGGAGCACCATAAATTTTGGGAGTAATTTCATTGACTGGTAAAAGGCACTTTTTTAGACCTTCATCAAGATTGGAATTGATGATGACTTTCTTAACCTCTCTAATAATCTTGGTGATGGGGTTTTCCCTTAGCTTCTTATAACTACCACTATTGTATAAGTGGTCTTTCATTTTAGCAATATAATCCACTTTGTTCATTACAATTTTGGGTTCTCCTTTGTTAGCTTTTAGAATAACAATGTCTTCATTATTCCTAAGGTTTTTGAGAGCACATAGTTGGCTCTTGCTTAAGTTGTTCTTGGGGGGGTTTCTCTCCTTAGGATGAAAGCACAATCTTGCATAATTTTCTCCTTTTCCTCATTACTCAAATTCTGAATTCCATCTTCTAGGCTGCATGTGATTTCTTCGGTTGGCATTCGCCTAGGGGCTCTAGCAAAGTGTAATCCTTTATTCAAGACATCTAACTCATCGTTGCTTAATTCATAGGAGAATATGTTGGCCACTTTTTTGTTGCAAGGTTTATTTACATCATTGTGTGAGATATTATTCGATTCAATTAATCCAAGGGTGTTAGAGGACTTGCCATGGTATTTAATAAGACCGCCCCTATCATTATACGGGCCTAAAATATCGAGTAATACCTGATCTTTCCTATTTTTCAAATCTGCATCCAATGACACCTTTTCCAATTTGTTTACTGATTCTACTTCTCGCTTGTTGCTTTCCATATGCTCATTGGCTTTGTTTCCTAACGAGTTATCCATGTTGTGTACCGAATACAAGCTCATTACTTATTACTTGTTGCATTTACTGGTATTGTTGCCCATGGATTGTGTTGTATTAAGGGAAGAGAGATTAATCGGATGTCTGTTGTTTAATGTATTAACCAATCTGTGATCCACGCGTATCAATTCTTTGATGGTCTCCACATTGATCTTGTTTATGTTCACATGTTCATTGACCCTGCTGCTAACATAATCAACAACGCGCAAAATCAATATGTTGATTCTGTTAGCAACAAGGTCAATGGACATGTGAAAAGCAACAAGCTCGATGTAGAGACCATCAAATCATTGATCCATGTGGATCATGGCTTGGTTAATCTGTTAAATAGTAGACATATGATTAATCTCTCTTCCCTTAAGACAACGCAGTCTATGGGAAGAAAACTAACAAACGCAACAAGGAAGAAGTAGAGATCTTGTATTCGGTAAACAATATGGATAACTCATTAGGAAACAAAGCCAGCGAGAATATGGACAGTAGCAAGCGAGAAGCAGAATCAGTAAACAACTTGGAGAACTCATCATTGGATGCATATTTAAAAAATAAGAAAGATCAGGTATTACTCAATAGTTTAGGCCCATATAATCATAGGGACAGTCTTATTAAATACCATGTCAAGTTGTTAGGTTCCCATAATACTAGTGATTCCCCCATTACTATTTTCATTGTAGCCCTTATTGTTATTGTTGTGCCCCTATTGTCCCCATATTGTTATTATTGTGCCCCATAGAAGCCCACTATTGTTATTCTTGTGCCCTTATATTATTATTGTTATGTCGGCTTGATTATATTGTGACCCCTTACATTCCTATATATAGAAAGGAGTTTTTGTCATTTGTATAATCCAAGAATTGTTCATTTGTGTAATGTAAAGAAGGTTGCCCCCTCGAAGAGGCTGAATTATAAGGCGTTGATCTTTCTTTTCTATCTTTTTGTGAGTTGGTTTCATAATGTTTGGTATCCGAGCTTTGGATTTTAGGGTTTCGTTGTTCCAAACAAGTCATCGTGGACTTTTCACTATAATTTTTTTTCTATGACGTTTCAGAAGCTAAAAAAAAACCATTTGACCCAAAATTGTTCTAAACCTCGAGTTCGAATTTCAGATCTTGTTTCGCAATATTTCAGATATATGATCTGAGGAAGTTAGGGTTTTTTCGGACTCCCAAATTACATTCCAAATAGGTGACCTTGGGAAAATCATCATAGCTTTCTCTCTGAGCATCAAATTGAAATTTTGTAAGAAGGTATAGAAAGAGGACAAACTGTAATTTTCTATGTATCTTTTTCTGATCCGAAGGTCGAAACAGTGACACGTGGCACGTCGTACGATTTCTCCACTAAAAAATTATATAATCAAGTCATCTTGGGAGATCGGGCATAAATATTTCTTGGAGAATCAAATTTTGATCAAACTAGTGGCATTGGAAAGAGGACTCAGAGGGCTACTGCAAGAAGAAATTTCAGACCTTGGAGATCCGCAATTACAGAGATATAATAGATTCAATATCGAGCTTCTACAAAGCGAAAAAAGGTGTGTAGTCTTTTTAAAATTTTGCATAAGTTTGGGTTGAAAAAATAGGTTGAAGTTCAAAGGGCATAGTGAAGCATAATTATCATTAATTGATGCCCCGAAGAAAGAAAATGGAAACACCTAGTAAGAAACCTGAAAGCTCTAGCATGACTCATGAAGAAGAGGAATAATTGCAACATGATATATCAAAATTACGAGACCAAGTGCAACAAATTTCACTCTCACAAAAGGTAACCGAAGCTAAGATGAATGGCGTGGAAGCTAATATGAATGGCGTGCAAGCTAAGATGGATGGCATGGAAGCTAAGATGAATGGCATGGATGCTAAGATGGAAGATTTGAAGATAGATTTGAATAAGTTGCTACAATAAATGCTTACTAATGGTGAAAGGGTAGTAAAGGAAACTCATGATGAGAACAAAAGAAATGTTAATCATGATTTCATAAAATCTAATGTTGGATTGAAGACCCACCATGTTCCAAAGACCGATATGAGGAAGTTTGATGGAAAGGATCTTGTAACATGGATATTACAGATGGAGTAATTTTTCGATCTCCATAATGTACAAAACACACAAAAGGTATGCATTACAACTTTATATTTGGAACCAAATCAGTTTGTATGGTATCGATGGCTTTGCTCTCGTAAACAAATTGTCACTTGGGCAATTTTTACGAAAGAAATGATAGCACATTATGAGGATACAAAAAGAAACATTTTTTTTAGCCAATTGATAAACCTCAAACAAAAGGGTTCAATGATGGAGCACATTGAGGACTTCCAAAAATTGAATATAAGGGTAAAATATATTCCATAGGAGCATAGGATTGATGTGTTCATGGGGGCTTTAAAGGATAACATCCAACATGAGGTTTGCCTTTGGGAACCTAACTCATTGGAGAAGGCATTCAGGTTGTCAAGAAAAATGGAAAGCAAAATTATGGAAACAAGGAAGCCTACCACTCACAACTATAAGGATGGAAGTGTTGTTTCCCCTAGCCTTCCACAACCTACAAGGTTGACATGCCAACAATTGGAAGAAAAAATAGCAAAAGGGATTTGTTACAGTTGTGATAGTAAATCCACTAAAGGTCATAAGTGTGCTGAGAAGAAATTATTTTACATAGATTTTGAAGAGGAGGAAGAAAGGGAACAAGAAACATCAAAAGAAGAGGATATACACCAAGAACAAACCCTAGAGAAAGAAGAAATGAATCCTACCATATATTGTAATGCATTGGCCAAAATCACTACTCCTTAAACTATCAAGAAGAAAAAGGTAATAGTGTTGATTGATTGTGGCAGTACCCATCATTTTATTCATTGTAAGATAGCCAAGAAATTGAATTGATTCCTATATCCAGCACTAGAGTGTGAAGTGATGGTTGCAAGTGGAGGAACCATAAATTGCTCTGGAAAGTGCCATAATATCAAGCTATCCATGGGAGAATATTTATTGAATAGCCCAATGCTTTCCATTCCAATGGGCGGTGCTGATGTTGTAATAGGAGTCCAATGGCTATAATCCTTGGGTACAATAGCTTTTAATTTTCAAGAAATTTTCATGAAATTTTCTTCAGAAGGAAAGGAAGTTGAATTAAGAGGTATTGTAGGGAAACCCGGAAAGATAATCAGCTCTAATGGAATGACAAATCTTCTAAAGAAAGAACAATGAGGCATAATTGCATAATTATGTTCACTAGAGGTTCCCACATCAAAATCATCTATTTCTCAAGATCTCCAAAAAGTCTTGGACAATCATTCCAAGGTATTTGAGACTCCCAAAGGTCTCCCACCTATTCGTGATCATGATCATGCTATTCATTTGATTCCAGGAAGTGTTCCTCCAAATATTAGGCCTTATAGATATCCCTATGCCCTAAAGAGTGAAATTGAATGTATGGCTGCAGAAATGCTAGAGGTTGGTATAATTCAACCTAGTCAAAGTTCTTTCTCTGCTCCAGTAGTATTGGTGCATAAGAACATGGATCATAGCGCATGTGTCCAGATTATAGGGAGCTCAACAAGCTCACTATTAAAGATAAATTTCCCATTCCTGTCATTGATGAACTATTGGATGAATTGCATGGTCAATTTACTTCACCAAGTTGGATCTTCATTCAAGATATCATCAAACCAGAATGAAGACAGAAGACATTCCGAAAACAACATTTAGAACTCAGAGGGTCATTATGAATTTTTGGTCATGCCTTTTGACCTTACCAATGCACCTTCTACATTTCAAGGTTTGATGAATTCCATTTTCAAACCCTTCCTTAGAAAATTTGTGTTATTATTTTCTGATGATATACTAATCTATAGTAAGTCTTGGAAGGATCGTGTTCAACATGTTGACAGGGTGCTCAAACTATTGGAGGAGAAACAATTATATGCAAAAAGCTCCAAATGTTTCTTTGGAGTACAAGAGGTGGAATATCTGGGTCATATTGTATCTCATGAAGGTGTTAAGGTAGACCCTAGCAAAATTAAATCCACTAAGGAATGGAAAATCCCCACATCCATAAAGCATCTGCGAGGATTTCTCCGATTGGCAAGGTAATATCGCAAGTTTGTTAAGAATTATGGGAGAATAGCAGCACCTCTAACAACATTATTGAAGAAAGATGCATTTTTATGGACTCCAAAAGCAACAACGAAGGCCTTTGAACATCTTAAAGAGGTAATGTGCCAAGCACCGGTCTTAGCTACATCAGACTTCACAAAAACCTTTATTGTGGAATGTGATGCGTCCGGAAATGGAATTGGTGTTGTTTTAATGCAAGAAGAAAGACCCATTGCTTTCGAAAGTCGTCCAATCAAAGGAAAGTATTTACAAAAAGCTATTTATGAGAAGGAAATGTTGGCAATACTACATGCACTTAAGAAACGGTGACCCTACCTAATGGGAAGACACTTCAAGGTAAAAACGGATCATGATAGTCTTAAATAATTTTCAGAACAAAGATTATCTTCAGAAGAGCAACAAAAATGGGTCACAAAGATGTTGGGTTATGACTTTGAAATCATACACAAAAAAGGGAAGAAAAATGTTGTGGCAGATGCACTCTCAAGAAAGGATGAGGATGTGGAAGCATTACTTTGTGCCATTTCTATTATCCAACCAGATATGATAAATGAAGCAAGGGATGAATGGAAGAATGATGAAGAAGTGTGGGCACTCATTCAAAAGATACAACAAGATCCCAGTACATATGATACATTTAGCTGGAAAAATGATTCGTTATGGTACAAATATCGCTTATACCTATGTCAGAATTCCCAATTCAAACAAAACATCCTTATGGAATTGCATGCCTCTCCCTGAGGAGGGAACTCAGGATTTTTAAAAACTTACCAAAGGGTTAAGAAGGAGTTTTTTTGGGATGGCCTTAAATCTGATATTCAAAAGTTTGTGGTGGAATGTTTGGTTTGCCAACAAAATAAAGTTGAAACAAAAAAGACCCCCGGTCTATTACAACCTTTATCCATTCCAAGTCAATGTTGGGAGGAGGTTTAAATGGATTTCATCATAGGTTTACCCAAGTTTGAAAGAAAGAGTGTCATCATGGTGGTAGTTGAAAGACTTACCAAGTATGCACACTTTTGTGCATTATCTCATCCATTTAAAGCTAGTATAGTTTCTACTGCATTTATGGAAACAATTCAAAAGCTACATGGAAACCCAAAGATTATTGTAAGCAACAAAGATCCCATTTTCACTGGAAATTTTTGGACGGAATTATTTTCTTGTCTTGGTACTCAGTTAGCTCATATCTCATATTATCATCCTCAATCTGATGGGAAAACTGAGATAGTAAACAAATGTTTCGAAGGATATCTTTGTTGCTTTGTATCTGATAAATAGACACAATGGGTCAAATGGTTGCCTTTGTTTGAATGGCGGTATAACACTTCCTTCCATACGACAGCAAAAATGACCCCATTTATGGCACTTTATGGATATCACCCACCATCCCTCACATCATATTTAAGAGAAAATTCTAAGGTTCAAGCAGTGGAAGATCAAATTGAGCATCAACAACAAGTTCTCCAACTCTTAAAGGATAACCTAACTTTGGAATAGAATAGAATGAAACAACAAGAAGATCAACATCGCAGCGAAAGAAGTTTTGATATAGGTGACTAGGTGTTTCTACGGATAAAACCATATAAACAAATGTCCCTCAAGAAATCTAATAAGGATAATAAATTATCACCAAAGTATTATGGTCTGTACAAGGTGTTGCAAAAGATTGGTACTATGCCATACAAATTTGAGCTTCCTGTAGCTTCTTGAGTGCACCCAGCTTTTCATGTTTCATGCTTAAAGAAGATTATTGGTGATACGCTCCCAGTTCAAACAATATTGACAGAACTTGACGAGGAAGGAAAAATCATATTGGAACATGAAGCAGTCACAAAAACAAGAACTCGACAGCTACGAAATCGATCAATTTTGGAGTATCTTGTCAAGTGGAAGAACTTACCCGCTGAAGATTCCATATGGGAGGATGATAATTTTATACAAAAGCATCCAAAACTACTCAAGAGTTGAGGACAACACTTTTTTGAAGGAGAGGGGCATGTTAGGTCCCTATAATACTAGTGATTCCCCCATTATTATTGTCATTGTAACCCTTATTGTTATTGTTGTGCCCCTATTGTCCCCATATTGTTATTATTGTGCCCCATAGAAGCCCACTATTGTTATTGTTGTGCTCTTATATTATTATTGTTATGTCGGTTTTGATTATATTGTGACCCCTTAGACTCCTATATATAGAAAGGAGGTTTTTTCAACTGTATCATCCAAGAATTGTTCATTTGTGTAATGTAAAGGAGGTTGCCCCCTCGAAGAGGGTAAATTCTTAGGCGTTGATATTTATTTTCTATCTTTTTGTGAGCTAGTTTCATAACACAAGTCCTCTAACACCCTTGGATTGATTGAATCGAATAATAGCTCGCACAGTGATGTACATAAACCTTGCAGCAAAAAATTGGCCAACCTATCCTCCTATGAATTAAGCAGCGATGAGTTAGATGTCCTGAATAAAGGATTAAAATTTTCTATAGCCCCTCGGCGAATACCAACTGAAGAAATCATATGCAGCCTAGAAGATGACATTTAGAATTTGAGTAATGAGGAAAAGGAGCAAATTAGGAAAGATTTCACCTTCATCCTAAGGAGAGAAAAAACCCTCAAGAACAACTTAAAAAGAGCCAACTATGTTCTCTCAAATTCCTCAAGAACAATGAAGACATTGTTATTCTAAAAGCGAACAAAGGAGAAGCCACAATTGTAATGAACAAAGTGGATTATATTGCTAAAATGAAAGACCACTTATACAATAGTGGTAGTTATAAGAAGCTCAGGGAAAACCCCATCACTAGGATTATTAGAGAGGTTAAGAAAGCCTTTATCAATTCCAATCTTGATGAAGGTATAAAAAAGCGCCTTCTACCAGTCAATGAAATTACTCCTGGAATTTATGGTGCTCCCAAGATACACAAAAAAGATGATTCCCTTAGACCCATAGTAAACACTATAGGTTCCCCCACATTTGGTTTAGAAAAATTTGTGGCCAACTCCCTTGCCCCTCTTGTGGGAAAAAATGATTCCTATATAAAGGACTCTAATCATTTTGTGGAACTCATCAAGAGGAACAATATGGTAAGCTTTGATGTAACACAATTTTTCACAAATATCCCTTTAGAAGAAGCTATCCAAGTTGCTAGAGAAGTCGCTGACCCGGAAACTGCCAAACTAGCTGAAGTTCGTCTTCGTTCCACATTCTTCACCTTCTAAGGTGAATACCTCGAGCAAACAACATGAGTGGCTATTGGGTCTCCATTATCACCCATAGTAGCCAACTTATTCATGGAAAAATTTGAAAAGACAGCCTTGGAGACCTACCCTCTTGTACTAGATTCGTTGATGATACCAATGTGAATTGGCCTCATGGAGATTTTGAGCTAGGCAACTTCCTTAACCACCTTAATAGCATTTCCAACAACATAAAATTCACAATGGAAACTCTGGAGAACAATTTCATTTCGTTCCTTGACATTCTTCTTCTTTGAAAAATAGATGGATCTTTAGGTCATAAAGTTTTCCAAAAAAAGGCTCACATGGATAGCTACCTCCATGCCGATTCTCATCACCATCCATCCCAAAAGATGGGGGTCCTAAACACTCTCTTCACCAGAGCATTAAGGATATCAGACAGGGAGCACGTGGATGAGGAAATAAAATATTTGAAAAATGTGTTCTTAAACATTGGCTACAAGCCCAAAGATATCAACGAATCCATATGTAAAGCTAAGTCTAAGGCCACTTCTAAACCGCCTTCTCCCAACACTAAGACCCTTATTGAAAAAACAGATCTCCCTTACATCCAGGGTGTCTCTGATAAACTTGCTAAGGTTCTAAAAAAGAAAGGAATTACTACCTATTTCAAGCCATTAAATATAATCCAGCATAAGATGAAATCTGTGAAAGACAACCTAGATCACTTTCAGCAAAAATGATTTTACAAAATCAGATGCTCTTGTGGAAAATGTTACATTGATGAGACAGGTAGATCCTTCAAAATTTGTCTTAAAGAACATGGAGCAGATATCAAGAAAGGAATATTTAAATCCTTAGCACTCGCCGAACATTATTCCAAGATAAGCCAGCAAGTTTTCCTGGAAGACACATAAATTATCTCTAAGGAAAACCACTATTTCAAAAGGAAAATGCGTGAGGCCCTTGAAATCATGAAACATCCCAATAATCTCAACAAAGGCAATGGGATCAAATTCAGCAGAAGTTGGATTCCCCTGCTCGCTCAAAGCCAGATTCTCAAACTAGTGACAACTTTCTCAAACTAGTGACAACTCCTCCTTCACTTACCGCCTCTACCCCTTCAAATCCATAAGTTAACAACCTTACTATTAGCTCCATTATTAATATTATTTATAAAACAAACATTAACTTTTTTTAATTAAATTAAAAATTATTAATATATTATTAAATTTATATATTTTAATTTTTATGAAATATATTAATACAATTTAATATTAATAAATTTAAATTAACATATTCATAATTCAATTAAAAATTTAAATAATTAAATAAATATAATTAACTTACATCAAATATATTAATCTTCTTACATTCATTTAAATATATTACATATTTAAATCTACTTAAAAATATATCAATGTATTTAATTTATTGAGCCAAGAGGCTCATTCTACAGCCTAGTATGATGTGTAACATTGTCCTTCTGTCATCAAAATTGAAATTTTTCTCATGTTGGCTAAAATAAAATAAAAAATATATATCTAAAAAATAAAAATAAAAAAATAGCAATATAAAACATTTCAATAATGTTTGCTCATTAAAAAAAAAAATTCATGTGAAGAATTTGGATCACTTTCAGCTCATGTTAGATCCATATTTAAGATGGATCTATATTGGTTTAAAAACATTAATATATTTTTATGTATTTGAATGTATTTTTTTTTCTAAGTTTAATCTATTAATATGATACAAGAAAGGTTACAGTGAGGCTCGACCACAGAGGATCCTAGCAAAATTCATCACACATCCAGAGTAACTGTTTTTGACTGCCCCAACAGAGGGGAAATGTATTTGAATGTATTGATATATTATAAATAAATAATTAAATAGATACTATTTACTAACTTAATCTTTATATTAAGCTATTTACATTTCATTTGATATATTATATATTTAAATCCATTTCAAATATATTAATATATTGAGTTATTTAAATACATTAATATATTTAGTTATTTTAATATATAAATGCATGAATTATAATAAAAGTTAGGTATATTTTTAATATATTTTTAAAACATTATTTAAATACATTATATATATATATATATATATATATATATATATATATATATATATATATATATATATAATTTTAATTAGGAAATATTTTGATGTAGGTGTATCATCTTCACACTGTCGACCTTTTCTAGTAATCTCTCTCACTATTTATTACTCCACCTTTCTTCCACTCTTCCTCGACATTGATCCTGACGATGGGTCTTGGTGTAGACTCGAAACATCGACTATCCAAAATGACTACCGTGGAACATCTTCCGACTACTAAAATTATAATGTAAGTTACTATGTCATATGGCCTAATGTGTGTTAAATGCAGGACATTGGAGTAGTTTTGAGTTGACTTGAGTGCAGGGACTCAAGGTAGGCAAGCAAGAGAGACTCTAGGAAGTGGTATCCCTCCTTAACTCCTCAAACCAGTCGAAGATTCTCCCCCTCTATCTCATTAGCTCAGTGTCGCTAGTAACAAAGAAAGTCGAGTTCATTGGCAGCCAATCTAGTGCCAGTCAAGGAAAAGTTATTCTCGAGTTAGGGAGCCAAGTATCCCTATCTTCTAGGGAGATGTTGGTAGCTCCAGATTTGTATAAATAAGTAAGCTAAGGGACTCATCAGGATTCAAAGTTTTACTATAGCCAAGTCGCCATTAATCTGAAGCACATTTGACTTTTATTGTTACGATGTACTTGACATTTTTATTATAATGAGAAATTTTGGTTTGATCCAGCATTGAGTTGACTCAGAGGGATGAAGCTCTTGGGTTAGGGCCCAACCCTAGCAGCAAAATTTCCTCTCTTTTGTATCTGTATTCTTAGTTTAGAATGTTGAATAATTGCTGAAGTTTATTTATTTTTCTGTTTAGCTTAGAAAGTTGATCAAGTTGTTGCTTATCCATGCTTTTATTAGCTTAAAGAGTATATTAGTGTTGCAGTCTAGTGAAGGAAAATATACCAGAAAATCTTGTGACAGTGACCCCTATCCCATCTCCTTTATGGGATTATAATTAGGGGACCCCACTCTCATAGCCTAAAAACGGAGTTTGTCTTTTGTTCATTGCCTAGATTAAATCTCATTCTTAGCTAGATAATTTTTTATGGTTTCTTGGAAGTATTTTTAGTTGTGATTCTGATTCTTAAGATTGTTGTAGCTTAGAAGGTAGTCCATTTCACAAATTTAGTCCTTAACAATAGTTAGATCAAAATTTCTAAATTAAACTCATATTTTCCATGTTGACATGTAATAATTTGTAAATGGAAAGAGAAACAAGTTTTATTGTAGCAATTATCAATCTAAAGGAAGGGACTCCTCCAACCAACTCCACCTACGTCTTCTCCACCTTTTTTTCATATGTACCAACCCATATTTCAAACCTTTGTTTTCGAGCCACCGTGAGCAAGTTGTCTTAGTAAAATATGACATTCCTAGAGTGTTGGGCTTGGCCTTGGGTGATGTTCACCTTCCCTACACCTTCCACAATTGTCATGCACCTTTCCAGCACTTCATCCCACCATTCTTGTCCTCCAAAAACTCTCAGCCAACTTCCTATAGTATTTCAGGACATCCTATAACAGTTTCCTGTAGCAAACTTGTAGCAACTTATTTTGACCTTATTTGACCTGCAACAATAGTCTAGTCTAGTTTAGGAGTATGTTAACCCCTCAACTTGGACTTCATGACTAGAAGTGCCACCTAGACTAGTCTTTTCACTCCTTTCCTTCCTGCAAGATCATATAGCATTAGCTCCTTTTATTTCTAAGTTTAGTAATTAGAATTGTATCTATTTTGCAAGTGTGAATGAGATAGTTAATGCATGCATGTTTGACTTATGAAATGATAGAGTAATCTTCCATTTTCAAGAAACCCTGATAATTAGGTGATCAAGTACAAGATTAGCATAGTTTCCTTTCTGCAAGTGATTTGTGTCATTTCATAGAATTTACAAGTTGGAAGCTTTCATTTCTTGGTTTTACAAGCATTTACCTTTTATGCACTAGAAATAGCTTTACATACCACTATCAGTAGTCAGACTCCCTTTAGTTCAGTAGAGGAATGGTCTGGAACCCTAATGGTCAAGTGCCCTAGTTGAGAAGTGACATCAGTAGAATGATACATCTGTTGTGTATATAGCACTATCACCTCCAAGTTTGTATGAAACCCCAGGTTGATAAAGTAAAGCCGGTAGCCCTAGGAGTTGCAGTAATCTTGTTGCAATATTGAGGCTCATAAATCACCAATGAAGTAGAGGAAGTTGAAAAGAAGAAGTTTAAGAAAGAGGAAGTAAGGGGTCTCCATTACTGAGATAGTCTTCCTCACATAAGTTCTTTTCAAATTCCTATTTCTTTTGTTGTAAGATGGCTATCATGATTCACTAAGTAAAATAGCAGCATGCATCAAGGCATCATAGAAGCATTGAAAGAAAGAGCTCGGGACATCATCATAGAGAAGCATGAAAGATGGTTAGAACCTATGAAAGTCAAGGATACAGCTCTTGGAAATCTCAATGGAAAATAAGAAGATCATCTAGTAAAAGGTTCATCATACATCTGAAAAGGAAACATCTACTGAAGGGGATACTTTAGATCCTCAAGATTCTCTGGTGGAATTTTCATTGAAAGGTTCACTGATCAAGAGGGGAGAAAGTGTTTCATCAAGAATTCCAAACTTGTGGAATTCATGGATGATGGTATGATGACATAAAAGTGAAGTAGATCAAGGGATCGAAACTCTTTCAATTAAGAGAGATGTTACATGAAGTCTAGATGACCCAAAGGAAATTTAGTTATGTATGCTTATATTCAATATTGAAAATTCATGTCATATGGTTGCAGATAACATATCTTAAGAGCATAATCAAAAGGAAGGATCTCCTCCCTCATAGTAATGCAAGAATGCATGGTCACACATTCACTAGATGAAATCAACATAATATGTCCTCATATGAAGTATGAGGTGGTTGACATTAATTGGAGGAACTTTGATTGGAATTTCTTGAGAATGAAATGTGTGAAGAAAGGAAGGAAGAGATCGTGGGATATGCAACCATGGAAAAAGGAATCAACATCCATAGACCAAGAATATTTTACTAGGATATCTCCATGGAAGATATGAAGATTCAAATGGAATCCAAAAAAAGGAAGAGACCCTTGACAATATATATACATAATTGGGAGATGTGTCAATATGTATGCAGGATGTTAATGCAAACTAGAAGATGTCATGATGAAAGACCCCTACAAAGGTAATGTTGATTTTAATTTTCATTCCTTTATTTTTTTTTAAATATCTATATGGGTTTATGTAGGGTTTCCGAGGTAAGGTCTATGGATGTCTTCCACCACTGATGCACATGTAATAGGATGAAATATCCTTAAGGAAACATGGCATGAAGAAAGAAACATGACATGAAGGAAGGCCATATGTGGACTGATGGAATACTTTCTGATGATGACATGGTTAATTCATGGATGAAAGTGATGGATGGTCGGTGCCCTATGAAGAAGTCCTAAACATGAAGACTCCTAGATAATGCAAAAAATTTCATGACATCGTAAGGAGGAGTTCTTCAAGCAGTTGGTTGTCCCATCATCTCCACCTAAGGAGCTGTTGTAGGTCCTTAATCAATAGGGAGCCTGGAAACAAATTTTTCTTACTTGGAAGAAACTTGGAAGCAAAATTCCTAAGCCAAGAGACAGCTTAGGTACATTCCTTCCCTAGGAATGAGTACATTCCTTTATTGGAATAGATATGTCCTCCCTAATTAAGAGAGAGAGATAGACACATCATTCTTGTCTTAAATTGTGAAGAAAAAATGGAGGATTGGGTAAACATCTAGCATCTGATGCTCTTTGAGGATGTGTTGAGGAATCCAAGATAAGACTGGTCTTGGTGGAACACACCCTGAGAACCCAAGTGGGGTGTGTTTCGAGAGAGACAATGATGAGGGTGTCTATACATCATTGGTCTCGCCAGCATTATGCTCATACCTTGTGGAGAGATAGAGTTATTAGTAAAGGCCTTGCTATGTGACAATGTTGGTCGATATGATGCTAGACAGATGGGTTACCAATACAAATCTTCTTATTAGAAATTATTCATATTGATAATGACCAAGTACCATTATGAATACCTTCCTAATTAAGAGGGAGTGTTAAAAAGTGTAACTAGCTTCGATCTTCATAATGACATGTGTAATTGTGATTCTATGTATTTGATGAAAAGAAGAAAAAAAATTATTGCAATGCTTGTATCATGGGTTTCATGAGCAAGGAATTTTATTTTTAGTAATGGCTCCCATTGTGAGCCTTTAGGATTCTTCATCTAGTCATAAAAGTCAAATTGAGTCAATGTTATGTATGAAGGACCCTTCTTGGGTATGTTACATTTTTTATAAGTCATTAAAAGTATAGGAAGTCCCTCAAAGACCAAGCAAAGTCTCCTCCTACAAGTCGTCTTCAAGAAGGATAATAATGTCTTCACAAAAGGACATGTCTGCTCACCTACATGTCATGTCGGCTCATTAGCATGGGCAACAACTATAAATAGGGCAGCTTGGCCTTATTTCAGAGACACAATTTCATAGATGAATTTTTTGTCAATGTCTAAAATAGAAGGGGTGCAAAGGTCACTTAGAAGAAGCCTAATCATCAGTGAAGATTGAAGGAAGGAAAGAAAAGTCTTTGGGAGTGTTTTGGGATTGTTTTAGGTTGATCTCCCTTCACACGTGCAAAGTAAAGGGACTGTTCTCTAGTGCAGAAAAGGTGGAAGTTATTGCAGACCTATTCGAAGGGTAATTCAAGGAGGAAGCAAGGGTATGCTACAAGCCAAGTTACCAAAGAAGAGAACTCCTAATAAATCAAATGAAAACAAGGCATAAGAGAATGTATTATGTATTATTTAGGGTTTCTAATCAAGGAGGCCAAAATAAGTCTAAAGCAGAAGGAAGCTGAAGTTGAAGAGAAGCCAAGAAGGAGGAAGGAGTAGAAGGTTTGCTATTGTTGACTAAGGATATCTTCAGGGAAGCTTTGTGTCTTGGTCGTGGAGTGGCATATAATTCAAGGGTATTTGTCTTGTTATTCGTCAATTGAAGTCTCTATAAGAAGAAGAATTTGTTCGGGTTTTCCTCTCAAGAAGGAGAGGTTTTGGCCCTGGATGATAACCTATATTTTGTGTCTCTTGTCTCTTTATGGTTTATGCATTGGTAGTTGTTTGATGAAAAATAACACTAATAATCTAATAAAGGAAAACGCTACTCTAAGAAATTAAAAATCATTCACAAGCAATTACTAATAGAAGAGAAATCAATTAATCTCTATGTCCTAGATTTCTCAACACTTTATGGGATCATGAAATCCATCATGTCTAAAATGAAATATGCCTGCCAAATATAAAGAACATCAATATATCAAACATCAATGTTTATATGTAGCTTTACCATGAATTAATAGAATGTAAGATACTTGTCCAATACCAAGTGTACCATCTCATCATAAGTACCATGAATCAAACTTACTTTCATATGCAATATGATTCATTCATGAAGGTGATATTTCCATTAGACCTTAGGGTTTACCTTTCCATCCAATATTCGTAGTTGAAACATAACATTGAAACAATACATCATATATACCTTGTAGGTTTCAAATACTTGTGCACCTTGACATTGGAAGCTTCGAGCACTTTGTCAACTTTTCGTCAAGTTCCTCTTTTCCTTTTCCAGTGCTAACTCTTCTCTTCTTGCACTAGCCATGATCCTCTAGAAGGATCCACTTATCATAACTCATTAAGATATTATAAGTATATAAATACTGAAATATATATGTAGGAAGAAATAATCAAATCAATAATCATAAACAAGAATAAAATCACAAAGATGTGACATAAATCTAAAAAGGTACTTATCTTTAATGAGAGGAGATCAACTCCTTCTCGAACCAACCTTCAAGAGTCGTTACCATCCATTATCCATATGATAATGTTTCCTTCAATATTTCAACCAAATTCATCAACAACCAGGCCTAATAGATACTATCCCATCTAGGGCTTCATCAAATCTATATTCACATTGATCATGTTAGGGTTTCTACATTTCATATCTCAAATCTTTTCCATAAACTAGGGTTTCTTCCAAACCCTAACCTCATAATATCCATCAAAATCTAATAACCAAATTGCATAGAGTTTCTTTCAAACCCTAGAATTATTTTAGGTCTCCTCCATCTTCTCATGCTTCCATCAAAGGTATCCATCTTCTTAGGGTTATATCATTCTTTGCTTTGATAATTACATTTCTTCATTTACACATTAGTTTCATCCCATAACATCATAACATTATTCAGATTTACATCATTATTCAACAACATATGCAACTTATGTAGAAAGAACAATATCATCATCAATGCATTGGAAACATAAAGGAACAATAGAAGAAAAGCATTCACAGATAGAGACACCTGGATTGGTCGAAGACTAGGGAAAAACCCACTATGGGGAAAACCTTTCAAATTCTTCTTCTTATTAGATTGTCATTTAATGATTCAGCAAAAGAGAGTACAATGACCGATATTAGCAATCATAAACCTATCCAACAATATCAACTAAACAATATCCATGAGATGAACCCAACAATGCTAATACTCAAAACCTTGCTTCAGAATCCTATGATCAATTGTCACTGTCTGCGGTCAGTTGTCGAATCATGTGGTCAACAAGAGAAAACTTCGATCAACTAAAAAATTGAACCTTAGGTCCCAACTACATAGATGATGTGTTGTGTGTGTGTCTAAAACCCTCCAACTGCATGCATGAGCCGGTGAGCCAGAAGTTGTGACCTAAAAATGCATGTGTCATGTCTGTAATTGTGACCCAAAAACCATAGACACGTGCGAGCTTTAGACCCCTGCAATTTCAGACCTGTGTGAGTCGATCTCTGCGAATTGCCTCAAACTTGTGCAAGCCAAAAACCAAAGAGGGGGATATAATAATGTCCCATCATCATGTCCAAATGAGGTTGATATCACTTGTATTTATAAACTTCCAAGGGTGTCTAATTTATCTTTTGGGTCGACTTGATCAAATATGCACATGTGGGATTTAATTCAATAACATACTTTCCCTTACCAAATTGAGTGCTTCAATAATCAAAATTGATCCTCTCAAAAAGAGGAATCTAATGATTGGAATTTTTCACTAAGCTACCAAAAATTAACAAGTACTGGGTGTGGAAGCTGGAGATTTTTGTGTAAGATTTAGGCCTTTTTCTCCTATATTTTGCTTCCCTGTTAATGTTGGTCTTGTTGTAGCTGCTACAACCACCCTCCAAAATTTTGTCCATGCTTTGATTTTGGAGCCTTCCTTCTTTCCACGAGAGTCTATCTTTCATTGTCATTAAGTATTCATGCTATGGTAAAAGAATTATCTTTTCATGCTTTGCTTTTGATGTACTAATCCCGGCTTGATATTTTTCAAACATAAGATAAATTCTGACTTGACCTTACAGCATAGTTGGGCTTGCCTCCAAGAACTGTGCAATCTTGGAAGGCAGTACAGCCTTTCCTCCAAAACCTGCACAATTATTCTTGGAAGGCCAGTCTTAAGCATGAAAATTACACAATTCTAGATGGAAACCTAGCCTTAATGATGGAATCTGCACAAAGCATCCCTTGAGCTTAGAAACTGCGCAATGCACTAAGTCAAGAAGTTTCCCTATCATGGTCAAACTAGTCGTTATCAGCTGGTGTCTTTTCAGCTGTGACCTTATCGAGGAATCTGAGTCATTGGATATTCTGCCCTATCTATTTAAAGTGCATAGCCTGATCTGCTCATTCAACTTGTCCTGACGATGAACCACACTGGTTGGTTCGAAATGCGTCGACAGAAATTTCTCCATGTGATTTTCGCCGAATAATTCTTCAAAAAAGTTTCCTAGTCCTCGAAAATTGTGCAATCTTTCTTGGTAGTATGCATGCAAGTTTCCTGAAAATGAAAAAAGGGAAAAAAATCCTTAGAAAATAGGGATTCACTAATTAGTTTCCTGAGGGTGGCACACTTACTATTTTTGGAACTCATTTGTGCATTAGATCGTGGAGCTCTAGCATTCCCAAGGAGATCAACGAGCCTTCAGTGGAGTTTGCAGCACTTTTCCAAGTGAGTTTTTCTTTTGTCGTCTTTTATCACTTTTTCCGTCATTTTTTGTTGTTTGGATTCTGTGAGTGATTTTTGCTTCATTATTTTAATGGTTGTTGGAATTTTAATGTATATTAGCTTGTATAATTGTTGGTTTGGTCTGTCGTTCACCTTTTACAAGTGTCACATTAGTTTTCTTATTTTTTCCCATTAGTGCTCGTCATTTCGACGAGTCTCCATGCATGTTTGCTTTTCCCTTTGCATGTCGATCTTCTGCACTTGTTTTGCACCGATCTATTCATACTTAGTCAGATATGCACTTCAACTTGCACCATCACTCAGCTCTTCTTGTTTCCCACACTCTTACAGAGAAGATATACTCATCCCTTGACCATGTATCACCTTGTCTAGCTAGGCATTATGCAAGTATGAAGCTCAAGCTGCAAGATTGACCTCTAAGACTATGCAATGCACAGTACCATTCTGACACAACTTCGCATTACGCAGTTCCAGGGCTCAAGCCCATCCCTTGTCCACTAAGACTGTGCAATGCGTAGTCTCCACCTCAATCTGATCAAGCAGAACTACACATTGCATAGTCTCTAGCCTCAGGCTGCACCACTGGCCAATGAGATTGCGCAATTCAAGCAACTACTCTCCCTCCTTCACCTAAAAATTGTAATTTTCCTCATCAATCCATGTGGTTGATGCTTGATCCTTCTTTGTAAGTTGATTTTTTGAAGCTAATTTATGTCTTCCATGAGTGTTTTTCCTCCCATGGGTATTGCAGGTGTTAAGAATTTCTCTTCATTAGTCACTGACATCATGGAACCAAAGAGATATACTTCAAAGGATACCGCAGAGAAAAAAAATGGGGAGGCAGTTGAGTGTACACCAGTTTACCTGCCAGTTTACTCAGAAACTCAACTATTTGTAGAAAAGGAATCATCTATCACATGGCAAAAGGTGAATGAAATTTTCTCAGCAAGAAAATTCAAACCAGATTTGGAAGGCCGACAGGTGTATGTCAATGTCCAACTGTCAGGTATACACAGGTTTGCATGCAGATATATGAATTTTCCTTACATAGACATTGTCAGTTGGATACTATCCCATACATATCTAAAGAATATGACTCTCAATAGTGCCAACAAACATAAGCTTGCTTCTTTTCTAGAAGCATACTATCATCTTATGTACCAATTGTTGGAGCCAAAATCGCTCATGGATTCGTACTTTTATGCGAAAACCATCTACTTGAGCACCAAGGATATTGTTAAAGGCTAGGTGAAAGAGCCAACAAAATTTCGTCAGACACCCACCAACACCTACAAGAAAAAATGTCTCAGGATGGCCTATCATCTCTTGATAGTTTTATGTTGCAGAATCTATGGCCAGCAAAGCACCACGACCTTTCCTGAAATATGCGCATTTTTGCTGAACTAGGATGTGATCAAAGGTAAACCATTCAACTGGCTAGATTTGTTGGCCCAACAACTGCAGATCCATTTATCTAATTCCCTTAGTCCCCCCAAGGGTGGGAAATCCATATTTCACATGTCTGCATATCTACTGGATGTAATATGCGCACACCCTAACATGAATTGGACTTGGACAACACAAGAGCCTGCCACGTATGTTTATTGCAAGTTTCTTTCAAAGTGCATCCATAGAGGAGTAATGGAGAACTAATTGATCACTTCATCATTCCTTCGTACAAGTTGATATTTGAGGAAGACCCACCTTGCATATCATGTGGGGTAATGCAATGTCAGAGATAGAAAATTGGTTTGCCTCACTGGATGGAAGTTTCCTCAAGGTGTTCGACGGACAGAAGTCTTTGCCTCTTTTACTGAGGTATTAATCAATAAGTTATCCATGCAATAGGTGGTGTATCATCTCTCCACATTGTTGTCAACATATTTTCATAGGAAGAAGAAAGCACCTTGGCCAACTCTTCTTATGCAAATCGGATTGTACGAAATCAAGAATCTGAAAGTCGTGGATACTGAAGGAAAGGTGATAGAAAACTTTGCATTCATTACTCTGGACTTCAATCTGTACAATCCCTGGAGTGTTTGCAGAGATCATTGTGCAAGGATCCATTTCAAGTGGCTAAGAGGGAACTTTCACTGGCTGAAGGAGGAACCATGGAAGAATTGTTACAATGCCTCCAAGTCTTGTGAGCCAATCAGTTTTGCAGGAACTTCAGAGGTTGCTCCACAGAAGGAAATCACTCTAGAGACAGCACCAATGGAAGAGTGCAACCCAGTGCCCGAGAAGGGAAAGAGGAAAGTTGTGCATAGTCTAGGGGGATGATGAAGCTGCAAGATGAAAGCAAACCCAATCATACTTAAAGTGGCCATAGAAGTGGAGAAGAAGAGGAAATAGAGGGTGAAGGAAGCAGAACGGAAGCAAAGGGAAGAGTGAGAGCAGAAACAATTGGAGGAAGAAAGATAGAAGCAGAAAGAGAAGGAAAGGTGAAAAGTAATAGCAGAAGAAACAACACAAAGACAAGTTGAAGAACAAGGGAAGAACCGATAACTAGAGGAGGAGAGAAAACAAATGCAAGACAAGTATCTTTCACTTAATAAAAGCTCAGAGTCAGCATGTTTCATGCATATGTTGTGAATATAGCAGGACTATTCTTGTTATGTTTTCAATGTATGTTATTTAAATTATGCTTATGCTTATGAACTATTTTTTTTGCATTGGTATGAATCTCGTTGAATGTGTGTTGTTGTATAACTCCATCATTGTTAACTTGTGAACTACTTCGCAGATTAGCTTGTGATGTCTTTATGCTCGTGTGTTCCTTCCAAGTTGCATACTATTACAAGCTTCTAAGGGACTCACTCATTTTCCCTTCATGCATTACACTTGACTTTCTACAGATTCATACACTTGTTCCCACCAAATTCACCATACACCATTCTATGTGTTATTTCATCCAAGGCACATCATTAAAACCCACTACATCGATAACTAGGTTGTATTTCGGATGGGAATCCTACACCAAACGGTGTGAGGTCTAACTGGGACTTCATATCAGGGAGATGCCCTGAATGTTGGTGGGTCCAACATCGTCAAAACGTCTCTCGAGCAATTATTTCAACATCTATTGTCGATATTTGGTATTTGATTCTCTGCGAGTTTTATAAGTTGTGTGTTGTGTAAACATATTTTGAATTAGACAAACATTTACAAAAACTATTTTCTTGCACATTATGAGATACAAAAATTGTATTAGTTCTTTGTTCAAATGCAATTTAGGTTACTAGGGTAAGTCATCAAATATAATTTGTCTTGTATCACTAACAAAGCACATGCAAATAGCAGAGATAAAAGAGAAAGCAATAATAAATTAATAAAATGGAATGTGTATTGCATGTGATAGAGTTGATAAGATGTAGTGATTATTGCATGTGCTGAAACATTTTTTGGAGTTCTTGTGTTCATAAGGTGTGTAAAGAGAAAATAGGAATATCTAGACAATTGTGTAAAGAAATAAATGTGTAGGAGAGAAAGATGTGAAAAAACCTGAGCAGATGAGAAAATGAATAGTTGAAGAATGCTAACTCTACCCAGTTGTGAGCCCAAGAAAGTATTTTCTCCTGACAATTTCAAGCACTTGTTGGCTACAACATTCGCCAATTCGCTACTACAAATGTTTTTGTTTCTCTTCACTTCCGTTGGCATATTCAAATATTGTTTGGTTGATTGCATAAGTGCAACGAGGTTGTTTCATTTATCCGTGACTTATTTTCGCTCTCAATCTAACCTAAGTTTACAATTTCCCTCTCTAGTCCCAATTACTAGTTATTATTTCTTGTATGTGGAAACTACTACATATGACACTCTCAAAAAATAGTAATTGAAAATATCAAAGCCAACATTTACAGGAAGTAATGGAAATAACTCTCGATATTCCAAAACCATCTTGTCTACCTACTCTGCATTTTTCTCTTCTTTTAATATCATTGAAATACATGTCATTACAAACAAAAATTTATGATACAAAATAAGGTCGTACTCTACTTGTGCTACATTTTGAAAGGTTTTCTAGTATATTTTTTTATTTAAATTGCTCAAAATCTGACAAGAATTTCCTAGAATCAGGGTTTGGGTTGAAACTTCTCCAAAATTTTAGTGTTGCACAAGTTTTGAGGTGGCTAAATCCATATATGTAGTCAAAATCCTATTTTAAACAACAAAAAATAAGATTTGGCCCAAAAACAATCACTAGATTCTAGTCAAAAAGTCCAAAACGTAGCATGTTTAGAGAACGCCCAAAATAAGTATGAATTATTTGTGATTATGACAATTAGCTTTGAAACTGCCAACAATAATTGTAAACAATGACAAATAAATATTATGTGCAGACATGCTCAACTACTTCTACCATGACTTGATGTGGTGGTTGAGCTACCCCCCACAACTAAATCATTGCCAATTCATTTTATTTTGATATTGGAGTACAAAAAATGTTGAACGAAACTTGATTTATGAACAATCTGATACACGATTTTCAAGATCATGGTACAAAGATAATTGTCGTAATGTGTTCTAGCTACTTGCCTATACATTTTCCCATGATTTCTGACAAAGGTTTTTGTCTACTAATGATATCAATCATGACTTAATAGTCCATGCCAATAGTTCTTATCGCCATTTTTCTTATCCATTATCGTATTCAGATCTGATTTATAGTTTTATCGTTCTTTTATTTTAATAAATTTTATTTCTTTAATATTGTCGATATATGTGTACTAAGTAGCAAGAATTTATCAAATAAAATAAATACGAATTCATTGTGATCATATGCATTGTTATGCAGGAAATCAATACAATGTTACAAAAATATCATGTGCAGATGCGATCACTTAGCTCTAACAAAAAATGATTTCATGGTTCTGCCAATATTCTATACGTAGCTTCGGTATCGTTTTTGCATTTTTCTTTGATAGATATTCGACACAAGGTACACAATGGACTCATTACACATCAATCAACCGAAAAAATGCCAAAACGGTTTACATTTAATCTTATAATGAAGGCCCTTAATTAATTGTTGTATTGATGTTAAAGTGTATCTCCAAACATTGGCATTGATTTGTACTATTGAGAAATGTATCCGATGTTGAAACACAATGACCTTGGATCTAGGTTAGAGTCTTAAATCACTGACGCTACCAAACTAAGAGTCTCAACCATAAAGTACTTTTCATAGAAAAAAATCTAAAGCAGTAAATCATACAATGCAAAATGAACACAATTTTAAACAAATTGTACAGTGATGTACAATCACCAATCTTCATTATATTAATCCAAAATGATAAATACAACAATCTATGGTTACAAGATACAATGACAAACTTGGATGCAACACTTCTTATTGTATCTTGTCATGTCGATCTGTCGCACCCGTTCTGATCACTAGTAGTGCCTTAGTCCATCAAGGCCACTACACATCGAGACTCCAGGAGGGTTGTCCCCTAACACTATTGCACGTCCTTCTGCACGATGTACTTGGGATAATCCAATCTTCTCCTCTAGGTAGCCTAATTCCCGAGCTCCAATCTTCCATGCTAGCAGCAACTTTCATCCATAAAAGTGTTGCACTTTGGCACCGTCCTTCATCCAACCCTTAGTTGCTCTTTGTCCTTCAAGATATCTTGTCAAGGGCTCCTTTGGGTGGTCAGTCACGCTGCCCTCCACCAACTCTATGACTCACAATCTACCACTGTTGGATCTGCACCTAAGAGGATAATTGTGCCCCACAATATGTCTTCTACTTGGATCCAACAGTCACCAACAAATCTGATCCAATTCTGGTCAATAAACTGTGACCCAACACATACCAAACGTTGTTGTTCTGACTTGCTGTAATGCTTCAATTTTTGGATTGGTTAGGGCACTGACCACAGTCCCTAACTACCCAACAAACTAGCCCAGAATTGCTTCTTATTGTTGCGGTTGTCCTCCAATAGTAGGCTTCCCTTCACATTGCTCCTTTAGGGAAGTTTCAAGCCCAATACATAGACTTGCCTCCCTAAGACAACTGCGGCACCCTACAGGACCCTAGCTAGGCCTGCGGCAACCTCTTAGGAGGATTGTCCACCCTCCAACAAGCCTCCAAACTGCCTCGTTGTCCCTGCCTTGGCTACAGCCTACAAGAACAGGGCCTCGGCCCTCCCAACAACAATTTTTTCCTCAAAAATGACTCCTGAAACAGCCCATAAACCCTTGTTGTTCCTTCCTTCTCTTGCTGCAGCTAGGGCACAAAAATATCCTTCTCCAACAAGTCCTTCTCTAAGGTATGCATTGCACTTGATGGATGCCTTAAATGAACTCAATACGCTTCATATTTATACACATATGAAGGCTCAACATCACATTTGAAGTGACACTTGTCAAGTCGGCCTACTTGACAATTAATTAATTATGTCAACTTCAAAAATTCATCTCTCTAACAACAACTTGGATTCGGACGATTTTCAATGCGTTGGAATCGTATTTTTGAACACTATCATCCTCATCCATCACATGCCATGAATCCATCATGGTTTTGCCACAAAAATAGATGGGTGTGAAAACCCACACTTGGGTTCCAAGCCCACAAGCTGCCCTTGTCGCACTTTTTCCTCCAAACCCTAAACCCATGGGGCTTGGAGTACCTCCAAAGCTACAAAAATCAACTTCTGGAGCTATGAAATGCATGAGATAAAGATTCTTCCACACATAATCATTTTCCATGCGTTCATTATCCCGTACATACACCATCCTTTGCACAATGACATTATAATTTTAATTGGAGATTTGTTCAACCCTATTTCCCGCCACCGCTGCATATACCAAATTGTAAATTTGGTTAACCATTATCGATTAGCATAAAAGTGTTGTGTGGATTAATAAATATCTGAATAGATTAATGTCTATGAAACATGCAAAAGTTACCCATATTCGCAATAATTGCTTTGCAAAAAATAGATGTAAAGAAAAAGTCGACGGCGATAGAAATTTATATGAGGATGAAAAACTTTTTGTCACTAGTACAGAGGTTAAGAAGTTTGCACAACTAGAAAATATTTGCACTCCACACTCCCCACTTTTCACTCACCGTTTATGCTTCTACTGTTTTGTGCTCCTCTCCTATTTCCATATCTACATTGATTATTATCGTTATTTTTGTGTAATTAGGCACATTTTTTTTTTTTAATTAGTAGATTATGCAGTGTGTGGAGGTCCACACAATGAAAACTTGAAAGCATCATTCACACTCCAACATAAGACCAGTGGTTATTTTATTAGTTGAATTGAGGCTTTTGTGATCCATGTCAACATTAAAAGAATTCTTCGGCTAAAATCACATGATAGAATATTTGTCGACGCGTTTCAAACCAACCAGTGTGGTTCATCATCAGGACAAGTTGAAGAATCAGATCCAGAATGCATGTTAATTAGTCAGAGCATAACTTCCAACAGCTATAGTTATTGACCATGTAACGGATAAGTTGACTAACTAACGGCTATATTAGACGAGGAAACGGCTAGTTTGACTGGACACAGGGAAAAGGGGGGCAAAAGACCAATTTGTAACTTAATTTGAGGTTTTTATTAAATTAATAGTTAGTTAATTTATTAAATTACAATTAAATTTATACAATACATGTGACCATAACTACTAACCAACTACTAAGGATTAATTTCTCATCTTAGATTAAAATATTAATCTAATATTATAATAGTATTAAAATAATTAAACAATATTTTAATAATATTAGATTAAATGATATTTTAATTTAATTGTTTATTAAAAAATCTTTTATAATAAACCAAGATCTAAGAAAATTATTTTTCTTATATTAATTAAGTTGAATTATTATATAAATAGTTAGTTGTACTATTACTTATTTTATGTAATTCATGAGCTAGAAATAATCTATTAAGGGACATACTTGATAACTAATATATTATTAATCAAATGAAGTTAATGTGTTAACCTTATTTTAAATAAATTCAAGGATATTATTAATATGGTTTTATACTAGATCCCTACTAAGATTATTATATTAAGTATTATTACTATTAATTGTATAGGGTATTAATATCTAAGTAATCTACTCAGTTACTCGATTTAGGGAATTAGTCAATGAAATGCATCTATTATAGTTTTAGAATTAATTTAAGGGAAGGGTGACTAATTTACATAAAATCATTAGAATATAAATTGGTTATTTAAATAACTTAAACCCTATAATATAACCTTGAAGGAAAGAAAAGGATAAATCAAACAAAGAAGAAGGCTAAAGAAGGAAGGAATCAAGGGAAAAAACCTCCAACCAGCTATAAAAAGAGGGAGGGGGAGGAAACGACTAGGAGGTGAGGGCCGGGATCCAGCATCTGTTGATCTTCCACTCGTCATCTCTATTGAGATTGCTTGACCCCCTTTCGATCTCAATGGCTTCCCTAAATTTACGGTGGTGGAATTACGAAATTCTAGCAATGACATTGGCCTCCTCAATACAAGCATGATGTTTGGTCTTCTCCGCATGCTCGGCTGGTGTGGAAGACTTAGTTCTCCCGTGTTTAAGATCAGCTGCATGCTCACTGATTCTTTGATTAATCGAGCGCCCAGTCTCACCAATATAGGGGGTCCCACAGGAACGAGGAGTAATATAGACCCTTTCATGTCCTTAGGGTCGATAGGATCCTTCACTAATCATAGGGACTTACGAATGGTGTTAAGGGGTCTAAAGGTCGAGGGGACATTATGCTTCCTCAGAATCCTCGCAATCATGTCAGTGGTCCCTTGAACAAAAGGAAGATGGACCCCTGGGATACATTCTTTAGGTTCTTTTTCAACCAACGAATTCTTGGAAGCTTTGAGGAAAGCCTTCTGTGAAGTGTGAAGGTTTGCACAATGAAAGCTTGAGAGCTTATTCTGCACAATGGAATTCCTCTATAGTTCCGCACATATGCAATTGTGTTATTTTGAAAGTATACGTTAGTATAAATATTTTAATGTTTTGAAAATCATGCTTCTAGATTTCATATTTTAATGCTTGTTTGGTTTTATCATTTCGTCTACATGTGGGTATATTGAATGAATACGTGCGCAGGTGCATAGATGATGACTCTTGAATGCTGAGAGGATTGGTATTTACCCACAATGTCATTTTCTATTAATCATAGGATAAAAATCAAGATGATAAAAACATCAATACTAGCAATATAATCGAGTTTACAATGACGATTTTTTTTATTTACATTCTCAAGAAATTCAGTAACAATACAGTTCTTGTGTCTTGCATTGTAAAGAAATATTAATGTTACCTTTTACTTTCTGGTTGAAGAATTTGACTATTGTCAAATAGCTTTATTAGTTTGTTAAATAATTGAAATTTGGTTTAATGTTATAATTGGGAATGTGTGAATGTATGAAATTGCAGAATATTGATTTCTATGAATTCCCGAAAAATCATCTTCTTCCACACCAAAGACTCTCAACTCCATATTTTTTCTCGCAACACATGCGAAAGTGCAGAGCTTTGTTTAGATTGCGAAGAGTAAATGTAGAAAGTTCAAAGCCATATACAATACCAAATCTCATTTATCAATTTTAATGTTGCATATTGTAGTGGTTTTTAACATAGTTTAATATTCATGTTTATAACATATTATATCATGTAATCATTCTAATGATAACAGGAAATGTACAAACTGTTGAAATAATTAATCTAGTACGAAAATGTAGAAACTTGGAATTCACACTTAGCATCCAAGAATTAATTAATATTGAGTAATACTATTAATATATATTCACCAAATCGATATGCAATCACGTTATCACAAAGAATGTTTAATAGCATTTAATTTTATTCATTTTGTAATGCTTCTTGGTTACAAAAATATCAATAAGATCGTATCTATCAATATTATAAAATCTATTTTCGATATTTATTTGGTGAATTCAAGTATATATAATGCTTTTAAAATAATGACATTTAGCATTTGATGGAGTCATCCTAGATTGGAGAAAAATCTATGAGTTTTGGTTGGAGGTGTTGTTGGTGCTGGTGCTGGTGCTGGTGTGGCTCGTGTTGGTGCCGTTAGTGCTGGTGTTGTTGGTGCTACTAATGAGTAGCGTGTATCTACATGTGACTAGTGAGAGAAGTTAGTCATAGATAGAGGATATGTGGAGAAAGTATATTTTACGAGTTAAATATTAGGTTGGAGACCAAGCGGTGCTTATGCAAATGGACCTACTTTCATTCTTTGCATCGTGGATTGAGTCTATTTCCTAGACTATTTCTCGAGTAAATAGTTTGAGACTCATTTCTATTATGTTGTTCTTATATGAAGGTGAAAAATGGAGGTGAATAGTCAGCTTTCTTGAGTTGTGGCTTGCAGAGTACTATTTAGTTTTAGATTTTTGATGATGTTCAAAGAAAAATGATTTTGTGGCAATGCGATGACGCTGAAAATTTTCTGGATCCTAAAACATGGGTTAATTTGTTATCGATACTATGATCTTTCTTTCTTTTTTTGTGGCATATGCTAATATTTTGTTTCATTTACAAATTCTTCCAACATTGTCAATTGTTCCTGAAAGCAATGCTAAAATGTGCAAACAAATACATAAAGATAAAGAGATTTGCATATGCCACATTTGCAAACTTTGATAAACACACATCAGTTGCAATGTTAATTATAGTTGCAATGTTCAGTTTCAGAATTGCTAATGTCTAAACCATTTAGAATAGTAACCTTTTGTAATTTGATTTTCAAACTGATGTTTTTTCATACCAGAGCTTCCTTGTGCAAAGCTTACAATGAAAGTTTTCATTGTGCAGAAGAAGGTTATAATAGTTTTGGAATGCTAGTTTTTAGCTTAACATAAAACAGTACAAACCATACCAAGACATAAACTGCTACTTAATTGACTTAATTGAGTAAAAGAAATTGTTTAATATTGGATAATACAAGTACAATTGATGAATCTGGAATCACTAGTGTGACATTGGCCAATAACAAAACAAGTTTACATAGTAAATGTCTTGAATACGTGTTAAGTCACTAAATAAATGACAAAAGACTTGGATTTATTGGCAGGAGATATTTAGTTGGTCAAAATAGAATGTGGTCTAGGATATTAATAAAATAATATCTTGATATTGATTTGTAAAGCGTGCGAAACATATCAAACATGAAACATAATTGTATCAATTGGACTATCTTGAATTGGAATGTAAAATGGATATGATTTAAAGTAACCAATTTCACACTAGTATTTTTTTATTAAAGATCAGACAAATTAGTATTAGCCAAATTGATGATGAACATTGGTTAATGAATACCATTAAAATAGATAGTAGTTAAATGTCCTTTCAAATCTTAGATGTCAATTCGTGACTTAATTTGTAATGATGCCAAGTCTTTTGCATATAGGGTGGCAAGGGGAGGGGGGTGAACAAATCTCGAATTAATATCATTATTTTTCCTTGTGTGGAGCCTATACTGTGTGGATGACAAAGGATGTGTGAGAGAACAAAGACCTTTTTCATAGGTGGTGATGCTCTGACATTGACATTGTTATGTTACTGCTCTGGTCAATTATGCCATAATTGGTGCGGTTGTAGATCCTTTTCATAGGCCAAGGGGGGCTTAAAACAAAGATTTTACTATGTGGAGAACAAAATGATTTCAAACCTTAGATGTCAATTCCTGTTGTCTGTGAAAGCAATTTTTTATTCATCTTGTATAGTTAACAGATAAGAGAATAAAGCAATTTGCAATGATTGGCCAAAGCTACATGGCAATATTCAAAATAAAATTAGAATGTGTTATTCGTGTTTACCGAATAATAAGTGCATTACTAACTTCACATTTGCCAATTGAACTAATACTAAACAATATTAAATAAATTATATTTTCAATTCATGTGATGAAGAAGCGTTTTGTGGTAAAAAGAATATGTAAACCATACTATGAATGAGTCAATTAAGTACCATTTTGTATAATGAAAAGTTTAGTCTATGTATGCATCAGGCACTGAATAAGTATAAGTTATTACCTGTATAAGATAAATTCAATGCAAAACGAAACAACGTATACAGGTAACAGCAGAGAGCATATCCTCGAAAACTATTTCAAAAAAAAGCATTATTTCAAAGAACTCCACGAAAAGTCTTTAATAATAATGAAGAGCACAAAGCATATCCTCATAAAATTTTACAAAAACATCATTTAACAACATCGCAGATAAATGGAAAACGAATTTAGTCTTAGAATAGAGTAATCACTACTTGTGTATGAAAATTATTTAACAATAACGAAAACAGTTATAGTAACAACGATTGTATCTAGATTCAAATGCTAATTACCATAGCTATGATTAAAATAAAAATCAAACCTTAAGCAAATTTCTGACATCTAAAAACAATTATTGAATATTCATTTTCATTTTGATGAAAAAAGAGCAATCATCTCTGAATTGTTCACAAAATTGGTAAACAGTCTCAGAATTTTCACAAAGCAATCAATTTTAAACAATAAGGAATACAATTGGAGTAACAATAATATTGCATAGCTATTCATGACAGCTATTATATCCATAATAATATTTTCTCTAATATCCCAGTTCACTGCATATTCATGATGACCATTTCACTTTTTTGTCTCTTTAACTTTCTACACTTGCATTTTAGCAAAATAGCAACAATTGTTCTGAAATAAATTAAATACATGCAATAAATGATAATATAACTTTGAAACAAAGCTATATGGAAAAACAAAGCCATGTGCAAATGAAATCCCATATGTAAACCACTTCGAAGGTTTTGAGTATAGAGAATAGCACTTAATTCCTAAAGTGCTTATCAAAATATTTATACCTAGTCGCAAAAGTAAATGAATTCAACTCCCGTGATCCGCAATATGAAAAATCCATCTGCAAAGAAAAGTAATAAACTATATCCATAGATTAGCTTAGTTCATGATAAAATACATAACAAACCTAAACAGTTAATCACTAGTAAACAAGAAAACGAATATTTCAATATTTAAGAAGATTCTCAGTATGTAAAAGCATACATCGTGATTGTTTAATTGATAACTATTTTTCAGTTTTATGGCTTCTTGAAGCAATTTCTTTAGCTTTTCATGAATGTAATCTTCCATAAGAGAAACTGTAATTTGTAGTTTGACACATTAACTGAATATCTCCTTCTCAATTTCCTTGGCTTCTCCTTGCAATTGTGCAACTAAAGTAAAGTTCTATTTATTGACATTAACAAAGGTAAGTATCCATTCCCTAATTTCTTGCATACTAAAATCAATTATATTATTGAAGTTTGTTGCCTTCAATTGTTTTGGGTTATTCAATTCAACTGTCAGTGTTTCTCTCAAAATTAATCCAGAGTCACATGTGATACGTGGGTCGTTCAGATTCTGCATAATCTGTGCATCCTTGACATATGCATTTTCTCTTTGATTCTCTATGTTTTCACATTCAAAAATAATGTTATCCATTATTCTAATTCTCTGAGACCATGCAACTTTAATTTGCTTCATTCAATTAGCATTTGGTAATTCCTATCCTTTTTTCTAGATCGGAAATTAAATCACGTATCTAGTTGAAAACAAATAATTCATTGTTCATGAAATATATGTCTCCTTCGAGATCATGTTGAGTGTACTCAACAAATGACTTAGTTATTTGTACTAAATGTTCCAAATAGGAAGTTGCTTACCATGCATATTCAATGATTTACAATATTTCACATATATTACTGATAATATAAGTTTTCACCGCATTAAGGAGATTGATATATTTAACAAATCTATGTGATGTGTCACGAGTAGAAATTGCCAATAGTGTTGGTCGTATTACCAATGGAGTCATCAACAAAGAACCTAGATTTACAACATCTTCTAGGTCATTTATTATTGTTTTAAGTCTCAAGTTGTCTGCTTCATGTTGACTAACATATTGTGCAAGCACATCACCGGTAGCTTGATGCAGTTTCATGGCTAATGTGGTTGCAACTCCAGATAGATCAACATGCATTTTTTTTTTGTATAAAACATTTTTGTTGTGAAGCCTTACTTTCTCAATATTCAATTTTTTATTGTCGCTATCATACTTTTCATATTATGTGACAGAACTATCATAAAAAATAATAAATTCCTCAACAATTTCTGCCATTGTTTTCTTATATTCTGCAAAACAAGCACTATGTTATGCTCTTAACCTGCAAGATGATACCAGAATACCAAATATGCGAAGAAATATACCCAGAACATAGAACAGTGAGAAACAACAACAAGTATTTTATTATTCAGAAAGCAATGTTCACTTTCCTCTTCGAGGGGGCAACCTCCAATAGAGCCGAGTTCAATTAAACAATAAGACATGATGCCCTCGCAGGGAGTCCCTATCCTTTATATATGATTCGTACATGCAATACCATGGTTCTTATTAATACCATCTATCTAATACCATGGCCCATTTGCAACTAATTGTGGTCCCGTCATTAAATGCGGGTTAACCACTTACAATTATTAATATGGGTTTTATTGACTCTTTACTTAACTATAACTATGACTCGATCCTAATACATAAATAAGGGGGTTAGGGTGGGACCTTAACATGCCCTCCCCCATAAGAATAGCCTTGTCCTCAAGGCTGAAGTTGCAGAAACTACTGAAGAATAGTGGCTGGTTCCCAAGTTGCATATTTTGGAGACATGTCTTTCCACTTGATGAGGACTTCCTTGATCATGTGGCCACGCAGGTGTCGGTCGCATGTGTCCAGGACCTGTTCAGGTTGGATCCAGATTGACCCTTCTTCATCCAGTTCAGGTAGACTAGTTTGAATTCTGCAATTGTTCCCAATCACTTTGTTGAGGCATGAGACATGGAAAACTGGATGGATTTTTGCAGTGGGTGGCAAAGCTAGCTTGTAGGCCACTTCTCCAATGCGCTAAAGTACTTGATACAGTCCGTAGAATTTTGGAGATAGTTTCTGACACCCCTTGTCTTTGAGTGATGTTTTCTTATATGGTTGTAACCTCAAAAATACTTGATCTCCTTCTTGAAATTGGTGTTCTGATTGATGTTGATCTACCTGTTGCTTCATGCAGTTTTGAGCTTGATGAAGATTCTCTCTAAGATGGGCGAGCATGGTTGTGCGGTTCTATAGGAGTTGATCCACTGCTTGTACCTTTGAGCACCCCTTGATATAAGAAGTAGGGGAAGGAGGGATTTGACCATAAACTGCTTCAAATGGATTCATTTTGGTGGTGGCATGATAGTTGGTGTTATACCACCATTCAGCTAGAGGTAACCATTGTACCTAGAGATGTTGCTTTTCTGAAGTGAAACACCTAAGGTAGGTTTCCAGACATTTGTTCACTGCTTCAATTTGACCATCAGTTTGTGGATGATAGGAAGTACTGATCTTAGTTGGGTACCTTGTAGCCTAAAGAGTTTCTGCCAAAAATTACTGGTGAAGACAGGGTCACGATCAGACACAATGGAAGTGGGCATGCCATGCAATTTGAAGATCTGATCCATGAAAGATTGAGCGACCAAAGTTGATGTAAAAGGGTGGGGTAGGGTGCAAAAATGAGCATACTTAGAAAGTCTGTCCACCACCACCATGATGATTGACTTATTTCCTGACTTTGGAAGGCCTGTAATGAAATCCATAGAAACCTCCGTCCATATTGATGTCGAGAAGGGCAATGGTTGTAATGTGCCTGGTGCTTTGATAGTCTCTCCTTTGTGGCGCTGACAGATGTCGCATTCCGCTACAAAAGTAAGAATTTCCTTTTTCATTCCTGTCCAAAAAAATGATCTTCGAGTGCAATCATACGTCTTCTGAAAGCCTGAATGTCCTGCAGTGGGGGATGAGTGAACTCTGCCAAAATGCTGATTTTGAGGGTGGAAATTGGTGATAGTACGACTCTGTCCTTGTAGCGCAGAATCTCATCCTGCCACGAGTAGCCCTTGGTGGAATTTGGATCCACCTGCAATTGAGTAATGAGTTGGGAGAGCCAGGGATGTGAAAACCATTCCCTGCAAGCCTCTTCAATCCATTCTGGAATGGGAAGGGAAATTGCAAGCAGGGTACTTTCATCCTCAAATTGGAAAGATAATGCATCTGCTACAATATTTTCGCGCCATTTCTTGTAAATTATCTCATAATCATATCCCAGCATTTTGGCGAGCCATTTATTTTGTTGTGGTGAGGATAGGTGTTGCTCCAAAAAATGTTTAAGACTTTGATGGTCTGTGCGGATTTGGAAGCGTCGCCCCAACAAGTAAGGTTGTCAGGTATCTACTGCATGTAAGATGGCCATCATCTCCTTCTCATAGGTAGATTGTCCTAGATTCTTCCCACTTAGTTGTTCACTTGTGAAGGCCAAGGGTCGACCTTCTTGTATTAAGACTGCCCCAATACCCGTACCCGAAGCATCACATTCAATGACAAAAGATTTGGTGAAGTCGGGTAGTGCTAAGACTGGAGTGGAACACATGGCATTTTGAGAGCTGTAAAGGCCTGTTGTGCTTCATCATTCTAGAGGAATGAATTTTTCTTGAGGAGTTGAGTGAGGGGCCTCGCAATGCGACCATTGTTGCGTACAAATTTGTGATAGTAGCCCGTGAGACCCAAAAATCCTCTCAGGCTCTTCAAGGTCTTAGGTTGAGGCCAATCCTGCATTGCTTGGATCTTTTTGGGGTCCACCTGACACCTTCACGCCCCACAATGTGGCCCAAATACTCAACTTCTTCCATGCCAAAAGAACACTTGGACATCTTAACAAATAATTTATGCTCACAGAGCAGGTGCAAGAGCTGATCTACATGCTGAAGATGTGCAGCCCAAGTGCGACTGTAGATGAGGATGTCATCGAAGAAAACAAGGACAAATTTTCTGAGATATGGTTTGAGCAGGTGGTTCATAAGGCTTTGAAAAGTAGATGGGGCATTACAAAGACCAAATGGCATGACCAGAAACTCATAATGGCCTTCATGAGTTCGGAAAGCAGTCTTTGGAATGTCGACTTCTTTCATGCGAATTTGGTGGTAGCCTGAACGAAGATCAAGCTTAGTGAAGAATTGAGCCCCATTTAGTTCATCCAGCAAATCATCAACAACCGGGATGGGAAATTTATCTTTGATTGTCAACTTATTGAGGGCCTTGAAGTCTGGACACATACGCCATTCCCCATCTTTCTTGAGCACCATGACCACCGGTGATGAATAAGGACTAATGCTGGGACGAATGACGCCTACTTCCAAAAGTTCCTTGATTATTTTTTCTATTTCATTCTTTTGGGCGAACAAATATCTATATGGGCACAAATTTGGTGGTTGGGCCCCTGGGACCAAAGTGATGCTATGATCATGTTCCCCTCTCGAGGGTGGAAGCTCATGAGGCTTGTCAAAGACTGGCAGATGGTTATTTAAGATCTGTTGCATCTCAGGATGAATTGGAAGAGAATTGGGTTCGACGGCCTGGATGGCATTAAGTTGAGCTATAACTCCATGATGGCCCTCTTTTAACAATTTTTCCATCCTATGTGAGCTCATGATAGGGGGAGCTCCCGCCTGGAGTCCACGGAGGGTATGTGTGTGGTTGTTCTACTTAAATCTCATATATAACTCCTGGAAATCCATTGTGCGAAGCCATTCAGCACCAAGGACAATGTCGCACCCTCCCATATGGATGGCAAACATGTGGGTCTTTAACTAATAATCCCCCATTTGAAGTTTGACATTTTCACAGCGACCGTCACATTTCATTGCTCCCCCATCCACAATTTGGACTTGGAAGTTAGAAACTGCTCGTACAAAACAATGCACTGCTTCCGCGACTCTTTGATGGATAAAATTATGTGTACTTCCATTATCAATCAAGACTACCACTGGGCGATGCTTAATAAAACCTCTGATTTTGAGAGTTTGAGGCGAAGAAATCCCTGCCAAAGCATGCAGCGAAATAACTGGTTCTTTAGGGACATGGTCCTTCTGGTTGTCCTCTTCTTCCTCCTCTGGTTCCTCAAGTGGTGGGGCTTCCTCCGATGAGCTGTGATCAATAGTATCAATTTGAAATAATTTGGGCTCCTTGCATTTATGACCGGAGGAGTATTTTTCATCACAGTAGTAACATAATCCCTGCTTTCTTCTTTCTGCCATTTCTGCAGGTGACACCTTTTGAACCTTAAGTGTTTGGGTAGTGTTGTGAGCCTGTGGGGGCTGACCCTTGGAGGTGAAATTTGGGTGATTGGACTGGGCTGCTAACGCACGTTCAACTTCACGAGCTACCTTGCAAGCCTCTGACCATGTGGGAGGGTGGTGCAGTCGGACGTGAGCTTGTATGGCCTCTTTAAGACCACTGATAAAACATTCCGTGTAGAACTCATCTTGTAGACCTAAAGTGCGGAAAGCTAAGGCTTCAAAGGTTGTAATATATTCATCCACTGTGCCAGTCTGTCAAAGCTTAGTGAGACGACCCAAAAAAGTAGATTCATGGTCAAAGCGCTCCATAAGAGCTTTTTTGAATGTGTCCCAAGTCAAGGGCCTTCCATTACAACGTTGATGCCATTGCCACCATTGCCATCTTTCATTGTCCAAGTACATGCTCCCCACCATAAGCTGAGTGGCATTATCCAAGATGTAATTCAGATTGAAATATTGCTCCATTTGTGCTATCCATGCTGCCGGGTGAGAGCCATCAAATTTATGCATATCCAGCTTGGGTGGTCGTGGACAGGATTGTTGGTGGGTGCCCCAGAGGTGAAGAGAGTGGCTAGACTCACCCTCACTGTGTTCATTGCCAATATACACCTCCTCGCGGGCTTCCGCCTTGCCCGTAGAGAGTGTTGTAGTTATTTTTGCCAGCTGGTCTTGGATGTCTTTCAAGGATTGTTCAAGTTTGTCTATCTTCTCAATGGCCATAGTTTGAGCTCTAGGTTCTACCATGCACCGATATGATGTACTTGAAATTTGGGACTTCCCGAATTTTTTTTGGTACTAACAATTGAATGGTACCACCTTTCTCAACTCGTCGTCCTGATTCTAATGGGCTAAGTCACCAATAAGTGCCCCAGGGGGGTCTCAGACTCCTAACGGAGTTTTACTCCTTGCTTAGGAATACTGCAGTCGCCGAATCTCCGAAATGTCAATGCTACCAAAAGTCCTGCGAAAATCACGCCCAGGCATAGGAACCCACAACACTACTCAGATCTAGATGGCAGATCTGATGGATCTAAGAGATCTGAATGGCTGATCGGAGAGATCTTGAATAGCGGAACAAATTGCTACTACGGATCTGATGGATCTAATAGATCTGAATGGCTTTTCTAATAAATTTGAATGGCAGGACTGATTGTGGCTGTTGCTGTAAAACCCCCACTTACGAGATCTGATCTCATAGAGATTATGCGTGATCCAGAGATAAAGAAGGGAACTATGGTCTCGAGGAGTGTCAGGTGCTACAAATCGCAATATACATAAGGGTCTGACAGTAGTACTCGTCCCAATGTTTCAGGGCACTAACTAAGGAGGATCAATCGTACCCTTAGCCATACAACCCGACTACCCTATCGTACGGACGAGTAATCTCTTCAAGTGCTATTCTCGGTGTACTGTAGCAGCAAGACAACCGACTATTTATCTATGGCGAGGTTTCAAAGGAGCTAGGGGGCTTCCGATATACCCAAAGGGTATTTGGAAGAGAGTCCGTGGGTGGTTCTGTCTAATGCGCTACTACTCGAAGGGGTACCCACAGGGGTTACAAGGGAGTCCAACAAGCGTGACCACCTCTTGTATTTCCTGTGTGCATGCCTCCCCAAATCTGTAGGTTTATGCGCTCAACGACAGATCCCGTGGTTTAAAGACGCCGGAACACGTCTCTAGCCAAAAGAAATTTGCTAAAAAATGGAGATCCCACCGGCCCTGGAAAGCGCTCTGATACCACTTGTTATGCTCTTAACCTGCAAGACGATACCAGAGTACCAAATATGCGAAGAAATATACCCAGAACATAGAACAGTGAGAAACAACAGCAAGTATTTTATTATTCAGAAAGCAATGTTCACTTGCCTCTTCGAGGGGGCAACCTCCAATAGAGCCGAGCTCGATTACACAATAAGACACGATGCCCTTGCAGGGAGTCTCTATCCTTTATATATGATTCGTACATGCAATACCATGGAGCAATACCATGGTTATTATTAATACCATCTATCTAATACCATGGCCCATTTGCAACTAACTATGGTCCCATCATTAAATGCGGGTTAACCACTTACAATTATTAATATGGGCTTTATTGATTCTTTACTTAACTATAACTATAACTCGATCCTACTACATAAATAAGGGGGTTAGGGTGGGACCCTAACACACTATCCCAATCAAGTTACACAATGTTGTCAAATTCTGCGTTCATAGCTTCTTCAACACTTCTTGTTTTCATAAGACTTCTAGAATTAACTGATTCACCAATATACATTTATTTTGAAATAAATTTTCGATCAGGCTCTTTGTCCTTTCCACTAGCTGATAACTTATTGTAAATCAATTTTGTATTTGCAGTATCTTTTGTCCTTTTTTCACTTAATGATGAACTCTCATTTGTATCGTTTTTGCAAGGTACAAATTTCTTTACAGAAGTATTGATACTTGATTCTTCGGTGATTTCTTTAACATCTATGATTAACCCTTGATTTTTTGTCAATGCATTTTGACTTTCTTCACTCTGCTCTCTAATTTTTTAAAACAATTTTCCCTATGCAATTGTTTCCAATTGTGTGTCAAATATACCCTCCTTATCAAAGGCTTTAATGGCTTAAGCTTTACTTAATTTAAAAGGATGCAAAGTATTTTTCAAGCTCTATAACATGAGCCATATTCTTCAATGTGATTTCTCCAACAGTAAATGACAAAGAAATGAATTATTTTATCTTTTTGCTTTGAAATATAATTATCCAGTCACGGTATTGTCTACAAACTTCAACAACAAAGTACTTGTTTATAACAAATTTTTTCAATAGAAACGACCTACGTTTAAATCTATAAATTTGAATTAGCATATTACTTTCTCTTTCTTTATGCATACCTTTTCCCCATAGGAAAACTTGTGCATGTGCAGATATTCAATGAGGCTCTTGTCTAGTTATCATGTAATTGACTTATTTTACAAATACATCTTGAATTAAACAAAAGTTTAAAGAAGCATTATGCTTCCACAGTATAGGATACTAGAACTACATTGGCTCTTGATTCACATTGAATTTAGGATTACATGGAAAACCATGAAAGTCATCATTGAAAATCAAAGCTACTATAAGATACAACATCATGAAGAACATATTAGTCTTGGATAAATTGTATAATTGAGAATCTAATTCATTAGAAATTATATCATCCCATTTGAATACATAATCCTTTTTGTATGTGTGATAAAGCATATAGAGAATGCATTTTGGAACATTTGTTGTAGTTTCTTAGCCCACAACACGTGCATAAATCCAACAAAATTCCCTAAATTATTGTTTTAAAAAAGAGATATCTAGGACAAAAATATCGTAAGGAACTTGGTAACGTGGTGAAAAGAAATCGCCAACAACATTAGCCTCACTTGCTTCTGACGTCGAGAAACTGTTTAATTTGGTTAATCTCAAGTGCATATTAGGTTCCAGTAACTTGAATATCCATCTCAATGTATTTGCATTCAAAGAAATCATTTTTGTTGGTAGCATAATTGTTCTTGTTCTTGGATGAATTTTTTTTGTGCACAAATGAACAATTTCCCTAAAATCAAACTTTTGGCAAACATGTAGGATTTTCCAATCCACTAGTCCAAATCTTGTGGTTTTTCTTCTCTTTCATTAGCAGAACCACATAACACTCATATGCAATCGACCAGTGGAAGTTATCATCGATACGATCAAGTAAGTTAGTGGTATCAATGCAAATAGTTACTCTACTCGCTCTGCTAACCATGTTCATTTTGCAGCTAAAAACACTTTCCCAATCAATGACACTCTCAATACCGTTGAGCTGCACAATTTCTCGGTTATGTATATAATCACTTTCTCTTACTATTGCAAACGTGAAATTGGATCTAACTATTGAAACTGTGAAATCTATTTTACAGGGAATTTCTCAATAAATAACAATTGAAGATACCAAAGCTAACATTTACAAAAATCGGAGCAAATATACCTCAAAATTATGAAACCATCTCATCCATTTATTATGCATATTGCTTCTATGTTGCTATAAATTCTTTGTAATAGTGGCAATTAACTCACAGATTGTCGATAATAATTCTTATTGCAAAAAAATGTGCTAAGTTATCCCTATTATAAAGCGATAAGGTTGCATGGCTGGTGCCCACTACTTTGTCATTATCGACTTTGATTTATGAATAACCTAACACAGAGATTTGAGAATGCTTAGAGATGCATGCAATTTGGCCAATCATTGCAAATTGTTTTGCTCTCTTATTTGTTAACTTAAATAAATTTTACTTCAAAAATTAATCGCATTTTTAAAAAAATTCATGAATGTATGGAAAAAGTGTCACGCGAGATGGAAATATGTGAAGAAAATATGAAAAGTGGTGAGTATGTACGGAGAAAGGAAGATGCAAAAAAGACAACAACATTTCCACACATTCGCAAGTTTTGCACAGCTTAAATTATGATAATACAATTAGCTTAAGTTATGAAATACAATTAGCAAATTTGAACTATCAAATACTGAAAAGAAAAAAGAAAAAATGTTGGGGGGGGGGGGGAAGAGAACAAATAATGATTTGAGAATACCCATAGCTCACGAGTATATATGATTTCTACAATCTACGATTGTTATTGCCTTGCAATAGTTAAATTAATTACTTATCCATTTTGGAGTCCGCATGAGAACAAACAAATAAATGTACCATTACAACTTATATGAAAATAGCTAAAATTTAGAAAAATATGTTGTATTTCATTTATAATTTCCTATGAACTTTACTACTTCAAAACAAAAAGCTTTTAGCTTATGCAAGGTCACAATCAAACAATGTATAATGAAGCATTAACTACATCATGATCACTCCTGTACGAATGTGAACTATTAACATGACATCGTTGAAGAGAGAAATCTATCCAAATGTGATCAATAGTTATCTTATTCCCAGAAATAAAATTATGTGTTACTTCTTGTAACTGTTTGCACCACATATAATCTAATAATTATTTACTTCGTTTTCTATTTGAATTGATGTCAATATTGAAATCTCCAATAAGTATAAAAATGTAATCACCAGGCATGAATTGTGCCCTTGCTATTGTTATCTCTTCAATGATTGTTGAAACAGATACAAATGGCACAACATATACATTTATTATGCATATTCGGCATTGGAAATGTACTTCCGACAAAAAAAAATTGATTTTCTTATTGTAAACATTTTTCGTTCATATGATTTCTATGTTTTCTTGTATGCAAGTAAGTACTCCATGAAGACAATTTGATGTTGAAATTGAATTTGTGAAATTTAATATTTGACAGTGGAAATTTTAGATGTGTTTCCTAGATACAAAGAATCATAGCATTCATTAAGTCTTCATCATGCACAATGTCATTCACATGAGCATGTAGACTTCATGTATTCAAACTTGCAATCGTTAAAGTATTTTCACTTGTTATTTCTATGTATCACGATTTCCATGATGTTTTAGTTCTTAATCATTTCGTTTCTTTTAATACTTTCTTATTCACACAAAGTTTCTTTTGTGTTATTTTTTGAAGAAGATACAACGATTCCATCATTATAACACGTGACAATGTTGTCTAAACTATATATGCCACTTGGATCAAATGCAAGTCCATTCAATGTTAAACCTTGTGATCGATGAATTGTTCTAGCACATGCTAGTTGTATTGGAAATTATTTCCACACTATAGTTGTAAATATCTTGCCTTGGCATGTCAATGGTTTTGAAACACATAATATTTGAGTCCAATTAGATGAAATTTTTTCGTCATACAGTTCATAATACTTGTTTCTTTGAAGTTTACCAATATCTAGATTTACAAAATCTATCCATAACACATCAACATTCTTGCTATTTTTCGTATATTTTTTTCATATTCCATCTGCACCATTAATGAGGCCATCTTTTGTATTATAGTTCACAAAATATATCTTAAGGAGAACATTGCATTTGATAAGGATTATGGACAGTAATCTCATTGTTTTCTCATATGCTACAAAGTGTATTTCCTTACTATGATATTTGTCAATTGCATCAAGAACTATTATCTCTTCATTCACATGTGACAACATTTTTTCGTTATACTTATGTACATCCTTGTTTCTGTAAAATAGGTATGGAAACAATGGATCCAGTGGAGTAGGCCTATAACACTTATCGTTTATATATTTTATGTCTTCATCAGATTGTTGATTCACTTGTATTTTGTTAAGGATTTCAATGAATTTGTTATCTTTTTTATGCATTGTGGTACACAATTCGTATATTTTGACTTTTTCCTTCTAGAAACCATATAATAGTTTTTCACTTGCTAAAATTGGTTGCTAAAAATTAGAGAATCATTAATCGCTTGTGATTAGAACAAGTCACCTGAAAATATTACATCAATATTTCCAAAATAATCCAATGAAGTATCCTTAATTTCTCGTAAACGTTTGTCAAATTGGTATAATAATGTTGAACCTATCAAAGACACCTCATCAATCAGCATAACACGAAGTTGTTCACAATGTTTTGTCAATGTGTCTAATTTTTCACCTTTAAGCGAAAGATATTCTAATTTTTTAAATGGTAAATGGAATGTAGAATGCAACGTTATACCACCTACATTGAACATTTTATTTTTTGTATATGCTATTAGGATTCATTTTAATTAAGTTGGGCCATATCTGAACATGTTGTTGTACAAGAAAATTAGAGATTGGAATATTGCTATAACAGTAAATGATTTTCCAACATCTGCACCACCTGTTACAAGTACATACAATGGCTCATTTGGATTTTTTTTTTTCAGTCACTATTTCTTTCACTATTTTTGCTTGTTTTGGGTTAAGCATTCTCATGATTTCATAGAATTATGTTTCTTCTAGTACTTGTGGTTGTTTTACAAGTTGGTAAGGTCTCTCAACAATTGATTTTGCATTTCTAGCCTTTTGTAAATATTGAAAATATGATTTGATATCATATTCTTGATAATGTTTTTCATTGTCTATTTCTTCATATGTAGGTACATCTCTTTCAAACAATTCTCTCTCTTTTTTTTGAATCTCAGCTGTTATGTTATCAATATCAGTCCACATCGTCATTGTTTCATTCGTGAATTTTCGTTCATTGCATTTTATGATTTTTTCAAATAATAAATATGCATTCTCCCAAGTCGAATATTATTCCTTGAAACTATTATCGTTATAATGATATGGGACATACAACATTAATAATTCTCTATAATAGTTATCAGGATCAATATCTTTATTATATTTTATGTATCTTATAATGTATGGTCTCTCAGCGCCTCCTCCTTTTTAGCCTTGTAGTATATAGCACGATGAAAATTTCATTAAGCATACATGTTCAATGTTTTCTAGTCGTTGTACATAGTGATCAATAATTTATAAACATGCTATGTTTTCTGAATCATCTTGTTCACTCTCAAGGTCTTTTAGTTTCTTTAGTGAAAATGCTTGATCATCTATTACTAAAGTATTAATAAATATACATTTTCTTGAACTAGTATTCAATGGCATTGACAATACTATATATACAACTTGTTGTGCAAACATTTGTTGTAAGTTCAATAAAGCTTTCCCAAGTCTTGCAATTGTTTCTATGATATCACTATCATTTTTTTGGCATTCACTTCACACATGTTTAAACATCGATGTCATTGTTTTATCTGGCTTTGTCATATATGAACTAAAATAAGTAGTTGTAGCATATGAGTCAAGTAAAAATTGGGCAGCAGTATTTAAACTCCAAATTAACAAAATATGTTGAGCAAAGATATTAGTCCATATGTCTACTGGTTCTATTTTCAACAAAATTGTTCTTTGTTTCAAAGTATACTGAATTGCATGGATATAATCAGATTCACTTACATCTATTTTTTTTCCAGAAAATTAGCAAATGTATGCCTCATCATGTTCCATATTCTCTAGTGCATCAAATATCATTTTTGCATTCACCTTTGTTTTTTCATTGTCAAATTCCATACGCTCAAGTCTTTGTGTCCTTGGCATTGGTGGAATTGGAAAATTGAACCTACAATACATTTGTTTTCCTTTCCTACAAGTGCTCGTATGATGATGACGTTGAATATTTTTCAGTTTTGTAGGTATTTTAGTTGAATAACAACACAAATACTTGTCAACAAAATTTTCAATTTCAATATTCGTGCTTGTTCCATAGATGGGAGCATTTTTTATCCATAGCAATCCATGTTCATGTTGGATTCCTCGATTTTGGAATTTTGTTACAAAGAAATAATCAACGACATCACCAAAGTACTTGGACTCATGTAAAATTAATTGGCGTAGAGCATTCGTTCTACTTATGTAATATTGTACACAGGTAATAGGGTCATTTTTAATCAAGGTGTCTATATCATCTTCCTCTACTTTGTTTTCAGTTGATGCCTTTTTTCTCAGTGTATTTGTTGTGAAGCCTTTACTAAAGGCTCCCAAATATGTTCAACACTATTAAACAAAACAAAGAAAGTCAGTGGATCTAACTGTCAGATCATTGCACATAAGTTCTTGAGCAATTACGAAAAATAGTGCGGTGATGTTTGTATTCGTTTAAGATCCATATACACGATGTTTGATGCAAAAATGCATTTCAAATTTGCCTTTGTTTTAACATCTCTAGCGATTCATTTTTTTCCTTTTAACTCTCAATTTTCATATACGAATCCAAATACAATTGAATACTTGACTAAGGATAATTCACACTATTTTGTAAAACAAATTTGTTATATGATATGAAAAATCATGATCTTGATGCAAAACTTCCCACCACACAATATTGTGATATGTAAAGTTTTTGGTAACATTGTCTGAACATTTTTTTGCTTGTAAAATAGTGTGGGAAAGATCATCTCTCCCAAATACCTATCTCTGAATATGCCCAAAGGCCTATAGCCTTCACCCGAAGCAATGTTTATTTGATTATTATGAAGATCATAAATACTATACGAATCATTAAATCCATGTAATATTGTTTTTGTTACCAAATCTTTATCATAGTAATCATTATAATCATTGCTTTCTATATTTGTCTTTGTCTCACATGCATATACATCCTTGTTTTGATCAAAGAATTATTTCCAATTTTCGTTTATTCTGACATTCTCTAGTCTATAGAGTGGAGTTTTACACAATCATCTCAATGCCTTCATGACTTTATGAACACGTATTCACCCAACAACAAATATGTTTTTAAACACTAAATGTATTTTAATTGCCACGACCATTGTACTAGATTCATTTATGTCACAAGGAAGTGCAATTTGAATTCGAGATGTGTCAGTAGGTACATTGATTAGTCCACCAGTCAATGCCAATTGTGGTTTTCTAAAATGTTGTCCAAGTTCCCGTATTTGCAAAAATGGTAATCTTAATGATATCAATCTTTCCTCCAATTCATAAAGTTCTTTCACTATGGAAAATTGTTTATTACACTTAATTTGCTCTAGAACAACAAATTTGATAACTCTGACATTGTTTGATGCTTTTCTGCATTTTTTTCATATGCACTTAACTTTGGACACATTGCTGATTTGTTTTTCTATGACATATCTTTTAAACCAAGTTTGATTGCATATTACACAATCATAAATAGGAACATCTTGTATTTTCTTAAAATATTGTTGTTCGACCACTATTTCAAATGTATAATCGAACATTTGTAACGATTCTTTATGTTTATTAGCAAATATGTTATTTTGTATTGACTTTCACTACTTCGATCATCTTGTAATCTAACTTGTTTCGATAACATTATTGTTTCTTATGTATTTTTTGAGTTCATGCAACAAACAATGTGGTCTCTTTCTTACATTGATAGCCTTTGTATTAAGTTCCACAGTATCTTCATCAATGTTGATGTTCTTAGAGCTACAATTTAATGGCTTTCATAGTTTTCTAAGAATACTTGTTCAAAAAAATCCTTGTTTCTTATATGTTTTTTTATTCGATGCAATGATAGTTGTGATATCTTGTTTGCATTGATAAGCTATGTGTCAATTTCTATGCCATTTTCATTTACATTCATGTTTTCAAAGTCATTCATATTAACCTCACTATGTTTTTTATTGGATTCTTCTATATATTGTTCTTCGTTAACTTCTTCAATAGGACGTGATTTTTTTTTTCTTTTGTACCATTTCTTTCATATGTTCATAATGCAAATGACCTACACTCATTCAAAATTGCATAACATGGAATATCGTTGTGTATTTCTCGAACCCACGAAATTTAGCTACAACAACTAGAGTCTCAGCAGACCATATGCATATAGTTATATTCAAGATATATCATATCCAATCATAAACAAAAATGCCACCATCTATCTTCCCTTTTCACATGGCATTGCTAATTGTGTAATGTATCCTTTCTAATATACTATTCTAGGAAATTGCAGGATTGCATGTTCGTTTATGTATTTTTCTATGCAATTTAATGCAAACGAATCATTATGCATAATTGCATTGCAAAAATTTTGTGCAATTATGCGTCATAAACAGGGAACGTCATATTCATTGTCTATCAATTGGCATATTGTTTCAAAACAACTCTCACCGTAAATGCTCTTGAACCGAAATATCTATTAAACATATGTCTACCCATGCTTTCTTCTATTTTCATCTATCTATGTTTTGTTTGTTCATACATCGTTATATTTGTTATATGTTCATCATGAGTTTCTATTGAATGATTTTTCTTGCACAAAAGTAGTTTGAAATGTCCGACAATTGAATTTTCGTCATGGAACAATATGTCATAACTTTCTTTGCCTGAATTTGAATTAAAATGCAAATAGTTTTTCATTGTTGTCTTTGAAAATTCTTATGGAAATTTTTAGCCAATTCAATAACTAATGTATAGAAAATATGTCCCCCCAAAGCCCTCGTTCTTCCCTATCAATACAATTTGAAGTTTATTTTATCATCCTTTCCAAGTAAACATCAAGGCTATTTATATCATGCATCTATATTCAATTCATGTTCATAAGATAATATGGCTTCGACGTTTCATTCACGTAAACAATTCCCGAAATGCTCTATCATTCCTTCACGCAACTTTGTTGATGTGCATCTAAAATGCAATATATTTTGCATACTATCAAACATGCAATCTCCTACAACATATGCAAAATTGTGAAAATGAAATAGATTATGCATCCTTAGTATTGCATATGTATGATTTCTTTTTATAGTAAGCAAAAGATTTTCCATTGATGCTTTAGCAATCATGCTTCAAACACACTTGTTCATTGATGATGAACACCTGGCCAATGCAACTATGGACACGTTACTTGTTAAAATTACGTGGCAAAAGTATCATAAGACTTAGAACTTTTGATTTGTGATTTGCGTCGAATAACAAGTATGCACAATAACAAGCACAAACTTTTTGTTGCAAAGTTCTGCACCTCCACATTCGCTCTCCTCCTGCATAATTTTCTGGCACACCTTCCTTCCGTAAAATATTAATTTTCAAACGGTCAAAGCCACTTAATATGAATCACTCTACACGCCGTGATGAAAGGTGTTTTATTTTCGGTATTTGTCACTGCTTGAAAATTCATTTAAAAAAAAAAACCTTAATTTTGTGAGTGGTCATTCCATTGGTGGATTCTCTGACACTTATACTATTATGTTACTGCTATTCCAACAGGGATTGAATTTGATAAGAAAATTTCTCATTAACATCCTTTTGTAAAAACGATCAAAACGAGTAATAGAGTTGCAAAAATTATCCAATTTGATGGGTGTTTCAAATTTCAATTTGCTACCTTGCTGCCTAATGAAACTCAAATTGACGTGGTTGTAGATCCTTTGCATGGACGGGGGAGGGGGTATGTTCCAGTGTGGGGGAAACAATATATTCTTATGTTTCCTTGTATGGAGAATGGAGTATGTGCGAGACAACTTGTTCTCTGATATAAAGATTTCACATTTATTTAATTTCGTAAGTTTCCATGACTTACGGTGCATATGTGTATATGATGTGTCATGTGTAACATGCCTCACAAGAAAAATGGTTACACATGGTGATTATACATGGAAATGAGAAATCTAGAGTTTAACAACATTGAGAACGTCATTGATTAAACAGGTAATTTCAAATTCAAAGCAGAAATGGCTAGAAATTTTATCTTTGCAGAATGCGTTTAGAAGTTGGGAGTATTGTTCTAGATTTGCAACACTTTAATGTTCACTAGCAGAATGTGTTACTATTATCTCCAAAGTTGGCGTTGCATAAGATAACATCTTCTGATTTCAATTGGGTTTGAATGACATCTCTAAATATCGTATGAAAAACATGAAATGATGAACATAAGGAAATCAAAACTAATACAGGTTGGAGATTTTGTTTAGGTTCAATTGAAAATCGAGGGTGTATTTTGCAAGAAATCATGAATCTGAAAGACAATCAACGCTTGAATGAGAATGGTTTTTTTCTTTCCACAGAGCGAGAGTGTTTTTTCGTTAATAATCTGACTCATATTGCTACAATGTTTATTTTTCATTATTTCATTTTAAGTTATTTTCCATCTAGAACTTCTACAGATGTAGTTGTGTGGCAGAACAATTGCATATATATAATTAATTGATCAAAGGTTGTGCTATCATAATAAAAAAAATCCGCACACTAGAAGCTCTCTTCACAAGAATTTGTTAATATTTGTGCAGAAGTGTAATTACATAGAGTTGTGAATTTGTGAGGAGCAAAACACAACACATCCCTAGATAGATCGTTATCTAGATAGACTGTTATCTAAATTTTTTAATCGTCTCAATGCCTTGCATGCAATATTGACAACGTACAATAGTTTTCTTCAACTAAAAGCTTAAGCAACAACCTAGGTGATAGTTAGTAATGTAGTAGAAGTTGTGTCCGAACACAAAGGAATTACCCTAAGTGATATGGTAATGGAAATTGAATTGAAAGAAAGTAGTTGGTATTATCCCTGAATCACATGCTGACAACAACAAAAAATAACACGCAGATGACCATTTCGAATCATTGGGTATTAGGATGATATGATCAAAAAACCATTATGCTAGTAGGAATTAGTATCAATTTTAGAGGTGGCACGTGTATGCCATCCTTTTCAAACTAAATTGAAAAATATTTCACGCACATTCCACATAAAAGTGTACTGATATGGATCTGCAAGTACTAATGATGAAGCCAATGTAATGATCGCCCATTGAAAAGAGAAAATGTTATGACACTGCTAGAGTTATAAAACACCAGCCTACGGAGAAAACCCAACATAGGAACTGATAGAGAAAATTTCAGTCTATGATAGTTTGACAGAATATAACAGTTTGCAATTGCCACAAGAAAAGTAGCGCAACAATCACACGAGGAATAGATAAAGCCACACTATTAATACAAATACAAGTTAAAGGAATGGCAACAATGAAGAGAGTACAACAAGCAAGAGCCTATATTGTTTACCGTCTAGTATGATCCAATCGTACCTGGTGACCTAAAAGAGAAACAACTCCTTTCACTCAAAGGAAAGCCATGTTCAATTATAATGTTCTGTGCTGAGAATATGGGAAAATGATGTGATGCGAACACATCATAAATCTTGTTGGACGACAAAATGAAAACTGTGGTCAATTTGTTGTTAATGGTGATACCATATGCCCATATTCTCAACACATAACATTATAATTGAGAAAATGAACAATTTGGTCAATGATACATCATGTTAATTCAAGGAATGTAAGTTTTATGAAATTGAAACTTTATTACTGACTAATAGTTTTTAGTAAACTTGTTGTTGTAAATTAATGTTTCTTATTTAAAAGGAAATAGTGATGTTTCTTATTTAATGTTTATTAAAGTTCTTGTTGCTATAAATTAATGTTTTTTTTTAAAGGAAATAATAATGTTTCTTGTTTAAAATGAGATAGTAATGTTTCTTATTTAATGTTTATTAGTCTCTCACACTCATGTAATTGGCTCATTATTAGCAATGGTAATAGGTGTCCACCATACAAATGATTACCTTCCTATACCGTAGATGTGGCTTAGCTGATGTGCATTGACCAGTCAAGAGAGTAGAGAAAAATGACCATACTTTGCCAAAGAAAATGTATTACACGAAAATAAAGTGAGAGTGTACTAGTTAGGCATGAAAAAACTATTGTATGAACACAAGAAGAAAAGGCCAAATTTTGCTACAAAATATGTATTGTGAACAATAAAAATGATTCAATGATGACTTTCTCAATATCATGACGAGGTTGGTAGTCACCCCCACTAATCATATCTTGCATTGTGGGTGCATGGTGCACCTATTAGCCTATGCACCTCTGAACCAATTAACCTTTGTTATCAAGGAAAACATGTTATTAACCTATGAGTAAGCTTGTTAAGGCTTGTGCAGAGAGATTTTTATTTCACTATGCAGAGTTTTCTCCGTAAAAGATCCACACAATGAAACATAATAATATTAATTCAAAATTTGGTCATAGTCAAATTAATTAAAGTTCCCTCTACATCCTCATTCCCCTACACATACCCCGTCCTTCGCACATCCTTCATTCTATAAAGATTCATAGCTCTATGCAACTACTCTCAAACAAAGCTAAATCTGTATAAAATAAGTTTGAAATTAATTTCATTGTTGTGAAATAAAGTTACCTACAAACGTGTCAATTATGGCATCGTTGGGCAGAGTAATAACACATTATCAGAGCACTCACAAAATGACAACCCTACACAATTGCTCTCCCGCAAATTAAATCTGTGAAAGTTTCAACTGCAAACAAGTTTAAAATTAATTTTGTCACTGCACAATAGAGTTCCCTCTGCACCCTCGTTCTCCCGCACATACTTTGTCCACACATACTCCCTTCTCCGCATAGTAAAAGCTCTGACAAGAAAAAATATTAATATTAATTGCAGATTTGTTATTAAATGTGGCAAAAATAATAATAGTATAAGTGGCTTAACTAGTGTGTATTGATTGGTCGAGAGAGTAGAGAAAAAAAGGCCAGTTTTTATCACACTTGATCCAGATTTATGAAGGAATGAAATGAAATACAGATTTAAAAAAAGAGCATAAAGATACAACGAAACTTAACTTCAATTAATAAATAACAAGTGCTGAAAATTGTTTACATGCATAAGAGAAACAAACTAGCTCATGCAATGGTAGCTTATCTCTGAGAAGAGATGTGATGGCCACATGCCTTCTGAACTGTGTTACAATGAGGATCACATACCTTTTTATCATCAAGAAATAATGGAAAACCATAAACATCCAAAAACCTAATCCTAGGAGACAAAGCGCCAAAAGTTTGTGGGCCCCATTAGGGTTAGTTGGAACATCAACTTCTCTAGATCGTAACTTTGGCATATGATCTCCGTTTGGTGTGTACAATACCTCAATAAAAATATCTATCCAAGGAAAATAACTTCAACTAAACCATCTTCCATAAGCTTTGGGTCTTTCCATTTTCTAAAAAAACGTCACTTAGGGCCTCAAAACAACTCCTGAAGTTCAGGACCCAAAAAACCGCCAAAAATAATAAATTGTGTTGGGAATTAGGAAACTAAAAGGAAACAATGATAGCAGTCTAAGTGGAATAGGTGGGTGGCCACTAATATCTACCCCAACCAGTCATCCCACCTTAGGAATCAATGGTCCTCATTGCATTGAGTACCTCCATGAGATGGGGAAACTTCTTTTGAATTTGGTCTCTAGTGAGCCACTTGCCTTGGTGCAAGAGATGGCTAGATTTGACAACCTGATACAACTATATTTTCTATTCGTGATTGTTTTTTTATCTACGTTTCCATGATCTCACTAGTTGTGGCCAGCTCGATGCAATCTGGATTGAGCTCTATTGGTGTCAACTACTCAACAATGTTTGATGTGTTCAACAATGGTGGAAAGTATGGCCGAAGGAGGTCCACATTGAATATAGGGTGCATGCCAGGGAATGGAGGGTTACTGAGCTCAAAATAATTATTAACCATGACCTTGGTGATGGTGTAAGGCTCGTAGCGAAGTGGTCAAAGCTTCTGATGGGCTCCGGCAAGGCATTCCTTCTGTAGATGCAACCACACCTTATCCCCCAGTTGAAACTTATATGGCACCCTATGTTGATCATGATGTTGTTTATACTTGGCATTGGTTTTATCCAGGATATCATGAAGCTAGTGGTGGATGTGTTGGATGTGTTCAATAAACCTGGTGGCTTTATCATCCTCATACTGTACATGTACATATTCTACATGTGTAGTCGCAAGAGGCATGGCAATGTCAATCAGGCACAATGGTTGAAATCCGAAGTCCACTTGAAATGGTTTGTGGCCAGTCGAGCTATGGAGAGCTCTATTAGTTATGTTTCACATAGGGAAGACTCTCATCCCATGTTCGTGGATGGTTGGAATTGTACATGTGTAGTATGTCCACTATCATCTTGTTAACGACCTCTATGTGGCCATCAGTCTAGGGATGGAATGCAATCGACTTGGTGAGCTTGGTGTCTAGCAATGACCAAAGGCTCAACTAGAATGCGCTCAGGAACCTGTTGTCTCGATTTAATATTATGGTCTGTGGGATCCCAAAATGCACGCATACTCGTTAGAAGAAGAGTTTGGAAGTGTCTTCTACAGTGATACTTTTCTTGCAAGAAACTAATATATCCATCTTAGAAAATCTATCAATGACCACAAATAAACAATCATTACCATGCTTAGTAGAAGGAAGTTCAAACATATAATCCATGGAATTGGATTCCTAGCCGGCTAGGAGTAGGAAAAGGAGTGTACGGGATGACACAAGAAGTGTAGGATCTAATATATCTTCCAACATCCTGTCAGAGTTTTTGCCAATAAAACTACTTCTACAATATTGCCACGATTTTTTCCAGACCAAAATGCCCCATGACCCAACTATAGTGTGCCTCCTCCTAAATCAGTTTGGCATGCTCGTTTGAAGGAACATAAATTTTCCCTAGGTAGCATAAAAGTATGTCTTGGAGGTGGAATTCTTGTACTTTCTTGCCATCCATCAACATATGGTATGTGTGGTGAGCCTTGGTATTGCACCAAGAGCGTTGCAATTCCTAGGGGCTCCTTAACTCTATTTATCAACCCGAGGTTCGTACAAACTTTGAGGTGACAACGTTATATACACAGTAGATGGAATTATATTCATGCCACTCTCAACTAGGTCATTTGATCAATAGGGATCCAAGACCATTCTTCTACTGAATCAGGGAGAAATTAACTACTGAAAGTGAAATTCAAAGGTTAGCTCTAATGTAGGAAAAGTAAATTCTTTTCAAATTTACTTGTAGATTCTCCCAACTTGTAAATTTTATTGAATCAATTCATGAAAGAACACAAGAATTATACTACCTGCAGAAAGGAAACTATACTATTTGCAATAAACCATCTAGCTACCAAATTCACTTCTAAACATGAAATTATCCTACCAATTCATAACTCAAGATTTCATGCATCATCTATCTAATCCACACTTACATATAAAGTAATGTTCTACTTGTGCCAAATATGTGATAAAGAAACTTTCTCTCTTGTAGTGAAGGAAAAAGGATGGTTGGAATGGCCTAAGTGTTGCCTTTGATCATGGAGTCCAAGCTGGGGGGTCAACCTACTTCTAAGCTAAGTCAAAATTGTGTTATAGTTCAAAACAAGGGCAAAACAGGTTGCTACAAGCATGCTATAGGAAGCTGCTACAGGATCCCAGTATTGCTACAGGAAGACATGTAATGCTACAAGAAGGTCGTTGAGAGGGTTTGGAAGGTAAGAACGATCAGATCAAGGGATGGAAAGGTGGATGGAGGTTGTGGTAGATGGATGAAAGGTTACCAACACCCCTAGCCAAGCTTAAGACCTCAAGAAGGTCAGTTTTTTACTAAGAGGGTTGCTCACAGTGACCTAAAAGACAGAGCTCAAGAACAATATTTGAGATTCATCAAAAGAGGGTGGAGAAGTCCTAGATGGAGATGGTGAAAAGGCCCCTTGCCTGCAGATCCAACAATCCTGCAACATCACATGCACATGCTCTCTTATCATTCACAAAATATCATAACCAATGGTGGAAAAGATGAGTTGAATTTAGAAACTATCTAACTTATGCCAAAAACTTTGATCTATGCAATGAATCAACTTCTAAGCTACAAAAAATATATGCAAAACAAGATAATTAATGTAGACCTTTTTCCAAGAAATCATAAGCAAGAAATCATAAACAAGAAATCATCAACATAGTGTTTTTGGGCTGTGATTGTAGATTCCTCTAGTCATGCTCCCATGAGAGAGATGAGATAGAGGCAACAGTCACAGGATTTTTGAGGAATTATATTCTAATAAAATGCAACAAACTAACAAACATTCTAAGCTAAAAAGGAATACCAATACACAAGAGGGACCTAAGCTACTGGGGTTGGGCCCAAACCCAAGAGCCTCAGCCCTCTGAAACTAACTCAGTGATGGATCAATAAGAAACTTCTCATTATCATTGCAGAAATGTCAAATACATCACATAACAAGTAAAAAATAGCAGTAACAAGTGCTTGAGCTCAATAGCTTCTTAGCTGAAAACAAAGTTTGAATCCTAATGAGCTCTTTGGCATGTTTATTTATACAAAAGGGTAGCTACCAATAGCTCCCTAGAAAATAGAGATGTTTGTCTCCCAAAACTCGAGAAAGGTGGATCTAGATCTTCCTTGAACTACACTAGCTTGGCTGCCAATGACCTTGTCCTGCTTGGCTGCCAATGACTTCGAGTTGATGAGAGATAAAGTGGTGATCTTGGTTGATTGAAGGAGTTAAGGAGGTGGAAAACCTCCTAGAATCTCTCCCTGTTGTCTACTTCGAGTTCCTGCATTGAAATTATCTCAAAATTGCTCCAATTCCTACATTTAAACCATATTAGGCCACATGACATAGCAACACATATTTCACCCCTCTCGCTAAGCATAATATAACAAAAAATGTAAATAACTCTAAGAAAGAGAATTTTAAAGTTGGAGGATGGCATTATGACCCTTATGATATACCTATTGATGAGCCTCATCAATGTGGTAGCGAATTCTAGATCATTTTTGTATAGTTGCAGCCATCTAGTCTTGTGCCCACAAGATTTGAGAACAATGGTCAGTGCCAAAACCAAGGGTCGACTGAGGCAATCTGCAACATTATTAGTGTTTCCCTTCTTATATTTAATGTTCAAATGAAATTGTTGTAGATATGTGGACCATTTATGATGGCGATCATTCTACAACTTCCCTTATGTCTATATAAACTGAAGAGGTCAGTGATCGGTGTGGACGACTGTCTCCTTCCCCAAAATGTAATGTTTCCACTTCCCGCAATTCTGCACGAAGCAATATATCTCCTTATCATAGGTGAGGTATTTCTTAATCGTATCGAAAAGTGTCTCACTGTGATAGGCCACCAAATGCCCTTGCTAAGTGAGAACTGCACTAATAGCATAGTCAGAGGCATCATTTTCAATTTCAAATAGTTGTTGCAGGTATGAAAATGTGAGTACTAATATAGAGAAAAGGTGATGTTTCAGCTCAACGAATTCCTTATGTTAGGATTCAGACCAAAAAAAAAAAAAAATCGCTCTACCCTTTGTAACTTGACTCAACGGCTAAGTGATATGATAGAATCCTAACACGAACCTCCAATAGAAATTGGCAAGGCCCACAAATTTGCGAAGCTCTATTAGAATTGTCAGGGCTAGCCAATCCTGAATGACTTGGATCTTAGTTGGATCCACATGCATGCCTTGATCATCAACGATGTAGCCTAAATATTGGACTTGGTTCATGCCAAAGGTGCATTTATCCAAGTTGGCACATAGTTTTTGTTGTCATAGGGTTTGAAGGATGTGTCAAATATGTTGCAAGTTCTCTACCTAACTCTTGTTGAAGATGAGGATACCATCTAGATTTACAACTATGACTGAGCTGATGAAATACAACACAATGTCATCCATCAACTTCATAAAAGTTGTTGTGGCATTTTTCAACCTGAAGGGCATGACCAACTACTCAAAAAGGCCCTCCTTGATTTGAAGGCGGTCTTCCATACATCTACGGGTTCTATTGGAACTTGGTGATAGTTAGACTTTAAATCAATATTGTTGAAGTATATGGCCCCCTTGAGCTGGTCAAGGAGGTCATCAATCTATGGGATTGGATAGTTGTTCCTGATAGTGATTTTATTCAATGCCTGATAATCAATGTAGAGTCTCGAGGTACCATCCTTCTTCTGTACGAGCACAATTGGACTCCCACAAGGTGATAACTTGGTCGGATGTGCCCTTTTTGTAGCAACTCCTGGATATGTTGCTTGATTTCCTCATTCTCCAAAAGAGAGCAACAATATATTGGCCCATTGGGTAGAGTAGCTTCGAGTGTCAAATCAATCAAATGCTTGACCTGAAAGTGCAAAGGTACCATTGTGGGTGAGGAGAATATGTCTCTATATTCTTCCAAGACCTTATCCACTTGCTTTTGCTGCACAGAGGAACCCTTCCTAGGGGCTATGGATGTGGCCATGATCTTTCCCTTACTTTGAGAGTGAATCATAGAGAAAAAAAATCCCAATCTGGGAGATGATATTACTGCATTTCTTAGTAGAGATCAAGGAAATGGTGATAGGCAGGGATACCTCCGGTATCCTGTATAGTTTTCTGCACAAATAAATAATAACAATGCGAGGTATTGACTCATACATAACATGACGCTTCCAAAACTATGTTTTTCCTAGTAAAACATAAAAAAATTCAAGATGAGAAACATCACACAATACCTCATTCATTAAGGGCTTGATGTTGCAAGGAAGGCGATATTGTTGACTGATGCAGAGATCTTGTCCTTGGTGAAGCCACTCGATGGTGTATGGCTACAGGTGTGGTGTGGTCGGTAGGCTCAACTGCTTGACGAACTTTGCTAACATGAGGTTCTTTTGGCTTCCGTTTTCGACAATGAACTACAGTGGAGAACCCTTCACCCACATATGTAAGTGGAAGAGATGCTCCCCCTCCTCTGGATCTTTGGGCTCAATCTTTTGGACCTTGGTGGTGGCAATGATGGCATTGGGTTCAAAATCAATAATTTGCTTCCCATTGTCATTCCCTTTGTCAGGTTTTGGCTCAGAGTCGAAACATGCATTTGACTCTGAAGCTTTTAGCTCGGCCACTAGTGACTGCTTGGCACGACACTCATTCAATGTTGTGGGTTGCGATCTTATGGAATTCACATTGTTTTCTTATGTCCTCCTTCATCTTTGTGGTGCTATTATTTTATTGTGGCTTCGATGGATTGTCCTGGGTCACCCACCTTGGCTTTGTCCTTTGTTCTGCGGTTTAGAGGTGCCTTTTCCCTACTTCGGGTTCGCAGATCCAAAGTCTTGCTTCTTCTGTTTGAATTTATGCTCGATTTTAACAACATATCAGTACGCGGTGCCAAGTGAGGAGATGCCCAAGAACTCCATTTATGCCTAGATGTATTTGTGTAGACAGTTGCGGTACTTGAGTACTAGATGCCACTTACAGTCTTTGATACCCAACTTCATGCAAAGGATATGAAAAATATTTTTGAACTCTAGCATTTCTTGGTTTCTTTTTTGTCGTAGTGTGGTCCATTTTATGTACTTATCTTCATAGCTCCTAACAGGGTAATATTGTTCCTTCAAGGCATCTCAGAGATAATTCCAAGATGGTGCGACTGAAAATAGTGAGGGTTCCTCCTCATCCGTTAGCTCAAAGTACGTTTCCCACCAATCCTTGATGTGGGGGGTGGCTTTGAGGAGTGAAAAAGTAATCTTTTCCCTATCAGAAAAATTATGGACCAAAAAAATCCCTCTAATAGATTTAGCCATCTATCTAGGGCATCTACATCTATCTGGCCATCAAATATAGGAATGCCAAAGTTAACTTGTACCTTAAAGGGGGCAATACCTCCATAGTGACTGTTGGATAAAGATGCTTTGCCTGCTAATACATGCAGAAATATTTAGGAAAAGTTATCCAACATCTCATTCCTTTGTCACTTAAGGGCCTCTTCAAGAAAATTTTTGAAAGGATCTCCTGCTCTCTCATATTTCTTTTCTTCTACCATGGGGGGCTTTCAGGGTCAGCGAGGTTGGTCTTGTAAAGGTTCAATTAATTCAAGTTGGACCTAACTCCTTATACCCCGACCTCGTTAAGGACATGCACAGAAACACAGAGAGCGAGCAGACCTCTCTGATGCCACTAATTTAGATTTATGAAGGAATGAAATGAAATACAGATTAAACAAGAACACAAAGATACAATGAAACATAACTTGAATTAATAAATAACAAGTGCTGAAAATTGTTTCCGTATATAAGAGAAGCAAACTAGCTCAGGAAATGGTAGCTTATCTCTAAGAAGATATGTGATGGCTACATGCCTTTTGAACTGTGTTAGGCTCACAAACCTTTTTATCATCAAGAAGCAATGGAAAGCCCTAAAAATCCAAAAACCTAACCCTAGGAGATGAGTGCCAAAAGTTTGTGGACCCTGTTGGGGTTAGTTGGAACATCAACTTCCCAGGGTTGTAACTTTGGAATATGATCTTCGTTTGGAGTGTATGATACCTTGCTAGAAAGATATATTCGAGGACACCAATTTTTGATTGCATACCCTTGCCATAGGCTATTGGTTTGTTTGTTTTCCAAGAAAACATCGTTTAGGGCCTCAAAACGGCTCTGAAAGTTCAGGACCCGAAAAAACTATCAAAAATAGTAAAGTGTGCTTGAAACTAGGAAACTGAAAGGAAACCATGTCAGGGGTCCAAGTGGAATAGGCAAGTGGCTACCAATATCCAACTGGATCAACACTCTTGCACCATGAGTCAAAGTACATGCATATGAATATTGATTATTATTACCTATGAACCTATTAGCCTATGCTATCAAGATGGACATGTTATTAACCTATAAGTACACATGTCAAAGCTTGTGCGGAGAGATTTTGCTGTGCAAAGAGTTTTGTGCAGAGAGATTCTTTCCATCATTGTGCAGAGTTTTCTCCACACTCTACACAATAAAAGCTTTGCACAATGAAACATAATAATATTAGTTTGAAATTTGTTCACAGTTAAATTAATTAAAGCTCTCTTTGCATCCTTGTTCCCTCGCACATACCCCGTCCTTCACACATCCTTCATCCTACAAAGATTCATAGCTCTATGCAACTGCACTTCGATAAAGCTAAATTTGTATAAAAGAAGTTTGAAATTAATTTCATCGTCGCAAACTAAAGTTACCTTTTCACCGCATTCTCCCGCACATACTTTGTCCTTTGCACAGTGAAAGCTTCGCACAATTTTTTTTTTTTAATATTATCAATTGCAGATTTGTTCAACGCACCTGCCCTACCCCACCTTTGCAAAGGACCTACAAAGTGTCAATTCTGGCATCATTGGGCAGAGCAATAACACATTGTCAAGGCACTCATAAAATCACAACTCTACATAACTGCTCTCCCGTACAGTTAAATCCGTGAAATTTTTAACTACAAACAAATTTAAAATTAATTTCATCATTGTGTAATACAATTCTCTCTGCGCCACCATTCTCCCGCACATACTCTATCTACACATACTGCGTCCTCTACATAGTAAAATCTCTGCATAAGCAAAAATAATAAAATTAATTATAGATTTGTTCAGCATTCCCCCTTCCCCCTCGCCCCCGCCTTTGCAAAGAACCTACAAATGTGTCAATTCTGACATCATTGGGTAGAGAAATAACACATTGTCAGAGCACTCACAAAATCACATCTTTGCACAATTTCTCTCCCAGACAGCTAAATCTGTGAAAGTTTCAAATGTAAACAAGTTTAAAATTAATTTCATCATTGTACAATACAGTTCCCTCTACACCCTCGTTCTCTCACACATACTACATCCTATGCACAGTAAAATCTTTGCAAAAGGAAACATAATAATAATAAGGAATTTAGACTTCTGTGATCCATAACATTGTTTAGAAAATCTTCGGCAAAATCACATAACCAATCTTTTGTCGACGCGTTTCGAACCAACCAGTGTGGTTCATCGTCAGGACAAGTTGAAGACTCAATCCGGCTTAGCTGATTAAATAGAGTGTGCAGAGATTCCAACGGCTATATTGCTAACGGCTATATTGCTATAGTAGCCGTTAGCAATATAGTCGTTGGAATCTCTGCACACTCTATTTAATCAGCTAAGCCGGATTGAGTCTTCAACTTGTCCTGACGATGAACCACACTGGTTGGTTCGAAACGCGTCGACAAAAGATTGGTTATATAATAATATTAATTGCAGATTTGGTCATCCCAACTCCCATGTCCCTCTCCCCTCCTCTTATGCAAAGGACCTGCAATCGCGTCAATTCTAACATCATTGCATAAAGTGTCAGTGTCATAGCACTAACCAATGCAATGACCACTCACAATAATTGGAGATTCGTTTAGTGCCCCCTTGCTTACGCAAAGGGCTTTGCAACTGCGTCAATTCTGGCATCATTGGGCAGAGTAGTAACATAACAGTGTCATTGTCAAAACACTAACCAACAGAATAACCACTCACAAAATTAGTTTTTTTTTAAATGAATTTTTGGGCATTGACAAATATAAAAAATAAAACACCCTCCAATAGGGGGACTATGTCCCATAAGAGTTCCCTCAAATAATCGACAAATAAAAATAAGACTTGCTAAAAATTAGAAAATCATTTTTGAATTTTTAAAACATAGAAATATTAAACATTTTCCAGAAACCTTGGTTAAAATTACAAAAACACAACGAAATAATGTAAAACCAACACACTTTGACAACCAAGTAAATGCTATAATTATAACCATGATTAATAAGTACTCATCTTGTTTAAATAAATTTACAAATTTAATAAAATAGTTATAAAGTGTATCCTAAAAGATACTAGAACCTATGGAAAGAAAGTCAATTACATATATAGAAATGTGTCTCTATTATTAATCATTACTTTTACTTTTTTATCTCTATATTCTCTTTATTGCATTCTTTTCCAACATTTAATTTCATTGATTATTCCTAATAAATAAAGTATCTATCATTCGAGTTATATAATTCGATTTTAAAAATTTGAATCAATTTGCTAACCAACCATAAAAATCTACCTACTCAAATCACATATCTCCACAAATAACTTTTTGCTCCAACACAATATGTGAACAAAATATCATGCCAACACCCATGTGATTTGTATGAAGAATAAACCCGCATGATTATATCCAGATTCCCAAGGTGCCATCCCATCAGTACTCCCTGTCACACTTGGCAAACCAACAATGTCCATTGAGGAAAATTTTAGACAAACTTCATACTAAAATGTGGTCGACATAAAGTTCTATTAAAATAATGACCACCATAAATAACCTTAATCTAAGGTACCTAAATTAAAAAAAAAAAAACTTTATTTTGAATTGACAAAATTGGAGAGGGACCCATAAGACCATTATGATGTCAAGGAGTGGGAATCTCGATCACCCTGCTGACACCCACATTCTCGAGAACTGTGGATATGTGCTGTCCCTTTCCAGTGATTTCTTTCTACCAACCATCAATTTTTTTATTAACAAAAAGATAAGGATCCCCTACGGAGGGTCCAACTATATATTCCACCATTGGGTGCCAAAAAGGGCACACAGGAAGAGCAGTATTCCAATCAGAGGAAGGAAGATGGCATACTCACAGAGCCTCATAACCGTTATCATGTTTCTGGGCGCCCTAATGGCGCTGTCTGAAGCCACTGGTCTACAGCCCCAGGTTGGGAAGCTGCAGGAATCGGCACTCAGGGTATGTGATCTTGATCTCTAAGCCTTCTTGAACCCCAATTTCTTTACCAGGTTCTTGATTTTTTCAATTTCGGTGTATTGATAGTCAAGGGAGGTGGACACAGTCGGGGGGACCTGTTCATACGTGGTGCAGATCAAGACCAGCTGCTCGCCATTCGCAGGCACTGATGACAGAATCAGCATTGCATTCGGAGATGCATTTGGCAACCAAGTGTATGTAGCGAGGCTCGATGATCCGACCATTGATACTTTTGAGAGATGTTCAACCGATTCTTTCACTATACTGGGTCCCTGCGTTTACAATATATGCTATTTATACCTGTTGCGCGTTGGATCTGATCAGTGGAAGCCAGAGTGGGTGAGGGTTTACTATGGCAGGAGTCAGCCTGTTTCCTTCTACTACGATGTCATTATTCCTGCCAGCCTCTGGTATGGATTTGATTTCTGTAGTACTGTTACTGCCACCCACTCTGCTCTTAGCATTATGTGAGATGATCGCCATATTGCATCTGGGTTTGCTGGATATGAGGATTTCTGCTAAGTATTTCAACATTTATTGCATGTTAAGAGGTTTTGGGTTTTCAATGCACTCAGATGCAGAGGGGTATCTGGGTATTTTGTCACCATAGATGAATCACATTCATTTTCGTTTTGCGTCACTATGAAGTATTTGTTTCTTTTCCATCTCCGTGACATAAATTGTTCCCCAATGAGTGCCTTTTTACTTTTCTCATGCGTATATGATATTGATATCAAATTGTTTCTGGCTTGATGATGAATTTCGATAGGGGTTTGAAACTCATAAACCCTAATGTTTCTATGCGATTTTCCCAGAAAATTTTGGCCACAGAAATATCCTATATCAAAACGGTTTTTCTCTGTTTTCCCCACATTGAATACTGTTGCTTTCTCGCATTGATCATTCTGTTAACAATTTGCTTTTGCAGTGTAAACTACTTGGGTGCCCTGTATTTGTCTAATTATGCTGGATCTTTTGAGGTTCTGTTTTCATCAGTTGGCTTTTAGTGGAGATTAGTCCCTGAGATCTTTATAGCAGCTGCTAATTTGGGTCAGTTTGTTTTTTCTGTTTCAGTTCCTAGAAATCTGTATTGACCATTCATTAAAAGCCAGAAGTTTAGCTTTCAATATACTCATAGGTAAAAGGTAAAGATGTTTTAATTAAAAAATTAACAAAGTTACCGTACATAATATTTAAATTAATTTAGTGGTATTGAGAAACATCTATATAAAAAATTTAAATTGAGTTTATATAAGAGTAAATATCTTTTTAATTGTTAATATTAGCTTAAGTTTACTTTAAACGGGGATTTATTAAGCATTTAAGCTAATCAAATTTTTTTAATTGATAAATATATTAAAAATATTTATATATAATAAAATTGACTTTTCAGGATATTTTATAAATCAAGATTTACAATAGATTAAAGTTAATTAAATTTTTTTAAATGTACATATACATAATATTGTTAATATTCTCATTTACTTTTTAGTGATTTAATTATATATTATTTAATTTTTAATGTAATAGTATATTTATTTGTTATGTAACAATTTCTCACTTACAATTTTCTAGTTATATGAAGTTTGTAAAACTTTTCATGTATACATTAAATTGTCAAATATTTTATTACTCTCTTGCAACAAATTTTATATTACAACTTCTTCCTTACATTAATTTGTAAAATTTATGCACATTGAACATTGAATTTTAAAACACTTTACTATTCTTAAACAACAAGCTTTATATTGCAATTTCTTCCTTATGTTAAATTGTAAATTTTGTATTATAACTTATGTAAAATTTACACTTTGAACACTGAATTGTAAAACATCTTACTAGTCTCATACAAAAGCTTTATATTACAATTTATTTTTTACATGAAATTATAAACTTTCTCACCCAAAACAGTGCAGATTCATAATTGCATTCAAATATTGTCCCTAAGAACCATTGTATGTACTTAAAGTACTCATTGTAGCCAAGCTAACCAAAAACGAACCTTAACCAGTTAAATTGGATTTTTCCCGTTTATCCTTTTTCTTTTAAACTTTTTGCCAAACCCTAGAGTTTGGAGAAGTCATAATGATAGCTAACTCTTCTCCTTCTGAAATTCTTGGTACTTCTTTATCTGATTTTGAGCTCTTAGAGATGTTTGTTCGCTTTGTTCTAGTTGCTCCTTGCCTTTAGCTCCTTTCTCCATGATGATTATTAGGACTTTGGATCATCATTTGGTTGGAAGAAAAAACTGCTTGTTCAGATGGTCCCTTTTGTGTTTGTTCTCCCTTAGTGTGGGAACCGTGTTGATTTTGAGCCCCTTTTGCATTTGTTCTCCCTTAGTGTGGGAACCTTGTTGATTTTGAGCCTTTGGTTGTTGCTGACTCTCTACTTTTTCTTCCTCTTCATTGTCCGAAAGAGGCGGATCTGAAAATTGCCAATCCTTTGGCTTTTTTGGTCTCTCTTTTTTTTGCATGTGGACATGTATTTTGCAAGTGCCCTTTTATTTTGCATGTGGACATGTATTTTGCAAGTGCCCTGTCTGTTGGCAAATTCAGTGTTTAAAAACAATGTTTTCAAAATCTAAGCTTGTATCCACTTGAAATTTTGATAGATAAAATAGATGTCATCTGGTAAACCTTTACTCAAATCTATCTCCACACATATAAACCAAAATTACACTAAACTTTAACAAATTATTTTTATGTTAAATTATAAAACTCGTCAATACTCTAATATAACCCTCTTTATTCTCATATAACAAGTTTTATATTACAATTTATTTTTATATTAAATTGTAGAACTTATCGAGCACAAAACACTAACACTAGATGGTAAAACACCTCATACTCTAATATAACAATCTTTATAAACATAAAGAACCAATTTAACAAATTTATTTAACCAGCTTTCAGTTTTACATCAGCAATTTTTTACTTTTTCGTTCCTCAGTTTCTAACCTCATACACCGTCCTAACCGGATTGTTTCCATTTTCCATATTTAGAAAATATCTTTCCCCATCAAGAGGAGTTATTGATGTTTCCAATAGATGTCCACGTTACACAGCTGTTTACATTGACAGGTTTCACTCTGATGAGCGTAACCACATTTTCCACTCCTCATTACTATGCGGAAGGCAAGGATTTTGAATTACGAAATCGGTGGTTTGTTTAAGGACATTCATGCCTTTAATAGCTGAATCCTTCATTTATATGCCGATCCTTTGAATCGATGAATTGGAAATTAGCATGCGGATCGCCCGAATCTCCTTTGAATCGTTGAACCGCCCATTACTGAGAGAGAGGAAGAGTGTGGCCACCCAAGAAAAATCTTCTCTGGATGTGCAGAGGCCGAACATGTCTGCGGCGTTAGATAGCAGGTTCAACGTGAACAATATCTATGTGCATTTACGGTGAGTGTTTTTTCTGAGCTAGTTGAAGTTTAGAAAAGTGTACGTACTTTACTTTTTTCGATTTAAAGAGGTAACTTTTTATAAAGCATAAATTCTTAACCATTAAACTTACTTAAACTCTCTAATTTATTCTTTCATGGTTGTGCATGTGATATATCACCAGGTTATTTTATTCTTTCATGGTTGTGCATGTGATATATCACCAGGTTATTTTTAATAGACAATCCCCACGATCATCCCGTATCCTGGTCACCATACTTATGAGGTTGGACTGCCTAATTGTGGACCTAGAACTGGAACTAATTTAATCCATATTTACTTAGGTTTGGACAATAAGATACAATTATGCTATTCTGACCGCTTTTCTCTTGTTTTCTATTCCTATGAACTTAGTCATTAGTTATATTTGACTAAACTTTATTGTAGATTTTTGGAATATTTTAAAAATTTGATAGATATGTCTGACTTCATTCATATTTATCAAATTTCCAAAATATTTCTAAATTTGCAATATATCCTATTATCCTTTCCCTCCACTTGTAATGAAATAGCCAACTTGGTTAAGTGAAAAACTTTAAATGACTTTGGGTATCTCAGATCAAAGATGAATGAAGATGGGTGGCTACTGATTGCACTGATAGCATTTAGATGAATGAAGATGGGCGGCTCCTGATTGCATTGATAGCATTTATGGCACTTGTGATTACCACATTTCTCAAATCTCAAACTTCTTTGCATATAACATCACATTTCTCAAACCTCAAACCTCTTTGCATATAACACTATATTTTTCAAACCTTCTTACTTATAACACTTTATGTTTTCACTACCACTAGCATAGATCCATTTTAAATACGGATCTAACATGAGCCTAGAGAGATCCAATTTCTTGGCTTAGTTTTTTTTATGAGCATATATTATTTTAATATTTTGTATAGTTATTTAATTCTTTTTTTTAGATTTTTTAAAAATTTAATTTTGGTTGATATGAGCAAAATTTCAACCTTGGCAAGCGACGTACAGAGTTACACATTACACTGCCTTGTAGAATGAGCCTCTCTACTCAATCACTAACTAAAGTGCCTTGAAAAACTATATCTATGTTTAACAGTCAAATTATATTATATTTTAAATATCATATATATTTAATGAACATAGTACAAATAATAGATATTTATGTTTAATAGTCTAACTATATTATATTTTAAATATATTATATATTTAAAGAACATAATATAAATAATAGATATTTATGTTTAATAGTTCGACTATATCATGCTATAAAAAACATAAGGAGCAGCGTAATTTATAGATATGAAATAGATTTTTTCACTGAAATTCACTAAAATCGGGCAATACAATTTCAAGATTTGTTGTTGTTTAAAATACATTTTTGAATGCATAAATGAAATCAACACCTTGAAAAACTGAAAAACCCTTGGGGCACTCAAATTATGCAAATTAAACAATTTAAATTCACATTTTTAAAAATTCTGTAGAATTTTGACTAAAATTAATCGGAAAAATATACAGAATTTTGCCTCTACATTATGCATTAGAGGTAAGTGGCTTTAAAATTTATTTTATATAAAAATATTATAAATAAATTTTATATAATAATACAAAAGTTTAATAATGTTTATATAAATAAATTTAAATTATAATTTTTTAAAAACTAACATAAAATATTTTAATATCTTTAATAAACTATTTTTAAATTCTAATAATGTGATAATCCGGAAAAACATTTATTTATAAGTAAAAATAGTTTCAGTTAAAATTAAAAAAAATATATTTTGAATGCGCTTGGTTAGACGATTCAGAATGGTACACCATTGGATTTGGCCTCTACATTGTATATTACAAAGTCACTTTTTATTAAAGATTTTAAATATTATTTTATATTAAAAAGTTATAAATAAATTTTATATAATAATATAAAAATTTGATAATTTTAAAATTTAATAATGTTTATATAAATAAATTTAAATCTGAAGTTTTTTTTTTAAATAATATCAATTATTTTAATATTTTTAAAATATAAAATAGGTGTAAAATTTTAGTTAGCAATGGTTTTTAAAAGACTAAGAACATCATATAATGTGTCAATGAAATATGTAAAATGATGTGAAGTCATAATTTTTATGGAATTGTGTGTTTCTAGTGTAGTGTAATGATGATCACTAAAGGATTTCATAGATTACAACTTGATTGTATGATGCAGAGGGAATTCCAATGATATTTAAGTAATGTAGTAGTGTAATAAGATGTTATAATTTTTAAAAATATTTTGAGCAAATATAAAATGAAATAAATGTAATGTAAGTTGAATAAATGCATTACTTTATTGCACTTGCTTATAGTTGAGTAAAGTTAACTATGTTTACATATGGTTAATTATAGTTGGAAATTGTTGAAGATGGTTAACCATGTTTAAGTATGGTTTACAATGTTCAAATATAGTTCATATGGTTTGCCATGTTATTTATCGGGGTTGGTTATGGTTGGACATGGTTGACGATGGTAAACCATGTTTGACTATGATTAACTATGGTTGGCAATGTTCACTGTAGCTAAACATGGTTGACTTACTAATTATGATATATTAAAACATTCATCTCAACTAACTTTGTTGAATATCATTGTTCCTCAATGTTTCGTGGTTTTGCAATGTTAATGAAGGGTTATGTCACATTCACTTTCATTGACTTTGGTGGCCCATGGTTGATTATGGTTGATCATATTTGATTGTAAGTTGAACATGGATGATTAACTACAATTAATGGTGTTTACAATGATTGATAATGTTTCAATATGGTTGACTACGTTTGACACTATTGACTAGGGTTAACCATAATTGTTTGGGATTCATGATTGACAATGATTAACATTGTTCAACCATGTTTAACTTTAGCTAAAGATGATTGAATATGTTTGACCATCTTTAACCATGGTTGACTATGGTTTATCATCTTTGATCACGGTTGATTATGTTTGACAATATTTGACTTTATTTACCATGTCTAACAATGGTTAATGATGATTTGATAATGGGTGTTTATGCTTGACCATTGTTAACTATGATTGGCTATGTTTGACTGGGTTGATTGTGTTTAATCATGTTGGAGTACAGTTGATTGTGGTTGACCATCTATGATCATGGTTGACCATGTTTGACTATGATTGAATTGCTATATTCCTTGATGGATATGTTGCATTGTAACATTCATCAAGGGTTGACCATGTTTGACTATGGTTAATTATGGTTGATCGTGTATGGCCATGTTAATTATGTATAAACATGGTTGACTTTAGTTATGCATGGTTGGAAATGGTTGACTATGGTTTATTATATTTGAATAATGTTAATTATAATAAAGGATGTAAATATGGTTTGATCATGGGTAAGTATGATTAACAAGGTTTCAAACCCTTGATTTTTCATCAAAGAATTTTACATCACAATTATGAGTTATCATTAATTTGACCAATTACAAGCATATGAAGTATATGTGTTACGAATATATGATTATTTGATGTAAAAATTAGATAACTTAGCCATGGATTTGTTAATTGCCAATTGGGTTAAAAAGTTTTTTCATTGGTTTACATGAGAGAGACCATAAACTACAAAAATAACTATTTCTATAATATCAAATATCATAAACTTGGCTAATTGTGATAATTTTGAGAAAGAGCATCCAGTGACTATTTGTTTTCTTTCAAAAATGTGAATTTGAATATCATTGTTTTGCATGTTGCACTAAAGTCTAAAACAATAATGAAGGCACACAAAGCGTATTAAACTTATTATATTGAATAGGAATCAATAATGGAGTCCATTGTCCATCCCTGCTTTATATAATTGAAAATTTCCCTTTATTACCTATCATAAGTTAAATTAGAGCATTCCACTTTGTGTTAAAAGACTGTAGGATACATACATGGATTCCAAGATGAGTTCAAAAAATCCCATTGATTTGTGTGAGTGGTTACTAAGCTTAATAGTTTGCAAAATTTGATGCAAAACAAAATAGTCGTGGATTTTCTTTCGGATAGTTATGTTAGGAAAAGTAAAGGTAGTAGTGGAGCGTCATCGCGAATCTTGTGTTAAATCATGTGTAATCATCATGATTTCTACAATTTCTTTGGTCAGACACATATATCATATTGATCACCTTCATTTCATGTCATTAAAAGGGCATAACATCAAGAGGGGATTGGAGAGAAGGAATCTTCAAACTTAATTACGCAATTTATGTTTTCTCTGTTCTATGCTCCACCATTGGAGTGAATAGAGATGGAGTTTGAAGTTTTGCTTTTTGTAGTAGTTTTGAGTGTCATATTTGTAGTGGGAGAAGTTCATAGTGACAAAATAATTATTGTTAAACTTGAAAAACAACATATTATGAAACCTAAACTATATAATGAAAAAGGGATTGGCGAAGTTGTAGGGCGAGGCTTTAGGGGTGGAATTGAGAGACACCAAAAATATATGTAGCATCACTATATTGTGGGTGACATCAAGGCTTAATGTGTGATAGGAATATGACCATGTAGGTGCTAGGACAATTTTTTGAGTGGGGATTTCCTCTATGTCATGCCACATGGTGTGAAGTAGTATGTGTTCAGGTCGTTGGAAATAAACATTATATTGCTGATGGGATTCTTTTCTCGGCGATCTTTTAGATTTATGGAGCTTTTATTTAGACCCTTATTGATATATTTACATCAAGTGCAAACCATCATGTCAATCGAACACCTTGTTAATCCATAATGGACGATTCAAAGGGGTGCAATGGCCCTTTCTTAATGAAACCCTTGTGATGAGCTTGCTAGCCTCCAAACCCATGCCTACCAAATCTAATGCCCTAGTTTTGAAGCTAAGAAATGAATGATATGGTGATGTTTGATGGTTTACAAGATCCCATGAACAAAACACCACAATATGTGACATCAAGACATGAGTTACACTAAGGGAATGCCTTACAATGTAATTAATATGTAACAAAGCAATATTAGTAGAAAATAAGATGGAGTTTGTGATCCAAACCATATCGTTATATTATTTCAATCCATATTGATGCTTTTAGTGTGGAAAAATTAGAGAAATAAGCTCATAGGGTTGTTTTTATCAGCATTACCTAATTTGGCTAATTGGGTTTTTAAAACTTCTGAGGAATTTCCAGAAATTTTGGGGTCCAAAAATTCTCACTTGCACTAAACACCTTAGCAATTTTCGACACTTGGATACCTTTCCAACAGATCAAGAAAAACCTAAAAGAAAATCTGTATGCAAAAGTTATGCCATCGGAAGTTAACCTTCTTGTTTTTCTATCGTGATTCAAGAGGATGCCATGTCAACACCACTACTCGTGGAAAAGGGGCTAGCAACATGACCATGATGAAGCAAAATCTAGAATATTTGATTTGTAACTCATATTGAGGGTTGAGTGGGTCAAATTTAACCCCTATTTGGATATTGGGTTGTTTTAAGACCACTAGGAGGAAAAGGGGTTCAATTATACTCTAATGCATTTTGATCCATAGTTGAGTGGAGTAGTTGAGAGTGGATAGAGAGAGGCAAGGATAGAGAGGGTTTGTATTCTATAGCGACCCATGGGCCACATATCTTACTCTTTTGTATTTATACAATTTTTCATAGAGAGAGTAAAGCAACCTCACCTTCCAATTAGGTTCTCTCTCGAAAGTGTTTCCTAAATAATGCCTTGTTGTCTTAAGGTTTGTGAGTGATTGTTTTTATATGTTCCATGTTTTCCACATTTTTATATTTTGCATGTATAAGAAGAACAGAGTAATTTAATAAATCTAGAAATCGAAGGAAAATTAACTCTCATGATATATATTTTGGATTTCAATATATATTTTATTAGATTTGTTGTGACGAACTGTCCATTAGAATATTCATGGTAGTTTACAGATCATATTGGTATCATATTAGGTTTCTTTAGGTATGTTGTGAGAAGTTTTTGGAGATCCCAATTGACTTAAGTATAAAGTCTTGAAATCCTAATCATGGTTGATGAATCTATTAATAACCCTTAAGATCTAATCGAGGAGAGGTTCTCAACTCTAGGAGAGTAGGTTGCAAAAATCAATCACAATATTAACCTCTTTATGCGGCTCTCGTGAACAAGATTGGAATAAGAGAAGATCGAAGTTCCAATTCAAAGTTCATATTAGAAAGAAAATAAGGGGATTAGGAATAACCGAAGGAGTCTAGGAAAGATGCAACATTCCTCACGTTACCCTTTTTTTAGTGTAAAATTGTGACGATAGAATGCCAGTATGGAGGCCATGGTTGGCTACGACATTATGTTGATAACATAAAATAAATATAAAATTTAATTGGCTAAGTTGAAGGAGAGGACACAGATTCAGATATTTGAGGAGGAGAGGTTGCTTGTGATGTGTTAAACCTAGGCCACACCCACCTCATTTAATTCTATTACCTATCACCTAGATAAATTGAATCGCTTACATAGACAAGAAGTAAAGTTTTGATATGAGCCACCTTAGTGGAGGATGGTACCCATACTATTCTCTTCCTCGTGGGACATGATGGAGAGAGAACGACCATCTAGACGAGAGGGAATCAACACATAAAAGGAAGGGAGAACACATGGAAGTGGTGGTGTGTGCACATCATAGAGGAAAAACGAGAGCTTTCTCACTAGGGAGTTTGGCATTGGGGCTCTCTTGGCCTTCGTGTTTGCCTTCAAATGAGTTATATTTTCCTCGTTTTCTTCCTATACCCACTATTGGGCCTAATCACTAGGGATGGAGGGAATTGGTTATCTCTTTCTTTTTATTCTAGTGTGAGAATCCTTATTCTCCAAGAGAATAGAATGCACTTAAGGAAGATTATGGGCATTGTGAAGTTGTAGAGCTTAACATGGTAGCGTTGGAGTTAACTTTGAGCATGTACTTTGTGATCCTAGGTTATATGATTGTGGTTCTGTCTAAAACCACCGAGCCCTGGTCTAAACCTATGAGGCTTGTGTGAAGCTCAATGAATGAATGGACCACTAGGTGCTTGTTGTTGAGTTGATGAACTCCTAAATAATGAACTCCATCTCTTGAATACTTAACCAAGTTTTTGGTGTGAATTTATCCGTTGTGCGAGCATCTCCTTAGACTCTAGATCCAACTTAGGGGTGGTCAGTTGCAAGAGATATTACAGTGTAGCTAGATGGTTGGGTGGAGATTGGAAGTCCCTCCATCAGTTGCTGGAAAATCTTAACATATTTAGATAAGTATATGTTTGGGGCATATTTGGTTATGTATTATGACATATGTTATTGATTGATGCATGAATTTGTATGACTCATGAATGAATGTGTGAAATTACTATGTGTTCATGGTTGACAACTGCTTTATATACCATGATTATATGAATGTTAAGTATAGTTAACTTTGCTGCAAAACTCAAGGATTGCAGGGGTACCTATATGAATATGACTAGTTGCATGAGGCCTTTCAGTTAACCTATTATTAGAAGTGTTTTAAGCTATTTTATATGTTTGTGCATTGAATGGATCTTTTTCATACCAATGATTGTATGTTATCTTACAAGTTATGAGTTAATTTGTATTTCGTGTGTTAAAATGAGTATCTGGTTAGAGCTATTAGACATTTAGTCTATGAATAACATGATGTTTCCATGAGGTATGCATACTTACATATTGCTATAACAAAAAATTATAATCCCTGAATAACATGAGATTCAATGCTTAATACATGATCCAAAACTATCTTGTGTAACCACACTAAACATGTACGTCTTCATGCTAATGAATGAAGGAATCTTACCTCACATGACAAGGAGGTAACTATGTGTTGTATGTTAAGTGAGGATTCAACTAGTGCTGATGGTTATTTGGTTTAAGAGTGATGAAATGGTGCTATGGTTTATGCATACTTGTATATTGTTGTGATATCTTGACCTTTACTAATCAAAGTGGTGATGTTTTGACCTTTACATGTACTAAGTTTTCTTGTTAGAGAATGTTGGATGTGTTGTGAATCAAGATGTTTTTCAATAATTCGTGCGTTGTTGGCTACATGTTTTTTTGTGTGTTGAATTTGAGTCTGGCCATGCCACTTTGTGTTGTATGTCATGTGTTGTTGTTGTTTTCCCTTTGTTTTCATTTTTCTTTTTGTTTCTTTTATGGTTTGGTCTTGGCTGGTTTATTGGGTGTGGGAAAGGAAATGAAAGAAGCTCATGGAGAAGAGATGAATAAAACCCAACTAGAAGATCAAGACTTAGCTTAAATTTTGTGCATAGTGTGTTAAGTACTTTTTTTGAAGCAAATGGAGAAAATTTGATTTGCTACAAATGTCTAGAATAATTTGACGAGGTTATCTGGATACACTTTAAGAAATCTATTTGATTGTGAAATTGAGTTGTATAGCTCACACATGAATTAATTGAATAACAAATGATGTGTGTGTAAATAGCTGATATGCAGAGGAGTGAAAAAGGTAAGGATCCTAGGACTGTTACGAGAACGAGATTTGGGTTGTAAGCCTGCTAAAAATATGAGAAAATTTATGTCTCTGTGTTATGTGTGCGTGTGTGTGTTTCTTCATGTGATGAAATTCCTAATGGACCTTGGAATTCTACATTGTAGAGCTACATTAGAGGGTAGATGTGTATAAAACATATGTCAAGAAGGGTTGATTGGATTAATATGAACTAGATGGACAATAATGTTACAACTATAAAAATGGCTTAAGAAAATACCATGACTACATGAATAATAAGCAAATAAGAAAATGGTACTTTCCATGTATGGTTAATGTAGGTAGCCTTCTATACAAAAGATTGCAACGACTTGGTAATGCATGAAAAACAAAATAGAGAGTTAAATTGCTCATGAATTCAAGATACACATTTTTCATTTTTTATTCGTTGCGTTGTTGAAATAAAAGCTAATTATGTTATGAACCACTTAGAATGAATTTGATGCACCCATATGATGTGATAATTTCATTTTAAATCAGTGGAAACTAATTACTCATGAATTCAAAAATATGAAGCTCTTAGTTTTGGATCTTTGGATGCTAGAATGAATGTTGAATTTCATTATGAAATGCTTAAAATTAATGCGATGCACACATATGATGTTGTGATAGTTTCATTTCAATCTAATTGAAATTAGATGGATTAATAGAATCTTTATATGTGCAATAATTCTAAGATCACTTCAAGATGTTGTGAATCCTTGCAATATATGTATGTGTACTGACAACTATTTGGCTAATTGGAAAATCAAATTATAAGTAGAGTTTTGGAATGGGGTGTGAGATAAAATCCACCATGACAGAGGAACACCACCTACAAAGGATCCCAACAATATGGCTACAATTCTCATGCTTATGAGATCTAGCTTTTGAATGAAGCAAAGCTGTGAAATTAACATTTTTAATTTGAATTTTTTTTAGTATATCTCATGGAAAATTAAATGTTGCAACATAGTTGAAATGATGAAGCATGGAGCTAAAGAAGAAGACTTTCATGATGGCATTACGACCTTGTGGCACCTTGTTTATCTCATGGTAGCAAGTCATAACTGATATCTTGACTATAAGACTCCACGAGTAGTGCAATGCAACATGCTAGATTGTTACTTGGCTATAAGACACCATGCACATCACATTAGAGCATACCAGACTGGTGCCTAGTTGTGAGACTGTAATGATAGGAAATCCTTTGGCCAGGTAGACTTCCTAGAATGGGGGTTTCCTGGCCCATAAAGGTGAGTAGATAATGGGGGCCCATGCAGGAAAGCCTTTGGCTAGGTAGACTACCCGAAATGGGGTTTCCTAGGCTCATAAAGGTGAGTAGTTAATAGGAGCCCACAAAGTAAAACCCTTGTACATGTAGACTACTAATAATGGGGGTATTTTTGGCTTGGAAGGATTAGTAATTAATAGGAGAAGATATATCCCCTACACTCACTGAGATGTGAGCACGAGGGGACTTGTTAGGTAAAGATGGAGTTGGGTTGAAACTAGGTTTGTTTGGTAAAGATGGAGCTGGGATTGTTCAGTAAGGAAAAATATGGAATGGAGTTGGAATTATTTGGTAAAAACAGAGTTGGATTGGAGCTAGACTTGTTCAGTAAAGACTTACTTGTGAAGACAAAGGAAGCATAAAATAATTGTAAAGATAAGTATCTACTTAAATATTTTTCTGTTAAAATTGTGGTTTAAGTTGATTTAAATTTTTATGATTAAGGTCACAATAACTAAATACTTGTGATATAAGTGAACTGCGTAGCTAACCAATAAAAATATATGAGGCTGATCACAAGCAATATTAGAGCAATACTATGATGGTAATATTAGAGTGGGGCATTGGAATCGTAGTGGAACTAAAGACCTTAGGGACTAGACTATTGTGGGGACACTGGAACCCTATTATATGCATTGATGACCATGAGATATGTTGTGAAAAATGCGTTATGTTGTTATAGAAATCTAGAGGGACGCCTTGGCTATGAGACTCCATCAATAAATTTCCTGTGTGAGGCAGTCTTACGAAGGAATGGATTGCCCAAGGGAATTGGGAGACAAAGAAGGGGATGCTTGAACTTGGATGGTGTGTGATTGCATGGAAGATGAAACTTGATCCGAACTTAAACAAGAATACAAAAAATTACAGATATAACCATAAATATAGAAATGCAACAGAAATAATACTTTATTTCATTAATATCAAAATACTTAAATATGCTTAAAAACAAAATGGTAATAACCTAGCTCGGGCGATGGTAGCTTATCTCTTAGAAGAGATGTGGCAGATACATGCCTCTGAACTTTGTAACAATGAGGCTCCAAGGCCTATTTATTATTGAGAAATAATGGAAAACCCTAAACATCCATAAACCTAACACTAGGAGATGAAGCACCAAAACTGTTGGCCCCGTTTGGGTAAATTGGTACATTGATTTCCTGAGGTCGTAACTTTGGCATACGATCTCCATTTGGCTATTATAATACCTCATTTCTAATATCTCGAAGAGTAGCTCGAAAGAAATTTAGCAAACCCAAGTGATCCTTTTGCAGTCTTAATGTTTTCCTTAAAAACGCCTTTTAGGGCCTCAAAACGGCTTTGGACGTTCACGATCGGAAAAACTGCCAAAAATAGTAAATTGCACTGCAATTAAGGAAACTCAAAAATTGAAAGAGGCAGTGTTGGGGTTCCAAGTGGAATAGGAGGGTGGCCACCAATATCCACCTGGATTAGTCCTCCTCCCTTAGGAAGCAATGGTCCCCATTGTGTTGAGTGCCTCCATGACATGGGGAAACTTCTGCTGAACTTGGTATCTGGTGAGCCACTTGTCTTGGTGTAGGAGTTGGCCATCTTTGAAAACCTGGTATTGTTGGATCTTTTGCTGGCGAGTGTTCTTGATCTGTGTGTCCATAATCCGATTAGTTGTGGCATATTCCATGCAATCTAGATTTAGATTTGTTGGTGTGAGTTGTTTTGCAGTGTTAGATGTGTCCAACAATGGTGGAAAGTATGTCCGAAGGCGGTCTACATTGAACACTGGGTGCAGACCAAGGAATGGTAGAATTTTGAGCTTGAAGGCATTATCCCCTACAGCCTTGGTGATGGTGTATGGCCCATATCGGAGTGGCCGAAGCTTAGAATGGGGTTCAGCGAGGCGCTCCTTCTGCAAATGTAGTCAAACTTTCTCACCCACCTAAAACTTGTGCGACACTCGATGTTGATCATGGCGCTGCTTGTACTTAGCATTGGATCTGTTCAATATATCATGGACCTGTTGGTGTATGTGGTAAATTCACTCAATGAAGTTGTTAGCCCTATCGACTTTGGACTGGACATGGGCCGAATATGCCTGAGTGGCTGCAAATGGTATGGTCAGATCAATGGGACATAATGGATGAAATCCCAGCCCTACCTGAAAGGGGTTGTGGCCCGTTGAGATGTGGAGAGCTCTTTTGTAGCTACACTAGACATAGGGGAGGCTTTCATCCCATGTGCATGGATACTTCGAGTTGTACATGCGCAGAATGTTTATGATCATCCTATTGACAACTTCTGTTAGTTTGGGGATGGAAAGTCGTGGATTTAGTGAGTTTGGTATCCAACATCAACTAGAGACTTGACCAAAATGCACTTAAGAATCTGTTGTCTTGATCATAGATAATGGATTGTGAGATCCCAAAGTGTACCCAAACTCGCTCAAAGAAGAGCTTAGCAGTGGTCTCTGTTGTGATACTATTCTTGCATGCCTCCATAATGGCCATCTTAGAGAATCCGTTGATGACCACGAAAACGCAGTCACTGTCATGCTTAGTAGAAGGAAGGCCAGACATCTAATCCATGGAGATGGATTCCCAAGGTCGACTAGGAGTAGTGTTATAGAAATTTTTGGGCACTGCAACCCCAATCATAAATGTCCATAAACCAAGGGATCTTAAGTCCCTAAAAGTGTTGTTCCAACCTCTAAAAGAACAAGGTCAACTGATTACATATTCTCACAGAAGTTCTCCATGAAAAACTACTCAGAACTGGTCAAAACTGGGCCATCTCACCTGCTCCATGGTCAAAGTGCGTTGCATCCCACCTAAATATACACGGGAGGTGTGATGCATACTGAAAATCCCTTCTATGGGGTGCGATGGGCGAGAGTGGACAAATGGCAGGGTCAATCTGCAAGGTGGAGGATCATGGAATCTTCCAGAAACTTCTCCTGTGACACTTGCCTCTCTGCATTTGCCTAGGGATGAGTAAGAGATCATCAATCTCCAAGTGGAATCAAGAACTATCAGAGAGAGGACACTAATCAAATCTCAAAAGCTGACTCACCCCCCTTGCAAACATCTATATATGGATCCCTCATCCCAGAGATCCAGAGGCTGGAATTTTGTATCTTGTAAGGAAGTGTTACTGGTTTCTTGGTGCAACATCATAGTGTTGGGTGATCTAAGCTTTTCATGAGGTGAAGAAGGGCTTTCTTGCTAAGAGGATGATGCTGGGTCAGAACAATTGGTTGTAATCCTCTTTGCTATTCTTGATTATTAATAAAGCTATTCAAGTTTTCCTCGACATTCTTGTATAATTGATGATATATGCATTTGTGTGGTCAATATATATTTGGTCCTATATTGTTTATGATAATAGATCTATGTTCTTGGATAGTGTTATGCTGCTTTGATTCTACAGGTGCTCTTTGAAGCTGGGTAGACGAGGAAGCGAGTGGCAAAGATCTATCAGAAGGGAGAGGAATCAAGCAAGGAACCAAGTGCAAGACAGAGGTTGGTCTCCTTTATTCCCCTCTCATCTATTTCTGATAAAGGAAAACGAAAGTGGTTTTAGTTTATTTGTTTCTAAGGTAGCTACCAGCCTTAGTGGGACTAGCAGCTCTGCATAGACACTAGATTTCCCGATAACAAAATGGTGACTCCGCTGGGGAGCGAATAGATTGTTTGTTTATCTGCATTTGTTTACTTTATAAACTTACAAACGGAGCCTGAAGTCAAGCCAGCTAGCCTTCGAACTGCGTTTGCTATGCAAGTGCAAAGTAGATCAATGTTGCTTCAGTTTATCTCCGGGTTTTGTTTATGAACTGAACAATCGATTTACAAGCTCCCTAATTTCCCTTGTGGTGGCTCTGGTAACCTCCTTAGATCTACCCCTGTGATTTATTTACTGATTACCACTTGCTCGGCCTAAATCCCTGAACTAAACTGCAAACTGTGACCCGGAACCCAATTGAAGTCTCGTCCTTGGACCATCGCACTGTCTCTTCTTTGGATTCTGGATGCATCGCACTTCCCAAGTGTAGTAGGTGTGTTGCATCTCATTTTCCCTATGTTACAGGTGCGCTGATCAGACAAGGCCTCTTCTGCTCTTAGATTTTGGTTTCTGTGTTCACTCTTTTCAGCTCTATTCAGGAGTTTCGCTGTGTGTAGTCAGTATACCTCTGTTGAAACCCCTTTCCTTGCCATTATTCCGCCTCCATTGTGCAATGAACTATAAATTTTTTTATGTATTGTGATCCATTTTCAGTTCTCTTTACAAAGAAGTAGCGTAATTGAACTGTCATTTCTTGATTTGAAAGTGTCACCAGTGTCGTTTCCAGTCATAGAAGAGAATCTGATTGTTCTTGATAGTCGATTACACTGTTACTCTTGTATTTGATTTGAATTAGTAGTTTTTCAAGTGTCGAAAGCAAGTTTTCAATTCCAAATCGCAAAGTGTCGTCATTGTCTTCATTTTGTCTTGAAAAGAAACTTGTTAGTAATGTCGCTTTGAAAAATAATTCAGATTTGTGCTTAGCTTTCTTTTTATCATTCACACATTAAGAAGGCTGAAAACAAATACATGCATGTGCATTTGCATTTAGACTGTTTGTTGGTTTGATTTAGGACAATGCGTATAGTGTGTGCTCTCTGCTCTATGTTGAAAGAATATCATCTCTCTTTCCTTAGTAGCTACGATTTTCATTGCAAAAAGAAGATTAAATGATTGTTTATCATCTTAGATTGCATTTTAGGAATTGTATATCTACATCACGCGGTGAACTTGAAAGGAAAATTTCTTAAGCAAGATCAACTATAAAATAAATTTAATGAATCTAAAAACGTTTTGGAACCTAACGCACAACATTTAGAAGTCTAGGATAGAGACGTATTCCAGCATCGTAAAGCCTAGTAACTGTTGTTTTCATTGCTAGTTGGGTGATTCCTCCACTTTGAGACGATAAGTGCCAGTACAGACTTGTGCTCCCACGTACCGTCAAGTATATATTGGGAGACCACAATAGGCTTTATCCTTTATCCATAGGAAGCCGTGTCTGCCGCCCTATCGATCGCAATGCACTAAACATAGTATTCGGGAAGATTGACTACCGTACCGTAAAAAGTATTCTACAGTTTTGCGATTGGTTTGGTAATCCCTTTGTCTAGATTTCCAGAGCAGTCTCTTTCGTTCCTTTTCAGACTCCTTAAAGGAAAAGGTCCATCTGAGCACTTGTCACTTCAAGCTCATTAAAAATCGAAGACGACTAGAGTCATCTTTTGTTTTTTCTCAACTCTTAAAAATTGAAAAAACAAGTTGTGTCAAAGCGTCTCAAATTTATTTTAATCAGAATAAATATCACCTTTCCTACGTTGGTCTTAGGTTGAGAAAAATGGAGTCCACCAACCAAGGAGTTCCCCTTGGGGGAAATCCTAGTCCTTTCTCCTCTTGGGGAGATGTTGGTGCGCCCCATATGGCCACATTGTTGCTTCCAGGATTGACAATCGGCTTGCCCATATAGCTCTTCTCAACCTCTGTCGTTCAGAACACCCGGATTCCTGAACAATCAAGTCAGCAACTAAACGATACCAGAGTTACCCCCCAACCTTCTACTTCGTCCAATTCTTCCTCTCCTCCTTCCTCTTCGCTTGATGAAGCTTGTAAAGCCAAAAATCAAGTAATCGAGAAGAAGAAGGAGAAGAAGAAGAAGAAAGAGAAGAAGAAGAAGGAGCCAAAGGCGAAAAGGGGCAACCAAGCATCGTCTAGCGAAAATCCACACACTACACCGTCTAGGCCTAAATCGCCATGTGTCATTTGCAAAGGAGACAACTATCATCGAGATTTTCCTTGCATCCCTCGAATCTGAAGGGACTAGTCTCCTCGTTTGCACAATCCGGTGTCATCAACCTCTAATGATCATGTTGAAAATACACCGTTGACTAGTGAAAGTGAAGCCCCTGAACAAAAAGGAAAATGTGAATTTCCTTGTAAACTGTGTGAAGGCGATCACGCCGTCCACTGTTGTCCCTTCTTAGACGAGGCTAAAAGAGTTTTGGACGACCGTCCGGTTTCATCGTTACGACTTCCTCCTGGATATAAGAAACTCTTGCTGAGTCCGTCACTAGTTGAAAATCCGGCTGACACGCCATTGTGGTCAGCCGAAGCATCTATCATTGAAGATAAACCATCTGAATCTACACCAAACGAAAGTCAAAAGGTCGAGGCGGAAGTTGACCCAGTCTTGCCTTCAGAGGATCCATCTTCAGATGATACAGTCACCGGAGAGAACAAGAACAACACCGTCCAAATTCTCTTCGTAAGCACAGACTCCAATGAACATGGGGGCAGTCTACCCGTTCCTTTATCGCAGGAAGGAAGTTCGTCAGAGTCATATCCGGTCATCTATTTGGTCCCACCTCCAAGCAACCTAGTTGTTTCCTTCGATTGGAATCTACTAGGCAGACCCCGCTTACCGGCTAGTGTACCATTTCGAGTCATTGCTCAAATATACAGAATGGTCATGGCTGGTACCATCATAGATGAAGGGGCTTCTGTGAGTATCCTTTCCTCAACTGCTTGGAAAGCGTTTGGTTCGCCACTGCTTTTGCTTGAAATGAGAAATCTAACAGGCTTTGACAAAGGAACCAGTCGACCGTTAGGGATCCTTCCCAATGTGTCGATAACATTGAGAAGGAAAACCGTTCACATGAACGCAATGGTAGTCTAAGGACCCATGGATTATAATCTACTCCTTGGACGTCGCTATATTTATTTATGGGAGCCACTGTCTCCTCACTCTTTAGAGTAATGTGTTTTTCGCAAAAACGAAGAGTGGTCAAGCTCGTAGACCATCTTTCATTCCCTGGTTCACACATAGCAAATATTCAGATACCATCCCTGAATGGTCTTTTCACGCAAGGAATGTCTCATCAATCCACAGTCCGTCCTCCAGATGAGCGCGAGTGATTCGGAGGACATGACTGAAACCCAGGGGGCATGCACCCTGGCCTGTTTCGACAGGAAAACCTTGGGTATAGGGTAGGTTTCCGCAAAGGATATATGACTGGTTGACACACCCGTCCATTTAGGAGAATGGGGTTAGACTGGAATAAGATACCTCTGTTAAAAGGTAGGCCTTTCCCAATAAAACAAATGTTTTGTCTGCAAATTGAGGGGTAACCTGGAAATTCTACTTCACTATACCTGGGGGCATGCAAACCTTTTGGCATGCAAGCGAAGAGCGACCATTTATTTTTTAAATTTGTAGGTCCTCTAACCCTTTAAACTTGTAGGATTGGTCGTTTCCTAACTTGCATAAAGAAAGGATGCGGGGCAAAGCTTTGAAAAAATGCCATTTTTAAATGAGACATCCTTATTATACGACTGGATCGAGCAGTTTTAACGTCGAATTCAAGCTCGTTAAAAAATAAACATAAGTAATGAGCAAATGTTCCCCCAAAGTTTAAGCTCATTAAAAAATGAACCATTTTCCTGTAAATAACCACCGTGAATGTATTATCATCAGCCTTTGAAGCCTTGGTCGTGTTCTCATCATCACCTCCACTTTGTTTTGGCCGATCATTCACCTCCATTTGATTGTTTACCCTTTTTGAGGAACAGCTGCGAAGAGTGATCCTGTTAGCCATCCTTGTGACACTGCTGTGATTGGAAAATTCCAAACCTTACATGGAATTAGCTGCTACCCGAATTTATCACTCGTTCCTCAAAAAACGAGTCTCCTTTAAGCTCTTTTCAACTGACTCGTAAAATATGAAAAGATTGTCGAGCAATTGGCCTCTCCAGCTCATTAAAGTGACCGGAAGTGCTATCCCTCCTTTAGATTTTAATCTTTTTGTACTTGAGGGATTATTACACAAAAAGATTGAGCGCTTGTCTTGTTCGGCTCGTTAAAAGTACCGAAAATTCATCCCTTTTGTATTGTTTTATACTTTTTCGGACTCAAGGGATTATGTGACGAAAAAGGATTATTAGAGTTTTCTTTACGTCCCTTTTTCAGACTCTCTAAAATTGAAAAGGACCAAGTTATCCTTGTCGTTAAACTCGTTAAAACCGAATAGCGACAAACTTGTCCATACAGACAAGAACGAGTTTCACTATCGCTAGGCTCGTTAAAACATAGCGATGGGTTTGCTCGAAGGGAAAATTATAGAACAAGCATATGTTATCCTCCTCAAGCTTGACAAAAATAAAGAGGTACTGGTCAGCAATGACTGGGGAAAAATTGGGAAGAAAACTTGAAGAAACTTTATTGGTAGCAAGTCACTCTTGAACATGACACTTTCACTCCGCATCCGAGTCGGGTTGGGTTGTTCCGTTCACTGGTCATATCACCATGGGTCCATAACACCATCCATATTTGGGGTTAACGCTATCAATCCATCATGTCAGTGTCGCCGATATGTTCAAGAGAAGTAGCTCAGAGAATTCACCTGTGTCTCATCCACTGCAATACATTTACACTCCATCCTTTCATGACTGCCACCCTGAACCTTATATCATCAGATCGTTTTCACCTCCATTAAAATCATTTGCTCTGTTCTGTGTCATTGATGTGGGATTCACTAAGGCCCTCCTATGACGGATCACTTCTTGTCGACATCAGCTCATTATCCAAGAAGTCGATCTAGGAACAACCCTTTCAGTACTTTGAAGCTTGCATGCCTCAATGGCAAGTTTCTCACTTCCGGCGACAGGTTTACATCAATGGCCTTTGACCGAAAGATTTTGCGTGGTGTTTGACGCCAAGTCCCTTATTCACACCATGTGAATTGTACTGTAGTACCTTGAGGGTCATCATCATTATCGGTGATTCCTCTCGTGCCTGTTAACAGCTTACATCATCGGCTGGTAATCAGGCGATGTCTTTCCATGTTCGACTCCAGAATATCTCTCACATGGATCGACTTGTACTTTGAGTGAAGATCGAATGAGATTGAAGACCCCAGGTCTAGTTTCATCCATCCGGGCTGTGATATATATTCAGGAAAATAAAGACATCAAATGTACATCATTACTGAACAGACAATCATCCAATCCAAGGAATGATGGCTCTACCAGGATCATCAGTCTACACTTAGACGATTGTCTGTCTTATGTACATGAAAATGAATTTATAAAGCTGAGCATGGGGATGCCCGCCTCAGCTAGATCATGAAAACATTATGAAGATAATGTATTGTATTGTATCTTATTACAGGTCACCTTCCAGCTTGAAAAAACTTCAGATCCTCATGATAAAGCATTTCACCTGACATCAACAGACTAACGACCTCATGATTTAGGGGGCAACTGTTATAGACATTTTTGGGCACTGCAACCCCAATCATAAATGTCCATAAACCAAGGGCTCTTAAGTCCCTAAAAGTGTTGTTCCAACCTCTAAAAGAACAAGGTCAACTGATTACATCTTCTCCCAGAAGTTCTCCATGAAAAACTACTCAGAACTGATCAAAACTGGGCCATCTCACCTGCTCCATGGTCAAAGTACGCTGCATCCCACCTAAATACACATGGGAAGTGCGATGCATACTGAAAAGCCCTTCTATGGGGTGCGATGGGCGAGAGTGGAAAAATGGCAGGGTCAATCTGCAAGGTGGAGGATCATGGAATCTTCCAGAAACTTCTCCTGTGACACTTGCCTCTCTGCATTCGCCCAGGGATGAGTAAGAGATCATCAATCTCTAAGTGGAATCAAGAACTATCAGAGAGAGGACACTAATCAAATCTCAAAAGCTGATTCAGCCCCCCTTGCAAACATCTATATATGGATCCCTCATCCCAGAGATCCAGAGGCTGGAATTTTGTATCTTGTAAGGAAGTGTTGCTGGTTTCTTGGTGCAACATCATAGTGTTGGGTGATCTAAGCTTTTCATGAGGTGAAGAAGGGCTTTCTTGCTGAGAGGATGATGATGGGTCAGAACAATTGGTTGTAATCCTCTTTGCTATTCTTGATTATTAATAAATCTATTCAAGTTTTCCTCCACATTCTTGTATGATTGATGATATATGCATTTGTGTGGTCAATATATATCTAGTCCTATATTGTTTATGATAATAGATCTATGTTCTTGGATAGTGTTATGCTGCTTTGATTCTACAGGTTCTCTTTGAAGCTGGGTAGACGAGGAAGCGAGTGGCAAAGATCTATCAGAAGGGAGAGGAATCAAGCAAGGAACCAAGTGCAAGATAGGGGTTGGTCTCCTTTATTCCCCTCTCATCTATTTCTCATAAAGGAAAATGAAATTGGTTTTAGTTTGTTTGTTTCTAAGGTAGCTACCAGCCTTAGTGGAACTAGTAGCTCTGCATAGACACTAGATTTCTTGATAACAAGTAGGCAGAGGAGTATATAGGCCTTGCTTCTTGATGGTTGGTTTGGCAATGTCACAGGTAGTGCAGGATTTAATGTACCTCCTGATCCGAGATGGATACTAAATCAAGAAGAAAAGGTATTACAAACTCATGTGCAGGAATGCCTATATTATTTAGTGCAACAGATCGAAAAGATTGCGAATAACATAGACAATGAACAGTTATAAAACATAAAACACACACATCAACACAGTCAAAATAATAAAGGAGTTCACCAGACCCCCTGGCTACGTCTCCTGGTCCAGTTTTCAGTGTCGACCTCTATATTATGTCTTCAAGAACAAATTATTACAAGAGTGAGCTCAAAAACAGAGTCTCAACCAACAGTGACATCAAAGAGGGATCTGCTCGAAAACCTCGAGTCTAAAAGAGTGCACAGACTCTCCCTCTGTCCTGTTCCTCTATTCAATCTGCCTCGATCTGACTGACTGACTGTCTTTCTGCCACTGTCTTCAACTGACTTCTCTTCTTCTGTTCTGCCATTGGATGGCTTTTAAGCCCTTCGATGCTGTCTGTTCGCCTCCATTTCGGGCTCTCTGGCTCCCAACCGTTGTCCCTTCATCTCTCTGCTGAGCATTTAAACAATCATTGCAAAATGCTTAAGGCATTGAGGCCACCTGTTTACAAACGGAAGGATATTTGGGCGTGGGTGAAACCGACTATTCGGCCTTCCTCCAGAAAAAATCCCCAAAGGAATACATATTTGGTTCATATGAAGTAATAACGCAAATACATTGAAAAACATAGAAAACCTCGAAAAAAAGATTATTATCGGAACTCAAATTCTATAAAGCTACATCTATAAACCCTTTCGGGTTCGACTTTATCGCATGTCGCATTGGCCCTTTGTATTTGATTCACCGATCATCGATCGACGCTATCAGCCCATCGCATATCGCATGGTCGCGAGTCTTGGTCCCTTCCCTTTGGAAATCTATGATGCGATAACTATCGCCGATCACTATCGCACATCGGTTCGTCGCATTGCTTTGGGTCATTTCCCTTTGTTGTGTTGCGATGTGATAAGTTGAAAATCGCATATCGTATGGTCTTCGGGCCTGCGGGTTAAGTCCTCCCCTTTGGAATCTGCGATGCGATAAACGTCATCTCCGCCGTTGATCTGCGTGCTCGATCAACGGTCCACGTTAAGTCGCTGGATCGCGATCGCAATTTCCATAACGCTGCCTCCGATACACTCCGTTGGCCTGCTTCGATGCGATATCGTCGATTCAATCCGGTCCATTGATCTAGCTGATCCGATGGCTCCGGTGCAATGAGACTTCACTCTTTGTTTAACTCTATTTTCCACCACTCCTTTAATGTTTCTTTGCGATACTCTGTTTCCGATATTTGAAGACTTAGAGGTTTCAAAATCCATTTTGGATCACGCCTTCCCACTGAAAAGCTTTTGGAACACCAAAAGTTGGTTTTAGCATTCGAGCAAATGAGGATACTGCTCCTTCACTTGTCCAATTTCTATCCATCATGCTTTGATTGGATTTGAACCTTTGAGTCCCACTCTCAGGTACTCAACATCCCCTTAACACATAGTTCTTACCTTCCTATCCAAAATTATGTCCTCCTGTAACTCATTGAGATACTCAGGCAACAAATCCCTAATAGAAGGCAACTAACTTTGCTCTTTAGGATCTTCAATCAATGAAGGTTCATAAAATCTCAAGTTTTCTACATTAACGACTGAATAGATCTGCATATAAGCTGGCATATCCAGGTGAAAAGCATTTTCACCAATTTTATCAAGTATCTTGAAAGGTCCATACCTTATTGGTTTTAGCTTCTTACCTTCACCTTGCATTTGTCTTTGCTTATGTACAGCCAGACTGGATCACCAACTTGAAAACTTTTCTCAACTCGATGCTTGTCATGTCTTGCCTTATACTTGGCTTGAATTCTTTCCAGCTATTCCTATACTGCTTGGTGAATTTCCTAGATTTGTTCAATGAGCTTGGTTGCTTTGTCCACGTCACTGTGTCCATCAACTGCTATGTCTTTACCAAAGAAAAAATCCAAGGGAGACTTTGGTATAAAACCAAAACAAGTCTCAAAAGGAGATCTCTGAGTAGAAGAGTGCTTGGCACAGTTGTAAGCATGCTGCACATAACACAAATGCTCATCCCAAAGCTTGGGATGCTTGCTGCAATAGCCTCTGAGAAACTGGATCACTGTCCTGTTGACCACTTCTGTCTGACCATCTGTTTGTGGATGAAATGTTGTGCTCTTCTTCAACCTGGTGTCCATCAACTCCCATAGATTTGACCAAAACTTCCCAACAAATCGAGAATCTCAATCAGATACAATAGAAGTGGGTAACCCAAAATGAACCCATACATTTTGAAAGAACAACTTTTTTGTTTGTTCAGCTGTAACCTGCTTGTTACATGGTATCAAAATACACATTTTATTGAACCTATCCACAACAACATACAAATAATCATGACCTTTCCTAGATTTTGGAAATCCCCCAAAAAAATCCATGGAAACACTTTCCCAAGGACGAGAAGGAATTAGAAGTGGAGTGTACAAGCCTAATTTCTGATTATTGGGCTTGCTTGTAGCACACATAGTACACTCTTTGATATATCTAGAAACTGTCTCATGCATTCATGGTCAATAACAAAACCTTTGCAATTGTGCAACTGTTTTACTTACACCAAAATGACCTGATATGAGAGAAGTATGTGCTTCTCGAATTATGTTAACTCTTTCAGTTTGTGGAATGCATAACTTTCCGAAATGATATAAGAGTTGGTCCTTTACATAATAATCCAATTCTTCTACTTGCTTGCCATGACTTAAAGTTGCATAGACATCTTTAAAATTTACATCTTGAGCATATTGTTCAATGTAACTTTCATGCATTACTGAGTTATGCTTAAGTATAGTGGATGCATTTATGATTGATCTTGATAACATGTCTGCAACCTTATTGTGTATGCCCTTCTTATATCTGATAACAAGATGAAATTGCTGTAGAAAACCCATCCACCTATAATGTCTTGATTGTTGCAATTTAGTTTGTGAGTGCAAATATTGAAGTGGTTGATGATTTGTATGTATGATTGTTTCTTTACCCATTAGGTAATTTTTCCACTTTTTCACACTTTTTACTAATGCATACAATTCTTTATCATATGTGGGATAATTAACTACTGCAGAAGTAAATGTCTCAGAATGATAGCGTATGGGTTTTCCGTGTTGCATCAAAATTGCTCCCATGGCATAGTCACTGGCATCTGTCTCAATCTCAAATGGATGTTGAAGATTTGGCAGCGCTAGTACTAGTGCTGTACTGATTTTTTCTTTTAAGGTGTCGAAGGCTTTCTGTTGTTTTCCTCCCCACTTAAACACCTGTTTCAATCCTATTAAAGCATGTAATGGAGCCACAATCAAAGAAAAGTTAGCAATAAACTTTCTTCAGTATTGTGTTGCCCCTAGGAAACTCCTAACCTCTGTAGCAGATTTGGGTTTAGCCCAGTTCACAATGACTTCAACCTTAGAGGGATCTATATTCAATTCACCACCCCCTACAATATGACCCAAATAATTTAAAAATGTTTTGCCAAATTCACATTTTGACAGTTTTACATAGAGAATTTCTCTTTTTAAAACATCTAAACTCTGCTTTACATGCTTTACATGGTCTTCCCATGTCTTACTAAAAACAAGAATGTCATCTAAATAAACAATTACAAAGTCATGAATAAATGGTTTGAGTACATCATTCATAACTCTCATAAATGTAGCAGGAGCATTAGTTAAGCCAAAAGGCATAACTAACCATTCATAAAGTCCTTTCTTTGTCTTGAAAGCAGTCTTCCACGCATCCTGTTCTGCAACTCTGACCTGATGATAATCACTTCGCAAGTCTAACTTAGAAAAGTAAACTGCTTCTTTCAATTGATCTAATAAATCATCAATATGAGGAAGAGGATAACGACTCTTGATCGTTATTTTATTTAGTGCTCTATAATCAATGCACATTCTCCACGAACCATCATTCTTTCTCACCAGTACGATTGGAGATCCACATGGTGATGTGCTTGGTCGTATAAACCCTTTATCGAGCAACTCCTGCACCTGCTTCTTTATCTCTACATTCTCTAAAGCTGATAACCTGTACATTCTGATGTTAGGTAATGGAGCATCTCGCTGCAAATAAATATCATGTACTATTTATCGCTTGGGTGGTAGAACTTTTGGTTCTTGAAATAGAACATCATACTCTGAAACAACCTTAACTAAATCAACTTTTTGTTTAGAATCACAGCCTTCAAATGCATTGGATTTTTCAGGATCCTTTGCCTTTACAACCATTAGTAAAAATTGCTTACTTGAATTCACAATTCTTTTCATCTGTCCTGAGTTTATGAGAGAATAGTTACCTTTGAGTTTATGAGCTCTTACAATGTATTCTATTCCATTTTTAGTGAGTTGATACTTATTCTCAGCTCTATAGAAAATAGCTTTCCTATCATACAAGTATGGACTTCTCAAAACAATACCACATATATCCAATGGAACTATATCTAACTCAACCTCATCTACAAATGTTGATCCAATAGCAAATCTAAGTTTACATTGTCTCGTTACTTGTAGCTTTGTTTTATCACACACCCAACCTAATGAATATGGCTTCTCATGAGGTTTTGTTTGTAACCCCAACTTCTTTACAATTATTTCAGAAATCAAATTTACTTGTGATCCACTATCAAACAAAGTATTAATCTTATTGTGCTTGGAAATTACTCTAATATGAAAAAGCTCATTTCTTTCCCTCTCATTATTTTCATTATCAACAGATTGTGCAGAATTACTTGTGGATGCTTCAGAATATTTACCTTTAATACCTATGGCTATAACTGTTGTTTCATCGCTTGAATCTGATCCCAAGTCCTGCTGAATAGCAGCAACATTCTTTTTCTCCTTTCCACCGAACTGCTTAGGTTTCCATTCTGGATGCAAAGACCAGCAGTGTGCCTCATCGTGTCCTTCTTTCTGACAATGAGTACATGAAGGCTTATCCTTCTTTACAGTGTTTGCTTTCCTCTCCTTCCATTTCAGTTTCTTCTTTTCCTTGCTCTTGCGTACAGAATATTTAGATGATCCCCCAACCTCTGAGTTTACATTCTTACCTATAGCTTCTAGATGTGTGGCTTGAACTGATACATCATCTAAGCTAGTGGGATTAAACATGAGAATAGTATGCTTTAAATAGCTATGAAGACCACTTATATACTTCAATAAAGTCTCAGGTGAGTCTAATGATATACCTAGAGTTAAAGCTCTCTTTCTGAATTCATGAGTATAACTCTATACACATTGACCCTTCAATTGACGAAGAGTTTGCCAACTCATCATTGCCTGCTGCATGTAAGCTAAAGGATAGAATTGCTTTTTGATAGAAGAAACAAATTCATTCCAGGTAGAAATGATTTTACCATGTTTTTGCAGATTAGCTTGTGTCTTGCCTTCCCACCATACTAGTGCAGTTCCTCCAAGTCGAAGGCTAGCCAGCTAAATCTTCTTCCTTTCTGAATCAACGTTCTGTACCCTACAATATACATCAATTTGTCTTATCCAATTATCTAGCTTTTCCCCATTGAGTTCTCCATCATAAATTGGAAAATCAAACTTCACATCTACTTTGATTAAGGAAGTTTTCTTCTTCTTCTTAGAAGAGCTAGTGTTATGCGAAGAAGATGATGAGGATGATGAAGGTGATGATGGAGGAGATGGTGGAGGAGGAATTTCGCCTTTCCTTCTGCCTTCTGGAGGGGCAACTAGAAAAGGTTCCTCTGCTCCTTTGTCTGGTTTAGGTGTTGAAGTGCTTTCACCTCGACCCTTCTTAAAGTCTAGATACATCTCTTCCACCATGGCTTGAAGTGTCTTAAAGCTTTCTATAAATTAAGATTCTGATCCCAATGGAGCTTCTTCTACCATTATCCAGCACAAGCTTGTCTAACATTAACAAAATCAAAACCAAATGCTCTGATACCACTTGATCCGAAATGGATACTAAATCAAGAAGAAAAGGTATTACAGACTCATGTGCAGGAATGCCTATATTATTTAGTGCAATGGATCGAAAAGATTGCGAATAACATAGACAATGAACAATTATAAAACATAAAACGCACACATTAGCACAGTCAAAATAATAAAGGAGTTCACCAGACTCCTTGGCTATGTCTCCTAGTCCAAATTTCAGTGTCAACCTCTATATTATATCTTCAAAAACAGATTATTACAAGAGTGAGCTCAAAAACAAAGTCTCAATCAATAGTGACATCAAAGAGGGATTTGCTCGAAATCCTCAAGTCTAAAAGAGTGCACAGTCTCTCCCTCTGTCCTGTTCCTCTATTCAATCTGCCTCGATCTGATTGACTGACTATCTTTATGTGACAGTCTTCAATTGACTTCTCTTCTTCTGTTCTGCCATTGGATGGATTTTAATCCCTTCAGTGTTGTTTGTTCACCTCCATTGCGGGCTCTTTGGCTCCCAACCGCTGTCCCTTCATCTCTCTGCTGAGTGTTTAAACAATCATTGCAAAACGCTTAAGGCAATGAGGCCACCTATTTACAAATGGAAGGATCTTTGGGCGCGAGTGAAACAGACCGTCTGGCCTTCCTCCAACACAAATCCCCGAAGGAATACATATTTGGTTCATATGTGGGAATAATGGAAATACATTGAAAAACATAGAAAACCCTGACAAAAAGCTTATTATCGGCTCTCAAATTATATAAAAGCGCATCTATAAACCCTTTCGGGTTCGGCTTTATCACATGTCGCATTGGCCCTTTGTATTTGATTCATCGATCACCGGTCGGCACTATCATCCCATTGCATATCGCATATCACATGGTCGTGGGTCTTGGTCCCTTCCCTTTGGAAATTTGTGATGTGATAACTATCGTCGATCACTATGGCACATCGGTCCGCCGCATTGCTTCAGGTCATTTCCCTTTATTGTGTTGTGATGCGATAAGTCGCAAATCGCATATCACATGGTCTTCTGGCTTGCAGGTTAAGTCCTCCCCTTTGGGAATTTGCGATGCGATAAAAATTCATCTTCGCCATTGATCTGCGCACTCGATCAACGGTCTATGTTAAGTCGCTGGATCGCGATCACAATTTCCATAAGGCTGCCTTCGATACACTCTGCTGGCTTGCTCCGAAGTGATATCGCCGATTCAATCCAGTCTTTTGATCTAGCCAATCCGACAACTCTAGTGCAACGAGACTTCATTCTTTGTTTAACTTCGTTTTCCTCCATTCCTTCAATGTTTCTTTGCGACACTCTGTTTCCGATATTTGAAGACTTAGAGGTTTCAAGATCCATTTTGGATCATCTCCCAACATCCCGACGAAGTTTCGGCCAATAAAAGTAATTCTCCAGTACTGCCACTATTTTCTCTACTTCGAAATGTCCAGCGACCTGACTGTAGTGCGCCTCCCAAATCATATTGGCACACTTGCTTGAAGGAACACATATGTGTCCCAGATGGCATAACAGTGCATCCTGGAGGTGAAAAATTGGAACTTTCTTACCTTCCAGGAGTGTCTAGTATGTGTTGCTAAATTCTGGATCGCTCTCATAAATATGCAGCCACCCCAAAGTCTCGTGCCCATAGGAGTCAAGCACAGTGATCAACGTCGTGACTGGTGGTCGGCTGAGTTACTATGAAACATTATTGGTGTTGCCCTTATTGTACTTAATGTTAAAATGGAATTGTTGTAGGTATGTGGGTCATTTTTGATGGTAATCATTCTGCAACTTCCCTTGTGTATGTATGAACTATAGGGGTCGGTGGTCTGTGTGGATGGTTGTTTCCTTCCCTATAATGTAATGCTTATATTGATGATAGGCCTACACAATGGAATACATTTCTTTGTCATAATTGGGATACTTTCAGACTATGTCTGAAAGTATCTCATTGTGGTAAGCCATTGGATTCCCCTAATGAGTAAGAACTGCACCAATAACATAGTCAGAGGCGTTTGTCTCAATCTCAAATGGATGTTGCAAGTTTGGTAATGTGAGCACTAGTGCAGAGAAGATGTGATGCTTCAACTCGGCAAACGCATTTTGTTGGGTTTCAGACCAAAAATACTTTGCTTTCGCTCCGCCCTTGGTGACTTGACTTAAAGGTCAGGTGATATGAGAGAACCCCAACATGAACTTATGGTAGAAATTGGAAAGACCCAGAAAGTTGCGGAGCTCTGTTAGAGTGGTTGGGGCTGGCCAATCCCAAATTACTTGTATATTGGTTGGGTCCACATGCACACCCTACTCATCAATGATGTACCCTAGATATTGAACTTGGGTCATGCCAAAAGTGCATTTCTTTAAATTGGCACACAACTTGTGTTGTCGCAAGGTTTGAAGGACTTTTTGAATATGGTGGAGGTGCTCTTCCCAACTTTGGCTAAAGATAAATATGTCATCTAAATACACCACCACGAATGCATTGGTGAAGGGTCACAAGATGTCATCCATAAATCTCATGAATATTGAGGGGCATTCATCAACCCGAAATGCATAACCAACCATTCAAAAAGGCCCTCCTTGGATTTGAAGGCAGTCTTCCACACATCGAATGGTTTGATAGGCACCTGGTGATAAACATACTTCAAGTCAATATTGCTGAAAAAATTGGCCCCTTGATCTGGCCCAGAAGGTCATCAATCCATGGGATTGGGTACCTATTTCGAACAGTGATCTTGTTCAACGCCCAATATTCAATACAAAGTCTCTAGGTCTCGTCCTTCTTTTGTACCAATACAATCGAACTCCCACAAGGTGATGGGCTTGGCCTGATGTGCCCTTTCTGCAACAACTCTTGAATCTGCCTCTTGATCTCATCTTTCTCCAGAATAGAGCGTCGATAAATCGATCCATTGGGTAGCAGCGCACCTGAGGTCAGATCTTTGGAGTGCTTGAATTGATAGTGCATAGTCACCCCTGTAGGTGAGGCAAAAATGTCCCTATACTCTTCCACGACCTTGTCCATTTGTTGTTGTTGTGAGGAGGAGCCATGTCTGGAAGTCGTGGCCACAACCTTCTTCTTTCCCTAAGGGCGAATCATAAGGAAAACAAATTTCTTGGTCTAGTAAATGATGTTACTGCATTGCTTTGCAGTGATCAAAGAGATGGTAGAAGGTAGGGATACTTTCGGTATCTTGTACAACTTATTGCCCGGAGTAATAATCACAGAGCGACGTCTAGACTCATATACAACATGAGTTTGGTGCTCTTCCCAACTCTGGCTGAAGATCAAGATGTCATCTAAATACACCACCATGAATGCATTGGTGAAGGGTTGCAAGATGTCATCTATAAATCTCATGAAGATTGAGGGGCATTCATCAACCCGAAAGGCATAACCAACCATTCGAAAAGGCCCTCCTTGGATTTGAAGGCAGTCTTCCACACATCGGAGGGTTCGATAGGCACCTAGTGATAAACAAACTTCAAGTCAATATTGCTGAAAAACTTGGTCCCTTAAGCTGGTCCAGAAGGTCATCAATCCATGGGATTGGGTACCTATTTCGGATAGTGATCTTATTCAGCGCCTGATAGTCAATACAAAGTCTCTAGGTCTCGTCCTTCTTCTGTACCAATACAGTCGAACTCCCACTGGGTGATGAGCTTGGCTTGATGTGCCCTTTCTACAATAACTCTTGAATCTGCCTCTTGATCTCATCTTTCTCCATAACAGAGCATCAATAGATCATTCCATTGGGTAGCGGCGTGCTTGAGGTCAGATCTATGGAGTGATTGACCTGACAGTGCATAGGTACCCCTGTACGTGAGGCGAAAATGTACTTATACTCTTCCACGACCTTGTCCATTTGTTGTTGTTGTGTGGAGGAGCCATGTCTGGAAGTCGTGGCCACAACATTCTTCTTTCCCTAAGGGTGAATCATAAGGAAAACAAATTTCCTGGTCTGGTAGATGATGTTACTTCATTTCTTTGCAGTGATCAAAGAGATGGCAGTAGGCGGGGATACTTCCGGTATCCTGTACAACTTATTGCCCAAAGTAATAATCTCAGAGCGAGGTCTAGACTCATATACAACATGAAGCTTCCACATGTATGGTTTTCCTAATAATAAATCACAAACTTCAAGAGGAGAAACATCACACAATACCTCATCCATGAAGGGCTTGATGCTGTAGGGAAGGCGACACTACTGACTGATGCAGATATCGCGTCCTTGGTGAAGCCACCCAATGGTGTATGGTTGTAGGTGTGTTGTCATCAGTAGGCCCATTCGCTTCACAACCTCTGCTGAAATGAGGTTCTTTTGGCTCCTGTTGTCGAAAATGAACTACATTGGAGAAACTTTCACCCACATATGTGAGTGGAAGAGGCGTTCCCCCTCCTCTAGATCTTCAGGCTCATTCTTCTAGATTTTGGTGGTGGCAATAGTGACACTAGGCTCCGCGTCAATGATTTGCTTCCTTTTTCCATTCCCCTTGTCGGGTCTTGACTCAGAGTTGGAACAAGAGTTTAATTCAAAAGCCTTTAGCTCGACCACTAATGACTTCTTGTCCTAACTCTCACTTGTGTTGTGTGTGAAGCTCTTATGGAACTCACACCATTTTCTGTGTCCTTCTTTGTCTTCGTGGTGTTGTTCTTTTGTTGCGTCTTCGACAGGTTTTCCTGGGATACCCTGCCTTGGCTTTGGAATTTTCTCTGTGGCTTGGGGTCACCTTTTCCTTGCTTCAGATTCACAGATCCAAAGTCTTGTTTCTTCTGTATAAACTTCTGCTCAATCTTGACAATGTATCGGTAAGTCGTGCCGAGTAAGGAGATGTCTAGGAACTCCATCTCATCTTGGATGTACTTGTGTAGACAACTGTGGTACTTGAGTACCAAATGCCGCTCAGAATCCTTGATAGCCAACTTAGTGCGGAGGGTATGGACAATATTTGTGAACTCCGACACATCTTGGTCCCTTCCTTATCGTAGTGTGGTCCACTTTATGTATTTATCTTCATAGCTTTCGACAGGGTAATATTGTTCCTTGATGGCATCTGAAAAAGAATCCCAACTGGGTGTGGCTGAAAACAATGAGGATTCCCTCTCTTCCTTTTGTTCACAGTAGGTTTCCCACCAATCCTGGATGTGTGGGGCAGCTTTGAGAAGTGCAAAAGTAATATTTTCCCGATTGGAAAAGTCATGAATTGAAAAATATCCTTCCAACAGATTCAACCATTTATCTACGTCTTCTGCATCTACTTGGACCTCAAATATGGGAATATTGAAGTTAACTTGTACCCTAAAAGGAGTGGTGCCTCAAAAGTGGCCCCTAGATGAAGATGTGTCACCTGTGGGTAGTTTTCGAAGGATCTAGGCAAATTTATCCATCATCGTGTTCCTCTGTTGCTCGAGGGATTCCACAAGCAATATTTTGAAAGGATCTCCTGCTGCCTTGTCTTTCTTTTCTTCCACCATGGGAGGCCATTGTGGTTTGTGAGGCTGGTCTTGCAAACGTTTAACCAGATCGAGCCCTAACTCCTTATACCCCGACCTCGTTGGGGACATGCAAAGAAAAACAAAGAAAGAAGACCACTATGATAACACTGGTCCAAACTTAAACAAGAATGCAACAAATTATAGATATAACCATAAATATAGAAATGCAGCAGAAATAACATTTTATTTCATTAATATCAGAATACTGAAATATGCTTACAAACATTATGGAAATAAACTAGCTCCGGTGATTGTAGCTTATCTCTGAGAAGAGATGTGGTAGCTACATGCCTCTGAATTGTGTTACAATGAGGCTCCAATGCCTATTTATTATTGAGAAACAATGGAAAACCCTAAACATCTAGAAACCTAAACCTAGGAGATGAAGTGCCAAAATTGTGGGCCCCTTTTGGGTAAATTGATACATCAATTTCCAGAGGTCGTGACTTTGGCATACAATCTCCATTTGGCTATCATAATACCTCGCTTCGAAGATGTCAAAGAGTACACCGAAAGAAAACAAGCAGATTTGTTTGGGGCTTTTCTAATCTCTATGTTTTCCCTAAAAGCGTTGTTTAGGGCCTCAAAATGGCTCCGGAAGTCTATGACCCAAAAAACTGGCGAAAATAGTAAATTGTGCTACAATTAAGGAAACTGAAAAACTGAAAGAGACAGTGTTGGGGGTCCAAGTGGAATAGGAGGGTGGCCACCAATATCCACTTGGATCAAAACATGAGTGAATTAATTTCGAAAGAATCATGTGCATACTCATTGATATCATAAATGCATTACATGTGTCCCAGGGAGCAATGGCATGAGTTTGTTCCCTGTGAAATCCTTAAAGAGAAACTGAAAACCAATAAGATATGTGTTGGAATGCCAAGCGATCTAGAGGAAACTAGACTGTGAATATGAATGACATTGTTGAAAGTGGCAACTTAGGACATGGAAGATGTCGCTTATGTAAGAGATGTAATTATAAAGATTTGGTTTTGTTTCTATTCTCTATTTATAGAACACTAAGGATAGTGTTCCTTTAAGGGGTTTGGGTTTGTAACATCCCTCACATTAACCCTATTTTTGTAATGTAAAATTGTAATGGTATAATGCCAACATGGAGGCCATGGCTAGTTGAGACATTATGTTGAAAACATAAAATAAACGTAAATTTTTATTGGTTGAGATGAAGAAGAGGAAATTGATTGAAAGATTTGAGGAGAGGTTGCTTGTGATGTGCTAAACCTAGGCCATACACACCTTAATTAATTATATTACTTATCACCCAAATGAATTGTGGCCTACAAATACATGAATTAAAGTCTTGATACAAGTTGCCTAAGTGGAGGGTGATTCCCATACTATTCTTTTCCTTTTGGGATGTGATGGAGAGAGGTGTAATGTCTAGATGGTAGGGAGCCAATATGAAAAAATAAGGGAACACATAGGGAAGTGGCGATGTGTGCACATCACAAAGGAAAAACAAGAGCTATCTCATTGGGGTGTTTGTTGTTAAGGCTCTCTTGGCATTTGTGTTTTCCTTCATTTGAATCACATTTCCCCTATTTTATTCCTATACTAACCATTGGGCCTGATCACTGGGAAGGGAGGGAATTGGCTTTTTCTTTATTTTGATTCTAGTGCGAGTGTGCATCTTTATTCTCTTGAAGGACAAAGTGCACTTAAGGCATGTTCAGGGCATTGTGAAGTTGTAGGGCTTAACATGGCAGCGTTGGAGCTGACTTTGAGCCTGTACTATATGATCATGAGTTATATTCTTGTGGTTGTGTTTAAAACCACTGAACCCTTGTATAAACCTATGAGGCTTATGTGAATCTCAATGAATGAATGGACCACTAGATGCCTGTTTTTAAGCTGATGAACCACAAAACTAGTAGACTCCATCTCTTGAGTACTTAACCAATCCATTGGTGTGAATTTATCCTTTGTGCAAACATCCCCTCAGACTATGGATCTAGCATGGAGGTGGTCCACAACAAGAGAAATCGCAGTGTAATTGGCCTATGGTTGGGTGGAGAGTGGAAGTCCCACCTTCAGTTGCTGACAAATATTAACATATTTAAATATGAATATGGCTGATGTTTATCTAATTATGTATGACATATGTTATTGATTGGTGTATGAAGTTGTATGACTCATGAGTGAATTCCTAAAGTTATTGTACGTTCATGGTTGATGACTACTTTATATGTTGTGGTTATATGAATGTTGAGAATAAATAACTCTACTACAAAACTCAGGGATTGTAGGGGAACCTATATGAATATGACTATTTATGTGAGGTCTTTCAATTAACCTGTTATTACAAGTGTTTTAAACTATTTGATATGTTTTTGAATTGAATGGCTCATTGCCATGCCTGTGACTATAGGTTATCTTATAGGTTATGAGTTCATTTATATTTTGTGTGTTAAAATGACTTAGCATCTGGTTAGAGATGATGGTAATTTAGTCTTTGAATAACATGATTTTTCCATGAGGTATGCACACCTACATATTTCTATAACATAGAATTATAACTAACTGAATAGCCTAAATTTAATGCTTAATACACGATCTGCAACTCTCTTGTGAAATCACAGTAAACATGTATGTCTTCCTGTTAATGAATGAAGTAATCCTACCTCACGCTATAAGAAGGAAACTATGTGTTGTATTAGTAAGTGAGGATTTAGTTAGTGTGATGGTTACTTAGTTTAAGAGTGATGAAACAATGCTATGGTTTATGCATATTATATATTGTTGTGATATCTTGGCCTTTACTGACAAAAGTTGGTTTGTAGCTTTCTTATGAAATATGAAATTTGGAGCCATCTATGTCTTTATTATTAATATATGATGTAAGTTAGGTTGGTGCCATTGAATCTCTTATGGTTATGGAATAATACATTTGAATGGAAATTTTCAGAACTTGGTTCTTGTTTCTCGAATTTGGTGTTTTGGGAAGATGTTCTTCCCAAAAGAATTTTAATAAAATTCCTTCAATTGTCCCTCTTACAAGTTTAGGTTGAAAGATGGACATTGTATATGGGACCAGATGACTTCTTAGTAGACTTGTATTCTATTTGGATACATTTATCAACTCCTAATATCATATTGCATCTGGATGTGTGAGAGGGTAAATATCTGGTTGACTACTAGATGCACCCAGAAATCTGGGCATTTGGCTGGTCAAGGTTTGTGCATAGTTTCAAAATGAATTGAATCATAATCAAGCTAGATTTATAAGGAAAGTGTAGTTATCTGGAGTTGGCCCCACTTTGGTGAATATTTGTGTGAGGCCAAATTTCCCTGTAAGTGGATGTGGTATTCAAAATTTGGGATATCTAGTAGTGTTTGAGCTATGCACATATGAAATGTCTCGTATGGGACCAAAGTGAAATATTCTATGGAGTTTGTGTGTAATCTAAAGGTTTGGCAGCCTAGGGTCATGCTAGTAATGGATAAGATGTGCACCTAGGATTTCCCTTGGAATTGGATATAACACAAATTGGTTTCATGATGCGAAGGCAGTTGGGCCCAGTGGGACCTACGTGTTAGAAATGAGGTGGAAATTTCCATGGAGGCCCAATAATGTCCATGTGGGCACCACATTGACATCACAAGTGATGTGGAACTACTCGAGGTGATTTGACAGGGCCACATGGGTCACATGTGGATGCCACATGGCAGTCCCTTGTTGACACGACACTTTTTAATTGGCCAAACTTCAAATGGGCATAACTTTCAATCCGAGAGTCAGATTGAGATAAAATTTATATCACCGAAAAGATATTGATAAGATGAATGTGATAGTAGTATTAGTTTTGTGATTTAAATAAGTTGGAAAAAAATCATTTTCGTAACCCCATATTCATAATAGATCTTGGAGGTTGGGTAACACTTTCCACTTTTTTGGAGGAGTTTAGGTGGTTGGGGAGAGATTGTTACAAAATAATTCAAAAGAGAACAACCCAATTCGAGTGTCATGTGTTATATTCTTTCCACGACTAGCCCCAACAGTTAAATCAGGGTGTAGAGGGGGCGCGAAGGCCCCCCTTTGTTGCGCTGGGCACAGTGGGGGGCAGCAGCCCCCCCTATCAAGGTGTTTGAGGGGGGTGGTAGCCACCCTCTACGGGGTCCGGGGTAGTGCCCTGGGAAATTTTTTTTGGACCCTATATTAGGTGGGCAGACCTACCTATGGTTTTGTGCATGGATTTCACACATGGTTTTGGGCGCGATGGTTTTCAGTCCATGGTATTTTGTAGATTTGGTCAAGGGAACTACGATTATGTTCTAATCCAGGGTTAATGGATTGGGGTTTATGGATGCTTCGACATGTATATGTATGTATTGTAACATTAAAAGGAACATAATGAAAAATGAATCTGGTAGTCCTGTTTTGGGATCTAGGGGAAAATCTTTGTGTATATTTATTTTATGTGTTATTTTCTCACTATTGTTTATTTTATGTTTTTAGAATTCGTATGCAGCTAACTTCTGTATGGGGTTAAAACCTACATTTGGTATCAAAGTTGTTTTGGTTTCAAGGGGATGCCTTTGCTGCTGAGGGGATTTGCTTGGGCCTGTGTTAGACATTGTTCAGAGGGAGATCTACGGGATCGATTCTTGTGGTGAAAGAAGATGGCGAGCAGTGGAAAGATAAAGATCGAGAAATTTAATGGTAAGAGTTTTGAGTTGTGGAAACTCAAGATGGAGGATTTGTTGGTGGATAAAGATCAGTGAATTGCGGTAGATCCAGATACTAAACCAACGACAATGTCGGATGAAGACTGGAAGAAGTTGGATCGAAAGGCAAAAAGCACAATATGATTGTGTGTCTCAGATTTAGTATTGCTGAATGTATCAGGGGAAGCTTCGGTGAAGGCTTTATGGGACAAGTTAGGGACTTTGTACCAATCTAAGTATCTAGTGAATAAATTGTTCCTATGGAAAAAGCTGTATAACCTGAGGATGAAAGATAGAGGCTCGGTGACAGAGCATCTGAACGCATTTAATATTGTGGTAAGCCAGTTATTATATGTTGATATTAAAATTTCAGATGAAGATAAGTGCATCAATTTATTGTGTTCCCTACCAGATTCATGGGATAGTCTGGTTGTTGCAATAGGTAGCAATGCAACTACCTTGCAGTTTGATGAAATAGTCTCATCCTTGCTGATGGAGGAGATGAGACAGAAAAATATGGAGAGCTTGAATGGTGATGCCTTGTCTGTACGAGGACGGTCCCAGAACATAAACACAAATAAGTCCTCGAGTGGGAAATCTAAATCTAGAGGGAGATCTAAATCTCCAGGAAAACTTGTAAAGGTGTGCTGGAAATGCGGAAAGGAAGGGCACTACAAAAGGGACTATAAATCTAAAGCTCTTGAGAAAGGAAAGGGATCTGATGATGCTCCTTTTGTAGAGGCGAAAACCACGTCAGATGAAGGTATGGATGTGTACTTGGCTTCTTCTTCAAGTACACATGTAGATCATGAGGCATGATTGAGTGACTCAAGTGCATCCTTTCACTTCACTCCCCATAGAGAGTGGTTCTACGAGTATGAGAAATATGATGGTGGTGATGTCTTATTAGGGGATGACAGGAAGGATATAATCATTGGTCGCAGAAAAGTCAAGTTGAAGTTGCAAGGTGGAAGGATTAGAACACTTCTGGGTGTTCTACATATTCCTGCATTAACCAAAAATCTGATTTCTGTAAGAAAGATGGATGATGCGGGTGTAAAAACAGTGTTCAAGAAAGATACCTGCAAGATGGTTCGAAGAACACTGGTATTGATGCGGGGAATTCAGATTGGAACTCTGTACAAGCTGCAAGGTAGCAATGTTGTTGATGGGTGCAACAATTTTGTGGTTTGTGAAAGTGGAGCAGAAAATATAGTGGTCTCTGAAGAAAAGACCATGCTATGGCATCAAGGGCTGGACATATTGGAGAGAAGGGCCTTCGAATAATTCATGGTAAAGGTATGGTAGAAGGTATGTCTAGTTGCTCTCTGGATTTTGATTTCTGTGAAAATTGTGTATATGGGAAGCATAATTCGGTGAGTTTCCCCTCTAGTGGTAAGAGGGCGAAACAAATATTAGAGCTTGTGCACAATGATGTGTTTGGACCTTTGTCGGTTCCATCACTGGGTAATTCTGTGTACTATGTACCATTTATAGATGAATTCTCAAGGAATACATGGATACATTTCCTCAAGAAGAAATCTAAAGCCTTTGACAGGTTTAAAGAATTTAAGGCTCTGGTGGAAAAGCAGACATAGAAGAAGATAAAGGTGCTGAGGACAGATAACAATGGAGAGTTTTTCAAGAAGGAATTTGAAGAGTTCTGTAAGAAGTGTGGTATAGCACGGTAGAAGATTACTCCATACACACCCGAGAAAAATGGAGTTGCATAAAGAATGAATAAGATGTTGATGGAAAGGGCAAAAGCATGCTCAGTGGTGTCAGGTTAAGACAAGAATTATGGGCAGAGGCGGTGGAGACTGCATGTTTCCTGGTCAACTGAACACCTTCATCAATGTTGGAGGATAAGAATCCACAAGAGGTATGGACTGGTAAGAAACCTTCTCTTTCACATCTGAGGGTATTTGGATGTGATGCATATGTACATGTTCCAAAAGAGAAAAGAACAAAGTTGGATAGTAAATCCAAAAAGTGCATCTTTATTAGGTATAAGGATGGTTTAAAAGGTTACAAGCTTTGGAACCCAGTAACAAGGAAGGTTGTGTACAACTGAGATGTGGTGTTTAGAGAGGTGAAAGATGTTATTAAACATGAAGTCCTACCAAAGGCACATCAGAAGATAGAGTTTGAGCTAAAGGAGGAAGAATTAGACTCTACATCAGAAGAGGAATCAAAATATGAAGAGCCACAAACTCCGGTTGTGAGAAGATCAGTTCAAGAAAAAGGCAGCCAAAAAGGTATAATCCATCTGCTCTCTGTTCAACTTTTTCTTTATCTATCACCGATGATGATCCCAAAACTGTGAAAGAAGTAGTAGATTCAGAGGATGGAAAACTCTGGAAAGAGGCCATGGTTGATGAAATGACATCCTTGCAAAAAAATGAGGCTTGGGATCTGGTCGAGTTGCCGGCTAGAAGGAAACCCATAGCTAACAAATGGGTGTTCAAGAAGAAGATGAATGTAGAAGGAAAGGTGGAGAAATACAAAGATCGGTTGGTAGAAAAAGGTTATTCCCAGGTGCCAGGAATCTATTTTGGTGATATTTTTTCTCCTCTTGCCAAGGTAGCTTCTATTAGACTACTTTTTTCTGTTGTTACTACTTTTGATTTTGAGGTAGAATAGATGGATGTGAAGACAACATTTCTTCACAAGGATCTGGAAGAAGAGAACTATGTGAAGCAACCTAAAGGCTTTGCGGCGAAGGGTAAGAAAGAATTGGTATGCAAGTTAAAAAAGTCTCTATATGGATTAAAACAGTCACCAAGGGTGTGATATCATAAATTTGATTCATTTATACGGGAACTTGGCTTCACCAGAAGAAAAGCAAATCACTGCGTGTATTTTACATTAATTGGTGACCATGTTATTTATCTGGTCTTGTATGTGGATGATATTTTGCTGGTTGGAAATGACAAAGAAATTATCTAGGATTTGAAGACCCAATTGTCCTCAAAATTCGACATGAAATATCTTGGTGCTGCAAACTATATTTTGGGCATGGAAATTAAATGAGATCAAGCAAAGAGGAAGCTCTGGTTAAACCAGAGGAAGTATGTCGAGACAATATTGTAGAGGTTTAATATGTAGGATAGTAAACTTGTGAAGGTTCCTATTCTTGTAGGTGTAAAGTTATTTGCTCAACAGTGTCCCAAGACATAAGAAGAGGAATAGGACATGTCCTGTCTTCCATATGCAAGTGCAGTCAATAGTCTGATGTATGCAATGGTCTATACTAGACCATACATTGCACATGCAGTGGGAGTATTAAGCAGGTTTATGTCAAAACCAGGGAAGGAGCATTGGATAACAGTGAAGTGGGTTTTCAAGTATTTGTGTGGCACTAGTGATTATGCTTTGTGCTACCAAGGAAGCCCATGATTGGACAGAGTTTTGGACATCTATGGCTTTGTTGATGCAGACTGGGCTGGAGATCTGGATCAAAGAAGATCTAAAAGTGGGTATATGTTTAACCTATTTGGAGGTGTAGCCAATGGGATGAGTAAGAGACAATCTATAGTGGCATTGTCAACTACAGAGGCATAATACATGGCAGCCACTCATGCAAGAAAGGAATCAATTTGGTTGCAGAGATTGTGTTCAATTATGGGGTTAATACAGTGAGCTATAAGGATAGACCGTGACAGCCATAGTTCAATTTTCTTGGCAAAGAACCCTGCTTATCATTGAAAGACTAAGCACATTGATGTTCAGTATCACTTTGTGAGGGATATGATAGAAGACAAAAATGTGTTGCTGGTAAAGGTGGACACTTTGAAGAATACTGTAGATGCATTGACAAAGTTTGTGAGCACTGAGAAGTTCTCTCGGCGTAGAGAAACAATGGGCATTGGATCAATGAGTAAGATCTCCTGTGGAAAGAAAACAATAAGTGGGAGAATGTTGGGTTGTGTTATATTATTTCCACGACTAGCCCCAGTAGTTAAACTGAGGGATCACAGGGGGGATGGAGTCCCCCCTTCGTTGTGCCAGGTGCATCAGGGGGTTTCAGGGGGACGGTAGCCCCCATCTACGGGGTCCGGGGCAGCGCCTTGGGATTTTGTTTTGGACCCTATATTAGGTGGGCAGACCTACCTATGGTTTTGTGCATGGATTTCGCACATGGTTTTGGGCGCGATGGTTTTCAATCCATGGTATTTTCTAGATCCGGTCAAGGGAACTACGGTTATGTTCTAATCCAAGGTTAATGGATTGGGGTTTATGGATGCTTTGGCTTGTATATATATGTATTGTAACATTGAAAGGAACATAATGAAAAATCAATATGGTAATCTTGGTTTTGGGATCCAGGGGAAAATATCTATGTATATTTGTTTTATATGCAGGTAATTTCTGTACAGGGTTAAAACCTACATCATGAACCCTTCAAATTCCCTATTTAATATGGAAGTGAAGGTTGAGATCAAGCCTTATCAAGATGAGATTGTCAATTCGAAATAAAATCACTAGATGCATCAGTTAGAAGTTTATTCTAGCATTCATCACATATAAAAAGAACATAAAATTTCTTTCACCTATTTGAAACTAGAGGGGCATGCCCTGACATGGTGGAAAATTCATATGAAAAGATTGAAGCTAAAGGGGGATCCTCTAGTGACTAAGTAGGAATTTTTCAAAACTTTCATAAATTCCTAGTTCTATCCTATTGGGTATGTAGAGGATTGGTGGATTCGACGTTATTACTCTAGGAAGAGACAATGGAAAATTGCATAGGAGTACACCACATAATTTAGGAAGAAAGAAATAATATTGGGTATCTCTCCAAAGAACCCATATGTACTCCTAAAGTATCTTCGGTATATACACAGCTGTCTATGGAAGCAAAGGATGTTTATCAAACCTAAAAAGGTGGATGAGACTTGTGTACATGCACAATACTTGGAAAACATAAGAATAAGAAATGACAGTCAGGTCAAATTAGAAAGAACATCAAGAAGCTTCCAAGGAAGGTAAGAAGAAGTGGAAAGTGGGGGAGGAAAAAAATACAATAGCTATACCGCACAAGCGTAAATATCCTAACAATGATTGAAAACATTGTAACATTGATGGTCACATAGAGTATAAGTGTTACAACTTGCATCCAAGGCTAAATGCAGATAACCAAAAGGAATACATGAAGAAAAAAAATCTCATGGCCACAAATTTGAGCAATCAGGTGGAAATAAGCTTGGATGTGGATGAGAAGATTGTACGCACATAACTAAAAAAGTGGGTGAATCTAAGTAGCCTTTAGCAACATCAAGAGAAAATTATAACCAAACTCTTCCATATAAAGATACAAGTCAAGAAGATGAAAATCAATGCTCTGTTCGACTTAGAATCATAGATGCATCTCATTGTCGTAGAGGTGGTTACCAAATTGGGATTGGAGGTTTATGATTATCCAAGCCCATATCCATTAGGATGGGGAAATAAATATGTAGATATAAAGGTAACCAAAGATTGAAAAATATGATTTTCTATGAGTGTTGATTTTATTGGATGCAGTTCCACTTGATGTATGTGGAGTGGTGTTTGGAAGTCTAGATGTACATGCAAGATGAAATATTCATGGTGAGAACTAATAAGTACTTCCTCATTAAGGATTAAAAATCCTTCATGATTGACATGCATAAGGACAAGTCCAAATTTTCACTCGTAAGTGTCAATCAAGCCAAGAAATTAACCAGTTCTAGAAAGAAGTATGTGTTATTGTTTTAAGATAAAATTAGTTTGTATCAGATTCAATGAGAGCAAGTCATCCTTGGAGGGGTGCAATGAGAAAAAAATACAACTAGAAGAGTTGCTACAATAATATAGGGGAGTGTTCCAAGAGCCTAACATGCTACCACCTAAGAGGGAAGTGGAGGATGAGATCCAATTATTGCTAGACTCTCTGTTGCCAAACATTGGAATGCATATGCAATATGTAATAAAAGAAGATGAGGTGAAGAAGCAATTACAACAATTTTTTGAGTAGGGTGTCATTCAACCAAGTACCTCTCCATGTGGACACTCATCATAATTGTGCCTATGAAGGATGGGATTTGGAAAATGTGCATTGATTTTAGGGAGTTAAACAAAATAACACTTAAGAATAGGCACCCCTACCAAGGATAGATGATCTAATAAACTAGTTGTAGCAAGAATACTTCACCAAATTGGACTTAAAATTAGGATATCATTAAGTTCAAGTGATATAATAAGATACCTAGAATATTTCCTTCAAAACTAGACAAGGTTCAATGTATGAGTGGTTAGTTATGCCATTTTTCCTATTCAATGCACTAGCTACATTCATGAGAGATATACTATGCCTTTTTATAGATTCATTTGATATTGTTTCTTTAGATGATATATTAATATATAGTGCTATTTGGGAGGAGCACTTATCCTCCTCAAACACATGGTTAAACTGAAAGGATAAATAAAATCCTACAAGGCATGTTGAGGATGTACGTCATGCATCAACTGAAAAGGTGGGAAGAATTCATTCCATTAGTAAAAATTGCATAAGAATGAGTACCAAGAGTTATTGAAGATGAGTCCTTTCGAGGCATTGTATGGTATAAAATGCAATACTCCTATTAACTGGGATGACCCAATGAACATGGTGGTGCTTAGCTCTAACATTCTAAGAGAAATGGAGCAAGAAGTGATTAATATCATACATAAGTTGAAAGTAGCTCAAGATAGGAAAAAGGGTTATGCAAACTAGTAGAGAATGCACAAGGAATTCAAGGTGGGAGTGCATGTATATCTCTACATCAGATTGAGGAGATCACTGATGTTAATTTTTCAGATTGTTCTATGTTGTATCAATTACCTTAGCCCAATTTACTTCTTCATTAACAATGCATCCAATTAATAATAATGTAACTAATCATAAACTATAACTGAAGATAGAACAATATATGCAATGAAAAAGAAGACAACAACACAACCATAAGACACAACAGATTGGTCCAAGACCAGGGAAAAACCCCATAAGGGGGAAACTCTTTCATATCTTGTTCTTTAATATATTGTCATAAAAAGTTTTCAGCAGAGAGTACAATGAGTCTAATACATATTTGTAATGGATATTTACAAATCATATCTACTATATACCAATAGAGAGAAACCTAGATCTACCGATCACTGAAGCCAACTGCCAAACCCAAAGTCAAAACCCTGGACGCTCTTAGCAAAACTGACTATGTGCGTCTGGAACTCACTGGACGCCCTCTCAGCCACTGTGTGAGGGGATCTATAACTGCTCAGACACTCTCAAGAAGACCTTGTGCTTGTGTCCAGGGTCAAAATCACCATATCTGCTCCAAAACCCTCAGACGCTCTCTTCTAGTTACTATTTGTGCGTCTGGGATGACCTGGACACTCTCAGGACTACTCTGTGCGATCGTGTGGGGACTCACACCTTTAGATCTGCCTATGAAACCCTGAACGCTCCCTTAAGCTTCTGTGCCAATGTTTATGGGTCTCTGGATGTTGTCTTGACCATTGTGTACCAACGTTTAGGGACTAAAATGCCCGTTTTTGTGCCAAATTCTAGGAATTAGAAAACCCTAGATTAGTGTGAGCTTCACTCCTATGATTTTAGACCCTTACGCGAACTCCTTCTATCAGACCTATGTGAATCATGAAAAAAGAGAAGAATAAATGAAATGAGCTTGAGGTCGCTTCTATTTATAGGCTTTCCTGAGGGTCCACTTGGGGTTGAGGCCGACCTAACCAATTTCACATGTGCTTAGGGCCGACCCATTCCATAATACATATATGAATAAAATAATTCAAAAATAAACTTCTGCTAGACCAAATAGGTGATATTTAGGTCGATTTTGGTCATCTCAAAAAGAGGAATTTAATGCAAGCATCATCTCAGTCATATGAGTTGTCCAATGTGGAATTTGACCCTAGTTGCAAAAATTAACACTCCCTCTCAACTAGGAAGAATTCCACCTCCCAATATTCGCCAATTGATCTTCATATCATCCTGTCATGCTATGGTCATGCTTTGACTATCTTTGCTCAACTCTATTTGCTAAAAATTTCTTAGATCTAAAAGAAGAAGAATCAGGGAGCAATAACTTCCACCCATACCGAGCAATAGGATAACTCATCATATAGGGGAGCACATCTTCGACCCTAGAATCTCATCGGGGAACTCATACTCAATCTGAAACATCAAAAGGGGAGAAACTTTCAATCCAATCCTATTGCCTACCGATATTCCCATCTATTAATGTCAATAGTCATGTGGTAGAACACCTGCATCTTAATCGAAATGGGTTGTACACCCCAAGTACACTCTCAACTCATTGACCAAATGAGGAGCGGTATTCCCGGCAACCCCTACTTGTGGGTATGATGCCAACTGGGGTATACTCTATAAGGACCATACAGGGGAGCAACATTCTTCGACCCTATGAAGATTGGGGAGAAGCATCTTCAACCCTATGGGTAACATATAGGGGAGTACCATATTGTCCAAAGATCCATCAACCCTAGGAGCCCTCTATCTCAATTCCTCACCCTAGGAGCTCAAACAAGGTAGTAAGAGTTGTTTGAGTGTCCTTGATCAATGTTGCCCCTTATCCGGAGGGGCCAAATCCATCAGTCCAAGCTATTCTCTTAAGACCAAGAACTTTCCTTTCAGTAATGCCTTGGTGAGAATATTTGCAATCTGTTCATCTTTCGATATGTGATGGAGTCTAACAACTCCTATCTGCACCATGTCTCGAATAAAGTGATATTGAATCTCAATGTGCTTGGACTTGTCATGGAACACAAGATTCTCTGCCAAACGGATCCCACTCTTGTTGTTGTAGTATATCATTGTAGTGTTTAGGACCTGCTCAAATAGCTCTCCAAAGATCTTACTTAACCATATTACTTTGCAGTTAGTCATGCTAGTGGCAATGTATTCTGCTTCAATAGTGCTCAATGTTAGAGACTTTTGTTTCATGCTCATCCAGGATATCATGGCATATCCAAGGCTCTAACAACATCTATATGTACTCTTTTTGCCGATAACATTTCCTTCCCAGTCAACATCAATGTATCCATGAAATTGAACATCTCCAGCAGAATATCTCAGACCAAGTGTGATCGACCCATGCAAATATCTTAATACATGTTTGGAAGCTATCCAATGTGTATGGAGGGGCTCGGTCATGAATTGAATTAATGTGTTTATTGCATATCATATATATGGATGGGTGTTCACAAGGAACATCGGAGCCCCAATCAGTTCTCTATACTCAAATGGATTTGCCAAATTGGATCTTGTAACCTTTCCACATAATTTCTTAAAGTTAATTTCCATCGGTGTAGCCATGGATTTTCATTCAGTCAACCCAAATCTTTCCAGAAGCTTCCAAACATATTTTCCTTATGAAAGGAAAATATCACCAGGCCTTTGTCACATCTCAAATCCTAGAAAGTAGTGCATGAGACAAAGGTCCTTCATTTCGAATTTAGAGGTTAGCTCCCTGCTACAATCAATCATCAGGGGCTCACTACCTGTCATGAATATACTGTTAAAATATAAAACCAAAATCAATGGCATGCCTTAGACTACCTTGAAGTAAAGTTTGGGATCGACATTGCTTCTTATGAATCCTAGCTTCATTAAGTAACTGTCAATGCGTGAATACCAAGCTCGGGGAGCTTGCTTCAAACTATACAATGCCTTCTTCAACTTGGAAACACATGTTCTTCAATCTTCCACTTCAAATCCCCGTGGTTGTTCAACATATACTTCTTCCTGTAAGATGCCATGTAGGAAAGTGGTCTTTACGTCCATTTGATGAAGAGTACATCCTTGAATAGCAGCAAGGGAAACTATCGAACGAATGATTGTATATTGAGCCATGAGAGAAAATATGTCATCATAATCTTCTCCCTCTTTTTGAGAGAATCCTCGAGCTATAAACCTTTCTTTTTATTTCTCAATGTTTCCATCAATTCCATGTTTGATTTTGAATAGCCGCTTTGAAGTCACAAGAGACTTCCCATTCAATCTTGGTACAACATCCCATACATCATTTTTCATAATTGATTCATATTCCTTGACATAACATCCTTCCAAACATGTTCTTTTACCGCTTCTTCGAATGAGGATAGTTTGGCTTGAATCATAGTGCTCATGGCTGCAACATATCCCTGATACCTGCAAGGTTGCTTCCTTTCTCTAAATGATATATGAAATGGGAACATTTCTTTCAACATTTTGTAGAGTATCGCAGAGCCAAAGTGGTCTCTTCCTAGTAGGAGGATCACTTGGAGGAGGATCTAATGGATCCATAGGCTCCATGGGATCATCATCAATATCATACTCTGGAACAAAAGGACCATGTAGAATATCCCAGTTATCTTCCTTGGGAGGAGGGGTAGAGGAAGATCTCTTGCTTTTCCAAGAGCTACATCTTCATCGAATGTTATGTCCCTGCTAGTTTCGACCTTCCTCTGACTAGGAATATATATTCTATATGCTTTAGAATTTTCACAATAACCCACAAACGTACCTTTTCTTCCTATAGCTTCCAATTTGTTCCTTTTATCCTTCGGTACATGAAAATATACGGGGCATCCAAATACACGAAGATGACTAATATCAGGCTTGACTCCTGTGAATATTTCTTCAAGGGTCTTGTTTTCTAATGCTTGATGAGGCACCCTATTTTGGACATATAGAACAGTAGATGTGGCTTCTGCCCAAAGGAACTTTGCACCTCTTTATCATGGAGAATGGCATGGATAGCTTTTACTATAGATCTATTCTTCCTTTCAGCTAAACTATTATGTTCAGGAGTATATGACACAATTGTTTCCTTCTTTATCCCTTCTTTCTTGCAAAATGCTATGAATTAATTTGACCTATATTCCCCTCCATTATCGGACCTGAAGACTTTGATTCTCTTTCCTGTTTGAATTTGATCAAGGATTTGAATTCCTTGAACATTTCAAAGGCTTCATCTTTGTGCTTAAGGTAGTATATCCATGTCTTTCTTGAGAAGTCGTTAATGAAGGTGTTGTAGTAGAGATGACCACCAATAGAATGCACAGGCATCAAACCACATATATCAGAAAGAATGAGATGGAGGATGACATTTTTCTTGTTCCTACTAGAGGGGAATGGTCTCCTCATTTTATTTCCACTCGCACAACCTAGAAAAACTCCATCATGATGAGCTTGAACATTGGGGATACCTAAGACCAATTTCTTCAACTTTAGAAGTGCATCATAGTGTACATGATCCAATCTGTGGTGCCATAACTCGCTCAGATGATTGGTATTATGAACCAATGCTAGAAGTGGCCTTCCAGTGACTCTACAGAGTCCTTCAAATCTCGATCCTAATGTGAATGCATCTCTCATAGGTGGATCGGTAGGCCAAGTAAAAAAATTTCCTTTGATTAAGGCAACCCTCATCCATTTATCTTCCAATGTGGATATAGATACCCGATTCTTCATTAATCCCGATACATACATAACATCATGAAGCAAAATTGATTCCCCATAATTCAGCTGAAATTTGACGGACCCAAAGCATTTCACGAGATGAGTGGATTTGTCTCCAAGAATGATCTTCAACTTACCTCTCTACCAGATTAGAGAGGATTTCCTTGTATCCAGATAAATGATGGGTGGCCCCATTATCAACCAACCAACTATCCCACGAATTCAGTGGAGAAGAACTAGTAAGCAAATAAATAAGAATGTATTCAAATTTATTTACAACATTACTTTCATACTTGGGAGCCCTTGACTTCTTTTGAGGAGGATGATCTTCTTCATGATTGCTTGAGGAGTCTCTTCTTGTTATTTCATATCTTCTATTGTGGTTATTCCTTTGATTGTCTTTTCTTCTTTTGTTATTGTTGTTGCTTCTAGTGTTGTAACATGGCCTCTTTCTCTTCTCGAGACAGTCTCAAGCATAATGACCTTTCTTGTGGCAATTGAAGCATTCAATATGAGATAATGATCTTTCATTCCTTCCTTTTTTATTTTGAGAAGGAGGCTTCCTTGATGGACCTCCTTTTGCCTTATTCCTTTTGTCATGAGTGATGTATGTAGTGGGCTCTCCCTCTTCATGTTTTTGAATCCTTCCTCTTGCAATATTTTTTTATTATTCTTGAGTAAGATTCCCAACAATTTCATCAAATTATGGAAGGACATTGCTGTTATTGATTCTAGTAATGAAGGTTTCCCAAATAGGATAGAGACCTCTAAGAGTCACAACTACTAGTTCCCTATCAGGCACATTTTCTCCAACTCTCTGCAATTGATCTCTAAGGTGAGAGATCCTCATAATGTAGGATTGAACAACTTCTCCTTTGTTCATCTTGGTTTCCTTGAGTTGATATTTTAAAATGATGATCTCATTCAAGATGTTGATTCCATACATGCTGGATATCTTGTCATACATCTCTTTAAACTTTCTTAAATTCCGAACATATTCAAGTAAATGATCTTGTAAACCATCAACTATAATTTGTTTTCCTTTGGAATCAAATTTCTTGTACCCATTCTTGAGGGAAGTGGAATAATTTTCCAGAGGCTTGGGCATCCTTATTTGAATGTATTCTAGCACATCATTTTTGTCAACTATGATCTCCAATCTGACTTTCCATGTAGAAAATTTTGATGCATCACCCAATTTTTCATGCTCCTTAAAGGTAGAGGACGACATCTTGACCTTGACTAGGCAATCTACTTTCTGAAAATGAGGACTTCAATGCTTGTCTTCTCTTGGGCTTGTCCTTCACCTTAGCTCTGATACCATGTTAATTTTTCATATTGTTCTATGTTGTATCAATTACCTTAGCCCAATTTACTTCTTCATTAACAATGCATCCAATTAATAACAATGTAACCAACCATAAATTGTAACTGAAGATAGAAAAATATATGCAATGACAAAGAAGACAACAATACAACCGTAAGAGACATCAGATTGGTCTAAGACTAGGGAAAAACCCCATAAGGGGGAAACCCTTTCAAATATTCTTCTTTAATAGATTGTTATAAAAAAAATTCAGCAAAGAGTACAATGAGCCTAATACATATATTTGCAACGAAGATTTACAAATCAAATCTATAGATCTATATATCAGCAGAGAGAAACTTAGATCTACCAAACCATTGAAGCCAACTAAAGCCAATTGTCAAACCCAAAGTCAAGACCCTGGATGCTCTCAACAAAATTGACTATGCACCCGAAAATCCCTGCATGCTCTCAACAAAATTGATTGTGTGCATCCGAAACTCCGTGGAAGCTCTCTCGACCAGTGTGTGACGACGTATGTAACTGGTCGGATGCTCTCAAGAAGAGGTTGTACATGCATCTGGGGTCAAACTCACTAGATCTACTCCAAAAACCTCGGATGCTCTCTTCCAATTACTACACGTGCATTCTTAGGATTACTTTGTGCGAGCGTTCAGGGACCGACTCCTTCAAATCTGCCTCTGAAACCCTGGACGCTCCCTTAAGCTTCTGTGCCAGCATCTAGGGGTCTATGGAGGCTTTCTTGACCATTGTTTGCTAGCATCTAGGGGTATCTGGAGGCTTTCTTGACCACTATTTTGCCAGCATCTATGGACTAAAATGCACAGTTCTGTGCCAGCGTCCAGGAATTAGAAAACCCTAGATCATTGCGAGCTTCGCGCCTATGATTTCAAACCCTTGCATGAACTCCTTCCATCAGACTTGTGCGAACCAAGACAAAAGATAAGAATAGAATATGGCTTGATTAATATGATGAAATGAGCTTGAGGTCACTTCTATTTATAGGATTTCCTGAGGGTCCACTTGGGGTTGAGGCCGACCTAACCAATTTCACATGTGCTTAGGGCTGACCCATTCCATAATACATGTATGAATAAAATAATTCAAAAATCAACTTCCACTTGACCAAATAGGGTGATCTTTAGGTCAATTTTGGTCCTTTTGAAAAGAGGAATTTAATGAAAGCATCATCTTGGTCATATGAGTTTTTCAATGTGAAATTTGACCCTAGTTGCAAAAATTAACAATTGAAAGTGGGAACATGTGCTAAATGGTGACACCTATATTTTGTGGACCATTTTAGATTTAAAGTGGGACTAGTAGCTTATAGTTTCTCCTTGCCACATATAGTGAAAGAACAAGATGTATTTCATATTTATTTGCTTAAAACGTATTCACATGACATTAATCATGTGATTTATTGGTCTGTGATACATGTGGAATCCAAGGGAGAATTCAAATCCAAACCATTGTGCATCATCAACTAGAGACATATTGCACTCCAAAATCAAGTAATAGAGCTAGTCAAGGTGTAATGGAAGCACTTTATACCTGATGAATCTACCTCATAATTTGAAGACCAAATGAGAGATATTTACCCATTTGTGTCTAATGTTTAGATGGATGTGAGAGTTATTAATTATAAAACTCATTTTTTTTACTTTATTGAGCACTGAGGACGATGTTTCTTTAAGGGGGTAGGGTTTGTAACAACCCCTCACCAAGCCCTTTTTTTGTAATTTGAAATATGATTGTAATGCCAACGTGGGCATATGAGCCATTGTTGTCTAATATGTCGTGGTTTAAACATATAATTTTTAGTACTTATGACTACCAACTGAAGGAGAGGACAACCTTATGGAACCCCAATGCTTGATGGAGCTTATTTGCTTGAATGGTCATGAAAGTAGTTCTACATGCAATTGTTGAAGTTAATAAGCCATATGTTGGCAGACCTATTGGAGCCAACTTGCTAATAGTTAATTATGTCATGCAATTGGAGGAGCTACTCACTAGCAGAGAATTTATGAGATTGGATTGGAGGTAGTAGAAATAGAGAGGATGGTGCCCATTCCCATAGATGTTGGAGGAGATAGACCAACAACCTCTTAGAAACACAAAGGGGTGTTGGGAGGATAGGAAGATATAATGGAAGGGAATGAGCTCTTTGGTTGGTTGGTTGGATCTATCGTGTGGGTTGATTTCAACATTGGTTCTCTAGGATGCAATGGTATTTTTTCTCTCAATATAGATTGTTGGAGTGTGTGGACATGGTTGGGCATTGGTAGCACAAGACAAAGTGATGTAGGAGTTATTTTCAAAGCATTAAGTAAGAGTTAAATCCCTATGAAATTTGTGAGGCCAATGGATTGTGTTTTCTAAGCCTGTGTGGTTGGTGGGAGACTTGGTAGATGACTAAATCACTGCGGTGCTTGTTGTGTAGCTAATAAAGCACATGGATAGGGAATTTTGGGTCATTTTTGTGCTTGCTGAGTAGATTATAAACCATGTGGACAATGGAGATCAGATCCTTGTGGTTCTTGCTGTGAAAAATATAGATGATAAACCACCTGGGGAGTGGATTCCAACTCCTAAGACTAAGAAATGCCCAATCTAAATCTTGGGTGAATCCCTATGAATGAACTCAGAGGAAGAGTGGGTCATTGTGGTGCTTATTACTAGGAAATAGTCAATAAACCACCCTGGTTCTCACTATATGTATAACTAATAAACCAACATGGTGCTTTCTACTAGAGGGTAGTTGATAAACCACTTGGATAGTGGGATCCATACTCTGAGTGTTAAACCAAGCCTATAGTGTGAATTATCTAAGAGAGAATCCCCTCAGACATTAGATTCGTCTAGAGGGTGGTCAACTGCAAGGAATCTACTATATAGTTGACCTATGGTTGGATGGAGAGTGGAAGTCCCTTCTTTAGTTTCCAACTAGTTTAAAGCATGCAAATAAGTATATTAGATATGCATATGTTCATTTCTATGTTTATGATGGGTATGTTATCTTGTATGCTTATGATTTCTAATGAGTTTTTGGATTGTACTACTCAACGTTATGTTCATGATTGATATCAGCACTTGTATGTTTATACATAGTTAATTGATAATCATCCTTTTTTTTAATTAGTTAACCATCCTGTAGGAGGTTAGTAAGATTGGATTGGCTTGTGACATTTCTCTTTGTGAAACATTGAAAAACTATGTAAATTTGGTGGTTTGGGCCTTGTGTTAAGCAACCAACTCACAGAAAGATAGAAAAAATAGATCAACGACTTCAAAATTAGCCTCTTTGAGGGGGCAACCTCCTTTACATTACACAAATGAAAATTTCTTGGATGATACAAATGACAAAACCTCCTTTCTATATATAGGATTCTAATGGGTCACAATATAATCAAAGCCAACATAACAATAATAATATAAGAGCACAACAATAACAATAGTGGGCTTCTATGGGGCACAATAATAGCAATACGGGGACAATAGGGACACAACAATAACAATAAATACTACAATGAAAATAGTAATGGGGGAATCAAGAGTATTATAGGGACCTAACATCCCCCTCTCCTTCAAAAAAGTGTTGTCCTCAACGCTTGAGTAGTTCTGGATGCTTCTATATAAAATTCTCATCCTCCCATGTGGAATCTTCAGCGGGTAAGTTCTTCCACTTAACGAGATACTCTGAAATTGATCGATTTCATAGCTGTTCAGTTCTTGTTTCTGTGACTGCTTCAGGTTCCAATATGATTTTTCCTTCCTCATCAAGTTCTGGCAATATTGTTTGAACTGGGAGTTTGTCACTAATAACCTTCTTTAAACATGAAACATGGAAAACTAGGTGCATTCGGGAAGCTACAGGAAGCTCCAATTTGTATGCCATAGTACCAATATTTTGCAACACCTTGTACGAACCATAATACCTTGGTGATAATTTATTATCCTTCTTAGCTTGCTTGAGGGACATTTGTTTATATGGTTGTAGCCATAGAAATACCCAGTCACCTACATCAAAACTTCTTTCGCTGCGATGTTGATCTGCCTGTTGTTTCATTCTATTCTGTTCCAAAGTTAGTTTATCCTTTAGAGTTGGAGAATTTGTTGTTGATGCTCGATGTGATCTTCCAGTGCTTGAACCTTAGAATTTTCTCTTAAATATGATGTGATGGATGGTGGGTGATATCCATAAAGTGCCATAAATGGTGTCATTTTTGCTATAGTATGGAAGGAAGTGTTATATCACCATTCAGCCATAGCCAACCATTTGACCCATTGTGTTTGTTTATTAGATACAAAGAAACGAAGGTATCCTTCTAAACATTTGTTTACTATCACAGTTTTCCCATCAGATTGAGGATGATAAGATGAGCTATGAGCCAACTGAGTACCAAGACAAGAAAATAAATTTGTCCAAAAATTTCCAGTGAAAATGGGATCTCTGTCGCTTACAATAATCTTTGGGTTTTCATGTAGCTTTTGAATTGTTTCCATAAATGCGGTGGAAACTGTATTGGCTTTAAATGGATGAGATAATGCAAAAAAGTGTTCATGCTTGGTAAGTATGTCAACTACCACCATGATAACACTCTTTCCTTCGGACTTGGGTAAACCTATGATAAAATCCATTGAAACCTCCTTCTAATGTTGACATGGAATGGATAAAGGTTGTAATAGATCCGGGGTCTTAATTGTTTCAACTTTATTTTGTTGGCAAACCAAACATCCCACCACATACTTTTGAATATCATATTTAAGGCCATCCCAAAAAAATTCCTTCTTAACCCCGTGGTAAGTTTTTAAAAATCCCGAGTGCTCTCCTAAGGGAGAGGTGTGCAATTCCATAAGAATATTTTGTTTGAGTTGGGAATTCTGACATAGGTATAAGCGATCTTTGTACCTTAACGAATAATTTTTCCAACTAAATGTATCAGATGTATTGGGATCTTGTTGTGGCTTTTGAATGAGTACCCACACTTCTTCGACATTTTCCATTCATCCCTTGCTTCGTTTATCCAATCTAGATGGATAATAGAAATGGCACAAAGCAATGCTTCAACATCCTCATCCTTTCTTGAGAGTGCATCTGCCAAAACATTTTGCTTCCCTTTTTTGTAGATGATTTCAAAGTCATAACTCAACATCTTTGTGACCCATTTTTGTTGTTTTTCTGAAGATACTCTTTTTTCTAAAAAGTATTTAAGACTATCATGATCCTTTTTTACCTTGAAGTGTCTTCCCATTAGGTAGGGTCACCATTTCTTAAGTGCATGTAGTATTGCCAACATTTCCTTCTCATAAATAGCTTTGTGTAAATACTTTCCTTTGATTGGATGACTTTCAAAAGAAATGGGTATTTCTTCTTGCATTAAAACAACACTAATTCCATTTCATGAAGCATCACATTCCACAATAAAGGTTTTTGTGAAGTTCGACGTAGCTAAGACCGGTGCTTGGCACATTGCCTCTTTAAGATGTTCAAAGGCCTTCATTGCTTCTGGAGTCCATAAAATGCATCTTTCTTCAATAATGTTGTTAGAGGTGTTGTTATTCTCCCATAATTCTTAACAAACTTGTGATAATACCCTATCAACTCGAGAAATCCTTGCAAATGCTTTATGAATGTGGGGATTTTCCATTCCTTAATGGCTTTAATTTTTCTAGGGCCTACCTTAACACCTTCATGAGATAAAATATGACCCATATATTCCACCTCTTGTACTCCAAAGAAATATTTGGAGCTTTTTGCATATAATTGTTTCTCCTCCAATAGTTTGAGCACCTTGTCAACATGTTGAATATGATCCTTCCAAGACTTGCTATATATTAGTATATCATCAAAAAATACTAACACAAATTTTCTAAGGGTGGGTTTGAAAATGGAATTCATCAAACCTTGAAATGTAGAAGGTGCATTGGTAAGGCCAAAAGGCATGACCAAAAATTCATAATGACCCTCATGAGTTCTAAATGTTGTTTTCAAAATGTCTTTAGTCTTCATTCTGATTTGACGATATACTGAATGAAGATCCAACTTGGTGAAGTAAATTTATCCATGCAATTCATCCAATAGTTCATCAATGACAGGAATGTGAAATTTATCTCTAATAGTGATCTTGTTTAGCTTCCTATAATCCGGATACATCTGCCATGATCCATACTTCTTTTGCATCAATACTACTAGAGCAGAGAAAGAACTTTGACCAGGTTGAATTATACCAGCCTCTAGTGTTTCTCCAACCATATGTTCAATTTCACTCTTTTGGGCATAAGGATATCTGTAAGGCCTGATGTTTGGAAGAAAACTTCCTGGAATCAAATGAATAACATGAGCATGATCACGGATAGGTTGGAGACCTTTGGGAGTCTCAAATACCTTGGAATGATTGTCCAAGAATTTTTGGAGATCTGGAGAAACAGATGATTTCGATATGGGAACCTTTAGTGAACATAATTGTGTAATTATGCCTCGTTGTTCTTTCTTTAGAAGCTTTGTCATTCCATTGGAGCTGATTATCTTTCCTGATTTCCCTGCGATACCTCTTAATTCAACTTCCTTTCCTTCCAAAGAAAATATCATGAAAAGTTCTTGAAAATTAAAAGCTATTATACCCAAGGATTGTAGCCATTCGACTCCTAGTACAACATCATCACCACCCATTGGAATAGAAAGGATTGGGCTATTCAATACATATTCTCCCATGGATAGCTTGATATTATGGCACTTTCCAGAGAAATTTATGGTTCCTCCACTTAAAACCATCACTTCACACTCTAGCGCTGGATATAGGAAGCATTTCAATTCCTTGGCTATCTTACAATGAATAAAATTATGAGTACTACCCAAATCAATCAACACTATTACCTTTTTCTTCTTGATATGTCCTTCTATATTGATAGTCTGAGGAGTGGTAATTCTGGCCAATGCATTACCAGATATGGTCGAATTCATTTCTTCTTTCTCTAGGGTTTGTTCTTGGTGTATATCCTCTTCTTTTGATGTTTCTTGTTCCTTTTCTTCCTCCTCTTTACAATCTATGTAAAATAATTTCTTCTCGGCACACTTATGACCTTTAGTGTATTTGTTATCACAACTGTAACAAAGCCCATTTTCTTTTTTTTCTTCCAATTGTTGGGGTGTCAACCTTTTAGATTATGGAAGGCAAGGAGAAACAATACTTCCATCCTTATAGTTGTGAGTGGTAGGCTTCCTTGTTGCCATAATTTTGATTCCCATTTTTCTTTCCAACCTGAATGCCTTCTCCAATGAGTCAGGTTCCCAAAGGCAAACCTCATGTTGGATGTTATCCTTTAAAGTCCCTATGAACACATCAATCCTATGCTCCTCTGGAATATCTTTTACCCTTATATTCAATTTTTGGAAGTCCTCAATGTTATCCATCATTGAACCCTTTTGTTTGAGGTTTATCAATTGGCTAAAAGAAGTATTGCTTTTTGTATCCTCATAATGTGCTATTGATTCTTCCGTAAAAATTTCCTAAGTGACAATTTGTTTACGAGAGCAAAGCCATAGGTACCATACAAACTGATCTAGTTCCAAATATAAAGTTGCAATGTGTACCTTTTGTGTGTATTGCACATTATGGAGATCAAAATATTGCTCCATATGTAGTATCCATGTTATGGGATCCTTTCCATCAAATTTCCTCATATTGATCTTTGGAACATGGTGGGTCTTCAATCCAACGTTACAGTCTATGAAATCATGATTAACATTTCTTTTTTTCTCATCATGAGCTTCCTTTACTACCTTTTCATTATTAGTAAGCATTTCTTGTAGAAACTTAGTCAAATCTATCTTCAAATATTCCATGCCGCCTTTCAGTTTTTCTTTTATACCATCCATCTTAGCGTCCATGCCATTCATCCTAGCTTCCATGCCATCCATATTAGCTTCCATGCCATCCATTTTAACTTCCACGCCATTCATCTTAGCTTCCACACCATTTATCTTAGCTTCCACGCCTTTCTTTAAACCATGAATCTTAGCTTTTGTTACCTAAATTTGTGAGAGTGAAATTTGTTGCACTTGGTCTTGGAATTTTGATATATCATGTTGCATTTCTTCCTCTTCTTCATGATTCATGCTAGAGATTTCAGGTTTATTACTAGGTGTTTCCATTTTCTTTCTTCGGGGCATCGATTAATGATAATTATGCTTCACTATGCCCTTTGAACTTCAAACTAATTTTTCAACCCAAACCTATGCAAAATTTTAAAAAGACTACACACCTTTTTTCGCTTTGTAGAAGCTAAATATTGAATCTGTTGTATCTCTGTAATTGCGGATCTCTAAGTTCTGAAACTTTTTCCTGCGGTAGCCCTATGAGTCCTCTTTCCAATGCCACCAGTCTGATCAAAATTGGATTCTCCAAGAAAGCGTTATGCCCAATCTCCCAAGATGGCCTGATTATATAAATTTTTAGTAGAGAGAAATTGTATGACGTGCCACATGTCATTGTTTCGACCTTCGGATGTGAAAAAGGGACACAGAAAACTACAGTCCATCCTCTTTGTGTAACTTCTTACGAAATTCCAATTTGATGCTCAGAGAGAAATTTATGACGATTTTCCCAAGGTCACTTGTTTGGAATGTAATTCGGGATTCTGTAAAACCCTAAATTCCTCAGATCATATCTTAGAAAATATAGCGAGACAAGATCTAAAATTCGGACCCGAGGTTCAGAACGATTTCGACTCAAATGGATTTTTTTAGCTTCAGAAACTTCGTAGAGAAAAATTTATAGCGAAAATTCCATGATGACCTGTTTGGAGCATCGAAACCCTAGAATTCAAAGCTCTGATACCAAATGTTAAGAGACCATCTCACAAAAAGATAGAAAAAATAGATCAATGACTTCAGAATCAGCCTCTTCAAGGGGGAAACCTCTTTAACATTACACAAATGAATAATTCTTGGATGATACAAATGAGAAAACCTCCTTTCTATTATAGGAGTCTAAGGGGTCACAATATAATCAAAGGCGACATAACAATAATAATATAAGGGCACAACAATAACAATAGTGGGCTTCTATGGGGCACAATAATAACAATATGGGGACAATAAGGACACAACAATAACAATAATGGCTACAATGAAAATAGTAATGGGGGAATCACTAGTATTATGGGGACCTAACATCTTGCCTTCCCCTTTTTTTGTTGTTTCATAAACCAATACATTTGTTGTTATGAGCACCTATTCCTGTTATTGGATAATACACAAAATTGTGAGATTCATGCCCTTGGGCCATAAAACTAAGAGGTTTTGGACTTAAGGAAATCACCCCTTCAGGAGAGAGAGAGAGAGAGAGAGATGATGGCCTCGATGCTGATGGGCCTACACCATCCTTTGGCCATGGCCATATAACGTGAGTGCACAAGGAAATACATTTATTTAATGGAAAATGTTGAGATGACATGTGCCATGTGTCCCCCACTTCAGCTCTCGACCACAACCAAAATGTCACATAAACGAAATCACTTGAGACTGAGATACTTGACTTGATATGACACAATCCACTAGTACAAAATGAGAGATTAGTGACTATACGACCAAAATTTTTACTCATCACAATTATTTCAAGTGAATTACTACTAAATTTGAGCAATTTTAAGTGACCCAACTAAAAGCAAATTCACTTGAGATTGAGATACCTAACCTGATATGACTTAAATATCCTTGTGGACCCCACTAGGCTAATGGGCCATTGGACTACTAGTCCTTTGATAGAGTTAAGAGGAGAAGTACTAAGATTAAAAGGATTTGACTCGTCATGACATGTAACATGTGGACCCCCCTAGGATGTCGATTTTTGGGACTTGGAAGATTTAATCAGATGTATGATAAGCCAGGTGATGGGGTGCTCGATGCTAATGGGTCGATACTAGCCTTCGACCATTGGCCCTCATCCAAACCATAAACACATAAATATGTCGAGCAACCTAATTTGCAATGGAATGGGTGCCTTATGGCTCCCACATGGTGGTTATGTGGCACCAAATGGGCTAGGCAGGGCCACATGGGTGCCACATAGATCCCTCTTGTTGACATGGCCTCTTTAATGGGCTAAATTTATAATAGGCATAACTTTCTACCTAAGATTCTGATTAAGGTAAAATTTATATCATTGGAATGCTCTCGGCCAGATAGATGTAATTGTGGGATTATTTTTAGGATTCAAATAATTTGATAATATAGGTTGTCATAACCCCATATTCATAATAGACCTTGGAGATCGGTTCAAAAGAAAAACACTCCCACAACCTAAGATGACATAAGGGGGTGGGAGGTGTTACACGGTGGTATCAAAGCAAGATGGTAATATCCCATAGTCTTAGATGGAATAAGGGGGTGGGAGGTGTTACAAAGTGGTACGAGAGAAAGATAGTAGCACTCCCACAACTCGACATGACATAAGGGGGTGGGAGGTCTTACAGAAAAATAATTTTTTATATCAATGTTTATTTTATTGATGAAGTAGAAATGGATGTAGTTATACTTGATGCATGTGGAGTGGTGTTTCGATGTCCCTATATGTACATGCATGATGTAATATTCATGTGGAGAGCCAACTAGTAGCACCTCATCAAGGATGGAAAATTCTTCATCATCAATGTGCATAAGGATAAATCCAATTTTTTGGTAGTAAGTACCAATAAATCCAAGAAATTGATGAGTTCTAGTAAGAAATATGTTTTTTTTTTTAAGAGAAAATTGGTTTATATAAGAGTCATTGAGAATAAAGCCATCCCTGGAGGGGTGCACTAAAGAACATAGACAACAATTGGAAGAAATGATACAAGAATACAAGGGTGTATTCTAGGAGCCTAAAAGGTTACCACCCAAGAAGGAAGTGGAGCACAAGATCTAGCTATTATTGGATTCTTCATTGCTAAACATTATGTCGTACATTTAATTTTTTATATAAACAAACAAGGTGAAGAATCATTTGCAATAATTGTTGGAATAGAGTGTCATTCAACCAAGCACTTCATCACATGGGTCACCTATCATAATTGTTCCTAAGAAGAATGGGACTTGGAAAATGTGCGTTGATTATAGGGTATTGAATAAAATAACGATCAAGAATGGATGCCCCTTGCCAAGGATAAATGATCTGTTGGAACAGTTGCAACAAGATAAATACTTCACCAAGCTAGACTTAAAATCAGGGTATCACCAAGTTCAAGTTAGATAATATGATACTTGGAAAACTACCTTCAAAACTAGACAAGGTTTTATGAGTGGTTAGTCATGTTGTTTGATTTATGCATTACATCAACTACATTCTCGAGGTTAATGGATGACATACTACATCCTTTTCTAAATCCATTTCTTATTGTTTATTTGGATGATATACTGGTATACAATAATACTTAGGAGGCACACATCTCATATTTGATGTAAGTGATAGAGACATTAAAGAAGCAACAATTGTTGGAAAATATAATAAATGTGAGTGTGCACAAAATATTTGTTGTATTTAGGATACATGATTGCTAGAGGAGAGTTGAGGATATATCTTTTTAGATGGAGGCCCTCATGAAGTGGTAAGTACCTACCAATGTTTTTGATGTTATAAGTTTCATTGGGGCGGTAGAGTACCTAAGGAAATTCATGGCCTCGTTTTCAGTATTAGCAACACCTCTCCACGCCATCACAAAAAGTGGAAATAGTTTTTAGTGGGAAAGGGCTAGCAAAATGCCTTTGAAAATTTAAAGGGGAAATTAGTCATGTACTAGTTCTTTCATTACCAAACTTGTAGTATCCCTTTGAAGTTGAGATAGATTCAAGTGGGTATGCTATCAAAGAAGTGTTGATGTAGGGGGGAGGCATGTATGCTACCATTCTAAAGTATTTCATGGGGTAGTTCTTAACTACCATAACTGTGACAAGGAGCTATATGTTCTTGTGAAAGCTCTAGAAAATTGGAAACACTATCTGATGGGAAATGAGACAACAACCAACACGGATCACCATCCCCTACAATACTTGCAGGCCTAGAGAAAGTTATAATATATCATGCATTACACGTGGATTGGGTTTTTACAAGTTTCATTTAGTGATCAAGTATAAAAAGGGAAACACAAACAAGTTAGTTGACATGCCTTCAAGGCCACCCACATCAAATATCATAGTTTTGGAAGCTATGGAGCACATGCAACCTTTCATGTATGGTGCATACAGTGACCCACACACAAAGGATGTGGACTTCAAGGAGAGTTTTTAGTAGTTACAAAGATATAGTTGTATGAAATATGGTGAGAAATCCACACTTATACTAGTAAGCCCACATTTGAAACTTCATTTGGATATTTTCCATATTCAACTTTGGATATTTCACATGGATAGGAAAAAGGAGTGAGGGAGGATTATAAGGGATGCTTTAAGGGTAGAAAAAATTAATGAGAATATCAGGTAGATCCATATATAGGTATAGGAGCTCTGCATAAATCATAGGGAAAATATAAGGTCAGGCATGATCAACACAAGACAAAGAAGTCATTCAAAGTGGGAGATACAATATTGTTACAAATGAAGAAAGAGAGGCTAGAGGATCATGGTCAAAAAATGGAGGCTATATGATATGGTCCCTTTCATATATCGTTAAAGGTGGGAGATAAATCCTATAGGCTTAATCTACCTCCATAAATGTGCATTTACTTAGTAGTGGTTGTGGCAAATATAAAACTCAATGAGCCTTCCATGTTGGATTAGGAAGAGGAACAAGTCCTACCTTTTGTAGAGGATTTGGCGCTAGATGGCCATGCATAATTGACAAAGGATATAATTTTGTAGAAGAAGTCCAAAAATACAAGATAAGCTTAGCATGACCTTTGGAAAAATGGGTTTAAAGGATAACTTCCAAGAAAGGATAACTTCCAAGAAAGGCTAAATGGTACTCTAGGGAGAAGGTAGAGGAAAATTTTCCTCACCTCATTTAGTAAAATATTTTAGGGATTGAAAGCCTCAAAAAATGGGGAGATAAGATTTAGATTAGATCATTATATTATTTGATTGATGCTTTCAAAGTGAAATATGGGATGAATAAGCTCATAGGACTAATTTTACTAGTGGGTCCCAATTTGGTAAATTAGGGTTTTAAACCTTCTGAAGTCAATTTGATGCATTTCCTAAATTTTCTTGGGGTCCAAATACTCATATTCGTGCGAGAACCCTTGGCATTGCTATACACTAAAATACATTTCCAACAGTGCAAGAAAGACCTCAAATGGAGTATGTATGCAAACATTATGTCACCTAGAAGTTGGCCTTCTTATTTTGTCGACCATAATTTGAGAGGATACCATATCAACCCCATATAAACTCATGGAAAAGGAGCTAGCCACATGACCATGATGAAGATTAATATAGTATAGTCAATTTGTAACTCATATTAACAGTTGAATGGGTCAAATTTAACCCCTATTTAACTATTGGGTTATGTTATAACCAAGCCACTAGGAGGAAAATGGGTTCACTTCTATTCTAGTGCATTTTGTTCCATAGTTGAGTAGAGGAGCTGAGAGTGGATAGAGAAATGGTAGAACAAAAAGAGATTGTGTTATGTAGTATCCCATGGGACACAGGTATCACTCCTATATATTTGCACCATTTTCATTCAAAGAAAGAGAGAGCAAAGAATCTTCACCTTCATTTTATATCTTGGTGTTCCAAATCATATCTTAGCGTCTTATGGTTTGTGAGTGATTGTTTTTATCTGTTCTCTATTTTATACATTGTTATATTTTGCATGCATAAGCATAACACAATAACTTATTAATCCATAAATATAAGGAATTATTAACCCTCTTAGTATATATTTTAGATTAACAAATTTTCAAGTGGAATATACATGGTAGTTTAAGGACTAGGTATTAAAGTTGCGGAATATTTAACATCTAAGCCATTCACTAGGATCATTTTTTATGAGAATCATAATAACTTGTAATCGTTTTTTATGAGTTTGAGTATTCCACTTAGATTTCATTACATTAAAGGATGCCCCGGAAGGTGAAGATATGGAATCAATGAAATGAATCACATAAAATCAATTATTACATATGTGACTTGCAACACATAATAACCGTTACTTTCCATGGGCATCAATCTAAGTGGGGCTCTATAAAAAGAAGGGGGCTTTGAATAAATGATTCATAAGACATAGCAATTATTAAGGTTTTGCAAATGGGATAGATAGCTAAATGGGTTAGATTATGAGACAAATCTCAATAGTTAAACATTCTTGAATTGAAATCATGTTAATGAGTAACCTTCTTAAGAAGCCATATTTCTCGAGTTCAATAAATAACCTACCTATATTACTTAACAAAAAATTTCACCATAAAAATAACTAAAAAAGAATAGATTTATAAAGTTAAAAATAAACTTATATGTCTTGATGTTTATTTGTTCATTGATATAGTTTGTTGAATATTTTATAAAGGCATTGAGCCTAGGTTATTTTTTTTTGTGTTTTTTTTTTTTCTTAACTATGCTAAGCCTAAGCTTGAGCATAGATTAAAGATGTGCGTGCTTTGAAAACTTTCATGGTGTATGGATGGAGTTTATGTGGTTTTATTAATTATAGATTAATTTGGTTTAATGCATGTTACAATATTTTGATATAAATATATACCAACACATATCCATCTTAACTTAAGATCTACAAAGTGTCAAGCGGAATCAAATCTCTAAAGATGAAACTTTTCTTCAAGTTTTGCACTCAAAACAAGGTTTGCATCTTAAGAGATTTGATCCCTTTTGACACTTGGTAGATCCAAAGTTAATATGGATACATGTTGGTTACTTTTTTATTTTTCTCTCGAGTATTGAGCTCACACTTAAATGCCTACACTCATTTACAAACACTACAACAATGCTACAACATCTCCCCCATATTGAGTTGTAGAATGCCTCTTGCACAACAAGTTCCAAGAGGAAACAAATCTCTTGAGGTGCAAACCTTTCTTCAAGTTTTGTACTAAAAAAGAGGTTTGCATCTTGAGAGATTTGATCACTCTTGACGCTTGGTAGATCTGGAGTTAAGATGAATCTTTTTAATGTTCTCTCCCATATTGAAGCAGCATTTAAATGTTTACACCCATTTGCTGATAATACAACATCTCGTGGGTTGTAAAGCATTTCCGCCCAATAAAGATATAATCATATAACAATGTAGTTTATATAATTTTATAACTAAAATGTTTTGTAGTTTATAAAAAAATTGGTCTAATAATAAGCTATAAGATGATTGAATTTATTTTAATCTACAAACTAAAAGGTAAATTTTCACAATAAATGTAAATGAGGTTAGATATAAATTTTAAATGATTTCGATTGGAAAAATATATCTCTTTTTTTTTATAATTATATTGATAGGCATGTCTAATTTATAGTAGAGCTTCCATAATTTTAATTTAATTATCAATGATTATTATGTTGATGGTAGGAATCTATACTAATTTTAATATTAGTCATAAATCAAAAGTTGAGATTTAAAAGTATTTATGCCCTTCCCTTTAATTAATTTGATTAATTAAAAAAATGTGATATGAACACGAGTTATGTTTTTTTGGCATATGGTATTAGTAAGCCATGGTATTGGCTCATGTATTGTAATAAAACCTATTTATAGGTTAAAAATATTCATGGTAGAGTGGGGATGAATCTTCATGATTAAAATTCTTGTTAAGCATATAGGTGTTTCTATTTTGGAATACGACTTCAAGGATTTCAATGTAATTATCAATAATTATTAAGTGGATTATAGAGATTTAACTTCCATAGAATATTCTAGTAATATTCACAAATCAAATTTTAAAATTTATCTCCAAAGTAGTTATGCCTCTTTGCCCTTATAATTAAATTGATTAATCAAATAAAATGGTACATGAACAAATATGATATGAATTGAGTTACTCTTTTTTGTGAATGTAATATCGATAAGCCATGGTATTGGCTAATAATATTGTAGCAAATACATTTACAAACTAAGAATCTCTATAATAAAATAGAATAAATCTCCATAATTAAAAATATTATTATATATATTTTAAATAAATATATTTAATTTATATCTTAATTCCTTTTATAATTAATACAAATAATAATTTAAAATAAAATTATAATTTAATTAATTTTTATGGCTTTTATTTTAAATTTTAATAAATTTAAAAACCATGTAATTTATACTCATACTAAACTTTATTCCAAAATTAAAAACAACCCTCAATATAATTAATATAATTTTTTATTTTAAAATTTATTTTCATTACTATTTTTTTAATCATTTTTTCTATATAAAGTTAGAAGTGCACTCTTTGGTAAAAACATTAATAGGCTAGGATGGAGACTAAACAAGAAGCTATTTAGATAAAATTCTACATAATAATTTTGTAAATAGGGAAAATTTTAAGGATGAAAAATTATTTTGAAGTTTAAAAACATTGGCGAATCTCACTAGTCCTTTTTTTTTTTGTTTCCAACGCGAAAAAAAGCTATATATTTGTATTATATTCATCATAGGAAAAATGTACAGCAATATTTCTATAGGAACCATCATATATGGTTGAAAGAATTGGTTCAAAGTCCCATATGAGAAAAGATACAAAAATAAGCTATTTTATGTTCTGTAACATATAGATCATACTAGGGTCGAAATCGGTCCTATGAGACAAAATTATATGGAAGTTTTTCAAAAAGGAAGTCAATATATTGGGAAACAGAGACATACTAGATAGTCATCAAAATATTGAAATTTAAGTACTGGGAATGTGAAAGTCCTGGATCTGATGAGAGATGTTGTCCACCATTAACTGCATCCTCTAGGTGCCTTGTGGAATAGATAGGCCCATTTTTGATAGAGCATTTGCCTTCCCATTTTTGTCCTTGGTGATGTGAGCAATTGTGTAGTCCCTCCTGCAGCTCCATAAATCCTCTATCCTGTTCAGCCAACCAGAAAGATTGATGTTTTTTATGGTATGTTTTGATAGTACATGATCGATGATGACTTTCGAATCTCCAAATATTTGAATCTTTTGTATGTCAAGAAAGTCACAAAGATAAAGAAGACCAGTGAGGGCCATAGCTTCTGCTTTGTTGTTGGATCCGGCACCTCCATTCCAATAAATCTCGTAAGCTTGACCAGCTTCTGGAATGATGAATACTCCGCAGGCGCATGTACCATGTTGAGCAGCTCCGTCGAAATATGCACGAGGAATATTTGTAGGTTCCGGAATCTGTGGACACCTTCCTTTTCTGACTTTGGATTGGTGAGGCATTCCAAGCACATTGTATAGGCAAAGGATAGATTCAAAAACCGCTGAAAGTGATTCTCTTTTGGATTTGAAGATCAACCCATTTCGCCATTTCCATATGGTCCAGATAGTTATAAATGGAATGGGCCTCCAATCAATGATCATGTTACTCCATCCTTTGAACGCCTCAGAAATGGAAGGGTAAGAGGTGTTGGTATAGCCAAAGTGTGCAGCAAGATTCCTCCATATCATCTGTGATTGTGGGCAAAGGAGAAAGATGTGTAAGTTGTTCTCAGCATTAGATCTACATAGAGGGCATATGGCGGGCCCGCACCAATTACATTTTTGTAGATTATCCCATGTGAGGTTCCTATTGTAAAAAACCAACCATGCAAATAAAATGATTTTTATGGGGCAACCCGTTTTCCAAAAAGATGCTAGAAAGATGTTGTCCTTTTGTTCATATTCTTATTTTCGTAACTGAAGGTATATATGTTTGACAAAAACAGACGAAGAGCCACCATGACCCTTCCAGATGAGGTAATCCATGTCCGCAGAGTGAAATATACCATGCGCCGGTAACGATGTAATGACAGAGTTCCACAGTCTTCCCAGTTCACCGCTTAGAAGCAATTATGTAGCTGATTTCCAAATAGGAATTGCACCTTCCCATTTTCGAATGGATTTGGCCCAGTAGAAAATGCCTCTGTTGTGTTAAGCTTTTAATAGATGCGAAGATATATGGATCTTTCCACCCGGACCTGTAAATTCATCCAAACCAATGATAATTTTTGTACCAGACTGGAATTTCTAGATCATATTCCTTCTGAAGAATGGCTCTATTTTCCAGAAACCCTCTCCAGATAGCTGAACCATGCGCTGTTCCAATGATGCGATGTCTATACTAGTAAGTCATATCTTAATTATCCATGTATTTTGCTCTTATGGCCCTACTCCAAATAGACTCTCCCATAATTGCTTTCCACATAGATTTACAGAGTAGGGCTCTTCTGAATTTATTTAGATCTAATATACCCCATCCTCCCATATTTTTGGGCCAGGCTAGCATTGAGAGTTTTTCCAAGTGATATTTTTTTTGTTCCTTATGACCACCCCATATGAAATTGGCAATCATCCTGTTAAGACTATTGATAATGGATGTTGGGATATAGTAGAGATGTGCCCAATAAACCATGATTTGCACCAACACTATCTGTGCCAAAATCGCACGCCCACCTAATGATAAGCATTTGAATTCCCATGCAACAATTTTCTTGTTAAAGCGATAAGGGATCCAAGACCAATCAGCCACACCATAACCCATAGATTTCAAATTGTAACCCAAGTATTTTAACCCATTCTGGATTGGAACTGCTTTGATATTGAATAGATGAGATAGGAAAGAAATAAGGTCCCCATTAACATTTTCAACATGAAAAGATGATTTTATTTCATTAACGTATATGCCGGTGGCATTTTGAAATCTCCCCAAGATTTCATGTAGACATATCCAAGTTGACTTACACAGCATTGCTGATAAAATTATATCGTCTACAAAAAAATTATGAGATATGTAGATGCCCCTGCATATAGGGCGAGGCTTACATTTTTCTTGGAGGATCGCCCTTTTTATGTGTAGACTCAAAGAGTCCATCACCAGAATGAAGAGGAGTGGAAACAATGAGCAACCCTGCCTTAATCCCCTGGCCGCTTTGAAAAAAGGAGTAGGGACTCCATTAATGAGGACTACATAATTTACATCAACCACACAAGCCATAATCCATCTGGAGCATCTGACATCAAGGCCAATCTTAGCCAGAAGGCAACAAATATATCCCCAGTCCACACAATCGTATGCCTTTTTTAGGTCAATCTTTAGTAAAGCAGCTTCTAGATTCCTGCAATGCATTGAGTGTAGGCATTCTTGGGTGAGGCCCACCGCATCCATAATATTCCTTTCCTTTAGAAATTTGTGTTGCTCAAGGGACAAATGCAGAGATAAGATGTTCCTCATTCGAATAGCGATGATTTTTGAAATGATCTTATACAGGACGTTGCATAATGAAATAGGCCTGAAGTCAGAAAAAGAGGAGGAGAGCTTCTTCTTTGGGATCAATGCTATATAAGTTGAAGATATAACTTTGCTGATATAGCCGCAAGTTCTGGATTCCTCCACCATTTTTAGAATATCAGTCTTAAATAAGTCGAAAAAATGAATGAAGAAATCGATGGTCCACCCGTCGGGCCCTGGACATTTGTCTTTCTGAAATGATTTCATTGTAGCCAATAATTCTTCTTTTGTAACCTCAGAATATAGGGCACTGTTTTGTTCTTCATCAAACATAGTGGGATATGGGTAAATGCCCAAAAGAATGTCCTCTATGTCACTACCAATGATCCTATTGTAGGCCCTTTTGAAGTATTTCACAGCTTCTCTAGCAGTGGCCTCCTGCGAGGAATATGAATTGCCATCTTCATCCTTAATTTCCCAAATAGTGTTTACTTCCCTCCTCTTGTTTGCGAATCTATGAAAGAACTTTGTATTTTTGTCCCCCTCTTTGAGCCATATAGCTTGACTCTTGAGATGCTAGGAAGATTCCTCCATACCTAATAACTTATGTTTTCTTTTTTCTAGGGCCCAAATTTGATTCTGAATGGTGGATGATATACTGGGATATTTAAAGAGAGAAATTAAATGCTCCAATTTTTTGCAGATATCCTTCAATTCCTTTCTATTAGATGCCGATTTCTCCCTTTGCCATATTTTTACCCCATTTCGAAGGGAGGACAGACACTCTAAAAAGTGTCGAGATTGATTAAGTTCTTGGATGGGTGGGAGCTCCCAGGAATCATTAATAAATTTATTGAACTATTCATCAGTGAGCCATGTGCGGTTGAATTTGAAAGGGTAACCAAATCTGCGACCCACACAATTCTAGTGGATAGAAATGGGACGGTGGTCTGATATGAATGATGGAATGATATTCATCATTGGGCACCCAAATCTTTCGATCAACCGTTCATGTAAAAAGAATCTCTCAAGCCTTTTAGCCAGGAACGATTCAATGGATCGACCATTGTCCCATGTGGGACCTGGACAAGCTGGCTGAACATCAACAAAATTATTTTGAATGATGGCATTGCGGATCAAAACCCCAACCTGATCATTTTTCCTGCCATTGCCCCATATTTCGTCATTACAAAGTGTACAGTTAAAATCTCCACCAACTAAAAGGGAATCAATTTCAAGAAGTTCTGATGAGAAGATAATCCCAAAATGGATATCTATTTTTATATGGAGCGTATATATTTAATATATGAACAGGTTCTGGTGAACCACGGAATTGGGCTAGAATAAAAATCCCAGGAAAGCATTGCAATGCCACAACCTTTATCCATTTTGGGTCCCATAATACAACCAATCCCCCGGACAAACCCATCGCATTTGTAGCAACCATATGCCATGATGGCAGCATCCACCTAAAATAAGAAATAGATTGAATACTATCATGTATGGTTTCTTGTATGAGGAGCATTTTGGACTTTGAGGATATAAAAAGATTTTTTAAAGCCAAAAATTTAGGGTCAGCTTCTAGACCCTGAATGTTCATCGATATGATGTCAATCATTTTGGGACATCTTTAGGCCGGCTTGCTCTAAGAGGCCCTGATTCGGAGATATCATCAGCAGCGATTTCCGCGATAGGAATGTCAATTAAGGATAAGTCTCGAATTGACACATCCTGTCTTCCTTTCCTACCCCTGAAATGTCTACTTCCCCGCTTCTCTTTTCGGCGAACCGTAATATTCCCAGCCGAATTTGGGCTGATATTAGGGGAAGGGGAGCGATTGGGACGGTGGATGGTAAGCGGCTGGAGCTTCAAAGATGCCCGTTTTAGGAGAAGGTCTAAATCACGATCAAATGAATTCTTGGCCGAGGATCCAGGGGAATATGGGGGGGTGATCGGAATACATGGGGCTTTTCCTTTGAGATCAGAACCATGGCCATGAGAAAGGGGTGGATGATACCTTTGGGGAGGGGGGAGTGAGAGGAAGGGGATAGGGGAGATGAAGAGATATATTGTAAGTGGGGGGATGATGGGCCAGCCTGGGGTGGTTTAGGAAGAGATGGAGGGGGGGGGGAATAGCCTGATCTTTGTCTAGCTCTGGAGGTGAAGGGATGACCAAGATATTCTGAAGATTAACAGGTTGGACATTATGAGACTGTGAGGGATGTTTAGATGTAGAGGATGACCGGGGGCGGTTTGATGAATTAGGGAAATTCCTACGGGCAGGGTTTGTAGACAGAGAGCGGGAGTGAGGGAGACAAGAGTGACATCCAGGAGAGAGTTCTCTAGGCGATGAAAGACGATCATATGAGAGAACAAGAGCCCGGTAAATTTCAGAGATGTAGGAACATTCCTTTTCCATGTTATTTCTCTCCTTATCTGAGACAGGAGCCTTTTCTGTTACAATCTTTTTTTTGTGCTTTCCAACTGATTGTCGGGGGCATTGGGGAAATAGATGTCTCGTTTTATGACAAGATGAACATCTAAAAGGCATGCCCCAATAGTCTAACCGCTGTTGAACTTTGGACATTTCCCATGATAAGTTGATTGTCTCTGGAAACCCTCCCCTGTATTCCTTTTCTATAAGGATCCAAGCCACGCGCTTCTCCTTAGCCCCAATGCATTTAGGGTCAGCATATATGAACCGCCCAATATAATTACCTATTTTCTCCATAGATTCCTTGGTCCACAATTCTATCGGTAATCCTGGCAGCTTCAGCCATATATAATTATTCTCTGGAGTACATCTGAGAGGATTGAAACCCATGAACCATCTGTGAAGAGCCATGAAACTTTTATCTCGAACCTAGGGTTTATCGAAGATAATTTCTAAGTCCCGAACCCGAAGAAAATGGAAACTATACCAGTTATTCATAAGGCGGACTATGGTCGGAGAATAACCCAGGAGAGGAGACCATTTGGCAGCAATCCAAGACCTGATCTGTGCATCCTCCATTGACGGAAAATGCCATCGGCCGACAAGTGCCCTCTTTTGAAGACTTGTGATTCTATTGAATAATAATGGGCCATCCAAATTAATGGCATCAAGTGGGGGAGAGGTTTTAACAGGGCGAAACTGATTTCATCTCGGTTTATATGGAAGACCGTCACCCCATGGAGATTGTTTGGATTGGGTAGGGAGGATGATGTCAGCTTCCAGCGAAGCACGCCAGTCAGATTTTGGTGCATGGCTGGCAAAGACTTTCTCCACGTCCAATGTGGCCCAAACCATGGCCGACGCAACGGAGTTGTCAGAGGGAAAGTCCATGATAGAAGACAACACAGACTCCGAAGAGTCAGAGGCGAAGATCCCAAAAGGATTGTCTGACAGATATAGGACTCAAGGTTTAAATAAAAAGTGGCAAGAATATGTGGAGAAATCCCAAAAAAGTCAAGACAGATGTGCGGACCTGAATACGACACTGTCCAGAAATATAGGGACACTAAATGAAATCGGGAATGACGGCCAACGGATAGGAAGCCAGGTCACCAGAAACTACCCTTCTAACAAAGGGATCGATTATAAGCGATCATCATATATGGAGAATTTAAAATGCGATGGCGAACATTAAAGGGGAAAGAGAGTGGAACTGCATCAATTGTGACATGACCAGCCCAATCAATCGGAAAAATTTTCAAAACAAAAATTCGGCATCGGAAAATACAGAGTCGATCTCGGCTCTGTGAATTGGGCTTCAGGATGAAACATCAGGACATACAAAACAACAGCAACATATTTCATAAATACACCACCAAGGTCCAATCTTGACACGGATGTCTGTGCATGGTTTGTATATCACAAAATAATTCTTAATTTTATATATGGATGCCCATGACCAACCAGTTGAAACTGACCCAGACATGTGAAATTGCAAAGAATACAATGCAGGCCTCCGGGGATTGTGAAGTAAATGACAAATCTAGACCAGAGTTCAGACTTTAACAAAAGACCTATAATCCCTCTTAATAATGGAGAAAATATATACTCCACATCAAACTACAATCATTAAATATTATCTAGATTCGGAGAAAGAAAACTATGCTTTCAGAGATATATGGGATACAGAAATTAAACTGACCTGTTATCCAAGCGTTCTCCGAGTGAAGAGCACTGCGAACCATATAGCGAAATATCCCCCAATGCCGAAAATGAAGTATGAGTGGAAAGGGCCATATACATAAGGATAATGGAAAAACCAAGATTGTATGGTCTTCCACCACGGAGGACAGTGAAAGATGATGGAGTCAATGCTAAGTTATGAGCGTAAAGACAATAAAAGGAGCAGAGATGTTCAACTGGGCGTCCGTCAGAAACAATCAACGTCCCCGCACAGAAAGCTGACAGGAATGGAAAAAGCGCCAAAAACGGATACCATAGCAAGGATAGACATATATGGATGAAACTTAGTCTGAAGATTGACATGGTAGGGGGCTCAGAAAACCATGCTTCTGAAAATCCCGAGATATATAAACATCTACCGTAGATAAAAAGTGAAAGGTGATGGAGCCAAAGCTATGATAATGAACAAAAAGACAATATTTGGAGCAGAGTCCTACGAATTCTTCCGACACCAGCGTCTACCAACGACCCCGCACAGAAGGCTGGCTAGATAGGAAATGAGCCAAAAGCGTAAGTAATAGCAAGCATAGACAAGTGTGGATGAAAAAACAGTCTGAGGAGGTGACACGTCTGGGAACCCAGAATGCCGAGCGTCAATCAGTTCAGAGGCATAGAAGAAGAGCGCATAGAAGACTAGCATGTATCTCGCATGCAGCCGTCCACCTTCTTGAAAACTATAGGTTCATGTGGGGGGCTTAGATGTTGTGATTGAACGGATATGGACAGATACATACCTGATTGGTCGCTCGTTGGTGCTCTCCACTTGGCGCTCTATTGTGTTTTACTCAACTTCCAAATCTCACTAGTCCTTTATATGCAAACTATAAAATGTTTATTAATGTATTTGTAAAATTATTCATATTTATAATGATTTTACATATACTCTCTATATAATGTTCGAGATTTTTAAAGTAAAATAATTTTATATTGTAAAATTTAAATGAATAATCTTTCTAAAAACTGGAATGAATATTTAAAAAAAAAAATCATGAAAAATTAGCCCCTTTAAAAATATTAACCCCTAAAATTTTCCATATTTATAAACTCCATAAATTAACCAACTTTGTTTTAAAAAATTACTAAAAATAAGATCTGTTTGTTACGGAAGTAATATATTCCAGTCTGCTACAGAAATAAGCAGTTCCATTTCTTTCTGTTGGTTATAGAAATAATAAATTCCAGTTTGCTACAGAAATAACGTATTCATTTCATTCTGTTATCCATCGTTTTTAAAAATGTTATCCTTCAGTTTAAAAAAATCATATACAGAAGAACCCAACTATATATATTCAGCCCTTGGGTGCCGAAAAGGGCAAAGAGGAGGGGACAGAATTCCAATTTGAGGAAGAATGATGGCAAACTCAGAGAGCCTCATAACCATTATCATGTATCTGGGCGCCCTAATGGCGCTCTCTGAAGCCACTAGTCTACAACCCCAGGTTGGGAATCTGCAGGAATTGGCCCTCAGGGTATGTGATCTTGATCTCTGAGCCTTCTTGAACCCCCAATTGCTTTACCAGGCTCTTGATTTTTTCAATTTCTGTGTGTTTATAGTCAGGAGAAGTGGACACAGTCGGGGGAAGCTGTTCATACATAGTGAAGATCAAGACCAGCTGCTCGCCATTCGCAGGCACCGATGACAGAGTCAGCATTGCATTTGGAGATGTATTTGGCAACCAAGTGTACGTAGCGAGGCTCGATGATCCGACCACTGATACTTTTGAGAGATGTTCCATCGACTCCTTCACTATACTGGGTCCCTGCGTTCACAAAGTATGTTATTTATACCTGATGCGCGTTGGATCTGATCAGTGGAAGCCAGAGTGGGTTAGGGTTTACTATGGCAGGAGTCAGTCTGTTTCCTTCTACTACGATGTCTTTATTCCTACCAGTGTCTGGTATGGATTTGATCTCTGTTATACTGTTACTGCTACCCAATCTGCTCTCAGCATTATCTGAGATGATTGCCATGCTGCATTTGGGTTTGCTGGATGTTAAGATTTTTGCATGGTATTTCAACATTTATTGCATGTTCAAAGATTTAGGGTATGCAATGTGCTGACATACAGAGGGTTGTCTGGGTATTTTGTGACCATAGATGAATCACATTCGTTTGCATTTACATCAATGAAGTATCTGGTTCTTTTTCTTTTCCATGACATAAATTTTAATCCTGATCTTCATCCCCTCGAGTACCCTTCTTTTATTTTTCTGATGAGCACACCTAATGTTGATTGGAAAGCTGTTTCTTCTCTGTTTTCAGCACATTGCCAACTGTTGCTATGCTTATTGTGATTATTCTGTTAACAATTTGCTTATGTAGTGTAACTTGGTTACCCTGTATTGCCTATTTATGCTGGATCTTCTGAGTTGCTGTTTTCATAAGTTGTTTTTAATGGATATTAGTCCACATAGCAGTTGCTATTTTCTGCCAGCGTGAGTTTCTTGTCCGATGTGTTACAAGCAATCCGCTGGGAGTTTTCTTGGAAATCTGTATTTACTATTGAGAAATCAGTCCACCTAATTCTGACTTAAAATTTAAGTCATCATTAAATATACATTAACATATCAATATCATGAAACCAAAAGTTAGAAGAACATAATACTTTTCTCGGAATTTAATTTAAATAGGAAAGTTAGCCACAATTTCAATCCTTATACCAGGAACCAATTAAAAATAATAAAAATTTATCTTATATTATATAAAATTTTATTTTATGTAATTTAAATAAATAAAAAATATTAATAATAAGTTTAAAAGGTTGTTTAATTAGTGATTAAAGTAATATAAAATTTGAGAAATTCAAGGTTCAATTTTTTTTTTAAATTTTTATAATTTTTATTTATTTAAGATACCTGATTTTTCTTTACATGTAATATATATATAGAACTCAAGTTTAATCTACAAATACCAAGAGAACAGGTCATAGACCCCAGAAAAAAAATAAATAAATTGAAATTATAAAAATTATATTAAAATGAAACTATGTTCTATATTTATCCTTAAAAATGTTTGGAAGACCACTCTCGCCAGTTTTATTTGAAAAAATACCTGGGTTCCATTTTATATTAATTTGTAGGTTAAACTCAAGTTCCATTTATTTTTATATAAAAATAATAAATAAATAAAATATTGTTAACTGGAATTATGATTTTTTGTATGGAAGAAGAAAATTATACTTTTAATTTTGTTTATTCATTTTATATTAATACATTGATCAAACTTTTTTATTTTAAAATAAAAGGAAAATAATTATCATAGGTGTATTTGTCCAAATATTTGGTATGCAATGCATATTCAATGTGTAGTTAACATGTTAATGTCGGGTTAATATTTTTAAACATTATTTAAAGTGAATTAAAATTTTAAGATAGATCAAAATCTATAATTTAATTCACTCAATAAGTTAAAATTTTATTTAATTTAATGAAAAGAAAATAAGAGTGAATATAATTTTTTATTTATTCAAATTTGAAATACATTTTGTATTTAATGTGGATATTAAATTTTTGAATGTTAAGATAAATAATTTAACAAGGTGGTATTTGTTAAAATATTTATCTACATTTTTTAACTTTTTATATTTAATATGGCGAATAATCTTTTTGATTCTTTACACTGGAAAATAATATATAATTTAATTTACTGGTTATTATTAATAATGTATAATTTAATTGACTGTTGATTATTAATAACGTATAATTTAATTTACTAGTTAGTATTAATTTAGATTATATAGAGAAAGAAATCAAAGAATAAATAAGATATTGCAAAGGACATAATAATACAAGAAATCTCAAATTCTATTAATGCATGGAATATAAAAGGATTTTAAAATGCAAAGCAATACAAACTAGCTAGATTGTTAGTAACTTATCTTTGAAGAAAGACATCTCATTAGTAACAAGATATTACAATAGGTTAATCCTACCTTGATTACATAAAGTCCTGAGAGGCAAGAACCTTAATATACAAAACCCTTTTGTACAAGAAGATGTGACAAAAGGAATGTAGGCCTTTGAGGAAGGTAGTTGATATGTCAACTTCCCATGGTCATAATTTTGGCATACATGGTATTTATTGGATTATTACAAAGTGAATTTTATTCTTTATGTGTTTGCCAGTCCATTCAATGAAGATTTCATGGCCTAACTCAAGTGCAAAAAATGAAAGCGAAATGCTTGAAAATCATGTTTAAAGTTTAGGACTTGAAAAACTATAGTAGAATTACAAAGATGTGGAACTATTTTAACTTGGATCAATTGTAAGTGGTTCACATTCAATACTCTATGTTACACCAAGGTGGGCAATTTAACTAATTGGGTATTGTAAACTATTCATTTTGAAACCAAAATCTAGACCAAGATGTAAAATCTAACTAATGGGAACCTATTGAGGAGAAGATAATTAACAATTATATTTCTATGGAGTTGTCTCAATGAAGCAAGATTTAGTGAAACTTCTTGTGCAATCAATTTGCATGAATTTACTCTTGTACTCAAGAAGCAATATGTTTAAATTTTAAAAGATTTAGTTTTGGATCTCCCCTGTCTATTTTTTTGTTGGGAGAAGGATGATTTTTTTGTCCACTCTTTTTAGATCCATTGAAGAAATTCTCCTTACATCATTGGTCTTAATGTACCTCAGCTGCATGTTTCAATTGTAGATTTTTATCAATACATATCTTTTGTTATGGTTAAAAAAAGATAGATGCATGATTCAACATGTGGTATTTTGAGATCAATGAATCACATGCATAGGATGAGGAACGTAAGAGTCATGAATAAGTGCAAAATTTTAGGAAAAAAAGAAAGAAAAGAAGAAACACAATTAAAAGATGAAAAATATAAAAATATAATAAAAAGACAAAAAGATAAAAGAAAAAAAGATAAAAAAAACTATTATATAAACTAATAAAACTGAAACACATGGGGCACATGCATTCTCCTACGACTAACACATCACACGGTTTCACCGAAGATAAAATTCTTATTACATCTGAATAATGTTGGGGTTTGGTAAGCGTTCAAGGTTGTCTGGCAGTCTTGAGCAGTAAATCTAGGGATTACTAGCAACTATGGAGGATTTGGTTGATTATGGGTTTGACCCCAATGATTTTACCTTGTCATGGGTTGTAATGCCATTTTAGCAGAGTTTTGTAGAGGCTTAGGTTCCAACTAACATAGTATTAGAGAAAACCTCGGGTTTGTTTCAGCTTGGGGAGCGTAACATGGAGACTAGTCCCTTTGTGTCATTTGATGGATGTCCAAACTTCTTGGTTCGGGGGGTTTTTCAGAGACTGGACCTTTGGGTGGAGTTGGTCTAGAAAACCCTAGTTTGGCCCCTTTCTCTAGGCATGTTCTTGCCCCGTCATATGTCAACTAGTGCTTAGGGCTACCAGTTAGCGGATGGTCGTCGACCGACATTTCTCAGGCAGGGAATTTTTTATCTGTGGGATTTGGCCTTCTTCTAGAGGGCGCCTTATAGGATTTGTTCCGTGATGGAGGATTATTGATGGGAAATGGTACACATTTTCTCAATTTTCCCCTAGTCTACAATTCATTGGGAGATTTTGGTGAAAACCATAGAGGCCTAAATTGAGCAGTGTCTCCTTTTGAAGGGGCAAATAGAAGGTCTCAAGGTTTGGAAGGAGTTTAGGAAAAATTGGTGGATGATAAAGGAGTTAGAACACAAGTCGAGGGACGGTTTCACACAGGGAGGAAAATAAAGAAGGGGAAATCTACCAAGATTAAGAATGAGAACCAAAATATGGTGTTGGGGGAAGACATTTAAATTCATAAAGTCATGTCCTGTTTGAGAGGGTTTTGGTAGGGCATGCCAGATGTCGACATTTTTCTTTTTGGGTTTCTTTGTGGTTGGGTAAATCAAGAATGGGGAAACACACTTGAGAAGGTCCCGAAGGTTAGTATTTTGGTACTTGAATGGTTTATGTTGAGGTTCAATTCAACAAATGTTGTTTTGCGGGTGCTAGAGAAGAATTGGAGCATGTATTCCTCCAGGATGCTCCTAAAACGATGAAACATTGCAAGTCATGAACGAAAATTGACTGTATGTCGATTTGGATTAGGCTATCGAGACTTCCCCCTCAATTACGGACACTAGATGTATTTTGAGTTATAAGGAACAAATTGGGGGTTTTCTTGAAGTATATATATCCTTCCAAGATACAAATCTCACATGAATGACTAGGATTTTGGTGAAGTTGGACCCGAGTGAAGGGCTTTTTGCAGACCTAAATATCAGTTACAGGGGGTTTATATATCGATAAATGATTGACTATGAATCCATTCCATTCAGATGTCCGAGGTTCCACCATCACAAACATGTCTTGAGGGATTGTCCCATGTCTTACAATAGTGAGAATGGCACAGGGAATCATCAAGGAGATAGAGCTAGGGGTTCTTCACTTGGAGAAATTGAAAATCAAATGGTCTCTTCTCCTCCCATGTCTCCATAAGCCAATACTTTGATGCCAAGGTTGAAGACTACAGGCATTATTGATGTGGGAGAAACATCTACAGGAATGGGACCTTAGGATTTCTAAGAGTTTGGTGCTCCATCCTCAATGGTCGTCTCCCCTCTGGGTAACTCTTCTCCTCCTCATCCTATTAAAAATATTATTTACGGGTTCTGGTCCTTCCAGTACCCTTCCCCCTTCTAGTATGTCATCTCTTTCCAGCTCACTTACTGTTCCAGTGGCTTGTCCTTGTACCTTCATTATCTCTGCTTGCCTCTCCCCTAAACCTATGACTCTCTCGGAGTCAATGAACTCTTTAGAGTCCTTGTACCACTATAATCTTTTTCCTTGGCCATCTAAAGGAGACCCCTTTTCTGGAGTGGCGGGACTGGGCTCCCTGTCTTCGTCATCGCACAAAGGGGGAATTTGAGGAAGAAAATATCACATTTCAAAGGCTAAGATTAGGGCTCGACATGACATAGTTGATGGTAGAAAAATGTCAATTGTAGGGGCACTTAGAGCAATGAGAGCCCTTGTGATAGTGTAATCATGATTGTTATCTCTTTTAACTATTGGGATTTGGCTAACCCCTACAAAAAATTAGCTTTGAGACAGATGATACCCAATGAAAACCCAGATATATTATGCCTTCAGGAAACCTTGGGCGATGGAGACAAGATCTCCTAGGCTTTATGCTCTCTGTTTCTAGGTTGGTTTTTCTTTGGATCTAATGTGAGAGGTTGTTATGGGGGTTTGGAAATGGTCTTTAATGCAAAAACAATTAAAGTAACCAATTCCTAGGGCGTGGATTTGGTCCTAGGTGCAGAAATTGTTTTCTCAGAATTGGGTATGGATCTCATGGTGGCAAAAATTTATGGCCCTTATCACAAACGAGCACATTCTTGAGTCAATTAATGGAAAAATATTTTATGATGTGTAAAATTTTATTGTTGGGGGGGGACTTAAATTTCACCATTATTGCTTCAGAAGTCTAGGGCCCTCATGTCCATCTAGATTCTATGTTTTTCTTCTTCTCTAAGATTTTGGCGTACAACAAGCTTATTTATGTAAAACATTTAAAATATAAACCCTGATGGGGAAACAGATAAACAGGGGTGACGATGATTGCTAAATTTCTTGGTATATTCCTAATGGCTGGAGGTCTGATGGAGAGAATCCCTTCATTTCAATAGTGGATTAGGGCTGGTGGAATATATGATCATCATCTGGTGCTCTTGGAAGTTAAAGGGGGGATTCGAAAACCTAATGTTAGCCCTTTTAAATTCAATGCTTCTTGGTTGGCTGATGAATCCTTTCTACATCTTGTGTCATAAAATTGGATTCAATACACTCAAGACACAAACCTCTTGACAACACAACATTTTTCTGAGAATTTAAAAAGGGTGAAACAGGCTACTATTCAATGGTCTAATTAGAAGAGGTTAAGGGATGATGTTGAACTTAAACCCATGGAGGAAGATATGGCAAGGGTGGAGGCTCTTGAAGGGGGAGGATATGAGTCTAAGGAATCTAAATAGAGAATCCTACAATTGGAGGCCTCGAAAAGGAAATTAATGGAAGAAAAGGAAGAGCTTTGGAGACAAAAAATTAGAGAAATCTAGCTGAAGACTGGATATGAGAATGATTTTTTTTTCAAAACTTTACAAAAGGGTGCAAAGTATGAAACACTATATGGGCCTTAAACACTCCAGAGGTAGGAAAAGCATAATCTTTTTAGGAAATAGCTTCCCTTATGAAAAACCACTTCAACAATATATATAAATCCCTAGAGGGAGCCAAAATTATTGAAGTGGTTCATTTAGCACATGTTTTTCCTCGTTTCCCTAAAGGTGAAGACAATCAACAATTGATGGTTCTTGTTTTAGATGGTGAGCTTCAATTTTTCCTTCATGGTATGCAGAATGACAAGAATCTTGGTCCATATAGATGCACTACCAAATTTTTTCTTGGGTTTTATGACTTATTCGAGGCAGATCTTCTCAGGGTGATTGAGGATTATCGCCAAAATAGAAGAACTCTTAATTCTTTCAACTCTACATTTATCACTCTCATTCTAAAATTTGATGATCCTCAATATTTTGATGATTTCATACCCCTCTCTCTTTGTAATTGTATATACCAAGTGTTTTTAAAAATGATTTCCAATAGGACCAGGTCAATCTTATCCAGAAATGTGTCAAAGGAGTAGTTTTCTTTTCTTGAGGGGTGTCAAACTCATGAAGCTATCCAATTTTCCAAAGAAGGCATGCACAATATAAAAATCAAGAATTTGAAAGGCTCTATCAATAAAATTGACCTCGCAAAAGCCTACGATAGGGTCAATTGGGTCTTCATTCACTTGATCCTCACACATTTGGGTTTTGAAGTACCTTTCATTAATTGGATTATTATTTGTAAATCCTCAATTTTCTTTTTGGTCCTTATCCATGGATCTACCTTGTCTTTTTCCCATGCTCAATGTGGATTGAGGCAAGGGTTCCCTCTATCTCTTTTCTTGTTCCTATTAGTAGCAGAAGGTATCTATAGATTACTAATAGCAACGAGAAGTAGGGAAGATATTAGAGGGATTGAGGTCACATAAAATCTTGCAATCACTCATCTATTATTTGTTGATGACATACTTCTGTTTAGAAATGGATCCAGATAGGATGCAATATCCATTAAGGAAGATTTTTCCTTATTTTAGAAGGATACATGTATGTAAATCAATGTGACAAATTCTACTCTATCTTATTTAACTTTATCTCGTGGGGAAGTTCACAGGATGTAGGCTCAATTTCTCTTTCAACTGAAAAAAATTAAGGAAGGTTTGAAGTACCTTGGTTTTCACCTCAAACCCTATGCATACATAAAGGAAGATTGGTTGTGGATGTTGGAAAAAATTGAAAATATATTAAAAAGTTGGAGCTTCAGGTGGTTTACCAGAGCAGGCACAATGGTTCTTATAAAATTGGTTATGGAGGCCATTCTAGTCTATTGGATGTCCTTATCATGGATTCAAGGAATAATTGAATCAATCCAGAGGTTGCGCTATTAATTTCTATGGATTGGAAGCAAGGATAATTTTGTTCTCCCATGGTAAGATACAAAGCGTGGGGAGGTTGGGGCATCAAATACCTGCCTTTATTTGCAAAAGCGTTGGCATCCAAGGTTAATTGAAGGTTACTGACTACCAACAGTCTTTGGACTTTGACTGTCTATAGGAAATACATTTTCCCATCTTCTGTTGATTATTGGATCACAGTGCATAATAAAAAAAAAGCTAACGTATCAATCATATGAAAGGTGCTTGCATCATCTTTCTTTGTGGTGAAAAGCGACCTAGCCTGGAAAGTTGGAAATAGAGGAAAGACGAGAGTCAACATTAACCCATGAGCTAGTTGCGAGGAAAATTTTAGCTCCCTCGCAACCTTGTTACACTTCTAAATGAGAATGAGAGGATTTACTTGAATCATATTGTTGATGATACACGCTCCTCCATTCTAGGCACAAGGTTGGGTAGATGCTCACTAGCTAAACCTTCCAAAAGAATATATTGTCACTTGGAAAAACTACACAGCTACTCTTAATTTCTCTCATGTTAGAATCTGAGATAGAGAAGATTCAAACTTTTGGTTTCATTCCCAGGATGGGGATTACACTCCAAATATTGGGCACTTATATCAAATTTCAATCAGAAGACAATTGTATCATGTTTGGTAGTGGAAAAATATTTGGAAATTGAGTTGTCCTGCTAAGGCTTGGGTCTTTCTCTAGTGTCTGAATGAAAATAAAATTCCAACCTGGGACAATATCCAAAAGAGGTAGAAAGAAGGGCCCAATTGGTGTATACTATGTAAAAATGTTTAGGAGTCAGTGGCACAACTATTTATGCCCCATTCCTTCACTTTGAGTATTTGGTCGGTCATAAAGAACAATTTGGATTCTGGTATGGCATGCCATGGAAATACCTTTCACAATGCTTAGAAGTCTTGGTGGGACTTGTCAAAAGATGATGCTATCAGAAACATCCCCCCTCTCATATGTTGGGGAGTATGGATGGATATAAACAAGGCAACTTTTCGGGATCAAGTCTTGTCCCATAATCGCGTGGCAACACAAATTATTGCAATTTTCTCCATGCTTTCTTCCTTGGATACTTCTTAGGTTCCCCATATTATCTTAGAAGAATTATAAATGTCTTGCTTCCTTGGGCCTATTTTGATGGAGCCTCTCATGATAATGGTGCCTGTGGAGGTGGGTTGGTCCTATATCTTTAGGAACATCATTTTTTTCAAATCTCATATTATTTTAGGCAAGGCCACAAACAACTATGCAAAGATGCTCTGCATAAAACTTCTCCTTTGTTTTTCCATTGAAAAAGAATTTCACGCTCTACATATTTTTGGTGATTCTAATAATGTTATAAATTGGTTCAATAAGACACAAAGATGCCTCAATCACACACTGCCACCTATTTTGTAAGATATTATTCACATGAAGTTATCTTTTGACCGCATCTCATGTCACCATATCTACAATCCTTTCACAAAATGATGATTGGATGCATAGAAAAACAATCAATACTATCATGTTGTTTTACTGTGTTATTTTTTGAGGAGATACTCCTGTTTGGACTTTTTACATCTACAACTATATGTTTATATGTATCACTACAACAAAAAAGGTCATTGGTGAGGGTCATTCCTATGACGGACCTTTAAGGTCTGTCACCAATGTCGCATATGGTGACGGTCCTTAAAAAAACGTTGTTGTAAGTGCATATAGTGATGGTCCTTTAAGGTTTGTCACCAAAGCCATTTTTAGTGACACTTTTGGTGAGGGTTGTTAAAGGCCCATCACTAATTCTCTCTTTGGTGACACTTCTAGTGACGATATTTTATTGACCCTCACCAATGCTCTTTTTGGTTACTTTTGGTGACGGTCAAAAAATGTTTGTCATCATTGATCATTCCAATGAGTTTTTGATGACGTGATGTGCATGCTACTATATTTTTTGTCAAAAGATAATGATTTAAGACCATTGTTGTGGAGTCTTTTTCATTATGTGTCCAAGGCCATAGTGGTTAGAGTCAGTCAATTTGTTAAGAAGTAATTAGTGTGTATCATTTCCCTCAAGTAATGAGAATATAATTTTCCTATGAGTCAACACATGATTCATCTCTATTAGGTTTATTATCTAACAAATTCCCTTTAGATAAAGTTCCACTAGTGTGTGTAGGAACTATATTATTTAATACATAATCAAGCTCTGTCAATTCTATTAATGAGAGAGACCTAGCACTCCTCAACACTCTTGGCACATCTTAACATGATTTGGCCCACACTAACATTCCTTGGCACCTCACATGTCTTGGAACATATTTGTACCTAGAAAATCTTGCCATGACTAGGACACCCAAGCACATGTTGGCAGGCCCTAGCATAGCATAACACTCTCCTAGCATGTGTTGGCATGCCCTGTAGTCCCTAGCATGCCCTGAACACTTTGGTATGCATTAACATACATTAGCACTTGGCATGTATTAGAACCTATTATTAGTGTGCCTAGCATGCCCCTTTTGAAAAAGATAAAGTCTTGACTTATTAACCCTCTTATGTGTTCATTTCCTTGCATTTTAGCTTGGTTCTTCCTTATGTTTCCTTAACACTCCTTGACACATATTGGCATACCCTGGCACCCTGCACATCCTAGCATGCCTTAGAATTTGTCATGTCTTGGCATGCCTTGGCACTATTTGGCACATGTTAACACACACTATGGCACTTCTTGACATGCCCTGATATTCCCTAGCATGCCTTACTAGTGCTTAGCATACCTTGTCACTCCCTCCTTGGCATGCCAACTAGCACTCATTGACACTCCCTAACACACCCTCATATTCATTCACTTCCATGCATTTTGACCTAGTTCTCCCTTGTGTTTCCCTAGTACTCCCTAACACTCCTCAGCATGCATTAGCACTCTCTGGCACACCTTAGCACTCTTCGACATGCCCTGCCACTTCATAACATGTGTATCACTCCCTAACACACATTGGAACTTGGAATGTGTTGGTACTTGGAAATTCTTAGCATGTATAGCATTCGTTGAGATGCCTTGGTATGCTTTGGCATGGTTTAATATTAAATTTATTTGAGATCAACTATTGGAAAGTAGATGAGAAGTAACAGAGGAATATTTAGCACTTAGAATGCACTAACACTTGGCACTTATTGGCACCTAGTGTCGGTGTGCCTAGCATGACCCTCTTGGAAAATGTAAATTCACGACTTATTAACCCTCTTATGTGTTCATTTCCTTGTAGTTTAACTTGTTTCTCCTTTTTGTTGCCTTGAAAATCCTAGGCACATATTGTGACACACTTCAACATCTTGGAATGCCTTAGCACTTGGCACATCTTAGCATATTTTTCATGCCTTCGCACTATCTACACATGTACGCCTTGGCACTCACAACTAGCCTCACACCTTCATAACTAGTAGTTCATGTGACATTGGCCTGCTCCGGCCACAATAACTTGACCGATTGCACCTAATACAAGTAGATTGTGCTTTGTTCACCTAAGAACTACCTATAACTCATCTTAGGTCACTCATGTCCAAGATCAACTTGTCCCACTTAAGAACTTACCAAGACAAGGATCACATCTAGCCATGGCCATAAAACAACTAAGCAACATAGCTTACATAGACAATATTTCACATGTATGTCCAGTTCATATAAACAATAGAGCATTAACTAAGAGTTTGAAAGAACCACAAGATGCACAAGACACACATGATATAATCTGGCACAAGCCGAGTGCCCCAAAACTTATACACAATAATGTACAATATGAAATTGTCTAAAATAGTTTAAAACATGAGCATTTGGCCAAAATGTGCCACATGTCATATAAAAATAATAGCTAAAGGAAAAACAGTGTTGTGCCTAGCGCAAAGTCTCCCTTTGTCTAAAATTGGTTTTTCGAACCCATTATCGCAACCGCAGGCTTGCCTCTTGCAAATCCTATAATGAAATTACCCTAACACACTTCATCCTTGGCACACTTGAATTCACTGACACTCTTTGGAACACATTCTTATTTGTTCATTTCCATGCATTTTGACCCAATTCTCCCTTGTTATGCCTCAACACTCCCTAACACTCCTCAGCATGCATTGATATTGTCTGGAATGTGTTAGTGTGCCTTTTCATTCCTTGTCATGCCCTGATCCTCCATATCTATCATGCCCTCACAACTACCCTTACTTAATTTGCAACTTGGGAACCCAACCAAGTCCTTGCTTGACTACGAGAGTTTGAATAAGTTACGATTACTTCAAATATACTATGTTTTTGAATTGTGTAGCTTGGGAGGTACTCCACAAGCCTAGTGAGATGGGTTTGTGTGAGTTTGGTCACAAAAGGATTTGTGGGAAAATAACCCAAGCGAAGGGGTTTTGGACCTGTTGACATGGCGAATGTTCGTTGTGCCAACAAAGGGAACCAACCCAATCACAGACCCCAATTATATCTGCTCTCATTTGGAGTGGCTAGTTCCAACGGGTTTTAAAGGATCTCGTAAACTATTATGGGTGTTGAAAGATTGCTTCTTGGAGGAAGACTTCAATTAAATCAACAAAAGAAATAGCTAACCTATATGTATCAAATCTTATCTACATTAATTCTAACTACTTATGCTAATCCTAACTATTCTAATCTATCCTGCAAGAGCATAACAAAAGAGGTTAAACATCATATATAGATTCCAAGTCCAAATGAATCAATTACTGGTTCACAAATGAACAAGGTTGTATTAAATCTTAATTGCAATCTAATTACTCATACAGGAATTCACATTCCTTTCCATACAAATAAAACTTGCAACTGATGTTTAACAGGTTTCGAATAAGCAACCTTTAATGAATTAACCATGGTAACAAATTATATTTGAATAACCAAGACTAGTCATGAACTGTCTATTATCAATATGCATAAAAACAAAAAATATTTATATTTATGCCAACAACAACACCCTGATTCCAAACACATGAAAGAAGAGGAAAATAAATTTGAAAAGGGCTCCTTCTTGACTCAAACAATCTTCTTTATTAGGACAATAAATCAAAAGTCGTTCTGCTTAAAAAAAAGGTCCTCCTCCATCTCCGGGGGTAATACTTATGCAGGAAGAAACTGACCCTCCATATCCCCCTGACCCTCCATCTTCCTGGCTTATTCAATATACAAATTAAAATATACGGATTGAGAACGGTTCGTCAAACTACTGAGGCTACATTTGCTGGGGCGTTTTTATTTTCTGGGGGAAATGAAAGGATGTTGATTAAAAGAGCATGACTGCGTGTCATCTCTTTGCACCTGTATGGAGCGGACGTTATTCCCTATTACTTCCTAAACGAAATTGAAGACACTGCGCTCATTATCCCACATCTGGCATGATTTAAGGTGTGTTTGGAGGTAATAACATCTTGATGGATCAGCGCTGTCATGAGTGCTTCTTCTTGACATAAAGTGTGCCTCCATTATGCACTATGGCGATTCGTATCCCTTTCTTGCAAAGTATGTCTTTTTTCAATATCGACATCGGTGGTGCAGAGGTGTCGTCTTCATATAAATCGCATTTATCCGTTACCGGGTCCACTCGAACTCGCTTTTATTCTCTTGGTTCTCACCCACAGAAATAGTTCATATTAGCTATGATTATGAGAAATATGACAAACATGCCCACAAACAAACCTTGCATTCAGCCATAGTTTCTATTTAATCTTGCAAATAGAGCAACTATAACTATTAAACCACTGAACCTGTTGTAACATGTATTCTCGTTGCCCATAATATTCATTGTTATTCAAGGATTTCTTTGACAATGCTTCAAAAGCGGACCATTCACTCCATCAGATTTTCTTTTAAAAACCCGGACCACAACACTTTACCGGAATACATGGGAATACACGGGAAAACCCATAGCCGAACCATAAGGCCAGACTTCAAACACTATACACCCGGACCTAAAATCATCATCGGGTCCGCTCATTGCATCGTGCCTTATGTATAAGCCTTGGGCTCCGCCAATTGCGATTTGCGATAGGCCGGACCCGAACTATATATGTGTTGCGGTTAATAATCCCGTCGGGTCCGCTCATCGCATCGCGCCTTATGTATAAGCCTTGGGCTCCGCCAATTGCGATTTGCGATAGGCCGGACCCGAAATATATATATACTGTGGTTAATAATCCCGACGAGTCCGCCATATCGCACCACGCCTTATGTACAAACCTTGGGTTTTGCCGATTGCGAAATGCGATAAGCTGGACCCGAAAATATATATGCTACAGTTAATGACCCCGGCAGGTCCGCCATATCACGAAATGTTTGAAGCTTGCGCCTATATACTGGTTGAGAGTGCCGATTGCGAGATGTGATGCGATTGGAGACTTGATTGCATCGCAATTATTCATGGGAGATGGACCTTTAGCCTTTGCCAATGCGAAAAGCGATATGCGATGGAGGCATGGACAAGCAATTGCGATAAGCGATGAAGGCATGCATCAAGAGATGTGTAAAGATTGGGGAAGTACGAAAAGGGTAAGTTATGCATATTTGTATAGCATTTCTATTATCAAAGCATTGATATAGAAATAAGGACGCGATAGAAGGTTTTGAGGGTTGAGTCCATATACACCCATAGTAAAGAGTGGGGGTTGGTTATATGTGTGGGCATAGAGCACCATGAAGGTTTATGAGGATTGAAAAAGTCCTGATGAAGGATATGAATGAAGGGCTAGACTGGGTTATAAATGAATCATGCCACAAAGATTTATTTAGGGGGTCTTAACCATTAATAATTGAAGATTTGACTCGACAAAGTGTTAAAATCCCTAGGATAGAAACAGATCATTCGAAGAGTTATCATTCAGAGAAATGAAAGATCAAACTTCTAGGGGACCCATTCAAATTTGCTACCAGAGCAGGTTTTAATAGGGTGGTGGTTGTGGCCACAACAAATGGCGAACCGTTGGGCGAACCAGTTATCTCTGTTACCAAATAAACCTTAGATCAATAGAACATCAGGTTGTTAAGATAAACTTGAAATTCAGACAATATAGATGAACAGGCATGGGTTCCACTTCAACATTAATCACTTCAGGCGGGATAAAGATAAATAGCTTCTACTTACTGATAGGGTTTTGACAGGAATTCTCCAATGGTAGTGTTATGGGATTTATTGACCTTCCTTTACCTATTTTCTAATTTCAAAATCCTTTTGGGGCCATCACCAGTCTGTCAATACCTGTTTAGGTGTGTACCTCAGCTCTTTATCACTCATCAAACTTGATGTAGATATGTTTATTTGCACTTTATGTAAGAATTTTTTTTTTCGTGCTATACTTTCGTATGATCGAATGGGGTGCAGTCATGGATCAGGCCATATTTTTAAACTGCTTAAGCAAGGTTGGGTTTGCTGTGTCAACTGGTAATTTGAGCCCAACAATAGTCCGTACTCCAACCGTCTTCCAAAACAACCTGTCCTTCCAAATTGGCACAAGGACTTGATATTTCATTTTCTTTTAAATAAGTCCTTCCAGTTTCAGGCACAAGGACTAGAGCACAATTGGATTTGCCACAGGATAAATGACAGTGAGCTTAGCCCATGAAAGGAGGTTTATTGGTAGATGACAGATATTAGAAATTTTAGAGTGGTGGATGGAACCAATGGAGAATGATTGCAAACCTCATAGACAAGTATAGGCTAGGTCTGGATGGGATTTTAAAAATGCAGCGTTCTTCCATGCTAGTCTAGTTGTGGTTACACATTTTTCGTTTTATAAAGATGCCCCTACATGCTCTGGGTATCCAGGTTTTCAACAGATCCTACCTAGTTCCTAACAGATGCCAATGAGTGGCATTGATTTGAATTTCACTGCAAATGTTCTAGTTCTCATAGGCTCATTGAAAGTTTGCTTGATTTGCAGGGTAACGATGAATTTAGGATTGGCAAACTCATCAGCAGGTTACTGAGGGAGGCAAAAACTAAAGGTGGGGAATGAGGGCAATCAGAAGAGAGTTATAAAGGTGAAGACGAAACTGAAAGACCGAAATCAGTTGGCTAAAAAGGGTTGAAATTCAAAACAGAAGGAAAATAAACTTTGCGAAAAAACAAGAACAGACAGGACGAAAATATAACTTAAGCTAACAACAAAAATAAAATGAATCCTAACCTACTCAGGAGGTGACCACCATATGGTGGCTACTAGAAGTATCTCTTAAGATGTTGGCCATTAACAGGGAGTTTTTCATTTTCTCCCTGTAAAGTTTTCAATTTGTAAGTTCCTTGACCAATTTTTTCCTCAACTTGGAACGAGCCCAGCCATAAGTGTTGGAATTCCGTGTGCTTACCTTTTGGCTCGCTCATCTTGTCCCATTTCAAGACCAGCTCTCCTACTTGGTAATCTTTATCTCCTTCCAGATGGAGATCAAACCATCTCTTCACAATCATTTGGTGATTTCTAAATTTATTTCTAGCTTTATCTCTTAATTCCTCCAACCTCACCAGTTGGTTGATCCTTTTTTGAAGTAAGGCTGAAGGGGTCCCTCTCGAAGCTTGGGAGAGCTGTAAAGAGGGAAGGGTAACGTTAGGAGGCAAGATGGCTTCCTGTCTGTAGATGAGGAAGTATGGGGAATTTCCTAATGCTACTTTTGGGGTGACCCTATCGACCCAAAGGGCATTTGATAGAGCGCTGTGCCAGTTCCTCTGGTTGTCGATGACAGATTTATGGATTATGTGGATGAGGTTTTTATTTGAGGACTCTGCAACTCCATTTCCCTGGGAGTAATAGTTTGAAGCATACCTTATGCAAATTGATTTATCGATAGAAAATTCAGCCAATTTTAGTGATGAAAAGTAAGAAGCATTATCAAATATGAGAGCACCAAGGATGCCAAACCTGTTGATAATAAATTTATCAATAAAAGATATTACCTCGTCTTCGTTAACCTTCCGAAGCGGGATGGATTCGGTCCATCTGGTGAAGTAGTCGGTTGCCGTGAGTATATACTTATGCTGATGTGAAGTGTTCGGAGTGATCCCCCCTATGACATCGAGGCCCCATTGCTGGAACAGGCGATAAATCATAACGGGCCTGAGGGGAACGACTGGCTTTCTTTCTTGTCCTGTGATAGTTTGACATACCTTGTATTTCCAAGCGTAGGCATGCGAGTCTCTGAACACTGTGGGCTAATAATATCTATCTCTTAATATTTTGTGAGCAGTGGTCTCTCCTCCATAGTGACCACCTGCTAGGCCATCGTGCATTTCTTTCAAGACATGATCGGCATCATCCTTTTCCAAACACCTCAGCGAGACTCCATCATAATTTTTTTTGTATAATGTGTCAGGCCAGGTGATACTGATTAGATTTAAATTTGAGCGCTCTCCTTCGTGATGCATCCATGTGCTCAGGACATGATCCCTGTGTTAAATAAAAGCGTATGTCATAGTACCATGACTCAGGGTCCAAAGGACTTCCGACGTTTCATGCTCACATATCAACGTCTCATTAATCCATAGGGGCTCCTCCCTAAATTCTACTTGTGCATTTTGTATGCTATGCGCTTCTCGTTCTATAGATGCCCCTTCTTTATCTGCCAAGGCTTCTGCCACAAGCTCACACAATCCCTGCCCTCAAACTATCTTCGCCGGCTTAATCTCGAGGTCGTATTCTTGAAGGGTGGTTATCCAATTCCCTCTTTGTTCACCCATTTCTTTCTGCATGAAGAGGGCTCTTACAACAGGGTGGGGAACAATTACTTTAGTTCCGGCCTTTAATAAATAAGGGTAGAAATGTTTTATGGCTTGAAAAATCGCAAAACCTTGTTTCTCCACGTTTGGGTAGTTCATTTCTGCTCCCTGGAGATTAGAGCTCATGTAAGAAATAGGGACTTCATTGCCATCATCATTCTTTTGGGTGAGGATTGCGGCATATGAAACATCAGAAGCGAAAGTGTACAAGAGGAATCCCTTATCGAAATTGGGGCTGACCAACACAAGAGCTTCTATGATGGCCTCTTTAATTCATTGAAATGATTTCTTAGCTTCATCGCTCCACCTATACACAACGTCTTTCTTCATCATTAGCTGCATGGGATGCACTATTTCTACAAAACCTGAAATGAATTTCCTAATGAAATTAATTTTCCTGAAGAAAGATTGCATTGCCTTTTTATTTGCAGGGGGTTGTATTCTCATGATGGTCTCTATTCTTTCAGGATCAATAAAAATCCCTTCTTTAGAGAGGATACGACCTAGTAGTTTCCCTTTCGTAATTGTGAAGACGCTCTTCTTAGGATTCAATGATATTTTGTATCTTCAGCATCTTTCGAAAAACCGTTGAAGGTGATAAATATGATCCCTTTTGCGATACGAATACACAGTAATGTCATCCATGTACACTACTACTGATCTGTTAATCAATCCTCGGAAAGCTATGTCCATAGCTCTCTGAAATGTGGTGCCTGCATTAATAAGTCCAAACAGAATTTTACAGTATGCGTAAGTGCCCCATTTAGTGTTGAAGGTTGTCTTAAGCTGATCTTCATTCGATACCAACACTTGATTATATCCCGAAAAACCATCCAATAGGGACAACATTTCAGACCCAGAAACACACTGAAGAATGTGTTCCATAGAAGGGACTGGATAGTTATCTTTCTGCAATGCTTTGTTCGAGTTTCTGAAATCGATACATAATCTGAGGTCTCCATTTTTCTTTCTTACTGGCACGAGATTGGCTACCCAGCAGGTGTGCTTGACAAGAAAAATGATTTTGGCATCTAGCATTTTGTTTAATTCTTTCTTCACCAACAGTTCCAGGCTTGGATGCATCTTGCAAAGCTTTTGTTGGTATGGCCTAACATCCTTCTCCAACGGAATCACATGTTGCATAACGTTGGTATCGAAGGTTTTTAAGTCACCATATGTCCATGCAAAGATGTCCTTGTACTCTTTAAACAACTTAACAAATGCAGCCTTTTCTTGTGGAGAGCATCCCAAGCCCAAATTAACAATTTTTGGGTCTTCTTTGGTTCCAAGGTTGACCGATTCATACTTCATGGATGAGCTATGCATTTTACAGTTAGTCGGCTTCTTAAATTTATCATGCAGGTCATACAAGTGCTCCATCTTGACAACTGACTTGGGAATTATATTGGACTGATATTTTTCCTCATCTTCACTCTCATTCATAAGCCTGTCATGCTCTTTTTCATCAATGAGTGCATTTTTGAATGTCTTCTCGCAATGCAGGAACTCAAGGATTTGCTCGTCACCTTCAAATACCTACCAATTTGAGATGTTATCAGGCACGAATGGTCTGAAAATTAATTCAACATAATATTTATTCTTGTTTAATCTAAGGTCAGGCAAGAGTTTTGAAGCCATACTAGCCATCAGCGACATCTTGGTTTTTCCCTCGAGGTATGTATGTGATATTTAAAGAATCAAAACTGTCAATTAAGCTCCATACCTCATGTTGGTATCTTACCAGGTGAGACGAATTGAGTGTACCCTTTTCCTTACCTAGTCCACAATTATCTGTGAGGTACCAAAAACTTTAAGATTTTTCACCTTCATATCAATGGCTTTCTTAAGGCCCTGCAGCAAGCCTTCGTATTCTGACGTGTCGTTGGTGCACGTGAACTCCAACTAGCTAGCCAACAGATGTTGGTTCCCTTGAGAGTCAATGAGAATGCTACCAACAGCTACACCTTCAAGGCAGTTAGAGCCATCAAAATAGAGTGTCCAAAATATAGAATCTAATGTTACATAAATTGAACTGCTTTCTACGAAATTAGTCCTATCATCTACTATAATACAGGATAATTCATCAGTCGGATTGTAGGGGAGAGCTTCCAACTGTGTGTTTATTGCAGTTTCTTGAATTGTCTCTGCATGGAATTCTCCAAAACAGGTTGCCGTGGCATAAACATCGAAACTATAATTCCCAAGGATAGAGTTGGTAAACATTATAGGTTCATTAGGGTCATTCAGTTCCGTCACCACATACTTCATGTATCTTTCTTGATCAACTCTCAGCATATCACCTTTTCCCTTCTGAGGCAGCAAGAGATGGGACCAATCAATTGAGAAATATCCATTCAGTTTTGTTGACCAGTCTCTACTAAGTAGCATTCCATAAGCCTCAGGTATGTCGACTACCACTATGTCAATGACTTGTGTGTACTGTGGTTTAGCAGCCATCCGAATCAGCACATATTTCAATTCTTCAATTACTTTTACATTCTTTCTGTCTAGTTGCATAATTCGAGTTCTAGTTTTCTCGAGCATCGCATGAAGTCTTTTAGCAACAGCGTAAGGCATAACAGTGGACGAGGCACTGGAATCTACCAGGCAATTGTATACATTCATGTTGAAGATTTCAAATGTGATAAGGAAAGGTGGAGTCATGGATTTTGATTTCCTTCCTATCATGGCTACACTGACATCTTGGGGTGTTCGATTTATTTTTGACAGAGTGGCTTCCATGGCTGGTGGCATTTGGGATGTACTGGAGGTACTAATGGGTCTGGACACCGAAGTTTTGGTTTGACTACTTGGATTGGTGGGAGATTTGCAATTTTGTTCATTCATAGCTTTCAAAAGCAAATCTCTTTGTTGCGTTAACTTTAACAAATCGAAGTATGTGATATTAGCTTGAGATTTCTGAAGATCATCCACAATGCTGTAATCAATGTTATAAACAGGGTAGGGCAGAGTAAACATATCGGTTTTGTCGTTCTTAGGTGGGCATTTACCAATTTGAGTCACCTTCGTTGCAGTCGGAGATGTATTACCTTTATCTGGATAGTTCACAACTGGAGTACTCTTGGAATCACCACTAGGTCTACCCTTCACAGCAAGAACTTTAGGAGCGGATGCCTTCAAAGGGTGAACATCTTTCTTTGTCTGGTCTACAGGCTTCATCATGCCCGCAAGTGGCCCTTTACTTCGTGTGTGGATTTCATTAGTGTGGATTTCTACCATACTATCTCCTTCGTCATCATCGTTCTCATTTGTATAGAAATCCCACAGTACATTGATTTGAGATTCTTCGTCCAAGGGCTCTTCTACTTGGTATTCTTCCTCATTTTCTTGTTCTGGCTCCAGCTCCACTATAGGTTCTTCTTTGTTAAGGAGCGATCCGATAAGAGCCAGCTCTTCCATATTTAAATTCCCTTCATTGGGTGGAGCAGGCAATGCAAGTTGACCATGACCACCTTCTGTCTTCTTACGATAGAAAGGTTTGAAGGATTTTCTGTTGTTATAATCTCCTCCATTCCCATTTGTACTCTCTCCAGAATTCCTTTTCATATCAATGACTGTGTTTGTCAATTTCTTAATGATCCGATGCAAACCTTCCACATCTGTGGTGTCCCTTTCTTTGACCTCAGCCACTTTGTTATCACTCCCATTATTCTTCTTGGATGATTGAGAGGCTTTCTTTCCTTCGGTCGTATGATGACATGTTGTGAGACTGATCATTTCATTCTCGACTTTTATTGCTTCATCGATAGCACCTTGTAAGGTTTGTGCATTACTTCTCTTGACCCACATCGCAGTAGGGACAGGGAGAGCAATGATGTAGAATTCCATGAGCACCTCATCAGTAGGTCTAGCATTATCCGGGATTATGTTGAACAAAGTGTTGAACCAGATGTTAAAATCCTTGACCTTTTCTTTGGCTTCCATTTTTAAACGGGATAGTTCTAAAACTAAGGCCGCGGGTGTTTTGTCATCACCAAACTTGTCTAAGAAGGCCTGTTGAAAGGCACCCCATGAGGTGATCGATCCTATTCTCAAGCTAAAGTACCATGTGGAAGCCATACCAATCAGAGTAAAAGGGAACAATCGACATACCACATCCTCATCGGCTACCCCCAACATGCGCATGGCTAGGAAGAAAGAGTGAATATGGTTATCAGCAGTGTCTCCCCGCTCAGGGTTGAATTTAGGAAATACTCTTTCTGCGTTCTTGGGTAAGGCATGCTACTGCCCAGGTACTACTATGGCATCCTGTGCAAGCTAGGGAGGGAGTGCTCCTAGAGGAGGTGGGGGTTGATTCCCACCCGAAGGAGGCGGTAGAGGCGGATTCCCACCTGGAGGGGGAATGTTAGCCATATTATGGATAGGGAGGTTCTGGTTGAAGGTTTCCCCCGGGTGTTCTTCATTAGGATTTTCCAAATTAGGCCAGGGATTACCTTTAGAAGGGGGATCCTCAGGAATTTCTTCCCAAGGAGTGTCGATACTTTGCAAATACTCTAGCACAATATCTTCAAGAGAAGGGGTTGCAGATGTCTCTTTGTTTATGTGATATATCCTTTGCTTTCTTTTAGTTGTTGGAGGAAAAGATTGAAAGATGGGGAGCTATGATAGGAAACGAGTGTAAGCATGAGTAAGTACTCTGACTGGTTGTTCTTAAGTGGCAGGGTACTCCCACAGTCTCTCTTCCTTGGGTGACCCAAACACGGGACTTAGAGGGATCTCTGTTTCTTTGAAATGAGGCTTTTCCAAATGGGAGGAAAGATCTTTTCTACCTTTACAATCCATGCATTAATCTTTTCAAATCCATGTGTGACATTTATAGATGAGATCATAAAAATCTGTGGATGGAAGTTAAGGCCCTCCTAGCACCAATTTGTTGACACCACCAATGTTCATTGTGCCAACAAAGGGAACCAACCCGATCGTAGACCCTAATTAGATCCACTCTTGTTTGGAGTGGCTAGTTCCAATGAGTTTTAAAGGATCCCGTAAACTGTTATAGGTGTTGAAAGATTGCTTCTTGGAGGAAGACTTCAATTAAATCAACAAAAGAAATAGCTAAACTATATGTATCAAATCTTATCTACACTAATTCTAACTACTTATGCTAATCCTCACTATTCTTATCTATCCTGCAGGAGCATAACAAAAGAGGTTAAACATCATATATAGATTCCAAGTCCAAATGAATCAATTACTGGTTCACAGATGAACAAGGCTGCATTAAATCTTAATTGCAATCTAATTACTCATACAGGAATTCATATTCCTTTCCATAAAAATAAAACTTGCAACTGATGTTTAACAGGTTTCGAATCAGCAACCTTTCATGAATTAACCATGGTAACAAATTATATTTTAATAGCCAAGACTAGTCACAAAATGTCTATTATCAATATGCACAAAAACAAAACACATTTATATTTATGCCAGCAACAACACCCTAATTCCAAACACATGAAAGAATAGGAAAATAAATTTGAAAAAGGCTCCTTCTTGACCCAAACAGTCTTCTTTATTAGCACAATAAATCAAAAGCTGTTCTGCCCAAAAAAAAGTCCATCCTCCATCTCCAGGGGCAATACTTATGCAGGAAGAAACTGACCCTCTGTATCCCCCTGACCCTCCATCTTCCTGGCTTATTCAATATACAAATTAAAATATACGGATGTAGAACGGTCTGTCAAACTACTGACACATTGAGGCTACATTTGCTAGGGTGTTTTTATTTTCTGGGGGAAATGAAAGGATGTCGATTAAAAGAGCATGACTGCGTGTCATCTCTTTGAACCTGTATGGAGTGGATGTTATTCCCTATTATTTCCTGAAGGAAACTGAAGACATTGTGATCATCATCCCACATCTGGCATGATTTAAGGTGTGTTCGAAGGTAATAACATCTTGATGGATCAACGCTGTCATGAGTGCTTCTTCTTGACTTAAAGTGAGCCTCCATTATGCACTATGGCGGTTCGTATCCCTTTCTTGCAGAGTACGTATTTTTGCAATTTTGACATCAGTGGTGCAGAGGTGTCGTCTTCATATAAATCACATTTATCCGTTACCGGGTCCACTCGAACTCACCTTTCTTCTCTTGGTCCTCGCCTGCAGAAATAGTTCATATTAGCTATGATCATGAGAAATATGACAAACATGCCCACAAACAAACCTTGCATTCAGCCACAGTTTCTATTTAATCTCCCAAACAAAGTAACTATAATTATCAAACCACTGAACCTGTTGTAACATGTATTCTCGTTTCCCATAATATTCATTGTTATTCAAGGATCGTTTTGACAATGCTTCAAAAGTGGACCATTCACTCCATCAGATTTTCTTTTAAAAACCCGGACCACAACAATTTACCAAAATACAAGGGAATACATGGGAAAACCCACAGCCGAACCATAAGGTCAGACTTCAAACACTATACACCCGAACCTAAAATCATCGTCGGGTCTGCTCATTGTATCACACCTTATGTATAAGCCTTGGGCTCCACTGATTGCGATTTGTGATAGGTCGGACCCGAACTATATATGTGATGCAGTTAATAATCCCTTCGAGTCTGCTCATCGCATCGTGCCTTATGTATAAGCCTTGGGCTCCGCCAATTGCATTTTGTGATAGGCCAAACTCGAAATATATATATGCTGCAGTTAATAATCTTGGCGGGTCTGCCATATCGAACCGCGCCTTATGTATATGCCTAAACTCTTCGATTGCGATTTGTGATTGGGGAAGCAGACCCGAAAAATATATGTGTTATGTTTAATAATCCCGGCGGGTCTGCCAATGTCGCAGAGCACCTTATGTACAAACCTTGGGTTTCTCCGATTGTGATATGCGATAGGCCAGACCCGAAAATATATATGATGCGGTTAATGATCCTGGTGGGTCCGCCATATCGCGAAATGTTTGAAGCTTGGGCCTATATACTGGTTGAGAGCGTCGATTGCGAGATATGATGCGATCAGAGACTTGATCGCATCGCAGTTATTCATGGGCAATGGATCTTTAGCCTTTGCCAATGCGAAAAGCGATATGCGATGGAGGCATGGACAAGCGATTGCGATAAGTGATGAAGGCATGCATTGTGAGATGTGTAAAGACCGGGGAAGTGCGAAAAGGGCAATTTATGCATATTTGTATGGTATTTCTATTATCAAAGCATTGATATAGAAATAAGGACGTGATAGAAGGTTTTGAGGGTTGAGTCCATATACACCCATAGTAAAGAGTGGGGGTTGGTTATATGTGTGGGCATAGAGCACCATGAAGGTTTATGAGGATTGAAAATGTCATGTTGAAGGATATGAATGAAGGGCTAGATGGGGTTATAAATGAATCATGCCACAAAGATTTATTTAGGGGGTCTTAACCATTAAGAATTGAAGATTTGACTCGACAAAAGGTTAAAATCCCTAGGATAAAAACAGATCATTCGAAGAGTTATCATTTAGATAAATGAAAGATAAAACTTCTAGGGGATCCATACAAATTTACTACCAGAGAAGGTTTTAATAGGGTGGTTTTTGTGGCCACAATAGGACCCAAGATGGGGTTTAAAATCTAAAATAAAATTAAAAAGGAAAATTAATATTTCCTAAGGTCTAAGTGGATAAAACTCGTAAGTTCTAGAGGGTTCCTAAGAGGCATAGCTAGGAAAAGATAACATCAAGTGAGAAGGAGCTCATTTGATTAAGGAGGCTGAGAGAGATGTATTCCTAAAGTAAGTCGAGTTAGAGGGCTGAGTAAGGGTTGCTAAAGGTAGGCTATCATCATCCACCAAGAGAAAGATCATCATGTGAGGGTTCTCTTCTGGTAGATTGAGTTCAAGAGAGGCGGCTCATGAGAATTTGGGCATGTGATTTCAGTGGTGTTTTTGTGTGAAGGTCGCATGAAATTCTGAAATATCAGAGAGGGTTGAGACCCTACCTTGTGGTGGTTAGTAGGTTGCAAGGTCTGTGATAGAGACTGACACAAATGGAGGAGGGCATGCACTGGAATTTAGGTCCAAAACAAAAGTAGTCATAGGTGTAATATTGACTGAGGTAATCATAGTTTGAGGGTCGTAGAGATCTAAAGTTCAGGTCAAGATTTAGTAAAAAAAATGCCCATAATCTATGGATCCATATGATCTAGGTCAAGTCTCTTATGGAGGCAAGAGTTGTTGTTTTTTCTATGGGTGGATAATCTTTGTTCTAAATAAATTAGAATACAAGTATAATGCCCTAGTTAGGGTGGTTTCCTAGCATGTTCAGTCCATAAGGTATGCCCTTAAGCCTGTGACAAATCTATGTAGAAGATGAGGGGTCATGACCCTTAGAGTGAGGATTATCTCTGCAATATAGAACACATATCTGGAAGATTGTTTACAGAAGTATGTGCAGAGATCTAAGATCCAAAGGAGGGTGGAACTTGAGTAGAAGATTGAACAGAAGAAATGTGGCATATGAGGAATGGATTGACATGAAGAGGAGTTGATTTTGGTGGATTGTCCATAGATTTTTGGACAGAGATCTGAAGTAGCCTATAAACAATTAGTCAATGGACTGTTAGTGGATGATTTGTGACCCTAATATAGTCATCTATAGATGGTTATAAGGACGATAAGAGGGGTAGCTCAGATTTGTCCATAGATTGGACAATAAAGAAATTGGTGCACAAGAATAGTGATTTTGAGGGGACTCGAATCACTGTTAGGTGGAAGATTTGAAGAGCCCTAGATGAGGGAAGTGTTGTGGGACCTAGATCAGTAAAAGAATTGAATGTGGTTGGGCAAATAGATGGTAGTCCTAGTATAGTTGGAGGGTTGTTATGTGACTGTCAAAGAAGAACCCTAAGTCATGTACTTATGAAGGACAATAAGACTTGTAGAAGGGTAGGTGTATTGGGCCTAAGGACGTTCAAACTTTTAAGGACTAAACTAGTAGTCAGTTGGGCTAGCCAACTAACCCTAGTTTGATGTATTGTAGAGGATTGAGTCAGTGAGAATAAGGGTGAAATCCATAGCCCTAGACTTGTCTTCTTGGAGCAACAATATGGAAAAAATGGGCATACCAAAGAGTTGATTGAAGACCCTAAGTGTTGCAGAACTTGAAGGAAAAATGAGGTAGCTAGAGGGAAAATTTTGTTGAGTCGAGTTCAGTAACCTAAAGGAGTTGAGTTCACTGATAGAGGTAGATTGAGAGGAGTTGCAGAATGGGAGGCAAGAGGACCTGTTAGACGTGTTCTAGGCATGTGGACTGAAAGGGTTATGTGTGGCCACCATCAACACGTAGGTCAAGTGTTGTCTTGTTCAAGGTAGATTGGTTGTCAAAATACTAAAACCAAGCCCTAGTTGTATTCCTTGTATCAGTGTGCTTGTAAAGGACCATGATCCCTGGTATGGGAGCTCTAACATGTTCTATTATAATTTGTAATATAACGAATAAGGGTTTGCAAAAGTTAAAAATTGTCATGTGCACTAGTTGATTCCCTGATGTGTGTAGATTTCATTGTGCAAAGTAGATGTGTTGTGGCACTTGAGTGTGTTTGCATCAAAGATTCTAAGACCAAACCCAGATTCTCATGTGCCGTGGAAATTCAACATATGCTTTGTTCACCTAAGAACTACATGTAACTCATCTTAGGCTACTCATGTCCAATCTAAACTCATCCCACTTAAAAAGTTACCAAGGCAAGGTTCATCACATCCAACTGTGGCCATAAAACAACTAAGCAACACAATTTACATCTTGACATGCCATAACACCTAACACATCAAGGCTCATCACATCCAACTGTGGCCATAAAACAACTAAACAACACAATTTACATCTTGACATGCCATAACACCTGACATGTCTCAGAATTCCTTACCACTATGTGGCATGTGTTAGCATCCTTGGCATGCTTTGACACTCCCTAACACACCTTAGCACTTCTTGACGTGCCTTCGTAGTTTAGCATACCTTGTCACTACCTAGCATATAACCTTGTTACTCCCTCCTTAACACACCTAGAATTCGTTTACACTCATGTTGTGCTATTCAACAACCCCCCCATTTTTTAAAATAATAGCTAATATTCTATTAATAAATGGGGACCCTTAAAAAAACCTTCCAAAAAATAAATTTAGCATTTAGGCATTTTCTTGTTATTCTTTTTTGAAATAAAGCAATATATCAAGATAAAACCCTTTGAAAAGCTAGCAAATGCTCGCCTTTTCACAATATCGCATGATCAAATGTGTCAAAAGCCCTGTTAATGACCAAAACTCGTGAAAAGCGATCAAAAGGGATTACCGCACTTAACCTCGAAACTATTAGGATTTTTCATTTGAACTAAGTCCTAAGGCATTTCTTATTAAAATAAGGCCCACATCACATATCACCACTTACAAAGGGCGCACCCTCACAAAGTATCTTTAACCATGTGATATGTGATATTGCGATGACATGGTCACCCTTATCGCATCGCATTGGAAACCCTTAGGAAAGGTCCAAAACCTTACCAACCATGCGATATTGCGAAATGCGATAGAAGCCCAGACCCGATTGCCAACTATGTTATAAAAAACACTCAAGTCTGTCGTGCAATTAAAAAAGGCTTTATAAAGGAAATCCTATCGAACAAGATGTGCTTTGAAAACAATAAATAACATCCCGCATTTCGCATCCCGCAAAAACCAAAGGAATGTTAAAGAAAGTGCACACACGAAATGCGATAATGCGATTTGCGATATTGCATCGCAATCACAAAATCAACATTTTCATAGTTAAAAAGCTTGCCACCCTAATAAGTTTCTTTCCTGACTTACGATGCAAAACATTAATGAGAAATAAAGCTAGGGATAAGGAACCATTAGTGGGCATTTAGTACAGGTTAATGGCATTTACGTTTGAAAAGCCGCTCGACATGATATGATATCTTCTCACTTGCATTTAATAAAAACTCCTTTCTTGTCACCTTTTCAAGGTTATCTATATCATTCATTCTTATGTTCATTTTTACTTATGTCTATCCGATAGTTTCTGCTTTGCTCCATTTTCAGGAACAATCCACAACAAGAGTCGTTGGGAGCAATGGCAAATAGGGGAAAGGAAGTCGCGTCTGAAAAATCAGAAATGATCCCTCTATTCTCTGATACTACATGCAACAGAGACGGAGGAACCTCAACATGGGAGGCCATGTATGATTTATTAGAAGAGGAGAAACCATGACCTCTAGTAACAAAGGCCACAGCCGATGGTCATGTTTCCTTTGACGCCTCCTTCTTCGAGACAACATGCTCATTTTTGCACTGCATAGCTGCAAGACCAAAGATAATTCCATATACAGATATGGTTAAGTGGATAATTGATCAGGTGGATGTCTTGGACAAAGAATTCAAGAATAGCAGGCAAGAGGTTATGGGATCTTTTTCACCAGACAGCCTGCGACTTATGTACTATCTACCAGAGCCATATAATCTCTACAATAAATAGTTCCTCGAGAAATTAGCTAAGGAGAGTGAAGACCCAACAGACGTCGCGTGGACCTGGACAGAAAACGAAGGAAAAATAAAAAAGGATAAGACGGGTATGTATTCTACAACATCTATCTCTCCTCCTCATAGTTTTGCAGCAGCCATGCAATGTAAAATGTTTAGCAAGCCCGATAGTACCAAATTTTGCCCAGAATGGTTGCCATTAATAGATGCAACTGTAAATGCGACAATAATGAATAGGGCCCAAATTTTGTCTAATAATTTGGTGAAAACTATTATGGAGTATAGGAGAAAGAGGAGTATCTCTTCCAGGGTTTATCCTTCATTTTTCATGAGTGCCTATATAATGGACGCAATCTATTTTGGCTCCAAATTTCTTATCATGGGATGGAAGTGGACTGTGCAAGGCCTGCTTCCTATCCATATATATCATAAGAGTATGTTGGAGTCTCAATTTCACCCCCATTTTTACAAAATTTGTCAAGGCGTTATGTTGCCTATCCATAAACATGTCTACAACAGAAATTCCCATAGGTTTTTTAGAGAAGTTGAAGTAGATATCCTACTTGTAGCCAGATGGTTTGGGGATTAGACATTTACATATATCAGAGTATTTGGGAGCATTGCTTCACCGCATGTCCTCCCATACTATATCCCCGACAAGTTAATGGCCAGGGAGATAACCTACGAAACAGAAGGGGAATTGTCCACTCTCTCTTGATTCCTTCCCTAGTACATAATTCATGGAACTCTTTCCCTATGTACTCACCTCCATTTTCTAACCGAACAACCTTCACCTTCCTACCTGTCACATTATCCATTAGAGCTTTGAACTCTTGGAAGTGACTGAAGACTTCATCCTTGGTCTTCAAGAAATGTATCCATGTATTCCTGGAGAAATCATTGGTAAAAGTAACATAATAATCATATCCTCTGAGATATTTCATTGACATCGGTCTGGTTTCACTCCTTAGAAAACTTTCTTTCATAAGATTTCACAACACACATCCTCTACATACATCATCATGCTATGTGTTCACCTTTGGAACACCTATCACCATTTCACGAAGCAATTTGAGTGCTCCTTGATGAATATGGCCCATCGTCCTATGCTATAGCTCTCCCTTATCTCTAGGATCACTCTTCTCACCAGTGCCTTAAGAGTATCAAACTACAACCTATAAATCAATCGCTCCTAACTCCAATATCTATGGGTGTTTTCCAATCCTTGTGCTTGATCAACACATGCACCCCTCTAAAGAGTACATTGTACCCTTAATCCTGAAGGATAGATACAGAAATTAGGCTCATGCCCAAGCCTGACACATGCAACACATCATGAATGGGAATTGACTTGTCATTCTCCCTTTGAAATAGAACAATATCTATTTCAACTGGATTGCAATTGGTCTGATTTGTTCCCTATCTTAATCCTAAATTTAATGTCCTCCTCCTTGTAAATGGATAAGTACTCCCTAACTCCTGTCATGTGGAATGACACCCCAATGTCTATATTCTAAACACCCTGTGAGGTTGAGCTAGTTAGGAAAGTTATGAGTGTGAACTCCTATTCGATCCTGCTAGAGAGCTCATTCGCATTTGTTGAAGTTATCATCTAATTCTTTCACTTCTTTTCACTTTCCTTCCTTTGTGGGAAATTGTTGACATAGTGGCCAAACTCGTGACAACCCTAGAATTTGACCTTAAAAAAAATCCTTTTTATTCTTCTCAACTTTTGGGTTAGGTCCTTTTCTAAACCCCTTCTTCGCTTTCCCTTTTCTTGCTAAGGCCATGTTTTCTTGTTGCTCCTCATTTTTATAACTTTTATTTTTGTTCCCACTTACAAGTTTAAGTCTAATCTGTTGTTAGAAAATTATATATTACAGAGAAATGGAACACATAAAATATTGTAGAAATATAAACACATAAAACAAGAGAGACACAGATATACATGGTTCACCCAGTTTGGGATACATCCACGGAGAAACAACCAGCCCTTCTTTTTATATTATCCAGCAAACTGAAGAGATACAACCTACAATAGATCCATTGTAATTCTCTCTTTGCTCTCAATCTCCTCTCTCTTCCGCACTCAGAATACAGATCTACATAGACATAATACAATTCCCTCATATATAGCGAGGGGTTGCCTTCTAGGGCAAAAAACCCTAAATTAAACATAACTTATACTACCAGATCTCTGCCTAATGAATGGCCCAGATTGACTACGAAATTACAACATTTTACAAGGCAATTTTACATCTATTCTTAGCTTCAAGGGCGCTGCCCCCGATCCCCTCGCCAGGGGTGGGGGGGCGCCCAAAAGTTCGCAGCTGCTCCCCCTGGATCCCCCCTACAACGAATATTTTACGGGCGGCGTTGCCACCCCATTTCGAACTGGGGTCCAATGCGGCGATACCTTTGAATACAGAAGATAATCAGGCTCCACACCCAACAATCTCCCACTTGGACACTGATTATAGCAACTCCACCGCTGCTTCATTTGCTGGACAATGACTCCACTTTGGACCTGGTTGTTTCTCATCTTCTTCTTCATACTTGAAGACCAATTGAAACTAATCAGATTCTCTGTTTCTCCCTGGTTACAACTTTTGTTAACATATCTGCAGGATTCTGGCTAGTGTGTATCTTTTCCAGTTTCAACTGTCCATCTTCCAATGCTGACCGTATGAAACGGTACTTGAGTTGTATATGCTTAGTCTTGGAATGAAATGCAAAGTTCTTTGCAAGATGTATGGCACTCTAGCTATCACTGTATAACTTGCCCAACTCCTGCTTCTTACCTAATTCATCTAGAAACCTTTGTAACCAAATCATTTCCTTACTAGCCTCTGTAGCAGCAACATACTTTGCTTCTGTTTTTGAGAGTGTAACAACACTTTGTAGTTTTGAGACCCAACTGGCAGTTGTTCCACCTACAGTAAACACATACTCTAGTTTGCTTCTCCTGTTATCTCTATCACCTGCCATATCTACATCAACATATCCCTGTAGAGCAATGTTTGAACCACCAAATCATAATGCTTGATTTGTGGTATGTCTCAAATACCTGAGAATCCACTTCACCGCCATCCAATATTCTTTTCCTGGATTGTTCATGTACCTGGTTACAACTCCCACTGCATGTGCAATATCAAGCCTTATGCAGACCATTGCATACATTAAGCTTCCAACTGTTGATGCATATGGAACTTTAGACATATGAGCCATTTCTTCCTGAGTCTTGGGACACTCCTCCTTACTTAATTTGAAATGGCTAGCCAAAGGTATACTAACTGGTTTTTCATTTTTCATATTAAACCTTTTCAACACCTTTTCTATGTACTCACTTTAAGACAATGTTAATTTGCGATTCTTCATGTCTCTAGTTATTCTCATACCAAGGATTTGTTTTGCAGCGCCCAAATCCTTCATTGCAAATGAGTTTGCCAATTTTCTTTTGAGCACATTTATTTCCTCCATGTTAGAACCTGCAACAAGCATGTCATCTACATACAATAACAATATAATATAGCTGCCATCATTTTGCCTTTTGAGATAAACACAATGATCAGAGTGACATCTAGTATAACCTTGTTCAGAAATAAACCTGTCAAATTTTAGATACCATTGCCTTGGAGCCTGTTTTAAGCCATAGAAGCTCTTCTTCAACCTGCACACTAGTTTCTCCTTCCCTTTTACCTCATATCCTTGTGGTTGTTGCATATATATCTCTTCCTCCAAATCCCCATGGAGGAAGGCTGTCTTTACATCTAACTGCTCAAGATGCAAATCTTCAGCTGCTACTAGACTTAAAATAGTTCTGATTGAAGTCATTTTAACAACAGGAGAAAATATCTCATCAAAGCCTATACCCTTTTTCTGTGCAAACCCTTTCACCACAAGTCTAGCTTTATACCTTTTTCTACCTCCATCTTCTTCCTTCAACTTGTAAACCCATTTATTCTGCAATGCTGCAATGTTGTTTTACCTGCGGGCAACCTGACTAAGTCCCAAGTCTGGTTATGTGCTAAGGAGTCCATCTTTTCTTTCATGGCTTTCTCCCATTTCTTCCTGGTTTCTACCTACACTGCTTCTTCATAACATTCTCGTTCACCAGAATCAGTCAACAATACATAATATAATGAAGGAGAGTATCGTTCAGGGGGTCTACTTATCTTGGTAGATCTTCTAACACCACTTTCAGGTGTTTAAGGTGCTTGTTGTTGTTGTGGTTGTTGTTCTCGCTGTTGATCATTATGATTTTTAGGCACCATCACTTTTCCTGTGATCTCGTCAAGCACTGTGTATTCTCTATTTTATTTTTCCTATTTCTTTTCCTGCAGCCGATCTTTATACAAAACCTTTTCATTGAATATGACATCTCTGCTCCTAATGATTTTGTGTTTTTCATAATCATAAAAGCGATAACCAAAATCATTAACACCATATCCAATAAAGGTACATTTCTTTGATTTTGCCTCAAGCTTTGTTCTATTTTCTTTATTAATGTGGACAAAGGCTTCACAACCAAAAGTCTTTAAAAAAGAGTAGTTTACCTTTTTAACTGTCCATGCCTCCTCTGGAATACCACCATTCAAGGAACTTGAAGGCCCTTTGTTTATTAGATAAACAACAGTATCTACAGCATCTGCCCAAAATTGTAAAGGCAATCCTACATGCAATCTCATGCACCTTGCACGCTCCATGATTGTCCTGTTCATCCTTTCTGACACACCATTTTCTTGTGGTGTTCCTGGAACTGTCTTCTCTCTACGAATTCCATTCTTTGAGCAGTACCTATCAAACTCTTTGCTACAATATTCACCTCCATTCTCTGATCTGAGACACTTCAACCTTTTCCTTGTCTCATTTTCAACCAAAGCTTTCCATGTATTGAAAGTATCAAATACATCAGATTTATTTCGAATAAAATAAATCCAGGTTTTTGTAGAAATTTTGAATAATTTAACACATATTCAATGGAGATTATCCTGATCATGTACTATTGCGGAAAACATACACAATACATAAGCTCCTCTACGTTGATCATCAATATAGCAGCATCAATAACAATAAAACATCAAGAGCATTCACACATTAACACAGTATGTATCCCGGGGAAAGCATCTCGCTAAAAACCCCAACTATCTGTATATTAATGATTGAGTCATGTAACATTACACAGCATAATACTTCTCACAAGTATCTCCACCTCTGTTACACACAATACAGCTCAGATCTGATCTCCAAATCTCTTCCACTGCTTGCCTACCTCCACTGCTCAATACCTGCTCAAGAACTGATGAGAATGGCTCACCAAACTCGTTTTTCACTTGCAAAATAGTCACTCACTCTTTGTTGGACGTGAGCACAAGCTATAATGTGGGAAAATACGTGAGCAAACTCATTGGCATACTCAATCCCTTGATTGTGCAAGATCTGGTGCACAACTATAGTCACAACTGATAGCAATCTGATTCTCTACCACCTGTCCATGTTGAACTGAACATGCACTGACATGCAACTGAGTTAACTGATGTATTCATTAGTTGTATTATGAGTTAATAACTTGTGAATTAATTAATAACTAATTCACCCAACTCATCTCTAGTCTATTTGCCAGTTAGACTAAATACAACCAGTTTAACAAAGCTAAACTGAACACAACTCCATCAACTCCACAATCAACTCCACCAAACTCAACTGATTGAGTTCTAACTGAAGTCATGCATGCAACAACTCAACTGACTCATAAGAAAAGCGTATTTCCTTCCGACAACTGCATGTGCCACCTCTGTAGCTCAAACTGAAGTGCTCCAAGAGAATACGATTAAGTTTATAGTCCAAATATTATTGTGAGATAATAATATTCGACTTTTCTATTTTTGACAGCCAGTCTAAAAATAGACTTTGATCACTCACACTGTGATCACTCACACTTTCATCAAAAATAGAAGTCCATCTATTTTTTCCCAACTTGATCAATCATCCATAAACAACAACCTGCAATCCATAGACATGATCCATATGTCTAAAAATAGACATAGTCTAAAAATAGACTTGCGCCAAAAATAGTCTGCGGGCCCACTTAGTGAAGGCGACTCTTTTCACTAAGCTCCATCATCTTGTTGCAATCTCAACAGTTTTTCTGGTTGCATCATCAATAAAAGTAACATAATAACGAGAGCCACTAAGAGATGATACCTGACCAGGTCCCCTTACATTTGTATGCACAAGCTCTAATTTTTCACTCTTCTTTTCTTTCCCAACTCTAAGGAATCTGACTCTCTTCTGTTTTCCATAAACACAATTCTCACGGAATTTTAAATCAACATGCTTCAAACCTAGCAACAAATTTCTTGAGTGAAGAATATGCATATCCTTCTCGCTCATGTGTCCGAGCCTATGATGCCACAATTCCATATCTTCTCTTGTAGAGGTTAAAGCATTAACAGAATTAGAAATACCATTGCATAAATACAATGTACCAACCTTTCCTCCTTTTGCTATTACCAGGGATCCTTTAGTGACCTTCCAGGTTTTATCTGTGAAAGTAGTTACGTAACCTTCACCTCCCAACTACCCTGTTAAAATCAGATTTTTCTTCAGATCTAGAACATGCCTTACCTCCTCCAATAGCCACTAATTTCCATTTTTTTGTTTTATGAAGACTGTACCCATTCCAATGATTTTACAGGGTTTATCATCACCCAATCGAACCTGTCCAAAATATCGTTGAACATAATCATAAAAATGTTTCCTATCAGGTGTGGAATGGAATGAGGCCCCTGAATCTACCACCCAGGCATCAATAATATTTTCTAATGAAAGAATCAAAGCATCTTGCAACACATCACCTGTTACATTCGCTTCATGATAATTTTCTTGTTGCGCGTCTCCTTCTTTTCCCTTTCGAGACTTGCAATCTTTCTTCTGGTGTCCTTTCTTCCCGCATTTCCAGCACACTATCCCTAATCTGGACTTGGATATGCCTTTTCTTGACTTACTTCGATATCCAGGGCTCTTTCCTCTTTCCATTTTTCTTCCCCTAGTCTTTGCAGTCAAAGCATTACTTGATGTCTCACCGGAGCTTTTCCGTCGCATTTCCTCACTAAGGATTGCACCGACAACATCATCAAACTTTAAAGTACTAGATCCAAAGACATAGTTACCAATGGCCATAACTAAACCATTCCAACTTTCTGGAAATGAGCACAGAAATAACAGAGCCCTAACTTCATCATCAAAAGTTACCCCTACAGAACTTAACTGACTGGTAACTGTATTAAACTCATTTAAATGATCAGCAACAGATCCACCTTCTGACATCTTCATATTAAATAAACGCTTCATAAGAAATACCTTATTTGAGGCCGAGGGTTTTTCATATAGTTTGGCCAATGTCGAAATTAAACCGTCTGTTGTCGTTTCCTTTGAAATATTAAATGCTACTGACACCACTAGGCATAGCCGTATTGTTCCAAGTGCTTTTTTGTCAAGAATATCCCATTCTGTGTTTGTCATACTCATCGGCTTCTTTATCTTTCCGCTCAATGGTTGGTACAGATCTCTCTGGTACAAATAATATTCCATTTGCATCTTCCACAGCTGGTAGTTTTGGCCGTTAAGTTTTTCAACCCTAAACCTACCATCTTCTGCCATTGCTCCCACTCAAACCAGGAACCCTTCTCTCCTGCGAGTTTATCAACCAAATAGACCTTTGCCTCTAATACCAGTTGTTAGAAAATTATATATTATAGAGCAATAGAACACATAAAATATTGTAGAAAGATAAACACAGAAAACGCATAAAACAAGAGAGACACGGATATACGTGGTTCACCCAGTTTGGGCTACGTCCATGGAGAAACAACTAGTCCTTCTTTTTATATTATCTAGCAAATTGAAGAGATACAACCTACAGTAGATCCGTTGTAATTCCCTCTTTGCTTTTCCTCTCTCTTTCGCACTCAGAATACAGATCTACATAGACGCAATACAATTCCCTCATATATAGCAAGGGGTTGCCTTCTAGGGGAAAAAACCCTAAATTAAACATAAATTCTACTGTTAGATCTCCACCTAATGAATGGCCCAGATTGACTACAAAATTACAACATTTTACAAGGCAATTTTACATCTATTCTTAGCTTCGGGGGCGTTGCCCTTGATCCCCCCGCTGGGGGGGGGGGCTCCCAAAAGGTCACAGCTGCCCCCCCAGACCCCCTCTGTAGCGAATATTTTACGGGCGGCATTGCCGCCCCATTTCGAACTGGGGTCCAATGCGGTGACGCCTTTGAATACAGAAGATAAGCAGGCTCCACACCCAACATAATCTCCTCCTTAGTGAAATTGCTCCATAACCGATCTCAGCCTGATAAGATGTCCCGTCCATTGATGAAAACATACCACTACTTAATAAACCCATTCAGGGCTATTCACACTAACTCGTCATCATTTGTTTTATATCCAACAATTGTTAACTTGTCCTTGACAATTTTGAGCCTAGTGAGATAGCTAACAACTTCTTCACCCTAATTCACCCCGATGTTCCTCAGCTCCTCCCTTAGAATCGAATTCCTATTTGTGGTAGCATTGTGGTATAGTTTTAGAATGACATCCCACATCCTCTTCATTGTATCTAGCTTTGCGATATGTGGAAATATATGGTCCTTAACACCATCAAGTATTATCCTCCTTGCTTTGGAATCTTCCTTCTTATATGATGCAAGTTGTGTTGGATATGTAGGTACAACTATAACACTAGTCGCATACTCCTTGAGATCATTTTCTTCTAGTAACGAAGAAATTATGACTTTTCAGACACCAAAATTAGAGGCACCATCCAATCTATCCTGATCTCTCAATCCTGCTGAAGTCATTTCTAAAAAAACCTCAAAAAATAAGAAAAGCCCAAAATAATCCTGAAGAAGATGAACTAGGTTTTATAAACCCTTGATTTTCTCGTCTTATGCCTGTGCAAAGCCTCTTCTACCCTCAGATATACTCTGTGACCATGTGGAATTTCTAAAAATATTATAGTTACTGGTTATTATTCACCTATATTTAAAATATTATTTGTCTTCTGTAAATTATATACAACAAATACTGAATAAAACACTAATTGCAACTTCACCAAAATTAAATCACATGAATTGAAAAAATATCACACATAAAATAATAGACACCGAAATTTTTGGACAAATTGTCCTTGGAAAAACACTAGTGTGGGGAAAACCAGTTCTGCATATGAGGGTTTTATTATTATTCAGTATCAATAATTACATCAACTGCTTGCCTAATACTGGAAAAACTCTGACAATATTGTTCCTTCACTTCCACTGGTAAAATTAAACTAGAAAATCCATGATTCTCCTCTGCAAACCAAATTTAACCTCTTTGTGCAACTCATGCTTCCTCCAACAACTCGCACTGGGTACTAGAAATGTGCACTGACTCTTCCTAATGCTCGCATTTCCTCCTTAAAATCACTTCAATGAATTTCTCTACCTCCAACAACTCTAGAAACCCACTCGTATTTCCTGGAAGAAATCGATCTGGCAACTCGTAATAAAATCAAGCTTTTGGCAACTAGCACTAGATAAACTAACAATTCAGACTAGTTAAATCAACCTCCCTCTTGCATGATAATTTGGCCTCCTTCATTCTCTCAGAAAACTGGAATATTTATGAATAATTTCTCCCTAAATTCTCTTCTCGATTTCTCCCGTTGAAACCTTGCTGCTAATGTCCCCCTTGTCATCGTTGCGACCTTGCTATCATTGTAAATTTGTCACACGAATGTGTTCTCCAAATTCCCACTGGTCCCCTATTATAATCTCTCATTGATGAATTAATGGCTAAGATTATATAAACTTATAAAAATTACTTTTCTGGAAGTCACTAGAGAAAAATCGATTTGTCTCAATTAAGCCTTGATTAATTAACCACTTTTCCAAAGTTAGACTTAGGAAAATAATTAAACAAGTTAGTTAAATCTAATTAAGGTAATTTTTCTTAGAATGTTTTTTGGTTATTAGAGATAATTAATCCATTTGTGTTTCTAACCTCACAGACACCACCTGAGACTAGAACACTTGTCTGAGCTACACAAACTAACACAGACTGAACAGGTAATGCAGTGGACTAGAAAAGCACTTCAGGGTGTTGCTATAGCATGGGATCAACGGTTTTCTCTTGTAGCAATAGGAAGAAAAAGTTTGTTGAAATAAGCTTTGCAGAAGTAGAGTACATGGAAGTGAGCATGGAAACATGTGAGGCCATATGGCTTCAAAAGTTGTTAGTGGTACTGTTTGGTTAGAGGATAGACTTGGCCATCATTCACTGTGATAATTAGAGTTGCATGAATCTATCTAAGAATCTAGTATTTCATGATCAGTCGAAACATATCAACATGTGATACCATTTCATTGGGGATTACGTACAACGTTGATCAATTCAACTATAGTATGTGCCTACAGATCAACATGTGGTAGACATTTTGACAAAATTCTTGAATAAATGAAAGTTTGTTTTCTTTGGGGATAAGTTGGGTGTTTTGGAGAATGCTTTCCTCGCTAAGAGGGAGTATTAAATATTGTAGCTCAAACAGGTGTTCTAGTCTTGAGAGGTGTCACTAAGGCTAGGAACACAAAGGAATTAATTATCTCCAAGACCATGCAATTTTTTCCTAAGTTTCACCTAGGGAAAATAACTTAATTAAGTCAACTAGTGATTTTTAAATATTTCCTAAGTTAAAACTAAGGTAAAGTGGATAATTAATTGGCATTAGTTGATATAACAACAATTTGCCTCTAGAAAGTTTCTAAGACAATCTTAGCCATTGATTTGGACAAGATAACTTCTAATCTTGGTCGTTCATTTGTGAACGAGATTAGAAAGTGAGGTCAATGGCCAACATTGGAGATGATCGAGTTGAGTTGAGTTGGGTGAGTTTTCATAGAGGCACTAAGAGGGTTTCAACAAAAATGATTGAGGAATAGTTTGCAAGGTTTATTCTTCATCCGAGAAGACTTCCAAATTCTGAGTTTCAAAGGGAGTTTTGTTGTCTAGATTATTGTTTGTAGAGAGGGACAAGTTGTTTTTCTGGAGGTAGTGAGATTTTCCCATATGCAATGTGAATTTTCAAAATCTCCAATGTGAGTTACTAGTGCGAGTTTTCTAGAGGTTGTGCGAGATTTTCGAGAGGAGGTGTGATTTTTTGGGAATTCTGTGTGAGTTCTAGGTAGACTGTGAAATTTGTAGAAGGGAAGTCATGGGTTTTTCTTAGTTCGATTTGGTCAAAAAAGGTAAAGATAATTTTTCTTGAGCTTTGTCAGTAAGAGGCAAGCAGTTTATGTAATTTCTCAATAGTAGATTTGTTGAAGATTATTAATAAAAACATTGATCTAAAAACTAGTTTTCCCCACACTAGGGTTTTTCCATGGATTGAATTTGATTTGTCCAAAAATATTTCTCTTATTTTTGTGATTGGTTTCTCATGTATTTCACTGGAAATATTATTTGGTGAATGGTGTTGTTCATGTTGTTATTCATTACTTTCAACTAATAAATTGATTTTATTGTGCATAAGTAATCAAAATGATTAACTAGGTTAATATAAGCACCTTCTTGGTAGTGGGAATTTCACGCAAAATACAAGCAGCCTCAGGTTTATATTCTATTACAACTTCTATTCTTATGTTCTTGGAAGGAGCACACCATGTATGGAAAAATGACAATAGTACTAGAGAAAAAATATAATGTATAAAGGAAGGGGAGAGCTTTATGGAATGTTGGGAGTGGAAGAGGGATATCCTTTAGTACAAATGTAGAATAATTTTATGTCCTGAATCAAAGTTTTAAGAGAATGCCATGAATCTTCAATGGCAAGACATTCAAGGTTCCTTAAAACATATAAAAAATCAAAAATATTATTTTGAGTGAAGTTAGATATTGAAATATTTGTAAGAGAATATAAAGTCTACTAAAGTAAAAATGAGAGAGAATAACATCTCCAACATTGCTTAAGCCATTACACATACCTAATCAAATATTGGAAGAGATATAAATAGAATTCATTATAGGTTTATCAAAATCAAAAGGTAAGGGTGTCAGTTTTGTGGTTATGGATAAACTCAGTGGAATTCCATGTATATGACAATCCGAGTAGAATAATTGTTCATAAAGGAAATTCATAGTCTTCATGGATTTCCTAATGTAATAGAAAGTGACATAGATCCAACTTAGAAATTTTTTGGAAAGAATCATGAAAGATGAGTGGAACAACACTAACTATGAGTTCAACATATCATCCACAAACATATGGTCAAACATAAATCGTTAACAAATGTTTAGAGGGATATCTATGATGTCATTCTTTAGACACACAATCCAAGTGGGTGAGGTGGATTTCTCTTGTAGAATGGTGGTATAATACCACCTATCACATATCTACTAAGATGTATGCATTTGAATTCCTTTATGGATATCTAACTCCAAAGTATAATCAATAGAGCACATATGGAGAAGATTAAAGAAAATTTGACAATTCTTAAGGAAAAACTTCATATGGCACACAATAAGACGAAGCAACAAGTAGATAAACATCAAAGTGAAAGACAAATTGAGGAGGGCGATTGGGTATTATTGAGATTGCAACCTTGTAAGTAATATACTCTCAAACAAAATAAACACCAAAAAATAGCTCCAAAAATTTATGAGCCGTACAAGATTATTTGTAATATTGGGCAAGTGGAAATGAGTTAAATTTTCCTTCTTCTCACATTCATTAGTTTTTCATGTATCTTGCCTAAAAAAATTGGGACAAACTATGTCAGTGTAGACATAATTTCCATAACTACATGAAAAAGGGAAATTTATTCTTAAACCAGAAAAAGTTATAGATTGTTGTTTTCTATCTCTTTGGAGTAAAACCATTTGGAGCTCTAATCAAGTGGAAGAACATGTTTCTAAAAGAATTTACATGTGAAAATGAGCAATTCATGAAGAGGGGGCTTATGTTATGGAACTTGCATTAAGATCCTAATACTCATTCGTTATTAGTTTAATAGTTATGGTTAGGTTGACTTAGTGGTAAGCTACATCATGCTCACTTTATCTCTTATTTATAATAAAGGAGATTCATTTGTGTAGACACCGTGTCTTTGTGCATTGAGTATATTGTAAAAGTTGGTTACCCCCTCAAGGTGGATCAATATTATTTTATTATTTTTCATTCTCAAGGTGTGGAGTTATTTCTTCCTTCTATTCTTATGATTTATTAGATTTTTGTTCATAACATTTCTAGTTAAGGTTTAGGCCCAAAAATGTTTTATTGGCCTCCCCTATATATATAGAGAGAGAGAGAGAAGAGAGAGAGAGAGAGAGAGAGAGAGAGAGAGAGAGAGAGAGAGAGAGAGAGAATTTTGATTCATGCTTTTTTATCTTATGTTATATATGTGACTAAGAGGAGTACACTACTATACCTCTCTTTTGTGCATCTTCAATTGTACTTTATCTTTTAATCAATATGCCCTTTTCTTAAAGCTTTAGGAGCATATTAGATACTAAGGTAGGGTTTCATACCTTAGAGACTTGGAGATTAAGGTTCTTTTATGAAACCATAGGTTATAGTTGTTAAATAGAAAACGAAGAGATGTTTTTCCTTACAGGATATGATTGTGTAATACTTGCTTCTTCAAGCTTCTTGGTGAACTAGAGTTTTATAGGTTTTCTCTAGTTGGATTTTGAAGGAGCTAAAGGATTATACACATCTTGAGATGAATCTATGGTATATATATATATATATTCCAAAATTATCTCTATTGCAAATTTGATTTTCAACCCTTTATTTCACGACAACTTGATAATTTCTAGCACTTGTATGCCTTAGTGATTTGACATCAACTAAGGCCAAAATTGTTAATATATTTAATATTGATATTGAAAAGGATAGGGTAGATTTGTATATACATCTATCATAATATGAATTTTAGAGTGTTTTTTATGCATCTTAAGATTATCCTACTAGATTGATATTTGAGGGCACACTTTGGTATTGTTTCTTTTGATTGCTTTGTTGATTCTAGGTATTTGTTCTCAACCATCTAGACATTTGTTTACATCTACAATGAAATATGCCATTATAATTTTCTATTTATTTATCTTCTACTTTTTGAATGTTCATAAACTTCTTTTCAAATCCAACTCTCAATAATAAGTTCAAAATACAATGCCCAATAGTAATATAATCCTTATTGTGACTATCCTTCTTTAAATATTCACAATGCAAATTCTTCTTTTTTGTAACATTGGAAAAAAAAAATCTTCCTCATTATTTCTCTATTTCTTTTCGTATATAAACACTCTCATCAAGTTAGTTGGTTTATTCTCATATTTACATATTTTAACAAGAGCCTTAGTCTCAAAGAGAACCAATCCCTTCCTAATATTATTAAATATTTTTTAATCTCTATTATTATTATTAAAAAAACTCTCTTTCTTGATATTTCTTTAAAATGAAATTATTTAAACTCGTTTCTTTAAAATAGGGTTATTTAAATTCTTTTTTCTTCTTCTTATCTTATTGGATGTAATTAATTATTAACGAAGACTTTAAACTCTTTTTTTTAAATGGAATTATTTAAACTCGTTTCTTTAAAATAAAGTTATTGAGCCGAAGGTTCATTCTACAACCCAGTATGAGGGGATAAATAAAAAATATGTTCTAAATACAAAAATATACTGTAGGCTATAAAAAAATGAATATGTTGTAAAGTAATTAGAATTAAAAAATTGTGTGAATAAGATGTTTAAGTTTATAAAAAATTAAGTTTTATGGTTAAAAAGTTTATTTGGTCACATATATTCTGTATTTAGCATTTATAAATACAATTTAAACAATGAAAAATAACACATCGTATTTTACACTCTAAAAAACATTTGCAGGTGAAAAAAATTGATTCCTCTGGTGATTAAGATAATTAAGATAAATTTATATTAATTTAAACTCTTGTCTTTTTTCTTATCTTATAATATGTAATTAATTTTTAATAAAAACTTTAAAATCTTTCCGATGTATAACATTAATTTTATTGATAAATATTTTTCATGACATAAAATTTAAACACTCTTATATTACATATCTTTCAAAATAGATATATATAATTCATTTACACCCACCACAGGAAAAAAGGTATCCAGTACGGATTTAACGCTACTTGCCCTTTTTGTGTGAAAGGTATTTGGGCCGTCGCATTAAAACCTACACGCCACCAAATATATGTTAGCCTACCTTAGCCGCACCCTAGCTTTCGAATATGGACAGAAAACAGAATATTGTGTTAAGAAGATTGGGCGGTCGCATTCGTTGCCACTACCCGGGCGCCTATATATGTTCATAGATACAGAAACAGAAACAGAAGCTCGAGTTGTTACGATGGAGATCCAGAAGACGTTGGTGAAGGACCTTCCCGGCTTCATCAAAGTATTCGCCAACGGCTCCGTCTCGCGTTACGATCGCCCAGTGACGCCCCCGTCGGAAGAAGTGCCATTTGAGGGCGCCAGATCGAAAGACATCGCCATTGATGTGCCCAAGGGCGTGTGGGCTCGCCTCTTCCTGCCGGATGAGGTACCCCACACCCAGAAGCTGCCGCTGCTTTTCTACTTCCACGGAGGTGGATTCTGCTTCGGCTCCACCGCCTGGGAAAACTATCACTTATTCGTGAGCAGCCTCGCCAGCAGGGCCCGGGTGCTGTTAATCTCCGTCGACTACCGTCTGGCACCCGAGCATCGCCTCCCCGCTGCCTACGACGACTGCTGCCATGCGATCGAATGGGTCGCCCTCGGAGGTGGTAAGGCGGAGCCCTGGCTCGAGTCGTACGCCGATTACTCGCGGTGTTTCATGGCCGGGGATAGCGCTGGTGGCAATATCGTTCACGCTGTTGGCTCGAGGACCGTGGGTCGAGACTTGGGGCCTCTGAACATCAGAGGGCTCATTGTTATCCATCCTTATTTCGGCAGTGAGGAGAGAATCAAATGCGAGGAGGTCGACTCTGGTGCGATGGAATTAAATGACCTGTTCTGGACTTTGGCCCTCCCCGCAGGCTCCAACCGTGACCATCCAGCCTGCAATCCCCGAGGTCCCCGATCTCCTGACCTCCGCAACGTTCCGCTGCCTCCCTTGTTGGTGGCTGTGGCAGGGTTGGATGCGCTTAAAGCGCGCGGATTACTTTACTACGAGTTGCTACAAAGCTGCGGGAAGGATGCTGAATTGATGGAGGCGGAGGGGCAGATTCACGCGTATCATATGTTCCATCCACAGTCTGAGGCTGCTCGCCACTTGCAGGTCCGCATGTCGGAGTTCATCCATCGTTTCGATGTCTCGTGAGGAGTGAGGGCAGAATTATGGACTCAGCGATAGGGAGTGTGGTAGACAACAACAATAAACGTGATTCCCCTTATTCTGAAAGTATCTGGGAAATGATAGTGTGGACGAGGTGCTCCACATTAACTAGTTCCATTGACAAAATTATAATACCCAAATATAATAGTAACTCGTTACTGTAGCACAAAGAATAATGCAACAATTCGAACCAAACGCTCAACTACCCTTCGACCACTTGAAAATATTTTTTTATGTTTTTCTGAACTTGAAATCTTCTTTTGTGTTTAAAATTATAAGGTTGTTTCTCCAGGCTCTCTTGACTGGAAGTTTTCTCAAAACCATAAACCACTATGCATGGGCTAGCTCTGTTAGTTTTAGACAGAAGAGGGGGGTCCCTGCATTCAACATCAATTGTCGATCTAATGATCAACAATGTTAACAAACCAGTAGCATGAGGGTTCAACTTGTTTTAAACTCTGATACATATGAACCCCCCGCCTGCCATCCAATGGTGGGCCTCATATACATGTGGAGAAATGAGGGCTAGAACTCGCACACTCCTTAAGTTTTAGAATAATCAATATGTTTCATTAATGTGATCCATAATGACTATGAAGCCAAAGTATTATAAAGTATTCTTCTATTCCTATTATTCCACACTAAGTCGACATTATGTCTAACACATCAGAGGAAAATTCTGAAAATGTTATATCTACTTTACCTATTATTCCACGTAAGCTGTAAGTAACGTGTATCATGTCTACGAATATTCTATTACAGTGCAAACAATCCATTTACATTACTTTAAATGGCCAATGTTATCTGGTGGATTTTCTTAGGGTTAATGTTATCTTGTCTTCATTTATGGTTGGCCACAACATTCCAACCCTCAATAGATTAATTATTTTATGATACTTGTTCACAAAGATTATCAATGTCTTAGTGGATTCATTGTTCATCTAGTGCCGTCAAATTTCCATATGCAATGAGAAAATTAAAATGACAACTAAAAATTAATCAACTAGTATATCAATACATCTATAGAACTATTGAACACATTTTTTTACTTGTTGGTAATGATTATCGATGACCCAGTCGAATTGTTTTTTGCGCCATCCCATTTCTTTTATGTATTTCCAAAATTCATTCACCTGTTTGTATGGATGTGATTCTGGATCTAAGAAATAACAACTACACTTTTAATATAAATTATTCATGGAATATTTATGTTTTTTTTTTTTTTTTTTTAATATAATTATATTTAAATTAAGCAATACGGACTAGTTACTATGTAACATTTGTTTTGGAAATGTTTTTGTTATAAATATAAAATTGTTCAATTTTTTTTGGGTTCTCATATGATATATTTGAATATTACTTGTTTTTTTTGACACAAATGATTAGGTTGATATTAACTCTGCATCGGTATGCAGCAGGCCAAAAAAAAAAACCTAGAGAGGCAACTGAGACCTTGTTCCAAAAACCTATTGTAAACATACAATTTGAGAGCTATGTTTGTTTTTTTTTTTTTTTTTTTAATCAGGAAGAAAAAAACCAACATTCTTTTATTAAAGAAAATGAGTGTTTACATATGCCAAATAGATCATAGTTTCCCAAAAAATTGTCCACATAAAACATATTGACCAAATTTAAATTTATATCAAAAACAACTTCCATATGTTCGATAATATTTTCATTCTAGTACCAGTACCCCAAAAAAGACAAACTTTACAAAAAGAAACCATTCCTCAAGCAGGGGGGTCAATTGACATGTTTGAGAGGTATCCAAATGATCCAGGTGGATGTTGGTGGCCACCCACCTATCCCATTTGGACCCCCACAACTGTCTCTTTCAGTTTTTCAGTTTCCTTAATTATAGCATAGTTTACTATTTTTAGCAATTTTTCGGGTCCTAAACTTCCGAAGCCGTTTTGAGGCCCTAAACGACGTTTTCTGATAAAAATCGTCTTTTCCGTCATAGTCCTCGGAGAGATCTTTCCAATGGGCTATCATGCGCATCAAACGGAGATAATACGACCAATTCGCGACCTCGGGAAGTTGGCTGTCCAACTCACCCCAAAACGGGGCCCACAATTTGGCGTTTCATCTTCTAGGGTTAGGTTTTGGAATATGAAGGGTTTTCCATTGTTTCTCAATAATAAATAGGCCTTCGAGCCTCATTGTAAACACAGTTCGAAACAGTTCAGAGGCATGTAGCCGACACATCTCTTCTCAGAGATAAGCTACCATCGCCCTAGCTGGGTTATTTCTATTTGTAAGCATATTTCAGTATTCTCCATTAATGAAATGAAGTATTATTTCCACTACATCTCTGTTTTTATGGTTATCGCATCTCTGTATTTATGGTTATCTCTGTAATCTATTGCGTTCCTGCTTAAATCTGGATCACCAAAACTGTCACTGCCTTGGTCTTCTTGATTCCACTAAGCTTGGAGATCAACAATTTGACGACATAATGCTTCATTCTCATCTTCTAGCTATTGTACATGGGTTTTGAGTTGCTCCACTTTGTCCATGAGGAAGTGAATTGAGTTATAAAGTTGTTGGATATGTTGATGGACATCATCATCTGTTGCATGTTGGGCAACCAGGAGGTGAGGACAAGCCTTGCATATATTGGAACCTCCTACCACTATTGGGGCAGAGCCGAAACAATCAATGTGCCTTGTTGCACTAAGGAAGGGGCACCAAGTCAAGGAATGTGAGATTATGGAAAAAATAGGAGTGGGATTGCAATTGCAAAGAGAGGGGAGGGAAAATTTGACAAGTAGAGATAAAAAAGGGAGGAGGACTGCACAGGAGAAGGAGAGGTGGGGGACTAAGAGAGCGGAGCTTTCCAGGGAAGGAACTAAATTATCCACTATCCAAAGCTTCAACCAATTTAGAAAGGCACATCTATCAAATTGAGGAAAACCTAGTGCTCCAAGGGGAGAATTTAAATTGGAGCAATGATCAAGTCCTCGCATGGCTATAATATTTAAGGGAAAAAATTCCCATGCTTAAGAATTGATTCAACCTTCAATTGCAATGAATTTCCCAGCCTTGCAACCTTCTTGTCAGCTCGAGAAATTATTAAATTTTTAGCAAAGAAATGGCCTTCCATACAAATATCAACCTTCCTGGACAGGGAGGGCACATGCTGAGCATGCATACTACCCTCCAGATCAGCGTTGTTTACGATGTTATAACACCAAGGGATATGAAGTCGCCATCCATAGTATGATGGTCCTTGCATGGCTATAATTTTGAAGGAAATTTTTTCCCATGCTTTAGCAATTGATTTAGCCTTCAGTTGCAATGAATTTCGTAGCCTTCTAACCCTCCTGTGAGCTTGAGCAAATATTAAATTTTTAGAAAAGAACCGTTATTCATACAATGATCGACTTTCCTAGAGAGGGAGGATGCTTGCTGAGCACATGTACTACCCTCCATATCAGCCTTGATGATGATGTTATGACACCAAGGAATATGAAATCACCATCCTTAGCATGATCGGATGAGATTTCAAGCCAAGAGAGTCCTTACATTGTCTATTTATTGTGAGTCGTTAGTTTCTTGTCTTTGATCACATATGATTTAACTTTTCAATCAATTTGGAGGTCGATTATCATTTGGCCAGATCCAAAGGTTTCAAGTCTCAAATTGCCAAGGCATGACACTGAGAGATCCAATTTGGGGACAAATTTTGGTTTTCAGTTTTTTAAGAAACTTTGCCTAAAATGTTGTAGCCAATAGTTCAAGACTTGTGAAGCTATGAAAACTCATCAGCAGGCTAACCATGTTGTCACATATCTCAATTGTGACTATGGAAAATTTTAGGGGCGAATTTTCGCCTTTGGGCTAAATTAAGGGGTTTTATATTTTTATTGGGCGAATATTTTGTATCATAGTACATTGTTACAAATCGCCTCAAATTTATTTTATAAAAAAATTAGGTATGGAGGTTAGCCCACCTTATTTTAAGGGAGAGGGTAAAAAAAATAAATTTAGCCCTTGACAATCTTCCAGTCGCCCTCATTTTCAAGAAAATGTATTTATGATAGTTATAAATAAAAATATAAATACAGTGGAGGTATGGTAAATAAATAAAAGCTATTTTTATACTTACTCCAAAGGTATGGTAAATAAATAAAACCTCTTTTTATATTTAGCCCATAACCCTCTTTCTATTTAAGAAGGCTCAAAAACGAGGTTTCATTTAAGTGAATCCTATGGGCCAAATACCATATTTATAAAAGATGTATGGTAGATTAATAAAAATATAAATAAACGAGAGGTATGGTAAATAAATAAAACTTTTTTTTTTTTATATATTTACTCCATATGTCACCTTATATTTATGAACATGCAAGCGTGTAAATAAATAAAAACATAAATAAAGTGGAGGTATGGTAAATAAATAAAACCTCTTTTTATACTTCAAAGGTATGGTAAATAAATGAAAATATAAATAAACTATAGGTATGGTAAATAAATAAAACTTCTTTCTATATTTAGTCCATAACCCTCTTTCTATTTAAGAAGGCTCAAAAAGGAGGTTTTAATTAATTGAATTCTATGGGCCAAATACCATATTTATAAAAAAGGTATGGTAAATTAATAAAAATATAAATAAACGAAAGGTATGGTAAATAAATAAAACATTTTTTATATTTACTCCATAAGCCACCTTATATTTACGAACACTCAAAAAATGTGTTATATTTAGGTGAAGCCTATGGGCCAAATTATTAATAATACCATGCAAAAAAACATTATTAACCCTAATATTAGTATTAATAAAAATAAAGATGGCACGTGGTATTGACCCATGGTATTCACATGGAATGCAGCCTATTTAAAGGCGGAATCAAACTAGCATAGATCCATCTTTACTCTGGATCAAATATCGTGATATGCAAACTAACATAGAGTGAAAAATATTTGATCCCTCTTAGGGCTTGGCAGATCAAGAGTAAAAATGGATCTTGTAATTTAATGTCACTTAAACATTTTAACTTGGTTACAATAATAAAATAAAATAAAAAATCTTTTATTAATTTTATTAATTTTTATAAATTACTAATAGTAATTTTTAAGCTCCAGGTTTATGATAACCCATGATATTGACCCATGGTAATACCATGGTATTCATGTGAGCATAGACTATTTAAAGGGGAAATTCTATCAGCTTAGATCCATTTTAATTCCGGGTCTACCAAGTGTTGGGAGGGATAAATAGATTTCATCCCTCTAAGAGTGGTAGATGTGGAGTTAAGATGGATATAGGTTGGTTTTTATGATAATGAAGACATTAAATAGACTTAAGAAATTATATTGTATAGATTTCATTCCTCTACGAGTGGTAGATGTGGATTTAAGATGGATATAGGTTGGTTTTTATGATAATGAAGATATTAAATAGACTTAGGAAATTATATTGTAAAAAAAATCTTAAGGTGAATGGTTAAAGCTACATTTAGTCACTTCACAAAATTTAGTAAAAAATACCGATATCTCCATTAATATTGGTTTTTCTGATTTAACCAAAAGAAATTCAAAACAATGAAATCTTAACTCTTTCCGCATCACCCTCGCAGAAGAGAGATAGTCGCTGCCCAGATTTCCCACCATTTTTCAAACATTCTCAATATGATATCTTCATGAAAAAGTTAAGGTACTGATCTTGGATTAGTTGTTTTACCCTTGCAGAAGAGAGATAATCGTTGCCCAGATTTCCCACCATTTTTCAAACATTCTCAATATGATATCTTCATGAAAAAGTTAAGGTATTGATCTTGGATTAGTTGTTTGAAAAATACGCTGGTTTGTCCTACCTTTCATTTTCTATTCTTAGTTTGTCGTAATGATCTGTAGGGGTTGGGTCACTACACCATATTGTCCTAAAAGGTGGAGATTGTGCACCAAAAAGGAAATTAATCCACATGTTACAACGATGTTAAAAATGGTATGAAGGTAGTGAATTATGCTAATAAGAAATTTAGATTGGGAGAGACGTAATTAAATTTTATTATTTAATTGAAGATTTCCAATTAAAATAATAATAAATCTACATTTATATATTTATATATTGATTGGAAGGCTTCTGACAATGGTCACTTCTTTCCATCCCCTTCAGGCCTTTGGGATACCTACTACTCATTATATTATATAGTTGGGGCTTGCTACTTGTTGACGTGTTGGGTTAAACAAACTTGATGTGTTTTTTTTTTATCTTGCAGTTGGAGTCTATAGAATAAGAAAGAAATTTGATAGCTTGGCAAAAGTGGTAGCTTGACAAAAGTGGTAGAGAAAACATTAATCTCTCCTACCATCACAAACATGGCCACTAAAACTTGCAACATTGTTTGTAGGAAGTGAAAATTATGTTTCTTTTTTCCAAACATGTATGTTAGTATATTACAGTTTAATGAATATGTTTTATTATTATCATATATGGTTTCATACTTTAACAAAATAGTTGCCAAGACTTCACAATGTTTTATTATTCAGTGAAATATTTTCCAATATCTTACAAGATTTTATAATTCAGTGAAAGATTCGCCATGACTTTACAAGATAATATAATCTGGTGAGAGATTCGCCATATATATATATATATATATATATATATATATATATATATATATATATATATATATATTATATTAGTGATAAAATCGCCTCCCATTTTTCCTATGTGTCATGGGGATTCGCCCATTTATTATACATATAAATTTAGGGTGGTTCTTAAAATTTTCCCTGATTGTGACTTAACTCTTCAAACTGTAAAATGCATCTTCAAAACAATTTGGTTCGAGTTAGGGATTGAATGGAGAAAAATCGAGAGAATTATCTAGGTGAATTACACACAAATCACACTTGCCAGATTTAATGAATATTGAGAAGCAATTAGGTGCAAGAGATTGGTTATACATGGAGTGCAGACAGAAACATACCAATTTTTATCGTTCTTCAAAATATTGGAGTGATCAACGACTCATATTATTCAATGCCCAATAATGAGCCAAATATATGGCATGCGCGACCCCCAGGCTTGTCAAAGTTTAACATGGTGGGGGGAGGGGGGTTCGCATTAAATTAATGGCTAACAAAAAATGCTAGTACAAAATATCAATGGTTTAGATCAGAAGTGGAACACTCCCTCCCACCCCCACCCCCACATTTTCAAAACCACTACAAAGCGGTCATGCTTAGCTATTTTTGATTTTCGTAAACCACTTTTGGTTTTTTCCGCTGTCGGGCATGCATGCCCTCCACCTATTTTCAAACATGGTTATATATTTCCAAAAAAAGGGATGATTTTAGAAAGTAATTATTATTTTCAATTATTTTTTTGAAAATTATCGACTACGTTGGTATTTTGATGTTAGTTCCTATGGCACAGTATGTCACCACTATCGAAAATTTGTCAAAATAAATGCGTGACCTCCAAGCTTGTCGAATTTTAACATGGTGGGGGGGCACCCCCCCTCACATTTTCAAAACCACTACAAAGGGATCATGCTTAGCTATTTTTTGGTTTTTGTAAACCACTTTTGGTTTTTTCCACTATCGAGCATGCATGCCCTCCACCTATTTTCAAACATGGTTATATATTTCCAAAAAAGGGATGATTTTAGAAAGTAATTATTGTTTTCAATTTTATTTTATTTTTAATTATCGACTATTTTGGTATTTCGACGTCAGTTCCTGCGACACATTATGTCACCATTATGGAAATTTTTTCAAAAGAAAAACACCGTGTCGGTACACTGACATGAACTTCGGTGGGTCATCTGACGATATTGTGTTGGTCTTATGACATTTTTTCTAGCCTTCTGAAAATTTTTACACTGATAGATAATGTGGAGACTATGCAAATATTGTCAGATGAAAACACCATGTGTCGATAGACCGACCGCACTTTCCCTTGGTTATCCGACGGAGATGTGTAGTTTTTTACAATGATGGCCTTGGGCTAGGTGTCGCTAGGCTGACGATATCCTTTTTGCATTTATGATGGTTATAGAAAGGGATTTCGACGAAACATTTGGCTTTGATGACAAAGGTTCCAATGAAGGTCTATGTCGAAATTTCGACAAAAACTCAGGTTGTCCAAATTTCGACCATACCGCAAGTGGCGTTTACTAGAATATGGATTTGTTGTAACTTGTGATGACAAGGGCTCGAAAAAATGACCAAAGGTCATCAAAAAATTGAGTGAATTTGTAATCGTGACTCTAAAACAAAATAAACACAAAAAATTAGCTCCAAAATTAAATGGAACCTACAAGATTATTTGAAGTATTGGGCAAGTGGAAAATCATTTAGATTTCCCTTCTTCTTGCATTCATAAAGTTTTTCATGTATCTTTCCTAAAAAATATTTGGGACCAAACTATGTCAATGTATACATAATTTCCATAACTCTATAAAGAAGGGAAGTTGGTTCTTGAACTAGAAAAATTTATAAATTGATGTTTTCTATCTCTTTGGAATAAAACCATTATGGACTTCCTAATCAAGTGGAAGGACATGTTTATAAAATAATCTACATGGGAAAATGAACGATTCATAAAGAAACACTCTCCATGACAAGCTTTTAGGGAAAAAAAAATTGATAGAGGAGGGTTGTTAAGTAAATTGCATTAATATCCTAACACTCATTCATTATTAGTTTAATAGTTATGGTTAGGATGACTTACTGGTAGGTTACATCATGCTCACTTTATCTCTTATTTTTAATAAAGGAGATTCATTTGTATAGACATCTTGTGTTTTTACATTGTGTTGGGCCTTAGTTTTGGTCTTATTTTTGCTCTAAGAAACTTACTAATCCATCTATTTGCCATCCATTTTCCCTTCATTTATCCCATTTTGATGTATATTTGATATCCATTCAGGTATTTAATTTTAATTTCTCAATTTCTAAAGTTTTTATGAAAGTTTGGTTTTTAGTGCAAAATTGGCAGATTCAAAAATTCCCGTAATAGCTCTATGGTTGATATGGTTGAAGGACACTTGGGCACGAATTGAATGCATGGATGGACAGCTTGGGAACTAGGACTAAGCCAGCTATGCTTAGTTCGAACAGAACAAGCTTTATTAGGCCCATTTGGTGCTAGTCAATCATGACTAGTCATTCAGAAATCCCATAGAAATATGACAGTTTTGAGATTCTATAGGATTGGTCATATTTCTTGGGATGGGAGTAATGAATTCGACTTAGATAGGTGGATGAGAGTAGATGGGTTTGTTTGAGTGAATATAGATCAGTTTGTTTCATGAGACTTCTTATTTAAAAGCCAAAACTTTGATGGCTTATGTATTGACTTATTATACTTTTATGCTGTGACACCTTTGGATTGAAGAGTTAATTTGAAGACTTGTGTTATTATTATTTTTTTGTTCAATGCTATGGATGTGTGACTGAATTTAAGCTTCTGATATCACCTCTCAAGTGTGCAAGGCAAGGGTGGAGGGCCCCCATTCCAAGCTAAGTACACTTCCTTGTTAACTAGTTTTATTTCCTTGTAATCTGGTTATTGTAGAACTGGTTTTTCAAAGCTTTATTTCAGATTGCTTTATGGTTCATGCATAGTGATTGATTTCATTAGTCCTTAGCTTATTCATCACTTTATCAAGTTGGAAAAACAAGTGTTCAAGTTGAACATCCCTTCTACTAAAATGATGAATTAAAACTAGTTTCCTTTGTTTGCATGCAAGTAGTTTCTTATTGAGATTTTGATATTGAGATGAATGAATTATGATGAAATACCTTATGTGTCTCTTAAGTTAAGAGCTTCTTTCATTAATAATTTATCCATCTTAAGTTCTTGGTTTTAATCTTTGATTCATTAAGTGGTAATTGAGGCAAAAGTGGACTTCTTGAGTCAAGAACCATTTCAATGTTTTTCCTCTTTTAAACTAATTGAATTAGAGTTGTAGGATGTATTACTTTAAGCTTTTGAATAAATTATCTTTCAAGGTTTGATTACATCTGATATTCACATATAGTGAACTTGCCTCAAAGCATAAACAACCCAGATTGATAAGAAATAATTGTGTTAATTTAGGTACACAAATTAGCTCAACATTTTGGCGCCGTTGCCGGGGAGGCAAATATCGGCATAGTCAATAGAAAGATAAATTTCAAAACAACAAAAACATTAGTTACATTCCTTTTTAGTTATGTTTCTTTATGCCTAGATATAGAGATCCTCAAGGTAGATTTATTAAAAACCCCCCACAAATAGAGATAGGATCATCAAACACCCAGTTACTGGTAATCCAATAATTGAGGAATTGGCAGAAAAACAAAGAACTGGACAAAGATTAACTTTGATTGAGAGGTAAACTTTGTTAGCTTGGGAAGCAAAGTAAAAACAATCTTCTGGAAAACAAAAAGAAATTATCAAGAGAAAACAACATGTCTTTCCATCTATAAATCCTCCTATCTTTCAACAACTTGAATCTCCACTCAAAATTGAAATAAATCAACCAATGGCAGAAGAGGGACATGGATCTATTATTTACACTCCTGAACAACGAGCTGAATATGAAAGACAACAAAGAGAATGGAGAAGAAAGAGAGAGGAAGAGGCAAAACAAGAAAATGATAGAAAGATAGAAAACGATCGGAAAAGACAAGAAGATGGTAATGATCAAGAGGCTACCTTTGGCTTTCCAATAGTAGACACAAGTGCAATATTAGGAGAAGAAGTGAAAATGAAAAATATTCCACCTTCTGTATTGCCAAATTTTTATGGAATGTCCACGGAAGATCCTGATGCATTTATGTTTGAATTTGATATTTTATGTAGAACATATGGATACACTGATGACATTCATAAACTTCGTCTTTTCCCTGCAACATTAAAAGCAGCAGCTTTAAAATGGTTTATGGGTTTAGGAGAACAAACAATAGCTTCTTGGGATGATATGAGATCAGTCTTCCTTAAAAAATATCAAGCTTATTGTCGATCTAGAGATTCAAAGGAAGATGTTTTCATAATGACACAACAAGAAGATGAAAGTTTAGAAGAATATTTGGAAAGATTTGCATATAATCTACAAAAATCTAAACAACACTCTCTAAATCAAGAAACCATTCGAACAATCTTTCTCAAGGGTGTAAGGGATGAATACCTTGACATTTTGAATGTGATGGGTAAAGGAGACATTTCAAACCTACCATTCGAAGAAATTGTTGAGTTATGTCAAAAATATTCTAGAGGAAGATCAAAAACAGGAAAAAGAGAAGCAAGTTCAAAAGCAGCAAAGTCAGCTGCAGGAGGGATAACAAGAGCTGAAATAGGAAGCTTATTGGAAAACTTCAAAACAGACCTCTTGAGTACATTAGGGACACAAGTAGATGTGCTAAAGGCAAACAAGAAGAAAGAAGAACAAGAACAAGCTCTAGCAATCTTTTGTTCCAAATGTAGAAAGAAACATCCATTGAGAGAATGTCCTTTGGATAGTATTCAGGTTTGTGGTCTTTGTACAGAAAATCATTCCACAGAAAATTGTCTAAGATTGAAAGAATTGCAAATGAACTCAATGGAAGAAGTGCCAGGAATAGAAGGTTTTTATTATGTAGCACCACGAAGACCATGGCAACCTAGGATGCCTCAACAAAATCAACAACAATTCCCTCAACAAAATTACCTCTATCCCCCTCAAAATCCTTGGACCCCTCCAATGCCATGGCAAGCTTGGCTTCCACAACAATATTCACAACAACCTGCACAAGGTTGGAGAGGATATGGTTATGGAAACCAACCACCTCAACAGTATCAACAATAATACTAGCAACAATACCAACAGCCATTTGCATATCCACAATATTCACAATCCATACCATTTCAACAACAACATTCTGCATATCCACAATCCATGCCATTTCCACAGCAGAATCCACCACCGTTGTTGACCCAACCACAACAGTTACAGCTACCCACAAATCAACCCAGACCAACTCAATTACCAGCCCAACCAATGGCAAATCCGAATAATAAGGTGGACAAATCTGCATACACTGTAGAGGAAGCAGCATGTTTTCCCACATATTCGATTCTTCCTCTTAATGATGTCCATCTAAGGTCTGGAAAAGTGCTTAAAAAGGATTCTCCTCCAATCATAGAAGAACCAAATGAACAAGGAGAATCACCTGAAACATCACAAACTGAGATACAAATTCAGAAAGGAACAAACATTACAACACAAACACCACCTTATCCTGAAAGGTTAGTGGAACAACAAAAAGAAATAACCCTTCCTGAATTTGATATTTTAGATGAGTTAAAAAATGCTTATGTAAATATTCATTTGTTGAAGGCAATTAAAGAAATACCAATATATGTTAAAACAATAAAGGAATTGTGCATTAAGAAATCAGGGAAAAAGAAGAAGGATCCTACTACAATCCAAGTCATTGGTAAACTAGCAAGCCTCATGTCTACACAAACCATAGTAGAGAAATATATTGATCCTGGTATCCCTATGGTTACTATATCAATAAATAATTTCTCAGTACCAAACACATTAATAGACTTGGGAGCAGCTATAAATGTAATGACAATGGAGACAATGAAAACCTTGCATTTAAACAACATTAGATCAACTTCTACAATTTTAGAACTAGCAGACAGATCTAAAGTTGTTCCTGAAGGAATATTAGAAGATATCATAGTCTCTTTGGATTCATGGGAGTATCCTGTTGACTTCCTTATCTTGCAACCAAAAACAAATTTGGGAGGACATCCTCTAATCTTAGGCAGACCATGGTTAGCTACCGCTGATGCCTTCATAGGATGCAGATCAGGAAGCATGATTATTTCACATGGAGATGAAAGGAAACACATTGCTCTTTATTCACCTGCACAATCAACTTCTTTAGAATCAGTGCTTGAAACTCAAGAAAAACAGCAAACTAAATCAGTTTTAATTATAAATCAATTCTTTGATTTTAGAGAAGAAGAAGAGAATGAAGACTTAATGGATCTTTTCATTTTAGAACCAAGTATTTCAAAGCAGCTTAGAGAAGTCCAATATGAAGCTGCAAGTAACCTTTTGAATCAATGCTTTCAGGAAACTTGTACTGTTCAAACTTTGCGGAAATCTTTTATAGACATCTTTCCTGTAAACACAATCTCCAATCCAACAATAAAAACAATTGAGGTATATCCTGGAAAACATTTAAACATTGGAAACCAGTTGCAATCAGCACAAGAGCAAGAGGTAATTGCATTATTACAGAAATATTCAAAAGCTTTTGCCTGGGATTATACTGACATGCAATGAATCCATCCTAGCACATGTATCCACCACATCTATACAAATGATCAAGTCAAACCTGTAAGGCAACCTCAACGACGAATGAATCCCATGATGAAAGAAATAGTGAAAGAGGAATTGCAAAAATTGTTAAATGTTGGATTCATCTATCCTATTTCAGATAGTCAATGGGTTTCTCCACTGGTTATTGTACCAAAGAAAAATGGAAAGTGGAGGGTATGTGTGGACTATAGGGAACTAAACAAAGCTACACTAAAAGATCATTTTCCTCTACCATTCATTGATCAAGTGTTAGACTCATTAGCTGGAAAGAAATTTTTCTCCTTCTTGGATGGGTTTAGCGGATACAATCAGATAAGAATAGCAACAGAAGACCAAGACAAGACAACATTCACTTGCCCATGGGGAACCTATGCATATAATGTTTTTCCATTTGGTTTATGCAATGCACCTGCAACTTTTCAACGAGCAGTGCTTGCAATATTTGCTGATCTAATTCATGAATGTGTAGAGGTTTATATGGACGACTTCACAGTTTATGGAAACACATATAATGATTGCCTAAATAACCTTGAGAAAGTTCTGAAACGATGCATTGAAACAAATTTGTCATTAAGCAATGAGAAATGCTATATGATGTTGACAGAAGGAATAGTTCTGGGACACCATATTTCTGCTTCGGGAATTAAGGTGGATCCAGCAAAAATCCAAGTCCTAGTTAACTTAATGCCTCCTACAACACAGAAAGAGGTAAGAAGTTTCTTAGGCTATGCAGGCTATTATAGATGATTCACTGAAAACTTCAGTAAAATAGCCCAACCTCTGTTCAAACTATTAGCAAAAGATATTGAATTTCACTGGACAAATGACTGTCAAAATGCATTTCAAATTCTGAAAGAAAAATTATCAGTTGCACCCATTCTCCGTGGGCCAAACTGGTCTTTGCCATTTCATATATCAACTGATGCATATGATACCACGATAGGTGCCTCTCTTGGGCAGAAAGAGAACTTGTTCAATTATGCAATATACTTTATAAGCAAGAATCTAACACCTGCAGAATTGAACTACACAGTCACAGAGAAAGAAATGTTAGCCGTTATACATGCAGTAAACAAATTCAAACACTATATAACAGGATATCAAGTTTTCATTCATACAGATCATTCAACAATTAAATACTTGATGAATAAACCCATCATCAATGGAAGAATAACAAGATGGTTACTGTTATTGCAAGAATTTAATATCACAATACAAGACCGGCCAGGCAAGGAAAATCAAGTGGCTGACTTTCTGTCCCGCATACATTCACCCAACGATCCAAATCCGGTTGTAGATAACTTTCCAGACGAACACCTGTTTGCCATAACAATAAAAACACCATGGTTTACAGACATTGCAAACTATTTATCTTCTGGAAAGTTTCCAACTCAATTCTCTAAAAAGCAAAAACGAAAAATTGTTAGAGAAAGTTCTAGGTATAGTTGGGTAAATGGTGATTTATTTTATACTGGTTCAGATCTGATGATTATAAAATGTGTGCGAGAAGATGAAATCTTAGACATTCTGAGAGCATGTCATGATGAACCATGTGGTGGTCATTTTGCAGACAAATGAACAGCATATAAGGTGCTGCAACTGGGCTATTACTGGCCATCCATCTTCAGAGACTCTAAGGCATATGTCAAGCAATGTGACAGTTGCCAGAGAACAGGGAGACCAATCACATCAGATGAGATGCCGCTGAAGCCACAGGTCCTCATAGAACCATTTGAGCAATGGGCACTTGACTTTGTTGGACCTATCAATCCACTATCAAATGGGAAGAGGTACATCCTAGTATGTACAGATTATGTAACCAAATGGGCAGAGGCTAAAGCAGTGAACAGAGCAACAGAAGATACAGTGGTCACCTTTCTTTTTGAAGAAATTTTTGTCAGATATGGAGTACCTAGACAAATTGTAACAGATCAAGGAACACAGTTTACATCAAAGCTGGTACGAGATCTAACAGAGAAATACAAGATCAAACAAGGGAAATCTACACCATATCATCCTCAAGCAAATGGGCAGGTTGAATCAACAAATAAAGTCCTAGAAAATATCATGACAAAAACAGTACAGCTGAACAGAAAAGATTGGTCTGAAAAATTAAAAGATGCACTATGGGCCTACAGAATCACATGGAAGAATACAACTGGTTTTAGTCCATACCAGTTAGTATATGGAAAAGAGGCCTTATTGCCAATAGAGTTTCAGATACAAACATACAGACTAGCAGCTGAACTAGGACTAGACCTGACAGAAGCACAACAACAGCGGATCATGGAACTGAATCAATTGGATGAGCATCGTCAACAAGCCATAGAACATACTACATTGGTGCAACAACAAAGAATGAAGTGGCACGACAGATATATCAAAACAAAGACATTTCACAAGGGAGACTAGGCATTACTTTTTGACTCCAAATTCAAAGACTTCAAAGCAAAGTTCACAACACACTGGCTAGGCCCATATGAAATTGACGAAATATTTGACAATGGAGCAGTAAAGATCAGGACAATCGACCAGGACTCCACCTCATTTATAGTGAATGGACATAGGCTCAAAGTTTATAATAGGCCTATCAGTAAAGAAGCATTTATGAAACAACTGATAGAAGATACAGAACTGGAAATCATGGCACACCAGGCTCAGCCATCTTCCAGTCTTGTAGTTGAATAAAAAAAAAAAAAAAACATATAAAAAATATAAAAAAACAAATAATTTGTTTGCTAGTGAAAACCAGGAAACTGGCACTTAGCAAACATGAATTCATAGGGGAAAACCAGGGCAACTTGGACTCTATGAATTCCTTATTCTTGTTCTAGTGTTCTCACATAATTTCAATGCAGGAACTCTCCACCAACAACTGACTTGAGGACAAGTCACATCCTAAACAAGGGGGAGACTTACATCAGATCTTTAGCTGGAAAGCTGAAGTATAAAAGGAACTTGTATTGTCAACAGAGGGACCTGAAATAAGAAATCATTGCCGAGGGATCTGAAAGACCTGCCAATGTCAAAACAACATGTACATATTCTGTAAGCATTGCAGAGGGACCTGAAACAAGAAATCATGACAGAGGGACCTGAACAACAATTCAAGAACCAGAGCATGAAGAACAAGGAGCAGCAATAAAGTTTACTTTTTAATCCATCTACAACATCTGATCAATTGATTTCATTCCACTTGTACAGACATCATCCAGGGGAGTATATGTATAGTCATTTTGCGCTTGAAAATTCAAATTTTTCTTAGAAATTTTTAGCTTTGTTAAGTTGAAATTAGTACCTGAGGATATTCATTATCATTTCATATCCTATATTCCCTATACATCCCCTATAACCCTTATACATCATACTCCATTTCATTTCCATACATATTCCCTATTTATTTCATGATCATTAACCCCATTAACCCCTAAGTATTTTTCTTTAAGAGCTTAAAAAGACCAAACTGGGACAACTTTTCAACCTGCACATACAACTCAAGAATTAGTGATGGTGATAATTTTAAATATGACCCAAGATGGTCATTTTAAAATTATAAAGATGTGCTATATAATCAAAACAAACAAACATCATGCGCTATATGAAAATCAAAGCATATATATACCATATGAAACTATATGCCATAGTCCAAATGGTTTGCATGCGCTATAGTTATACATACATCATAACCCAAAGCGCATATATATATGATATAAGTTAAAGCATATATATATATGGTATAAACTTCGGGCATGAAAGGAAGGGCGCATATAACACAAGGTATGGTGTATGAAGGGAAGGCCGCGCGCAAACCATATGGCACGACTGTGCATATAAGTATTGCGGCGGGGTATTGTTTAAATGGTAATTGCATATCATTGCAATTCAAACGCATGACTGAATATCATTGCACGCATGAGGAGCACGGGAATGAATACACGACGGTGGAAATTATGTTGAATGCAGCCAAAGGTTAAGCAATGAATGAAACAACATAACCAAAACGACAAATACCAGCCAGCACACAGGTACGGGATCAACACCGTGGCATGGCAACTGGTTGTCATTGGGCAGTGCACTGTACAAGGTTATGCGCATGCCGTTCAAATTAGAACGATGATTCGGCCATCCTCATGACACAGTCGGGCGACTGGTCAAACAGGACAGCCATACCAACCACGCACTGTAACACCAATAAACGAGAGGCGCACAGTACACCCATGAAACGGTCATGAACCGACCGAATTCTTGCACTGTTTAACCTCATTCCTCATTGCCGCATAGCTCAGAACGATGGTGTTTGGAGCTGCAAACTAGTGAAAAGGAGAGTGAAGCGGGTTTAGGCGGATTTAAGAAGGAAAATTATCCCGGCTCTAACGACAAGTGATCACCGATTTTCGGGATTCAATCAGGTAATGGAATAATTTGTTTAAGCTCGGCAAACAGTGGAGTATAGTTGTGAACCATCTGTTATTAATGGTTACATTACTCTGCCCTTTCCACCAGTTAGTTGAACAATTGAACAGGGATTTGGAGCGCCGGATATTTCTAAGCGCTCGTTGACAAACAGGTAACGCCGAAACCACAACAATAAGCCGGTTGATTCACTGCGTAAATTATGGCATAAAATACTAGTGAATCGCACAGCATTTAAATGTAAACTCATTGCATGGATAACACGTTAGGGTATGGAATCATATGTGAAGTTTTAACGGCGTAAATCACAGTGAAATCTATGAACAGAGGAGGCACCACCGAAATGTGATTTTTGTGGCGTGATTGTGTTGCATGGCACTATTTGTTGTTGATTGAATGCGCGCTGTTGGTTGAAATGCGCACTGCGCCTTGTTTTGATTATACATTTTGTTTTATTGTGCGTTGTCCCATTGACACTTCAACAACAGTCATATCCCTGATATATCATATGCATGAAAACGCCGAATGGTAAAAAATTTAAGGCATATGTCTCTGTTATGAACCCTTGCTGCTGCGCATTTTTGTTTTGACCGAAACAAGGGATTGAAGTTTATGTGGGCCGAACGAGCCATGTCATGTTCAAACGAAGAGCTGTGAGATTTAGTGGCTGTGTAATGTGTAATAAGACTGAGTTTTGATTGCCAAGGGGAGTTCATTTGCCGAGCCATTTAAAACTCATTTTAAATGCACTGTGTTTTTTTTATTATTTTTGTTTTGAGGCCGAGAGCATGTTTGCAATCTTCAAAATTTTTATGATGAGGCCGAGAGCCATATGCATGCACTGTAGTCAAAACACTCCTTATTTTTCATGATTGTACATACACAGTGAAACTATGGCTTGATTTTGGTAACAGTATGCACAGTATAGGGCGATGAGCATACATGGAACATTGTTTTCATATGTATTTTGTTTATAAGAATAGAGATTAGCATATTGACAGGGATATACAGGTGTTTGATTGCTTGAATAGGGAATTAAAACAGTGTTGCTGCAGAGAAAGAGTAAACAGAGGTTAAGGAAATCAGAGTTAAATTGTTGAGAGGAGGAAGGTAAGTTTCTTTGCTTTCAAAATTTTTGAAAACGAACAATAGTTATATTTTTATTGTCAAGATGAAATTAGTAACAACAGAGGCATTCATTCACTGGTTTTCAGAAACAATCTCAGCCAGAGTAGAGCCAAAATTTCAGATAGAGAGTTGGGGTAAGGAAACTATAGAAAAACTTTACCAAGCAGGGATGATAGGCTTTTTACAAAACTTTGATGGCCACTCTGAACAGATAACTAGGGACTTTATAAATAATTTCAGTCAGGACCAGACACGGGTAGGAGATGTTATTATTCCTGTAACCCAGGAATATCTTTCCCAAGCTTTAGATCTACCCATGATAGGTGAGAAATATTACAAAGGCCTGCACTTCAAGGAGAAAGCATGGACTTTCTTTCTTGAGAAGAACCGGAAAGGGACTTTTGATAGAACAAAAGGGATACCCAGGGAATGGTTCAATGAACCATGGGGTGAGTTGGTTTTGGTCATCCATAAGTTTTTGACTTGTGATAGAGGATATAGCGTTGCCCACTTGTATCATGTCAGGCTTCTACAACATATTAAGGGAGAGGATAGGATTAACTTGCCATATTTCCTATATAGGAGCCTCTTGAGAATGATTGAAACAGTAAAACATGAACACAGGCCTAAAGCAGGACAGATTTACCACCAAGGATTGATCAAAATCCTAGTTGAGTATCAGGTGAGGTCACAGGGCATAGTATGGAGAGAGTTCATGTCTAAAAATCAGTTCATTGAACAGATTAATGAAGTACAGGATAAAATAGAGCAGGAAAACAGAGGATTGATGAATTCACCCTTGTATCCCAGAACAAGAGCTAAACATAAAAATAACATGGCCATGCAGGAGAATAAAACATCTATTATGTCTATTCCTAGAAGATTTAGGAATAAAAGTCCCATTGACTTAGACAAAGAAGTAGAAACATATTCCCCAAGACAACAAGAAGAAAATGACATTGCACAAGAAGTATTTGAGAGGGATTCTTCATATGATGATGCAGCAGCAGCATCACTAATGAAAACAACACAAGATTTTGAAAAAGAAATCAATTTGGGAAGAATCAGGGACTTAACTGACCAATTGGAAATTAGCAAAATCTTGGAAAAACAATTAAAAGAGGAAAACAAGGCAAATAAGAAAGATAATGCTAAATTGGTTAAGGCAAATGAAAAGTTAAATGAAGAATTGGGGAGACTGAAATGGAAAAATGATCTACTTTCTAAGCAAGCATTTAAATGGCTAAAGGAAAAGAATATGTGGCAGGCAAAGTATGAAAAACAGAAGGTAAAAGCAGCTTTGTTCAGGGATAGACATGACACAGGTTTGGATTGTTTGGTCAGGGCAGCACAACAGGAAGCATCTACAGGTATAGCATCTACTACAGAGAGAAGAAGGTCAAAGAGGAGTAAGCAAGTATGGGCACATGCTTGATGATAAGCAAGGGAGAGATGTTGGGCCTTAGTTTTGGTCTTATTTTTGCTCTAAGAAACTTACTAATCCATCTATTTGCCATCCATTTTCCCTTCATTTATCCCATTTTGATGTATATTTGATATTCATTCAGGTATTTAATTTTAATTTCTCAATTTCTAAAGTTTTTATGAAAGTTTGGTTTTTAGTGCAAAATTGACAGATTCAGAAATTCCCGTAATAGCTCTATGGTTGATATGGTTGCAGGACACTTGGGCACGAATTGAATGCATGGATGGACAGCTTGGGAACTAGGACTAAGCCATCTATGCTTAGTTCGAACAGAACAAGCTTTATTAGGCCCATTTGGTGCTAGTCAATCATGACTAGTCATTCAGAAATCCCATAGAAATAGGGCAGTTTTGAGATTCTATAGGATTGGTCATATTTCTTGGGATGGGAGTAATGAATTCGACTTAGATAGGTGGATGAGAGTAGATGGGTTTGTTTGAGTGAATATAGATCAGTTTGTTTCATGAGACTTCTTATTTAAAAGCCAAAACTTTGATGGCTTATGTATTGACTTATTATACTTTTATGTTGTGACACCTTTGGATTGAAGAGTTAATTTGAAGACTTGTGTTATTATTATTTTGCTGTTCAATGCTATGGATGTGTGACTGAATTTAAGCTTATGATATCACCTCTCAAGTGTGCAAGGCAAGGGTGGAGGGCCCCCATTCCAAGCTAAGTACACTTCCTTGTTAACTAGTTTTATTTCCCTGTAATCTGGTTATTGTAGAACTGGTTTTTCAAAGCTTTATTTCAGATTGCTTTATGGTTCATGCATAGTGATTGATTTCATTAGTCCTTAGCTTATTCATCACTTTATCAAGTTGGAAAAACAAGTGTTCAAGTTGAGCATCCCTTCTACTAAAATGATGAATTAAAACTAGTTTCCTTTGTTTGCATGCAAGTAGTTTCTTATTGAGATTTTGTTATTGAGATGAATGAATTATGATGGAATACCTTATGTGTCTCTTAAGTTAAGAGCTTCTTTCATTAATAATTTATCCATCTTAAGTTCTTGGTTTTAATCTCTGATTCATTAAGTGGTAATTGAGGCAAAAGTGGACTTCTTGAGTCAAGAACCATTTCAATGTTTTTCCTCTTTTAAACTAATTGAATTAGAGTTGTAGGATGTATTACTTTAAGCTTTTGAATAACTTATCTTTCAAGGATTGATTACATCTGATCTTCACATATAGTGAACTTGCCTCAAATCATAAACAACCCGGATTGATAAGAAATAATTGTGTTAATTTAGGTACGCAAATTAGCTCAAAACATTGAATATATTGTAAAAATAAACCCCCCCTCAAAGTGGATGAATATTCCTTTATTATTTATCATTCTAGTTACTTCTTCCTTCTATTCTTAGTATTTTTGGAGTTTTGATCATAACATTGCTAGTAAAGGTTTAGGCCCAAATATGTTTTATTGGCCCCTATTTCTCATATATATAGATAAAGGAGATAGTTCTTTCATTAATTTTGATTCATGTTTATTATCTTTTGTTAGACATGTGACTAAGAGGAGTGCACTAGTATTCCTCTCTCTTGTGCATCTTCAATTGTACTTTATCTTTCTTGTCTCACGATCACTATGTTCTTTTCTTAGAGCTTTAGGAGCATCTTAAATACTAGGGTAGGGTTTCATCCCTTAGAGAATTCAAGATTAGGGGTTTTGATGAAACCATAGGTTATACTTGTTGAATAGAAGAAGAAAAGATGTCTTTCTTTGGAGGATATGATAATTTCTATCACTTGTATGCCTTAGTGATTTGATATAAGCTAAGGACAAATTAGTAAGATATTTAATATTGATATTGAAAAATATAGGGTAGATTTATTGTTGTATATACATATATCCTAATATGAATTTTAGAGTTGTTTTATGCATATCAAGATTATCCTAGTGGATTTGAAACTTGAGGGCACACTTCAATATTTTTTCCTTTGATTGATTTGTTGATTCTAGGTTGTTAAGAAGGGAAATATTATCTATTATGATTATTGTTTTATTTATATTTCATAATCATAAGGTTGAAAATTAGTAGGGTTCAAATTTGGAAACCTTTATGAAAGAGGTGAATTTATTTAGTTGCATTAGTTTCCAAATTTGGAAAAATTTCTACATATTGGTCTCCTAACCTAAATGTTTTACTGATGTCTCAAAAATTAGGTGCTTTTAACTATCTAGATAAAAAATAGTAGATACCACAATGTTCCTAATTTGGATCTTAACATGGAACAACCTTTTCTGTCATCATGTGACAGGGACCTCCACATGAAAACATAATTCGACTTCTTCAATTTAATTAGATATTTATTCTCAACCATATAGATATTTTTTTACATCTACAATGAAATTATGTCATTAGAATTTCCTATTTATTTATCCTCTACTTTTTGAACGTTTAAGAACTCCTTTTCAAATACAATTATTAATAATAAGTTCAAAATCCAATGCACAATAGTGATCCTTATTGTGACCATCCTTCTTCCAATGTTTACAATGCAAATTTTTCTTTTGTGTGAATTTGGAAAAAAAAAAATTCTTCCTCATTTATCTCTTTGCGTATTCATTATTTTTTCTTCCTTTTAATATAGAAAAACTCATCAAGTTAGTTTATTTTTATGTTTACTCTTAGTATACATGTCATTGTTACATATTTTAATAAGAGTCTTAGTCTCAAGAAGAACCATTCCCTTCCTAATATTATTAAATATTCCTTTCCATAATCTCTATTATTACAATTTTTTTTGTCGATCAAAAGGATTTTCATTAGATGGTCAAAATTTTACAAAAGGAGTTTCCATGATTTTTTACTCTTCCAACCTCACTCCTACCAGATTTGTTGTCCAGAAGAGAAAGATCTTTGTTGTCATCCATATGTCATAAACCAAAAAAGTTTACAAAAAAATAATCATGTAGGCTCCAAAATACATTCAGAATGGAAAAAAACCCACAGTCATCAAAACTTTTCAGGGGGGTCTCTACCCATTGGAGGTGAGCCGAGAGGTCTTCCACGCACATGAAATTCCAAGTGCTCAATTCAGGCCTCGATTCTTTCCAGCTGAGTATGGAGACGACAATGGTTCCTTCTAAGAGATGCGAGGTGATCCAGATGATCCTACTAGGCTTGATGAATTTCCTCCATGAAGCCCAAAGCCTCAACCTATTTTTCCTGCATCTATCTCCTCATGTCCACTAGTAGAGCCATAATTCTGTTAACTTGTCTCGCAATGAAATCAAGGATTAAAGGACCTATTGTTGACAAGGATGCTGGCAGAACCTCATGCACCAACTCTCCCTCCTTCACGTAATCAATAAGGTCATCTGGAATGGGACCACGAGGTCGAGCCTCACGTCCAGCCATACCGCCTAAGTGATCCCCTACACGCGAAACCCGCCGATGCTACATAGATAACCAAGCAACCAAAGTAGACCCACAAGATGTCATAAAACACAACACCACTTAATACTAGAAGGAGTAATCCCCTCCACCAACCTGAAACAACACGAAATGTCTTCTTCCAACACAAGCTTCGCACTAGACCATATCCAGGTCCTCAATTTCGCCAAAACCCACCTCTATTTCTGAGGATCGCTTACACCATAATTATGCACAAGAAACGACCTGCAACTCACCTAGCCTAGCGAAACGAAACACCAACACCACCAATGTGTAGAGAGGGGCCTCCAGACCAAACAATCGAGACAATGCAGATAGCCACAACCCCACACCACTGTCACCCTCGAGTTCCAATTGCGACTCAACCTTACAAAATACAACCACCACACGAGGGAACCGCAAACCCCATGGCAACACACAGAGACTTTCACTCGCCTGGTGCCACCCAACCAAGAGCCATAGTATAAATTGACCCTAACTCTCCCACCAATCGAGGTACTGAGAAGATTATTTATCGAAACCTTTCCACAAACACCAAAACAACACCAAGCAAAGTCTGGAGATTTTGCCCTCCTATTTTCAGACTTGAACCACCAAAGGTAAGTGAATCACACGTCATCCTAAGCCGACAACACCGCAAGAACACAACACAAATCTAAAGAAAATGACTTCCAACCAATGGAGTGCCCAAACACCTTATAACTACATAGGCCCACGTAACTTTCTCCGAACCCAAAACTAGGAAAAAAACAGAAACAAGGGAACCTGCTTACCTCTCGATTATGCCCTATAACCTCCACGCGCAGACACATCCACCCGGACAACAAATCTCCTACCAGTCCCAAGTCCCAAGTCAAAAACCAAAACAAACATCCACATATCCGCAAAGCAACCCACAAACCTTGCAAATTTACCCCCCATACTAAGACATTGCTTCTCCTGTGCCTCTTGAAGACCAGTTTGGGAACACTCAATTACTCTTGGAAATGAACTGACATCTCCCATCCACCGGTAAAAGACCATTACCTTTCCCTGCTATGAAGTTAACCAGCGAAGAGCTATTGCCTCGATGCTTCCTAAATTCCACTCACCCATGCTCCAAATGTCACGCCTGGTCCTTGGGATCATGACACATTAACTGCAATGGGAATGAACACCTAACACAAGCCCCTCTTAATTATTGTGCTTTATCACCCCTAGTGGGATCCTTGTTCCTGGATGAGGATGTTAGCTAGTTGATCAATCCATTCTACAGGCGGCTAATCCTAATGAATGAAAAGGTTGGGTTCTAGGCTCCCCCCAATTAGCTAGGATATCAACCGCTTTGTTAGAAGATTGTAAGGAATGGGTTGTGATTACATAAGGAAATTTCAGTAATAAATATTTGATGTTGTGGGCTAGAAGATCTAGCTGCCAACGCTTTACCACTTTTTGCACAGGGGAGCCATCTAAAAGTTTCTTGACTACTGTGATTGCCAGTAAGGAATCTCCATCTATTTGAATTCTATGGAAGCCTTTCTCCTTATCCCAATCCAAGCCTCTTTCTAATGCTTGGAATTCAGCCATCTTTTTGTTTGTGTAACTAGAGTAGCCTGCATAAAATCCTTGAACTTGACCTTTGTCATCTCTAAATATGCCACCATAGCTTGCATGTCTAGGATTTCCTTTGGAAGCGCCATCAAAGTTAATCTTGATAAATCCTTGAGGGGGGAGGGAGAAAGCTAATGCAGAAGCTAAGCACCCCACCTTGGGATTACCAAAGGACTAGACCATCATTTGTTGTGAAAGCTTCGGGGACCATAGATTTCGTCCTCTTCGCCTTCCACTTTCCAATCCTCCTCAATCCAATTTTCCTATAGGATTGTTTCTTTGATGTTTCTTTTGGTTACACCACACACTTCTTCCCAAGGAGCTTTGATATCTTTGAAAAGTGCCTTGTTTTAGGATTTCAAAGTGTTCCAAGGTAAGAGCACTAGAAGAAGTATCCAAGCTCGGTTCAAATTCTGGCATTTAAATATCGAGCCTCTTCAGGTATCCATTGTTTCAACTATGTTATTGAGAGTACAGTCTGAGTGTCTAAAGATCGATCAGACTGAGGTCAACCATTTGTCGATGAATGAGCATATGTTGAAGAGGTGTTCTAGAGTTTCCTCATGCTGAAGGAAGAGAGGACATTGGGGTGGCCCTTCAAATCCTTTACGACATAGGAGTTCCCAGGTGAGAAGACGACGTTGACCTAACAACCATAAGAAGCTAGCCACTTTATGCCATAGCTTATTTCCCCAATTTTTTGTCCAGAGAATATCAACATGTATCTCATTCTTCTCCATCATGAAGGTATAAGCCTCTTTAGTAGTAAACACTCCCATAGGTGTTTGACCCCATCTTAGATGGTCTGGGTCGCTAGCCACTGGAATCTTGATTTCTTGTAACGTGGCATCCAAATAATTCCACTACTTTGATAACTCCTGATGAGCCCATTCATTTGAGTTTTTCCATATGCACGACCTTCCCTATGTCTCCCCCTTCACTATGCTCACACCCTCTCTAAACGAGCTTGTTTTAATGGTCATCCATTCTTCCCTACAGTCCAAAGGTGCGAATTATTGCCATGACTCATCCGAGAATATGGCATGATTACCATCTTGAAATTCCCAGAAAATATGATTTCTAACAAAAGTGCTTTGTTCCTTTTCCAAGTTCCAAATTGATGAGCCATCTAGGAGCTATTTTTGACGCATGATTTTGTTTGCCTCCAGTTATGTATAGTACTTCTGACTCCATATTTGCTTCCATAATTCCTTACCACCTTGAATGAAAAGCCACCATATTTTTGCCCCCATTGTTTTGTTAAGAAGGCTTGGGTCACACATTCCCAATCCACCACCTTTTTTTGGAAGAAATACTTTTTCCCATGCCACCAACATCCATTTTTTTGTTGCGAGAACTCCCTTCCATAAAAAAAGTGTGAAAGAGGGTGAAATTGTCATTATAAACAACTTCCGGGGCTAGAAGAACTGAAAGTTGATATATAGGAATTTCATGTAGGATAGCTTTGAGTAGAATGATATGACTAGGGAGATTCAGTGCTTGATTGGTCCAACTGCTAGTAGAATTCCTAAGTATTTGGCTGGCAATTGTCCATTTTGAAAACCTAGTTCGTGAGCTAAATTCCCTAGGACCAAGACATTGGTGTGGAAGAAGAAAATTTGATTTTTTTTCTCCATTAATCAAGGTACCTGAAGCTTCTTGAAATTCTCACAATATCTTCCTTAAATATTTACACTCTCTTATGGATGGATCTGCAAACAACATAATGTCATTAATGAATTATTGATGGGTTACTATAATACTCCCACCCCAAAGGTGAAGCCCCTTCACATGACCCTGTTGTACTCTAGCTTTGATGTATCGACCCAATCCTTCCCCTACTAAGAGAAAAAGGAAGGGGGAAATGGGATCTCCTTGCCATAATGCTCGTGAGGCTATGAAGGTCCTGTATGGAAAACCATTTATTAGGATGGAGTAGAAAGGAAAGGAGATTAGCAAATAGACCCATCATATCCATGAATTTGAGAAGCCAAAAGCCTCGAGGACCAAGATCAATTATTTCCAAGTCAATGGATCATAGGATTTAAAGAGATCGATCTTGATAATCATGCCTTCCTTCTTGAGTTTTTTTAGAGAGTGGACTACCTCGTGGGTAGTGATAACGTTGTACAGGATTTGGCGGCCTTCAACGAAGTCAGTTTGCTCTGGTTCAATCAGAAACTTTATAATTGGCTTTAACTGCTTGGAAATCACATAGGAGATGATTTTGTAGATGACGTTACATAGAGAAATAGGCGAAAAGCTGCTAGTAGAATATGAATGATGTGTTTTGGGGATTAGGAGGTAGCATTTATCCCTCACCAAACCTACTAGTTATGGTGGGATTCCTCTACCACTTCAAAAACCTCTCTATCAATGAAAGGATAATATGCCTTAAACAAATTGTGGTGAATCCATTCAGAACTGGAGCCTTGTTTTTTGGCATGTCCATTACAACTTCCTCAACCTCTGAGGATGATATTTCTCGCATTAGAGCCTCATTTTGTTCACAATTGACTAGTTTGCGGATGTGATGAGTAATCCACGCTATAGCTACTTCTCTGTTCTCACAATCCTCTTTCAACAGATCTTGGTAGAATTTTACCAGTTCCCGCTCAATGTCTTCATGCTCCATAAACCTATCCCTGACAGGTGATTGAAGGGAGAAAATTTCACTATGATGGTGATGCTTTAACAAAGCCTTATGGAAATATTTTGTATTTATCTCTCCCTCCCGTAACCATTGAATCTTGGAATTTTGGTGCCAATAACTTCCCTCCTATTTCCTATGATCTTCCAGCTCAAGGATCAACTTACCCTCCTCTACTATTAGATCTTCAGATCAACCCTTTTGAATGATCTTCAGTTGAATAACTTCCATTTTTTCCTCCAGATGTCACTTCTCAATGAAGATATTCCAAAATTCTTCCCTATTTCATTTTTTGATGCAGAGTTTCAATTCTTTGAGCTTCATTTGCATTCCTTGCATTTTACTTTCCCCTTTAAGATTGATGCTTTTCCACCACCCTTCTAAGGGGACAAGAAGTTAGCGTTTTGAAACCAAAAAATTTCAAAACGAAAGGGTCGATTGCTTGGGGTTTGCTTCAGATCCACCTCCAATCAGATGGGCCAATGGTTCGATCCCATACTAGGAAAAGCCATCATCTCCCAAAGAAGATTGTGGGGCATCAAATATTCTAAGAGAAAAAATCTATCTAATTTACAAGTGATTTTGTGCTCACCTCCCTGTCGATTGTTCCAGGTGTAATTCCCATTGACTTGTTCCACCTCCACTAAGTGTAATTCTTGGATTAGTTCCTCGAGAAGACCACACATAGAATCCAAGCGGTGGATCCCTCCTTTCTTCTCCACTAGATTCCTAAGGAGGTTGAGATCACCTCCTAAAATCCACTTTTCGTGTTGGATCCAACTGTGCATGTTCCTCAATTCCCCAAAGAAACCTTCCTTGGCTCCTATTTTTATGGGTCTGTAGATTGTCGATAACCATATGTACTCCCCTGATCCTAATTTTCTAAAACTCCCAAAGAGTACATGAGGGCTGGAGATCCAACTCTCAAATACCTCCCACTGGGGATTCCTGATTATTGCAATCTCGCTCGCAGTTCCTTGTGCATCTAGAACCATGGATTCACTATCTTTCCAACATTTACTAATGATTTTTTCCAACTTAGAGCTCGACACCTTGGTTTCTTGCAAAATGACAATATTCAATCTCTCTTTATCTATTCGAGACTTCAGATATCTTTGGTTACATTTATTGTTGAGGCCTCGAATGTTCCATGTGATAATATTGATAGAAAAATGGGAGTTGGTTGGAGCATATACTTCGTGATCTTTTGGAACTGGCCAAAATTCAGAAGGAATTCTCCTGTTTCTCTTAATATCTCTCTGGATGACTTTATTCCTTTCATGGTTTGGTTTGGAGCAATGGGATCTCTAGGCTTCGTTATTGAAGATGAAACTTTCCTGCTCCCCCCAGGTCCAAAAGAGCCTCCTTCAATATTGGATATAGTATTCCTCCAATTTCCGTAGAGGTGAAAGAAATGTTGAAGATGTTCAGGCAAGATCTCCTAGGATTGCGCTGAAGCCCAACTTTGGAGGAATTCCAACATAGCCTTCTCATCTAGATTAAGGTTTTCTACATGATCCTCTACCTCCAAGACAAAACAAGTCACTTGAAAAAATATCCTTCAGATACGTCGGTTTGGCGTGGGAAAGTGGGGTTTCCCATTTATGCATGTTATCACCCTGCGATGCAGGGGGGTTGTCAATCTCCATCAGTTTTTCTTCTAGATGCTTGATGTTATTTGTTACCTTCGCCTCCTCTTGCACTTCCTAGTCTAGAATGGTGAAGGGGTTTTTGTCCTGAGCAGACTAAGGGGCTATCACTTTGGTTCAAGTTGTGGTTTGGTTTTTTTGGGGTTTTTTATTCCCCCACTTCCTCCTTGAGACTTCCTCAAAACCTTCATCCCTCTCAGTTTCCTTGGAGATATGCTACTCAGCTAGGGTGAGTGGGAAATCCTAGAAGAGATGGCCATACTCATGGCAACACCGACACTTGAAAGGGACATGCTCATAGTCCAGAGGTTGTTTCCAGACATCGTCATGGTATTCTAGATCAATTGATTCTGGTAGAGGTTGTGAGATGTTCATATACACACAAATCCTAGTGTATGAGGCCTGCCTTCACCTCTTTGTGATCTCAGATATCTTGAGGAATTGACCAAGAGTGATTCTAATTCCTTCCAAAATGTCAGGCTCTGAGAAATCATCTGAAAGGGAGTATAGATGAAACCGGATTGGGGTTATCAAAAAGTTCTCTTTGTTTGGATTTTAACACTCCTCCCAATGACGCATAAACAAACCTTCATTATTAATAAAGTAAGGGCCATTCTTGAATATTCTTTTTTCGGTCCTCTAAGGAGGTGAAGAGAACCCTAAAGAATCCTTTAGCTCATAGTCGCAGCTCCACATACCCCTTAGGCTACCGTGTTTGCTGGATCCAACTGACAATCTCCTGCTCTTTTGGCCATATCCCCATAAATTTACAGATCGGTGCATGATCTTTCATAAGCCGTCTAGATTTCAACATGCGGCCATTATGAATGATGAACTTGGGGTTCATTAGTGTCCTATGTCTAGGGATCTTGGTCATGTTAGTCTTGCTATGTATCTAAGGTCAAAAATTGTAAATATTAGCCATAATCACCTTAATATTATTGTTCTAAGAAGTCTATGTCAAGATTGGGTATCATGTAAAATTTTTCATTTTATTAAGAGTCCAAAGTCTAAATTCATGTTTTTCCTTACAAAAGGAAATCATGGAAAGTCTTTGGTCACTTGGAAAAAGGTACAAAAAGCATGTTTTACGAACCCTTGGTTATTGTGAGTTGGTTGGTCTCATTGTAAGTCATAGTTAGTAGGTCTCCTAAGTCTAGAAATAATGTCTTCATCAAAGAAATCATGTAATGATCTTGACACAGATTTGGAGGCTCTTTGATGCCAGTTTGGATTTCATTTCAAAAGGACAAATTAATGATCTCGCTAGGGAATAATGGTTAGAAGGTTTTCCCAATGTGTTGCATTTTCAAAAAAGCATTATGCATTCATGATGTTCTTTCCAAATCACAATCAATAAGTTCACTCTCACTCTAGGCCATTCAAGGTGATCATTTGAACCTGTTGCTTTATCCCTTAATTCTCATCCCTTCATTATCTGCATCGGAAAGCTCGGGTGGTTCGTTTATTTCACTGCAAAAGGGAGGTAGGGGTGTTGCAAGTCCACACAGTGCTCAATTTCTCACACGTCGACAATTAAAATTCCCTCACAGGTGCATATCTATTTTTATCTTTGTCCTTCATGAAAGAACTCTAAAATTGCATTTAGAAGCCAACGCAGACCATTTAAGACCTTGTAAATAAGATAAAATTATCTCGTTTCTCTTCTAGAATTCGATGTGTGTTTCTTCCTCCACGTTGTGTTTTTATTCCAATATGTTGAGATTCCATGCAATGGGTTTTTTCCCTCTTTTCTCGTTGCCAATTTTCCTTTCCACTGTGAGAGCCTTTGCATGAAAATTGTTGCCTTGGTCTAAAGACTATAACAAAGTTTTTCCCTTAAAAATGATTCCCAAAGGTTTTGTAGAGGTCAAATTTCTTTAGTGTTGCATTTCTGTCTTATGCGTTGCGGCTGTCCCTACTTTAATTTCTTGCGAATAGTTACAAAATTCCAAGTTCTTTATGATTTTCCTGAGAAAGTTTGCAGTTGTGATTCTTGGTGTAATTGTTGAGTTGTATCTTAAGACACTGTCACAAGATTTGAATACCATAACACCTCCATTGTTGCCTAAACAAGTTGTTCATAACCTTAAAATATCCATTTCTGCAAAAGTGAAACTATGTCAACTCTAAAAGACAAAAAACACAAAGGGGGAGCCATTGTACATTTTGAACCACAAGATATCACAACCATCAATGCAGATCTAGCCATCATATTTTCGTTTGAACAAGTAGAGTGTATGATATTCTGTGAGAAAATTTAGGGGTGTCATTTGCAGTTGACAAAGGAATTTGCTAGGGGTTTTGATGGTGTGCAAGCAAAGATGGGAAGTTTGACTTTTCCAGTCTTAGCTCAATCAATAGCTGAGGCCACTAAGATCCATTTTAGTGGAGAAGAATGGTTCAAAGGAATGGATCTTGATTTGGTTCATTTCAAGGATTTTCTCAAGCCGAAACACCAGAAAGAGTATGGTTCATTTGTTCCAAGGAGTTATTTACAAGATCATCATAGCAAACTGTTGAAGGTCAATCAAAGGTACCTCACATGTGAGGGGAGATTCATTAAGGTGTATCATTATCACATTAGGCTTTTAATGCATTTTAGTGGCAATAAATATTTGAATCTCCCCTATTATATGTTTAGGAGTTTATGTAAGATGGTTGACCAAGTTCAAACAAAAGGAATTCAAGTTGAGGCTAGTTCATTTAATTTTTTATTAACTAAATTGTTGGTAATGAAGGACCTTGAGAAGAAGGAGCAGTCATGGCAGGAGTTCTTGGTTTCTTCAGGATAGGCAGCACAATCTTCAAACAGTCAAAAGACTAAGAAAGACTCTCCTTCAGTTGTCATTAAAGAAGCTTCACATGTAGCAACAATCCCAGTCAAGAAACCATTGATTAAAATCAAATTGGTTAATAGCTACATTTCTCCCCTCAGGTAGAAAAGGTGGTAAGGGTGCTAAGAACAAGCGTTGTAGCCAAGAGATTATCTGTGGGTCCTCCATCTTCACCTATTCAAGTTATGGAATCAGAGAGCACACAAAGAGAAGTGGAAATTGATGAAAAGGACTACCAAATTGGGGAGTTACAAGATCCGTTGGACAAGGCCCATGTGACAATAGCATACTTGCAGTGGGATAATAGCAGGAACTTAGGCATAAAGTGTCTCAAGAAACTATCCAACCTAGAGGAGAAGAGCCATTAGAGGAAGCATTGGCACATGTTGTCAAAGGCAAAGCTAAAATGGTCATTGATGTCAAAGAGCTGAAGAATCAAATTGAGCATTCAAGGAGACCTAGAACTAGGTTTGCTGCTAAGGTGCATATGCAAGTAAAGGATATTGTTCAACCTATGGTTTTTGATGAGAAGAAGGAATTCAAGAAGCTACTAGAACAACTTGAAGGAATACAACATTAATTAGATCAACTTGCATAGAAGGATCATAGGGATAAGTTGTATTTGTTTAGAGAGTGTTGAACCAGTCCTTGACAAGGCCAAATACAAACTAAAGTGGAATTTTCCTCTACATAGGCAAGTGAAAAATTTATATGTACAAAACTTGGTCCTAAAAAGAAGACTTAGGTTGGTGAAAAAGAAGCTTACTGAATTCAAGGAAGCTGGAAGAAAAAGGAAAAGAGATAAGTTTTACTTACTTGCAAAGGCTCTTACAAAGGTGAATCTACAACAGGAAACCTCAACCCATCTCTAAAACTTTGTTTTTCGCTCAAGAGACCAGAAAAGACAAATTTTGATGAAACTTGCAAAAACGCAGCAAGGGGCTTGCTACACTTTTTATATATAAATTTTGATAATGGCAGGATAGTGAAGTTGGAAGGAAGTTATATAAATTTTCCAGCATCTAATTTGATGTCTCAAGCACTTTATTTTAAAAAGGAGTCACTATATTTTTGGTTTTTGGAGGCGATGTGAAAGCATACAATGTTGTTTTCGAAGTGGGGAACATGTCAAAGGGAGGTCTACGAACATTTTGAATCTTATTGGGAGGTTCAACACCATCACAGGGGTATTTGAAGCATGCCCATTTTCTTCATTTTGAAAGACAAGGGCCACAACCGTACAAAGCATATTAGCCACTTCGTTTTGCTGTGAAACTGCCTAATGCACTGCGAGTCTGGACATTCAGCACTTTCCAGTTCAAATTTTGAATTATTTACTTCTACAAGTGGTTTAGATCATGTAAATAGGTGGAAAATTATCTTAGGAGCTGTGTTTAATGTGTATTGGTCAATATTCCAAGTTAGTGATGTTTTAGGCTTCGATTGGTTGCAAGGAAAACACCTCCTATTTTTCAGTGTATGCACTAGTTTTTGGATGTATCTAGTTAAAAGTTGGTTTTGGGCAATCATTTCGACCACCTAGGGTAGGAGATAGAATATTGCATGATGTATAATATATCAAAAGCATTTTAAGTGGTTATGTTGGTTGAGATTAGAGAAAAAAACTTTTGTGCACTGTATTTTTGAAAACTTTTGCAGTGAATGAATGAAATATTAGGTGATTTGCAGGATTCCTAAGTCAGAATTTGGTGGTTTTGTGCTCCTTTGATATTGTATGTTATATGTGTGTTTACATCTCTTTAATGTGCATATTGTTTCTTGGAAAATCAAATGTTTAATTCAAAATTCATCTTTAATGATTCTTTGTTTTAGTGTTCCAAGTTATCAATGTTTTCAGCTTTAAAGCAACATCTTAGAATTCATCCATGGTTTTACACTCTAATTTGTTGTCTTTCACCTCTTATACATTCACCCCCTACATCAATTTGACCTAAATCCCACCACCAAAGCTTCCTACCTTGCCCTTGTCGAGAAACCTTCTCTTTTCCATCATCTCGTTGGACAAAATCTGATTTGACACGACTTCATGCCCAATGGATCTGCCTCCTTTCTCATAAAAAAAACTCTAAAAATCAAACTTTTTTTAGCTTATTACCTAGCCTGAAATCATGTTTGTTGTGTAACCTAAGTGAGATAACCCTCTCCAGGCTAGAAGGGCTAGATTCTGGCCTAAAGCAAGTTGTGGTTACCTCTGGAATTCCTTTTTCAGCCTAGGCAAATCACAAAGTGCTAACATTCTGGTGACTCCGCTAGGGAATTGGAAGCTAAATCTTCCTTGGTAAAACCTTAATTTGAAAAGCTAAAATGTAGTTCCTGTGGGTGAAAGTGAGTTAGAAATCATTAGGCTAAAAGTTTCAACTAAAAATTGTGTTTAAGCCTAGTCGTGATAAGCTTTCTTGGAAAATTGGCTTCTAAAAAGACCATACAAGATCACAACCAAATCTTGATCCCCCTGAAGTTGTAAGTGATCCTGAGAATCTGATTAGAAAGAAGAAGTTTGAACAAGGTCAAGTGAGTAACAGTCCTTTACTGAGATCTCACACTCTTCCTAAAATCATTATAACAGCTGAGGACATTGAATTTGATTTTCCATTTGAGCATAGCCTTTTTAGATCCAAATCTGAAAGCTTTGTTTCTAAGACATTCATTGATGAATCTAAGATAACACCACATATCCCATCATAGAAACTTGGTATTTCAAAGTTTGATAAAGACATTTTACTGTAGTTTCATAAACTTGAGGACTTGGTCAATCAGCTGCACAAGGCTGCTGAAAAATCATCCACATTTCAACGTATTGCTGCTACATCTTATGTTCCCTCAGTCATTGTCCCTTTAATTCCTTCAAATTGTTCTACTCCTATTACATCTTTTTTCTATACTCCTCCCTTTACAACAACTTAGCAAATCATAGTTTCACCACCTCTGCCACCCTCATCATAAAGTACAACACCGAGTACATCTATCCCTCAGACCACAATCATGGCAACTCATTATGCCCCATTGGTTTTGCAAGCACCACTGAATGCCATGCAACAGAATGATGGACAACGCATACCTCAATTTGATGGCACTAGGACAATCACATCACAACACATAGACAAAATGAATGATTTTACAGACCTTGAAGAAGTAGATGATGATGATGTGAAACTGAAGCTTTTTTCCCAAATATTAGCAAGGGAAGTTAGAAAATGGTACATAGGCTTGGCAGCAGGCAGCATTGAAAATCTTCAATAGTTTCATCAACTTTTCCTTTCTCGATGGGAGGTAAAAAAGAACCCTCTTGAGATTCTAGCAGAATATGAAAGCTTGAAGAGAGCTCCGGGAGAGTCAGTTTAAGATTATTCAAACAGATTCGATAATGTTTACAACTCTATTCTTGCATAAATAAAGACTCCACCATGTTTTCCATTTCTTTGTTATCCAAATGGATTCGATGCTAATATGGCCTACCAACTAAGAGAAAGAAGCCCAGCTACTTGACATGAAGAAGATTGCAGTCAATGTAGAAGAAAACTTACTAGCCAAGAAAGCCAAGTTGAAGTCTGAAAAGAGGGTAACTATCAAGGAGGAAACTTAAACATCATCAGATATTATATTGGAAAATTTGGTGAAAACTGTGGAGAAGATGATGGAGAAAATGACTCTGTCAGACAGGGTTGTTGCAAGAGAGCCACAAGGATGTCCTCAAATCATAAATCTGAATTTTATAAGGCAACAGATACAAATCAAGCAGAGGGACCAAAGGAATCCAATTAACCAACAATAAATCAGACCTCATTTTCAACAGAATTATGCAGAAGTAGAACAAGAAGTAGCAGAAGAATAAGAAGAGGACCAAATTAATCTCTTTGGTGAGGGAGAAGTAGATAATATTTTCTCAATAGGGTAACATGAGTTGTTCTTACAATCACAAAAGGATGATATGCCTGCAAAATCAAAAGACTACAAAAAGGGTTATCAAAATACTATTATGGAAGTCCACAAACAATATAATTTGAGGTATAGGAAAGTCCCAATAAATTCTTTAAAAACGGTCTAGGCTGATACACCTTCTACTAGTGAGGCAAAGGTTGATCCTCCCAAAAAAATTCCTCAAAAACAAGATGCAACTGTTAAGGAGGTAAAAAAGAGTTGATCATCTTTTAGTCTTGAGAATGAAATACCAAATATTAAAATTTATGTTCCATTAGTTGAATTGATGAGAAAGGATGCATACAAAGGTCAAATCCTGAAGGCATTGAAGGTGGAAGAAGTGTCAGACATGGTCAATTTAAATGATGATCACCCGGAGTTACTTTTTGGACCAGAGGTTGAAGGAGGTTCACAGGAATGTAATGTGCCACCACTTTATGTCAGCCTTAATATTCATGATTTGATATTGCATAATGCCATGTTATATTCGGGGGCTTCACACAACTTAATGCCTAAAGTGATCATGGACAAGCTTGGCTTGGATATAACCAGACCATACAGATACTTGTTTTCTTTCGAATCCAACAAGGTAAAGTGTCTCGGATTGATCAAAGCTTTATGTGTCACTCTTGCAAAAATTCCAACCAAGAGTGTGGTTATATATGTGGTTGTTGCTGACATCCCTCCGAAATATGGTATGTTGTTATCAAGGTCTTGCGGTGCAAAATTAAAGGGTTCTCTACAGTTAGACATGTCATATACCACTATCCCAGGTTTTGAACAAACAAGGAAGTTGTATAGGGAAACTCTTATGAAATACATGGTAAGCAGTCAAAATAAACCAGTAAATTATCATGTTTATTCTATGCATTCAGATATGGATACATTCATCATATACAATGATATATGTTTGAAAGAAGAAGTTCAAAACAGGGACAACAAATCAAAAAGGAAATAAGGTGTAATGCTAGAGCTAAAACAAAAAATGATGATGACGAAGAGGGTATGTGGAATATGGATTTTGATGTAGAAGTCAGCAGGAAGGAGTCAGAGCTAGTGTGTGGATTATGAGCCCAAAATTAGGCCAGTCAAATACCTATTCTTACAAACTTACTTTCGATTGTGCCAACAATGTTGTCGAATATGAGGCACTGATTTTGTGGATGCAACTATTGAAAAGGTCAAGAGCTAAAAAAAATTAGTCTATGGAGATTCACAACTGGTCATAAAGAAAATTAAAGGTGAGTATTCGACCAAGCAGCCAAGAATGAGGGCATATAGGAATGTTGTTTTATATTTTCTACAATATTTTCCAGAATACAATTTATTTGTGATTCCTAGAAAATAGAATGCAATTGATGATGTGTTGGCCACCTCAGCAAGCACATTTAAGATTCTTATTCATCTCCTATTTTCAGACTTGAATAACCAAAGGTAAGTGAATCACACGTTATCCTAAGCTGACAACACCGCAAGAACACAACACAAATCTAAAGAAAATGACTTCCAACCAATGGAGTGCCCAAACACCTTATAACTACATAGGCCCACGTAGCTTTCTCCAAACCCAAAACCGGGAAAAAAAACAGAAACAAGAGAGCCTGCTTACCTCCCGATTATGCCCTGTAACCTCCACGTGCAGACACATCCATTCGAACAATAACTCTCCTGCCGGTCCCAAGTCCCAAGTCAAAAACCAAAACAAACATCCACATATCCCCAAAGCGCACCCCAAACCATGCAAGTTTACCCCCCATGCTAAGACATTGCTTCTCCTGTGCCTCTTGAAGACCAGTTTAGGAACACTCAATTACTCTTGGAAATGAACTGACATCTCCCATCCACCGATAAAAGACCATTACCTTTCCCTGCTACAAAGTTAACCAACAAAGAGGTATCACCTTGATGCTTCCTAAATTCCACTCACCCATGCTCCAAATGTCACGCCTAGTCCTTGGGATCATGACACATTAACTGCAATGGGAAGAAACACCTAACACAAGCCCCTCTTGATTATTGTGCTTTATCACCCCTAGTGGGATCCTTGTTCCTGGACAAGGATGTTAGCTAGTTGATCAATCCATTCTATAGGCGGCTAATCCTAACGAGTGAAAAGGTTGGGTTCTAGCCTCCCCCCAATTAGCTAGGATATCAACTGCTTTGTTAGAAGATTGTAAGGAATGGGTTGTGATTACATAAGGAAATTTCAATAATAAATATTTGATGTTGTGGGCTAGAAGATTCAGTTGCCAACGCTTTACCACTTTTTGCACAGGGGAGCCATCTAAAAGTTTCTTGACTACTGTGATTGCTAGCAAGGAGTCTCCATCTATTTGAATTCTATGGAAGCCTTTCCCCTTACCCCAAGCCAAGCCTCTTTCTAATGCTCGGAATTCAGCCATGTTTTTTTTTTTGTAACTAGAGTAGCCTGCATAAATCCTTGAACTTGACCTTTGTCATCTCTAAATATGCCACCGTAGCCTGCATGTCTAGGATTTCCTTTGGAAGCGCCATCAAATTTAATCTTGATAACTCCTTGAGGGGGGATGGAGAAAGCTAATGCGGAAGCTAAGTACCCCACCTTGGGATTACTAAAGGACTGGACCATCACTTGCTGTGAAAGCTCCGAGGACCACAAGATTTTGTCCTCTTCGCCTTCCACTTTCCAATCCTCCTCAATCTAATTTTCCGATAGGATTGTTTCTTTGATGTTTCTTTTGGTTACGCCCCACACTTCTTCCCAAGGAGATTTGATATCTTCGAAAAGTGCCTCGTTTCAGGCTTTCAAAATGTTCCAAGGTAAGAGCCCTAGAAGAAGTATCCAAGCTAGGTTCAAAATCTGGCATTTAAATATCGAGCCTCTTCAGGTCTCCATTGTTTCAACTATGTTATTGATAGTACAGTCTGAGTGTCTAAAGACCGATTAGACTGAGTTCAACCATTTGTCGGTGAATGAGAATATGTTGAAGAGGTGTTCTAGAGTTTCCTTGTGCTGAAGGAAGAGAGGACATTGGGGTGGCTTTTAAATCCTTTGTGACATAGAAGTTCCCAGGTGAGAAGATGATGTTGACCTAATAGCCATAAGAAGCTAGCCACTTTAGGCCATAGCTTATTTCCCCAATTTTTTGTCTAGAGAATATCAACATGTATCTAATTATGCTCCATCATGAGGGTATAAGCCTCTTTAGTAGTAAACACTCCCATAGGTGTATGACCCCATCTTAGATGGTCTGGGTCGCTAGCCACTGGAATCTTGATTTCTTGTAACGTGGCGTCCAAATAATTCCATTGCCTTGATAACTCCTAATGAGCCCATTCATTTGAGTTTTTCCATATGCACGACCTTCCCTATGTCTCCCCTTCACTATGCTCACACCCTCTCTAAGCGAGCTTGTTTTAATGCTCGTCCATTCTTCCCTACAGTCCAAAGGTGTGAATTATTGCCATGACATCCGAGAATATGGCATGATTACCATCCTGAAATTCCCATAAAATATGCTTTCTAACAAAAGTTCTTTGTTCCTTTTCCAAGTTCCAAATTGATGAGCCATCTGGGAGCTATTTTTTACCCATGATTTTGTTTGCCTCCAGTTCTGTACAGTACTTCTGACTCCATATCTGCTTCCATAATTCCTTACCACCTTGAATGAAAAGCCACCATATTTTTTCCCCCATTGTTTTGTTAAGAAGGCTTGGGTCACGCATTCCCAATCCACCATCTTTTTTTGGAAGAAATACTTTTTCCCATGCCACCAACGTCCATTTTTTTTGCTGCGAGAGCTCCCTACCATAAAAGAAATTGTGAAAGAGGGTGAAATTGTCATTATAAAAAACTTTCGGGGCTAGAAGAACTGAAAGTTGATATATAGGAATTTCTTGTAGGATAGCTTTGAGTAGAATGATATGAATAGGGAGATTCAGTGCCTCATTGGTCCAACTACTAGCATAATTCCTAGGTATTTGGTTGGCAATTGTTCATTTTGAAAACCTAGTTCATGAGCCAAATTCCTTTGGACCAAGATGTTGGTGTGGAAGAAGAAAATTTGATTTTTTTCTCCATTAATAAAGGTACCTGAAGCTTCTTGAAATTCTCGCAATATCTTCCTCAAATATTTTCACTCTCTTATGGATGGATCTGCGAACAACATAATGTCATCATTGAATTGTTGATGGATTACTATAATACTCCCGCCCCAAAGGCAAAGCCCTTTCACATGACCCTGTTGGACTCCAGCTTTGATGTATCGACCTAATCCTTCCCCTGCTAAGAGAAAAAGGAAGGGGAAAATGTGATCTCCTTGCCACAATGCTCGTGAGGCTATGAAGGTCCTGTATGGAAAACCATTTATTAGGATGGAGTAGAAAGGAAAGGAGATCAGCAAATAGACCCATCATATCCATGAATTTGAGAAGCTAAAAGCCTCGAGGACCAAGATCAATTATTTCCAAGTCAGTGGATCATAGGATTTAAAGAGATCGATCTTGATAATCATGCCTTACTTCTTGAGTTTTTTTAGAGAGTGGATTACCTCGTGGGTAGTGATAATGTTGTATAGGATTTGGTGACCTTCAACGAAGCCAGTTTGCTCTAGTTCAATCGGAAACTTTATAATTGGCTTTAACCGCTTGGAAATCACATAGGAGATGATTTTGTAGATGACGTTACATAGAGAAATAGGCGAAAAGCTGCTAGTAGAATATGAATGATGTGTTTTGGGGATTAGGGTTAAATAGGTAGCATTTATCCCTTACCAAACCTACTAGTTATGGTGGGATTCCTCTACCATTTCAAAAACCTCTCTGTCAATAAAAGGCTCATAGGCCTTAAACAAATTGTGGTGAATCCATTCGGGCCTGGAGCCTTGTTTTTTGGCATGTCCATTACAACTTCCTCAACCTCTGAGGATGATATTTCTCACATTAGAGCCTCATTTTGTTCACGATTGACTAGTTTGGGGATGTGATGAGTAATCCGCGCTATAGCTACTTCTTTGTTCTCACGATCCTCTTTCAACAGATCTTTGTAGAAATTTTCCAGTTCCTGCTCAATTCTTCATGCTCCATCAACCTATCCCTGATAGGTGATTGAAGGGAGAAAATTTTATTGTGATGGTGATGCTTTAACAAAGCCTTATGGAAATATTTTGTATTCATCTCTCCCTCCCGTAACCATTGAATCTCAGAATTTTGGTGCCAATAACTTCCCTCCTATTTCCTGTGATCTTCTAGCTCAAGGATCAACTTACCCTCCTCTACTATTAGATCTTCAGATCAAAACTTTTGAATTATTTTCATTTGAATAACTTCCATTTTTTCCTCCAAATGTCCCTTCTCAATGAAGATATTCCCAAATTCTTCCCTATTTCATTTTTTAATGCGGAGTTTCAATTCTTTGAGCTTCATTTTCATTCCATGCATTTTACTTTCCCCTTTAAGATTGATGCTTTTCCACCACCCTTCTAAGGGGGACAAGAAGTTGGTGTTTTGAAACCAAAAAATTTCAAAACGAAAGGGTCAATTGCTTGGGGTTTACTTTAGATCCACCTCCAATCAGATGGGCCAATGGTTCGATCCCATACCAGGAAAAACCATCGTCTCCCAAAGAAGATTGTGGGGCATCAAATCTTCTAAGAGAAAAAACATATATAATCTACAAGTGATTTTGTGCTCACCTCCCCGTCGATTGTTCCAGGTGTAATTCTTGGATTAGTCCCTCGAAAATACCACACATAGAATCCAAGCGGTGGATCCCTCCTTTCTTCTCCATTAGATTCCTAAGGAGGTTGAGATCACCTCCTAAAATCCACTTTTCTTGTTAGATCCAACTGTGCATGTTCCTCAATTCCCCAAAGAAACCTTCCTTGGCTCCCGTTTTTATGGGTCTGTAGATTGTCGATAACCATATGTACTCCACCAATCCTAATTTTCTAAAACGCCCAGAGAGTACATGAGGGCTGGAGATCAAACTCTTAAAGACCTCCCACTGGGGATTCCTGATTATTGCAGTCTCGCTCGCAGTTCCTTGTGCATCTAGAACCATGGATTCACTATCTTTCCAACATTTACTAATGATTTTTTCCAACTTAGAGCTCGACACCTTGGTTTCTTGAAAATGACAATATTCGGTCTCTCTTTATCTATTCGAGACTTCAAAATATATTTAGTTACATTTATTATTGAGGCCCTGAATGTTCCATATGATGATCTTCATGCAAAAATGGGAGTTGGTTGGAGCATATACTTCGTAATCTTTTGGATCTAGCCAAAATTTGAAGGAATTCTCTCGTTTCTCTTAATATCTCTCTGGATGACTTTATTCCTTTCATGGTTCAGTCTGGAGCAATGGGATCTCTAGGCTTTGTTATTGAAGATGAACCTTTCCTGCTCCCCCCAGGTCCAAAAGAGCCTCCTTCAATATTGGATATAGTATTCCTCCAATTTCCGTAGAGGTGAAAGAAATTTTGAAGTTGTTCACGCAGGATCTCCTAGGATTGCGCTGAAGCTCGAGTTTGGAGGAATTCCAACATAGCCTTCTCATCTGGATTAAGGTTGTCTACATGATCCTCTACCTCCAAGACAAAACAAGACACTTGACAAAATATCCTTCAGATACGTCGGTTTGGCATGGGAAAGTGGGGTTTCCCATTTATGCATGTTATCGCCCTGCGATGCAGGGGGGTCGTCAATCTCCATTAGTTTTTTCTTCTAGATGCTCGATGTTATTTGTTACCTTCACCTCCTCTTGCACTTCCTGGTCTATAATGGTGAAGGGGTTTTTTTCCCGAGCAGACTGAGGGGCTATCCCCTTGGTTCAAGTTGTGGTTTGGTTTTGTTGGGGTTTTTTATTCCCCCGCTTCCTCCTTGAGACTTCCGTAAAACCTTCATCCCTCTCAGTTTCCTTGGAGATCTGCTACTTAGCTAGGGTGAGTGGGAGATCCCAGAAGAGATGGTCATACTCATGGAAACATCAACACTTGAAAGGGACATGCTCATAGTCTATAGGTTTTTTCCAGACATCGTCATGGTATACTAGATCAATTGATTCCAGCAGAGGCTGTGAGATGTTCATATACACACAAATCCTAGCATATGAGGCCTGCCTTCACCTCTTTGTGATCTCAGATATCTTGACGAATAGACCAAGAGTGATTCTAATTCCTTCCAAAATGTCAGGCTCTAAGAAATCATCTGAAAGGAAGTATAGATGAAACCAAATTGGGGTTGTCAAAAAGTTCTCTTTGTTTGGATTGTAGCACTCCTACCAATGACGCATAAACAAACCTTCATTATTAATAAAGTAAGGGCCATTCTCGAATATTCTTCTTCGGTCCTCTAAGGAGGTGAAGAGAACCCTAAATAATCCTTTAGCTCATAGCCGCAACTCCACATACACCTTAGGCTACCATGTTTGTTGGATCCAGCTGACTATCTCCTGCTTTTTTGGCCATATCCCCATAAATTTATAGATCGTTGCATGATCTTTCATAAGCAGCCTAGATTTCTACAAGCGGCCATTATGAATGATGAACTTGGGATTCATTAGTGTCTGATGTCTAGGGATCTTGGTCATGTTAGTCTTGCTATGTATCTAAGGTCAAAAATTGTAAATATTAGCCATAATCACCTTACTATTATTGTTCTAAGAAGTCTAGGTCAGGATTGGGTATCATGTAAAATTTTTCATTTTATCAAGAGTCCAAAGTCTAAAATCATGTTTTTCATTACAAAGGGAAATCATAGAAAGTCTTTGGTCACTTGGAAAAAGGTACAAAAAGCATGATTTTATGAACCCTTGGTTATTGTGAGTTGGTTGGTCTCATTGTAAGTCATAGTTAGTAGGTCTCCTAAGTCTAGAAATAATGTCTTCATCAAAGAAATCTTGTAATGATCTTGACACCGATTTGGAGGCTCTTTGATGCCAGTTTGGATTTCATTTCAAAAGTACAAATTGATGATCTCAGAAGGGAATAACAATTAGGAGGACAGTCCTTTATTTTCCCAATGTGCTGCATTTTCAAAAAAGCTTTGTGCATTCATGATGTTCTTTCCAAATCACAATCAATACATTCCCTCTCACTCTAGGCCATTCAAGGTGATCATTTGAACCTGTCGCTTTATCCCTTAATGCTCATCCCTTCATTACTTGCATCAGAAAGCTTGGGTGGTCTGTTTCTTTCACTGCGAAAGGGAGGTAGGGGTGCTACAAGTCCACACAGTGCTCAATTTCTCACATGTCGACAGTCAAAATTCCCTCACAGGTGCATATCTGTTTTTATCTTTGTCCTTCATGAAAGAAATCTGAAATTGCATTTAGAAGCCAGCGCAAACCATTTAAGACCTTGTAAATAAGATAAAATTATCGTTGCTGCTCTTCTGGAGTTCGATGTGTTTTTCTTCCTCTACGCTGTGTTTTTATCCCAATATGTTGAGATTCCACACAATGGGTTTTTTCCCTCTTTTCTCATTGCCAATTTTCCTTTCCACTGTGAGAACCTTTGCATGAAAATTGTTGCCTTGGTCTAAAGACTATAACAAAGTTTTTCCCTTAAAAATGATTCCCAAAGGTTTTGTAGAGGTCAGATTTCTTTAGTGTTACATTTCTGTCTTTTGCGTTGCAGTTGTCCCTACTTTAATTTCTTGCCAATAGTTACAAAATTCCAAGGTCTTTATGGTTTTCCTGAGAAAGTTCGCAGTTGTGATTCTTGGTGTAATTGTTGAGTTGTATCTTAAGACGTTGTCGCAAGGTTTGAATACCATAACACCTCCATTGTTGCCTAAACAAGTTGTTCATAACCTTAAAATATCCATTGCTGCAAAAATGAAACTATGTCAACTCTAAAAGACCAAAAACACAAAGGGGGAGCCATTGTACATTTTGAACAATAAGGTATCACAACCATCAATGCAGATCTAGCCGTTAGATTTTCGTTTGAACAAGTAGAGTGTATGATATTCTGTGATAAAATTTAGGGGTTTCATTTGCAGTTGACAAAGGAATTTGCTAAGGGTTTTGATGGTGTGCAAGCAAAGATGGGAAGTTTTACTTTTCCAGTCTTATCTCAATCCATAGCTGAGGCCACTAAGATCCCTTTTAGTGGAGAGGAATGGTTCAAAGGAATGGATCTTGATTTGGTTCATTTCAAGGATTTTATCAAGCCAAAACACCAGAAAGAGTATGGTTCATTTGTTCCAAGGAGTTATTTACAAGATCATCATAGCAGATTGTTGGAGGTCAATCAAAGGTACCTCACATGTGAGGGGAGATTCAGTAAGGTGTATCATTATCACATTAGGCTTTTAATGCATTTTAGTGGCAATAAATCTTTGAATCTCCCCTATTATATGTTTAGGAGTTTATGTAAGATGGTTGACCGAGTTCAAACAAAAGGAATTCAAGTTGAGGCTAGTTTGTTTAATTTTTTATTAACTAAATTTTTGGTAATGAAAGACCTTGAGAAGAAGGAGAATTCATGGCAGGAGTTCTTTTTTTCTTCAGGATAGGTAGCACAATATTCAAACAATCAAAAGGCTAAGAAAGACTCTCCTTCAATTATCATTAAAGAAGCTTCACCTGCAGCAACAATCTTAGTCAAGAAACCATTGATTAAAATCAAATTGGTTAATAGCTACATTTCTCCCCTCAGGTAGAAAAGATGGTAAGGGTGCTAAGAACAAGAGTTGTAGCCAAGAGATTATCTGTGGGTCATCCATCTTCACCTATTCAAGTTATGGAACCAGAGAGTACACAAAGAGAAGTGGAAATTGATGAAAAGGACTACAAAATTGCGTAGTTACAAGATCCGTTGGACAAGGCCCATGTGACAATAGCATACTTGCAGCGGGATAATAGCATGAACTTAGGCATAAAGTGTCTCAAGAAACTATCCAGCCTAGAGGAGAAGAGCCATTAGAGGAAACATTGGCACATGTTGCCAAAGGCAAAGCTAAAATGGTCATTGATGTTGAAGAGCTGAAGGATCAAATTGAGCATTCAAGGAGACCTAGAACTAGGTTTGCTGCTAAGGTGCATATGCAAGTAAAGGAGATTGTTCAACCTATGGGTTTTGATGAGAAGAAGGAATTCAAGAAGCTACTAGAACAACTTGAAGGAATAAAACATTAATTAGATCAACTTGCAGAGAAAGATCATAGGGATAAGTTGTATTTGTTTAGAGAGGTACAGGTTGTTGAACTAGTCCTTGACAAGGCCAAATACAAACTAAAGTGGACTTTTCCTCTGCATAGGCAAGTGAAAAATTTATATGTACAAATCTTGGTCCTAAAAAGAAGACTTAGGTTGGTGAAGAAGAATCTTACTGAAGTCAGGGAAGCTGGAAGAAATAGGAAAAGAGGTAATTTGTGCTTACTTGCAAAGGCTAGTACAAAGGTGAATCTACAACAGGAAACCTCAACCCCTCTAAAACTTTGTTTTTCGCTCAAGAGACCAGAAAAGGCAAATTTTGATGAAACTTCCAAAAACGCAGCAAGGGGCTTGCTACACTTTTTATATATAAATTTTGATAATGGCGGGATAGTGAAGTTGGAAGGAAGTTATATAAATTTTCTAGCATCCAATTTGGTGTCTCAAGCACTTTATATTAGAAAGGAGTCACTATATTTTTTTATTTTTGGAGGCGTTGTGAAAGCATACAATGTTGTTGTGGAAGTGGGGAACACGTCAAAGGGAGGTCTACGAACATTTTGAATCTTATTTGGGAGGTTCAACACCATCACAATGGTATTTGAAGCATGCCCATTTTCTTCATTTTGAAAACAAGGGCCATAACTGTACAAAGAATATTAGCCACTTTGCTTTGCTGCGAAACTGCCTAATGCACTGCGAGTCTGGACATTCAGCACTTTCCAGTTCAAATTTCTAATTATTTACTTCTACAAGTGGGTTAGATCATGTAAATAGGTGGAAAATTATCTTAGGAGCCGTGTTTAATATTTATTGGTCAATATTCCAAGTTAGTGATGTTTTAGGCTTCGACTGGTTGCAAGGAAAACACCTCCTATTTTCCATTGTATGCACTAGTTTTTGGATGTATCTAGTTAAAAGTTGGTTTTGGGTAATCATTTCGACCATGTAGGGTAGGAGATAGAATCTTGCATGATGTATAAATATATCAAAAGCATTTTAAGTGGTTATGTTGGTTGAGATTAGAGAAAAAAACTTTTGTGCACTATATTTTTGAAAACTTTGCCAGTGAATGAATGAAATATTAGGTGATTTGCAAGGATTCCTAAGTCAAAATTTGGTGGTTTTGTGCTCCTTTGATATTGTAAGTTATATGTGTGTTTACATCTCTTTAATGTGCATATTGTTGCTTGGAAAATCAAATGTTTAATTCAGAATTCATCTTTAATGATTCTTTGTTTTAGTTTGCCAAGTTATCAATGTTTTCAGCTTTAAAGTAGCATCTTAGAATTCATACATGGTTTTATGCTCTAATTTGTTGTCTTTCACCTCTTATACATTCACCCCCTACATCAATTTGACCTAAATCCCACCACCAAAGCTTCCTACCTTGCCCTTGTCGAGAAACCTTCTCTTTTCCATCATCTCACTGGACAAAATTTGATTTGACACGACTCCATGCCCAATGGATCTGCCTCTTTTCTCATCAACAAACCTATAAAAATCAAACTTTTTTTAGCTTATTACCTAGCCTAAAATCATGTTTGTTGTGTAACCTAAGTGAGAGAGCCCTCTCCGGGCTAGAAGGGCTAGATTCTGGCCTAAAGCAGGTTGTGGTTACCTCTGGAATTCCTTTTTCAGCCTAGGGAAATCACAGAGTGCTAACATTTTGGTGACTCCACTAGGGAATTGGAAGCTAAATCTTCCTTGGTAAAACCTTAATTGAAAAGCTAAAACGTAGTTCCTGTGGGTGAAAGTGAGTTAGGAATCATTAGGCTGAAAGTTTCACTGAAAAATTGTGTTTAAGCCTAGTCGTGATAAGTTTTCTTGGAAAATTGGCTTCTAAAAAGACCATACAAGATCACATCTAGATCCTGATCCCCCTGAAGTTGTGAGTGATCCTGAGAATCTGATTAGAAATAAGAATTTTGAACAAGGCCAAGTGAGTAACCATCCTTTACCAAGATCTCACACTCTTCCTAAAATCATTATAACAGCTGAGGACATTGAATTTGATTTTTCATTTGAGCATAGCCTTTTTAGATCCAAATCTGAAACCTTTGTTTCTAAGACATTCATTGATGAATCTAAGATAACACCGCATATCCCATCATAGAAAGTTAGTATTTCAAAGTTTGATAAAGACATTTTACTGTAGTCTCATAAACTTGAGGACTTGGTCAATCAACTGCACAAGGCTGCTGAAAAATCATCCACATTTCAGCATATTGCTGCTACATCTTATGTTCCCTCAGTCATTGTTCCTTTAATTCCTTCAAATTGTTCTACTCCTATTACATCTTTTGTCTATACTCCTCCCTTTACAACAACTCGGCAAATCACAGTTTCACCACCTCTATCACCCTCATCATAAAGTACAACACCGAGTACATCTAGCCCTCAGACCACAATCATGGCAGTTCATTATGCCCCATTGGTTTTGCAAGCACCACTGAATGCCATGCCACAGAATTATGGACAATGCATACCTCAATTTGATGGCACTACGACAATTACAACACAACACATAGACAAAATGAATGATTTTAGAGACCTTGAAGAAGTAGATGATGATGATGTGAAACTTAGGATTTTTTCCCAAATATTAGCAAGGGAAGTTAGAAAATGGTACAGAGGTTTGGCAACAGGCAGTATTGAAAATATTCAATAGTTTCATCAACTTTTCCTTTCTCGATGGGAGGTGAAAAAGAACCCTCTTGAGATTCTAGTAGAATATGAAAGCTTGAAGAGAGCTCCGGGAGAGTCAGTTTAAGATTGTTCAAAAAGATTCGATAATGTTTACAACTCTATCACTGCATAAATAAAGACTCCACTGGGTTTTCCATTTATTTTTTATCCAGATGGATTTGATGCTAACATGGCCTACCAACTAAGAGAAAGAAGCCCAGCGACTTGACATGAAGAAGATTGCAGTCAATGTAGAAGAAAACTTACTGGCCAGGAAAGCCAAGTTGAAGTTTGAAAAGAGGGTAACTATCAATGAGGAAACTTCAAAATCATCAGATATTAAATTGGACAGTTTGGTGAAAACGATGGAGAAGATGATGGAGAAAATGACTCTGTCAGACAGGGTTGTTGCAAGAGAGCCACAAGGATGTCCTCAAATAAAAAATCTGAATTTTATAAGGCGACAGATTCAAATCAAGCAGAGGGACCAAAGGAATCCAACAGACCAACAATAAATTAGACCTCTTTTTCAACAAAATTATGTAGAAGAAGAACAAGGAGCAGCAGAAGAATAAGAAGAGGACCAGATTAATCTCTTTGGTGAGGGAGACGCAGATAATATTTTCTTGATAGGGTAAAATGAGTTGTTCTTACAATCACAAAAGGATGATATGCCTGCAAAATCAAAATACTACAAAAAGGGTTATCAAAATACTATTATGGAAGTCCACAAACAATATAATTTGAGGTATAGGAAAGTCCTAATAAATTCTTTAAAAACGGTCTAGGCTGATACACCTTCTACTAGTCAGGAAAAGGTTGATCCTCCCAAAAAAATCCCTCAAAAACAAGATGCAACTGTTAAGGAGGTAAAAAAGAGTTCATCATCTTTTAGTCTTGAAAATGAAATATCAAATATTAAAATTTATGTTCCATTAGTTGAATTTATGAAAAAGGATGCATAAAAAGGTCAAATCCTGAAGGCATTGAAGGTGGAAGAAGTTTCAGACACGGTCAATTTAAATTATGATCACCCGGAGTTACTTTTTGGACCAGAGGTTGAAGGAGGTTCACAGGAATGTAATGTGCCACCATTTTATGCCAGCCTTAATATTCATGATTTGATATTGCATAATGCCATGTTATATTCGGGTCCTTCACACAACTTAATGCCTAAAGTGATAATGGACAAGCTTGGCTTGGATATAACCAGACCATACAGATACTTGTTTTCTTTCGACTCGAACAAGGTAAAGTGTCTCAGATTGATCAAAGATTTATGTGTAACTCTTACACAAATTCCAACCAAGAGTGTGGTTATGGATGTGGTTGTTGCTGACATCCCTCCGAAATATGGTATGTTGTTATCAAGGTCTTGCGGTGCAAAATTAAAGGGTTCTCTGCAGTTAGACATGTCATATACCACTATCCCAGTTTTTGAACAACCAAGGAAGTTGTATAGGGAAACTCTTATGAAATACATGGTAAGCAGTCAAAATAAACCAGTAAATTATCATGTTTATTCTATGCATTCATATATGGATACATTCATCCTATACAATGATATATGTTTGAAAGAAGAAGTTCAAAACAGGGACAACAAATCAAAAAGGAAATAAGGTGTAATGCTGGAAGCTAAAACAAAAAATGATGATGATAAAGAGGGTATGTGGAATATGCATTTTGATGGAGAAGTCAGCAAGGAAGTAGTCGGAGCTGGTGTGTGGATTATGAGCCCAAAATTAGGCCAGTCAAAGACCTATTCTTACAAACTTACTTTTGATTGTACCAACAATGTTGTCGAATATGAGGCACTGATTTTGTGGATGCAGCTATTGAAAAGGTCGAGAGATAAAAAGAATCAATATATGGAGATTCAGAACTGTTCATAAAGAAAATTAAAGGTGAGTATTCAACCAAGCAGCCAAGAATGAGGGCATATAGGAATGTTGTTTTATATTTTCTACAATATTTTCCAGAATACAATTTATCTGTGATTCCTAGAAAACAGAATGCATTTGATGATGCATTGACCACCTCAGCAAGCACATTTAAGATTCTTATTCATCTGAAAAAGAAGTATGAGATTGAGGAAAAACATAGGCCAGTTGTACCAGACAACATCAGATATTGGCAAGTCTTTGATAATGACAAATAGCTAGACAAATTTCTGCAATTAAAGGGAGAATTTTCAAATCTGCATATTGATGATGGAAATAGTTTTGATAATGGTGAAGAGGGAACTGACATAAATCAGATCAGGGAGAGTCTTGACAAGCATGCGTCAGACCTTGAAGTTTTGCAGTTGAAAGATAATTTTATCTCGAGAGACTTATTTCCTTTGGAGTAATTGTTTGATTTCAATGATGTAGCTCATAAGCCCAAGATACTACCTACTGAGGCTAAATTTGAGGACTGTAATATAGGGACCGAAGACAAACCAAAAATTGTAAAATTTTCTGAGTCTTTAGTCTCGGAAGAGAAGCAGAAATACATTAATCTAATGAGGGAATATTCTAATGTCTTCACATGGGGTTATGAAGACTTGAAGGCCTATGATATGAGCATCATCCAACACATCATTCCTATCAAGGAAGGATAGAAACCATTTAAGAAAAAGCTAAGGACTAACCATGTTTTTTTTCCCTTAATTGAGAAAGAGGTAAGAAATTTTTTTGGTGCAAAGATTATTGTCCCTTTGACGTTTTTTAAGTGGTTGTCAAATTTAGTTCCAATGTGGAAAAATACTAGAGAGATAAGATTTTGTGTTGACTGTCAAAACCTCAATAATGTCTCTCTCAAAGATAATTAGCCCTTGCCAAAGATGGAAACATATTGCAGCGGGTAGTTGGTTCTAGCAGGATTTCATTGCTTGATGGCTTCTTCGAGTACAATCATATTTTGGTACATCCAGAGGATTAGGATAAAATAGCTTTCACCACACCATGGGGAATATTTATGTATGTGAAGATGCCTTTTAGACTAATGAATGCAGGGAAACCTTCCAGAGGGCGATGGACATTGCTTTTGCTGGTGAGAAAGACATGTTTATTGTTATTTATCTTGATGAAATTACTATGTATTCTCAGTTTGATGAAGATCATTTGCAGCATTTGAAGATTGTTTTTAAGAAACGAAAAAAGTATGGTATCTCTTTGAACCCAAAGAAGTTCCTTTTTGGAATGGAAGAAGGTAAGTTGCTTGGACACATAATCTCCAAAGATGGCATCAGAATTGACCCGAGCATAATTGAAGAAATCCAAAAGATTGATACCCTAAGAAATAAAAAGGAAGTGTAGTATTTTATCGGCAGGATTAATTCTCTAAGGCGGTTTATTCCAAATCTTGCTAAAATTTTAAGGGACATCACCAATATGTTGAGGAAATATAGTGAGATCAAGTGGATTGTTGAAGAAAAGAAGTCATTCAATGAGGTAAAGCTAGCATTAACTCATGCTCCTATTTTGGCTAGTCTTGATTATACAAAATATTTCATTATTTTCTCCTTTGCCTCAGAGCACACTATTGTAGCAATATTGATGCAGAAAAACCAGGAAGATCGTGAGTAGCCCATAACATTTTTCAATAGGGGATTAAGGGATTTTTCTTTGAAGTATAACATAATGGAGAAGCAAGATTTTGCGCTAGGAAATGCTATGAAGGATTTCAGGGTTTATATATTGCATTCTCATGTAATTATTTTTGTTCCTAATGCTGTAGTGAAAGCGATTCTCACTCAAGCTAACCCTGAAGGAAGGAGAGGTAAGTGGATAGCAATTATTTTGTAGTATGATATTGAAATTAAGCCCACTAAGCTTATAAAGAGTCAAGGACTAGCTAAAATGACGGTTTAATCAAATTTGCATGCATTGGACATCAAATTCATTGATTCTAAAGGCAATGATGAAGATGTGGTCAAACAGGTATCATAAAGTTTCATTTCCTCTCACTAGTATACATATACCTATTGGACATAGCCCAACTTGGCCTAAATTTTAGTAAATACTCCACATTTTGAGGAGCAGAGTGCGTAGTGGAGAATGCAGCAGAGGCGAAGTGGACCATGCAGCAAAGCAGTTGGAATATACTGCGCGGTATAAGGGTGTCGAAGTGGGTCGAAGCCCCTCCTTTTTGTAAAAGCATGTGATAATGTAAAGGATCAATGGTTTTAGCTGCTTGTTTTAGGGAATCCATGGTATGTGGACCATGAAATTGTAATGATGTAACCCTTGATGTAATAGTATATATAGGGTCAAATAATGAGAAAAGAATCATCGAATTGATCCAGATCTGTGAACTATGGTTGAAATTTTGTGATTTTTTGTTTGGGAAAAGAAGGCAAGGCTATACAACTGAGTGTGCAGAGGCCTCTGTAGCTGAGTGTGTAGACGACCTCTAGCTTAATGCGTAGGCTAAGAACTTTTTGTTGTACAAAGAATCATTATATTAGCAACAATTCTTTTGGACGTAGCCCCACATAGGGGTGAACCATGGTAATTTCGTGTCTTCATGTGTATATTTTCTTATTATCTATTGTAGCATAGCAGTTGATTACAATTGCATTGTACATTGATCATTTATGGCTTTATATGATAAGTTTAACTGATGAAATGAATGCAGCGAAGTGATCTATGAAAGTTAAGAATAAAAGATAATATAAAAAACCACATCGCATTATCCTTCAAGGCTGCAGAAACCTGGTTCTTCATCCTCCCATAGTCACTTAGGGTGAGACTATGATCTGCTTGCAGGTCGTTATCGAAAGGGCTAGTGATTGAGGGTTTTGTTGGTGTGCAATATATATTGAACCTAGGTAAGCCCAAATCAAAACCAACAAATGGTTCCGTTGCTAGGACCGAGATTTGTTTGAGGGATATGTTGATGTGGCACCCATTGAAGAAGGAAATTCAAAATTGGCTAGAATTGAAAAAGAAAGAACTTGCAAATCAAGAGAACAGAAACCCTCGTCTGACGTCCAAAGCTTGGTTACAAAAGTATGTTTCTACAAATAAATACGATATTTTCTTCACATCATTTCCTGTTGATTTGTACGAGTGGATATTGAGGGTGACTGAATGAAATAATTGTTTTAAAGGTGGAGAACCTACGGTGTGGACTCCTAAACTAATACAAAGACTCAAGAGCACTGACAATAGGATTTCAAAGGTTGTCAATTTCTGTATTGATAGCATCTTGTGAGGACTTATTATTGAAGATCAATCAACGACCACGATCTAACTCTAATCAATGGCTAAGATCATGTTGACTTCTAAAAATTACTTTTATAGAAGTCACTAGAGAAAAGTTTATTTGTCTCAATTATTCCTAAATAATTAACCACTTTCCCTAAGTTAGACTTAGGAAAATAATTAAATTGGTTAATTAAATATAATTAAGACAATTTTCCTTAGAAAATTTTTCTGGGTATTGGAGATAATTAATTCATATGTGTTTCTAGCCTCATAAACACCACCTAAGACTAGAACACTCGCCTGAGCTACTAAAACTAACACTCATAGCGAGGAAGGTGTTCCGCATAACACCCAACTTATCTTTTAAGAAGATGAATCTCTTCCTCCACAAGGCCTTCGTTAGAATGTCTGCTACCTATTGATTTGTAGGTATATATTGTAGTTGAACTATCCTACATTGTATACAATCCCTGATGAAGTGATACCCGATGTCTATATGCTTGGACCTATTGTGAAATATCAAATTCTCAAATAACATGATACAACTATGATTTTCACATTGTATCACTTTCATCTCAACCCTCTGACCAAACAAGGCTACTAACAACTTTCAAATCCAAATGGCCTCGTATGTCGACATGCTAGCCGCTATGTAGTCTACCTCTGCAAAACTTATTGCCATAAACTTCTATTTTGTACCATACAAAGAGACAACTCTTGATCCCATGCTTAAGCAACACCTCAAAGTGATTTTCCTATCCATTGTACTTCTTGTCTAGTCCGCGTCAGTATATCCCACAAACCTGATACCATCACCTAAAACATATTTGATACCATACTTGATTGTACCATGCAAATACCACAACAAATGCTTTGGGTTCAACCATGAAATAACTGAGAGATTTTACTACAAATGATATATCTGGCCTAGTGTTGACCAAATACATGAGAGATCCAATCAACTTCCTGTATAAGGTGGGGTCCACATCCTTCTCCCCGAATGCATCTACCTTCCTCCAATTCTTGATCATGGGTGTAGACATGAATCCATTATCCTCCATCCCAAATCTCCTCAAGATCTCGATGTAGTATTTCACTTTCCTAAGGAAAATATCTCCATCTATCTGCCACACCTCCATGCCTAGAAAGTATTATATAAGCCCCAAGTCATTTATCTCGAACTCTGCTACAATTTCCCTCTTGCACTCATCCATGAGCCCTAATGAACCTATTAGAAACAAGTTATCCACATATAGAATAAGAATGAGAGTCTCACCCCCAACCACTAAGTAGTAGAGGTTTACATCTGCCTCACTCTTCACAAAATCCATTCCATGCAAGTATCTATCAATACGCTCATACAATGCCCTGCGATTCTACTTGAGCTCGTACAAATCACCCTTCAACTTGCACACGTGGGTCTCGTTGTTGTGTGCTACAAATCCTTCTAGTTGTTCTATGTATACCTCCTCTTCCAACTCACCAATAATGAATGTATACTACGCTGCAAATGAGATCACGACTTGTATAGAAGTATACCTGGCCACAAAGTGAATGGATCCTCATAGTATTTTCCCTACCTCCGAAACAATCCTTTGACCATAAACCTTGCCTTGTGTTTCTTGATGTTTCCATACACATCATGTTAGATCTTAAATATCCAACATGATCCAACCACTGCCCTATATGTCAGTCTAAGAACAACCTCCCACATATCGTTTAGTATGATTGAGATGAACTCCTCAACCATGGCATCCCACCACACTAGCTACTGTGTGTATTTTTTATTGTTGGAAGGCTCACTATCTACCAAATGACTAACTAATGCCATGTAGCAGTGTACATGTCTAGTTGTATCCATTTTCTATTTCCCATCCTAGTAGCTCCCACAAAATCGTGAGCATCCCTAAGTGTTTGATGAACCTCACAGTCTCTCCTACCAACTGTAGATGATGGAATGTCAACCTCCATGTCCTCTAAATGCATCTCTCGAATCTATTGCATCTACTACTCCATACTCTATGAACTCTCAAGAACACCTACACTTGAGCATGTGCTCTTACCAATAACTGTACTTGTACTCTTCTCCCCCTAATCATGTTTCTCAATACTTGGAGCTTATGTTGGATACTCACTATGATCATCTGCTAGAAAATCTCTAGACATCCTTTATGCCTTGTCTTCCATGAAATTGACATCTCATTTTATAATAATCCTCTTGGCCCCTAGACTAAATATCTAATATGACTTTGAGGTCTCATTGTACCCCAAAAATTACCCCCTCTCTACATTGTGATCCAACTTGGAATGTGTATCTCTTGGAATTTGACAATACACCAAACTTCGAAGTATCCTAAAATGACTAAACTCTGGCTTCTTCCCTGTGAACACATCCTCTAGTGTCATCTTTCCAAGTTCCTTATGTGGAACCCTATTTTTGATATAAATTGTTGTACTGCATGCCTCTACCCATAAGTAACATGAAATATCTTGGTCATACAACAAGTCCCTCATTGCCTCTGATATAGAACAATTATTTCTCTCAGCAACCCCATTTTGTTGTGGGTTGTAAGTAACCATCCACTCTCTCTTGATTCCTTCCCTAGTACATAATTCCTGAAACTCTTTCCCTATGTACTCACCTTCATTATCTAACCGAATAACCTTCACCTTCCTACCTATCGCATTCTCCACTAGAGCTTTGAACCCCTAGAAGCGATTGAAGACCTCATCCTTGGTCTTCAAGAAACATATCAATGTATTCCTGGAGAAATCATTGATAAAAGTAACACAATAATCATATCTTCTAAGATATTTCATTGACATCGGTCCACATATATCTGAATGTACTATATTAAGAACAACTTTGGATCTGGTGTCACTCCTTGGAAAACTTTGTTTTGCAAGCTTTCACAACACACATCCTCTACATACATAATCGTGTTATGTGCTCAACTCTGTAACACCTATCACCATTTCACGTAGCAATTTGAGTGCTCCATGATGAATATGGCCCATCCTCCTATGCTATAGCTCTCCCTGATATCTAGGATCACTTTTCTCACCACTGCCTTAAGAGTATCAAACTACAACCTATAAATTAGTCGCTCCTAACTCCAATACTATGGGTGATTTCCAATCTTTTTGCTTGATCAACATGTGCACCCCTCTAAAGAGTTCATTGTACCCTCAATCCTGAAGGATAGATACATAAATTAGGCTCATGCCCAATCCTGGCACATGAAACACATCATGAATGGGAATTGACTTTCCATTCTCCCTTTGAAATAGAACAATATCTATTTCAACTGGATTGCAATTGGACTTGTTCCCCATCTTAATCCTAAATGTAATGTTCTCCTCCTCGTAACTGGAGAATTACTCCCTAACTCTTGTCATTTGGAATGACACCCCAATGTCTATATTCCAAACACCCTATGAGGTTGAGCTAGTTAGGCAAGCTATGAGTGTGAACTCCTATTCCATCCTGCTAGAGAGCTCATTTTCACTTGTTGAAGTTATCGTCTAATTATTTCCCTTATTTTCACTTTTCTTCCTTTGTGGGCAATTGTTAACATAGTGTCCAAACTCATGAAAACCGTAGCATTTGACCTTAAAAAAAATCCTTTTTCTTCTTCTCAACTTTTGGGTTAGGTCTTTTGCTAGACCCCTTCTTCGCTTTCCCTTTTCCTGCTAAGGCCATGTTTTCTTGTTGCTCCTCTCTTTTCCAACTCTTATTGTTGTTCCCACTTACAAGTTTAAGTCTAATCTCCTCCTAAGTGAAATTGCTCCACAACCGATCTCAGCCTGGTAAGGTGCCCTGTCTATTGATGAAAACATACCACTACTTAGTAAACCCATTCAGGGCTATTCACACTAACTCGTCATCATTTGTTCTATATACAATAGTTGTTAACTTTTCCTTGACAATTCTGAGCCTAGTGAGATAGCTAACAACTTCTTCACCCTAATTCACCTTGATGTTCCTCGGCTTCTCCCTTAGAATCAAATTCGTATTTGTGGTAACATTGTGGTATAGTTTTAGAACGACATCCCACATCCTCTTCATTGCATCTAGCTCTATGATATGTGGAAATATATGGTCCTTAACACTATCAGAGATTATCCTCCTTGCTTTGGAATCTTCCTTCTTATATGTTGCAAGTTGTGTTGGATTTGTAGGTACTGTTAGTTCCAATCTTCACAGCCTGTCACTAGGGATCAAATGGGCTCTTACTATGTCTGGTTTTCAGAGATGTTTTTCACATGAGTTTCAATGAAAATCATATCCTAAGCATGTTCGTCAGAAGCATCTCGGAAAAATATTTCCAACGGTATATCACACTCCCGTAACCGGTTTCTGGATCAGAAGATATGATCGAAATGAATGATTGATTCTTGGTTATGCATGTTTTGAGGTCATTTGCTGCACACAGGGACAAGTTTACTACAAAATCAGTTTCTGAAGTAATGGATAGGGATTTTACAAAAGTGAAAGAGGTTTTTGTCAATCACATAACAAATAACAAAATCCTCTTTCATTTTATTCCCAGGTGTCCTGAGTTGGAATATTTGACTAGACCTTTACGGGCTATTTTTACAGTTTTAAATATTTAGTGATTTTTTGTTTTAGAGATTATTGTGTGACACGAATTCCGAGAAATTGGAAACGAATTTCTAAAATTTGAGAGAGGTTTTTCTCACACATGACCTTATCTACAAAATATATTTCATTTTTGTAACAGGTGCTATGGTTCAGGAGATACGAGTTCATCTTTGAGCCCTATTTTCATAAATTCGGTCCAAAATTAATGTAACTGATTCTATCTTGAGAGAGATGGTTGAACTCAACTCCCTTAGTATAGGGATGAGCTAATTGTATATATTTGATGAATTTCAGAGTGTAATGGTTGGATTCTTGTAAGTAGAGGGAGGCTGCATTGGATTGTGTAAAGTTTTCTTTGAATATTATTTTAATGAAGCTTTTTCTGCTCTTTAAATTTGGGATTCATCACGGTGTTTAATGTGCAGTATGTTTTTCTTGTAAATTCATTTCCATGCTTTATTTTTTCTGCTAATTTGGTTACAACATTCTCTAAGGGAAGTGTTAGGAATCCATCCATGCACGATGCTCCTTTCACAATGATTATGTTGTTTGATGTAGTGGTTATCTTTTCAGAATCCATCCTCTATTAGATGCTCTGTTGAGTAACCCTGTGCTTCTCTTTCTTCTAAAGTTGCCACTGTAGATCCATCCCCTGATTGATGCTTGTAGGGCAGCGGTCTTTTCCCTCTTTTCTTCTCTCATTACATCTTTAATCTGGCTGAACATTGCACTTACTTTGCCCCAAGTTTGCCAGCAGAAACTAGTCCCAAATCCATAGTCCAATGGTCCTTTCTCTTGTTGTTTTTGACCCTCAATTTTTAACCAAATCCCCATTCTTCATAGCTAGCCTAAGATCCATTTATTTCAGCCACACTTAGTTGGTAAAGAGAGATCCCTCTCTGGTCTGGCAGGGCTAGATGCCAGATCAAAAGCTTGGTTTGTGGTTACCTCGGAATTGCCTCTTCTCAGCCTTGAGGTTCATTTTGAGTGCTAACATATTGGCATCGTTGCCAGGGACGAGGTGACAGATCTTCTCCGGGAAAGATCGTTCAAGTTGCAGATCTGATTGTTGATGGTGGAAAATAGTCAAACACATATAAAGGCTGAAATCATCTACCTGGCGACTCCATTGTTCGAAATCCCAAGTTTCAAAGTATTGATGGTGGCTCCACTGGCTAAATGAAGGATTTAGATGTTGTTTCTATTCGTTCAAGGTATTCATGTATCGATTTTTCTAATTTTCCTAGTTTTCCTAATCAATTAGCGAAAGATGCATATTTTTTGAGCAATGGCCCTAAATTCAATGGGGAAGATCTAACTTTGACTCTTGAACATGTAGCAAATTTCAAAACATTTATAGAATCTCTTAGAGTCAAAAAAGAGGATATTTTTATGAGATTGTTCTATGATTCGTTTCAAGGGAAATGTAGACAATGGATCAAAAGTTTTCCTATCAGATCTATTAAGTCATTTGCAGATTTTTGGCATATCTTTCTTGAAACATGGATGGAGAAAGAGGAAGAATTCGAAATAGAGGCAGCCTCTATTCAAGGCTTTAGAGAATGGGAAGATATGTGCATGGATGATGAGGTAGATGAGAACTTTGCTTCATCTCTTTCTTCTTATTTGAAGTCTTGTCAATGTAGCCATGAAGTTAAGCTCAATTTTTTGCAAGAGTTTGCCATCAAAATTGAAGAAGATCTAACTGAATTGGAGACCCAAATACAGTCCCAGGATCTGGACTATCAAGTCCCATTCTTTGGGGACCTTTTCCAGCAGAAGGAAGGAAAGGTAAGGCTGCCCTTGGATGTTTGCATTAATAATTTGCAGCTGGAAGCATGTATTGAGGAGTTGGGGCAGCAAACAGAGTCTGGTTTCTTTGATCTTGTTGCGGCATATATGGAAAAAAAATCAGTTTGAATAACAAGCCATATTTCCTTTTACACAGCCAGACTCATTTTCTGCATGTATGGTTGTCAACATTTTTATTTATGATTTGTTTCAAGCACTTCCAAGTAGCATCCTTATCAAAGTTAATTGATTGGTTGATCTGGCATTACAACATCACTTGATCTATCAATTTTGAAGCAAAGTAGGTTAGATTTGTACATAAAGAAGCTGCCTGAGGCAGCATTTCAGTTTTCGGTATGTGTTTATATATAGGTTGCAGTATGTGTATGTTCTTCGGTTGGTATAGGTTGTTCATATTTGCAGTTGTTTGTGACCATATTGCCCAATGGATGAGGCACTTGGTCTACAGTTTTATTGACACCTCCAAGGAGCTACCATGCCCAATAAGGCCAATGTTAATTCCAATCTTCACAACCTGTCACCAGGGATAAAATGGGCTCTTACTATCTCTGGTTTTTAGAGATGTTTTGCACATGAGTTTCAGTGCAAATCATATCCTAACCATGTTTGTCAGAAGAAGCTTGGAAAAATATTTCCAACAGTATATCACACTCCCATAACCGGTTTCTGGATCAGAAGATATGATCGAAATGAATGATTGATTCTTGGTTATGCATGTTTTGAGGTCATTTGTTGCACACAGGGACAAGTTTACTACAAAATCAGTTTTTGAAATAATGGAAAGGTATTTTACAAAAGTGAAAGAGGTTTTTGTCAATCACATACCAAATAACAAAAACCTCTTTCAGTTTATTCCCAGGTGTCCTGAATTGGAATATTTGACTAGATCTTTACGGGCTATTTTTATAGTTTTAAATATTTAGTGATTTTCTGTTTTAGAGATTATTGTGTGACAGGGATTTCGAGCAACTGGAAACGAATTTCTAAAATTTGAGAGAGATTTTTCTCACACATGAACTTATCTACAAAAAAATATTTCATTTTTGTAATAGGTGCTATGGTTCAGGAGATACGAGTTCATCTTTGAGCCCTATTTTCAAAAATTTGGTCCAAAATTAATGTAACTGATTCTATCTTGAGAGAGATGATTAAACTCAACTCCCTTAGTATAGGGATGAGCTAATTTTATATATTTGAAGAATTTCAGAGTGTAATGGTTGAATTCTTGCAACAGAGGGAGGCTGCATTAGACTGTGTAAAGTTTTCTTTGAATGTTATTTTAATGAAGCTTTTTCTGCTCTTTAAATTTGGTATTCATTGCGGTGTTTAATGTGCAGTATGTTTTTCTTGTAAAATTCATTTCCATGCTTTGTTTTTTCTGGTAATTTGGTTACAGCATTATCTAAGTGAAGTGTTAGGAATCCATCCATGCACGATGCTCCTTTCACAATGATTATGTTGTTTGATGTAGTGGTTATCTTTTCAGAATCCATCCTTTGTTAGATGCTCTCTTGAGTAACCCTGTGCTTCTCTTTCTTCTAAAGTTTCCACTATAGATCCATCCCCTGATTGATGCCTATAGGGCAGCAATATTTTCCCTCTTTTCTTCTCTCATTACATCTTTAATCTGGCTGAACATTGCACTTACTTTGCCCCAAGTTTGCCGGCAGAAACTAGCCCCAAATCCATAGTCCAATGGTCCTTTCTCTTGCTGTTTTCGACCCTCAATTTTTAACCAAATCCTCATTCTTCATAGCTAGCCTAAGATCCATATATTTCAGCCACGCTCAGTTGGAAAAGAGAGAGCCCTCTCTGGTCTGGTAGGGCTAGATGCCAGATCAAAAGCTTGGTCTGTGGTTACCTTGGTGAACTGAAATTAATCTAAGACAAACAACTAAGGTATTACAGACTCATGCGCATGGATGTGCCTATGTTATTTTATGCAACGGATCAATAAGATTGTGAAATACACATACACTAAAGCAGCTAGAGAAAACATAACAGGAAAACATGTAAACGCAACAAGTTTAATAAGGAGTTCACCCAATACTCCTGGGCTACGTCTCCTAGTCCAGCCTTCAGTGGTGGCCTCTCTATTATGTTTTCAAAAGCAGAGTTTTTACAACAATGAGCTCAATTTGAGTCTCACACAGCAGATGTGAATCAGCAAGACTGTACTTGGATCCCCCAAGTCTCTGGAGTACACAGACTCTACTTACTGAAACTTGACCTCTATTGGTCACAGTAGTATGAGCCCAATCTGAGACTCATACATGACAGGCATATACAGAGGAGTTCACTTGAACCTCTCAAGCCTTCTCTAGAGTACACAGACTCTCTGACTCTCTCTGGCTCTGTCTAGCTCGATGTCACCTTTGCTTTTGCAGGTCAGCTCGACTCCTTCTTTTTGTGTCTAACAAACTCTCTTCACTACTGCCTTCTGCTTGCCTTTCCTGTCTATGTCAGTTCATGGCTTTAAAGCCATCGACTTCCTGACTGTTTGTTTCCACTTCTCAGCTTTCTGGTTTGCCTGCCTCTGTCCGTCTGAATCCCTCTGTTCAGTGTAATCATCACTGTATAATGCCTCACAGGGAGGTGGCCACCTATTATGTAATGAATGAGTGTGTCAGGTTCACTAGAAATGTTTGAACGACCTTTTTGTCCATTAACTCCAAGAATGCCCGCGAAATACGAATCTCTGCCAACGCATCATCCATATCGGACTTCAAATCTTATATAATTCTACCTGTTTACCCCACTGAATCCGATCATCCATCAGATCGCGTCTCTGCCGTTGATCTGGGGGTCCCAGATCTTACGGTTATCGCTCATATCGGGCGGATAAGTAACATGACGTTTACCCATCCGATGTGAGTGGTTTTCTCTCTCTTCTACCAGACGCGTGGCAATCGATATGTTGCATCAGGCGGGACTCGGTTGAAACTGCTTACCGCCTCGAGCCCTTCCGATATCCTGTCGGTTTTGTGGAATCCCGCTCCATCGGAACAGAATTAATTACTTTTCCGCATTTCATAACATTTTCGGGTTTGGGCACTCGGGGCTTATCCTTCTTTGAGGGGTTTTCCCTACGATATGCAATTAGCGACTTGTCACTAATCGCATATCAGAAACTGCCCCCATTTCTCGAATTAACCTCTGGTTTTTCCAATTTGCGCCAGCACGCGTTACCACAGGTCAATGGTGTGCGCGCTTGACGAGGGTCCTCGTTGCTTTGCGCTGATCACAAATTGCCATTGTCACGAGGATACCTCTGATAAGATTGACCTTTATAAGACTATGAAACTTTGGCATGATTTTAAGAGTTCATGAAAACTTAGAGAGTGTTCTAGGATCCAATTCGGATCACGGCCTTCCCACTAAAAAAGCTTTTGGACCACCAAAAGTTGGTTTTTAAGCATCAATCAAGTGAGGGTATAAATTCCTTACTTGTCTACTTTCTATCCATCTTGCACTGCTTGGTTTTGAACCTTTGAGCCCAATCCTGAGTTACTCAAAATCCCCTCTGCGCATTGTCCTTACCTTCTTGTCCAGAACTGTATCTTCCTACAATTCATTGAGATATTCAGGCAACAGATCATCAATAGAAGGCAATTGACTCTGCTCTTCGAGATCTTCAATCAATGAAGGTTCAAATAGTCTCAAGCTTTCTGCATTAACAACTGAATAAATGTGCATGTAAGCTGGCAAATCAAAGAAAAAAGAATTTTCACCAATTTTCTCAAGTATCCTGAATGGTCCATACCTTATTGGCTTCAGCTTCTTACCTTCACCTTGCATTCTGTCTTTGCTGATATACAGCCAGACTTGATCACCAACTTGGAAACTATGCTCAATCTGATGCTTATCATGCCTTGCCTTATACTTGGCTTGGCTCTTTTCTAGCTGTTCCTATATTGCCTGGTGAATCTCTTGGATTTGTTCAATGAACTTGGTTGCCTTGTCCACATCACTGTGTCCATCAGCCGCTATGTCTTTACCAAAGACAAAATCCAAGGGAGACCTTGGTGTGAAACCAAAGTAGGTCTCAAAAGGAGATCTCAGTGTAGAAGAATGTTTAGCTCGGTTGTAAGCATGTTGCACATAGCATAGGTGTTCATCCCAAAGCTTGGGATGCTTGCTGCAATAGCTTCTGAGCAACTGGATCACTATCTTGTTGACCACTTCTGTTTTGCCATCTATTTGTGGATTAAAGGTTGTGCTCTTCTTTAGTCTGTTGTCCATCAATTCCCACAGACTTGACCAAAATTTCCCAACAAATCAGGAATCTCGATCAGATACACTGGAAGTGGGTAATCCAAAATGAACCCATACATGCTGAAAGAAAAAATTTGCTATTTATTCAGCTGTAATCTATTTGTTACAAGGTATTAAAATACACATTTTGCTGAACCTATCCACAATAACATATAAATAGTTATGACCTTTTCTAGATTTAGGCAGTCCCCCAACAAATTCCATGGAAACACTTTCCCAAGGATGAGAAGGAACTGGTAGTGGAGTGTACAAGCCTAGTTTTCTATTGTTGGGCTTGCTTTTAGCACACATTGTACACCCTCTTACATATCTAGAAACTATTTCATGCATTTTTTGCCAATAACAAAATCTTTGCAGTTGTGCAACTGTTTTACTTACACCAAAGTGACCTGATATTAGAGAAGTGTGTGCTTCTCGAATTATCTTTACTCTTTCAGTTTGTGGAATGCATAACTTTCCAAAATGATACAAGAGTTGGTCCTTAACATGATAATCCAATTCTTCTACTTGTTTGCCATGACTTAAAGTTTCATATACATCTTTAAAATCTATATCTTGAGCATAATGTTCATTGTAGCTTTCATGCAATACTGAATTATGCTTAAGTATAGTGGATGCATTTATGATTGGTCTAGACAACATATCTACAACTTTATTGTGTATGCCCTTTTTATATCTGATGACAAGATGAAACTGTTGTAGAAAACCCATCCACCTATAGTGTCTTGATTGCTACAACTTAGTTTGTGAGTGTAAATATTGAAGTGGTTGATGATCAATATGTCTAACTGTCTCTTTTCCCATTAGATAATGTTTCCACTTTTTCACACTTTGTACTAATGCATACAATTATTTATCATATGTGGGATAATTAACTACTGCAAAATTAAATGTCTCAGAAAGTTTACCGTGCCGCATCAACACTGCTCCCATGGCATAGTCACTGGCATCGGTTTCAATCTCGAATGGTCTTTGAAGATCAGGAAATGCTAGTACTGGTGCTGTACTAATCTTTTCTTTCAAGGTGTCGAAGGCTTTTTGTTGTTTACCTCCCCACTGAAACACCTTGTTCAATCCTGTTAAAGCATGTAAGGGAGCTACAATCAAGGAAAAGTTAGAAATAAACTCTCTCCAATACTGTGCTGCTCCTAGGAAGCTTCTAACTTCAGTAGAAAATTTGGGTTTAGGCTAGTTTACAATGACTGCAACCTTAGAGGTATCTATCTTCAATCCACGACCCCCTACAATATGACCCAAATAATTCAAAAATGTTTTTCCAAATTCACATTTTGAGAGCTTAACATAAAGATTTTCTCTTTTCAAAACATCTAGAGTCTGCTTTACATGCTTCAAATGTTCTTCCCATGTTTTACTAAATATAAGAATGTCATCTAAATATACAATGACAAAATCATCAATAAAAGGTTCGAGTACATCATTCATTACTCTCATGAAAGTAGCAGGAGCATTAGTTAAGCCAAAAGGCATAACTAACCACTCATGCAATCCCTGCTTTGTCTTGAAAGCAGTCTTCCATGCATATTGCTCTGCAACTCTGACCTGATGGTAGCCACTATGCAAGTCCAACTTGGAAAAGTAAACAACTTCTTTCAATTGATCTAGCAAATCATCTATGCGAGGAAGGGGATAACGATTTTTGATCGTTATCTTATTCAGTGCTCGGTAATCAATGCACATTCTCCATGAGCCATCTTTCTTTCTCACCAAGACAATTGGAGATCCACATGGTGATGTGCTAGGTCTTATAAACCCTTTCTTGAGCATCTCCTGTACTTGCTTCTTGATTTCAGCATTCTCTAAAGCGGACAACCTGTACATTTCGATATTAGGCAATGGAGCATCTTGCTGCAAATTAATATCATGTACTATTTCCTTTTTGGGTGGTAGACCTTTAGGTTCTTGAAATAGTATATCATATTTTGAAACAAATTTTTCTAAACCAGGTTGCTGTTTAGCATTACAACCCTCAAATACATTGGTTTTATCAGATTTCTTTTCCTTTACAACCATCAGTAAAAATTGTTTGCATGAATTTACAATTCTTTTCATCTGCCCTGAGTTTATGAGAGTATAATTATCCTTGAGTTTATGAGCTCTTACAATATATTCAATTCCATCTTTAACGAGCTGATACTTGTTTTCTGCCCTATAGAAAATATCTTTTCTATCATACAAGTAAGGACTTCCTAAAACAATTCCACATATATCCAAGGGAACAATATCTAACTCAACTTCATCTACAAATGCTGACCCAAAAGAAAAACTAAATTTACATTGTCTAGTCACTTGTAGCTTTGCTTTATCACATAACCAACCTAATGGATATGGTTTCTTATGAGGTGTGGTTAGTAATCCCAACTTCCTTACAATCGCTTTAGAAATTAAATTTACTTGTGAGCCACTATCAAACAAAGTATCAATCTTTTGATGCTTGGAAATAACTCTAATATGAAAAAGCTCATGTATTTTCCTCTCATTTTCTTCATTATCAGTAGATTGTGCAGAATTACTAGTAGATGCTTCAAAATTTTTACCTTTTATACCTGTGGTTGTGATTGTTGTTTCATCCCCTGAGTCTGACCCCAAATCTTTTTGAATCGCTGCAACAGTCTTCTTCTTTTTGCCATCGTACTTCTTGGGTTTCAACTTTGGATGCAACATCCAGCAGTGTTCATCATCATGCCCATCCTTCTTGCAGTGAGTGCACGAAGGTTTGGTCTTTTGTACAACATTTGCCTTCCTCTCTTTCCATTTCTGCTTTCTCTTTTCCTTATTCTTGCTTGCAGTGGGTTTTGATGATCCCCCAACTTATGGGTTCACATTCTTGCATCTAGCCTCTAGATGTGTAGCCTGAACAGAGACCTCATCTATGCTAGTGGGATTAAACATGAGAATGGTATGCTTTAAATAGCTGTGTAGACCACCTATATACTTCAGCAAAGTTTCAGGTGAGTCTAAAGAAATTCCTAGAATCAAAGCTCTTTTCCTAAATTCTTGGGTGTAACTTTGTACACTTTGCCCTTTCAATTGTTGAAGAGTTTGCCAACTCATCATGGCTTGCTACATATAAGCTAGTGGATAGAACTGTTTTTTAATTTCATAAACAAATTCACTCTCGACAGAAAGAATTTTACCATGCTTCTTCATGTCAGCTTGTGTCCTACCTTCCCACCATACCAAGGCAGTGCCTCCAAGGTGTAGGCTGGCCAGCTGAATCTTACTATTGTCTGAATCAATGCTCTGCACCCTGCAATACAAATCAATTTGTCTAATCCAATTATCCAGTTTTTTTGCATTCAGCTCCCCATCATATATCGGCAAATCAAGTTTAACATCTAATTTAATCAAAGATGTCTTCTTTTTATTTTTAGGGCTATCAGGAGGTGTGGGAAGCTTTTCTTCTTTCTCCTTGCCTTTAGAATGGTCATGGAGGAGAGATTCTTCTGCTCCTTTATCTTGTTTGGAGTTTAATGAATCTTCTTCTCTACCTTTGTTAAATTCTCTATGCATTTCCTCTACCATGGCTCTCATGGTCATGAAACTATCCATGAACTGAGGGTTTGATTCCAAGGGACTTTCTTCTGCCATTTTCCTCTTAGGATAGACTCTTCCAATTTCTGGGTTAGTTTCAACCAACTCTCCTTCTCCCAATTTAAGCTTCGATCTAGTTGGCATTCAACAAAAAAATCCAGCACAAGCTTCTCTAACATTAGCAACCTAGAGCTCTAATACCACTTGATCTGAAATTGATCTAAGACAAACAATTAAGGTATTATAGACTTATGTGCATGGATGTGCCTATGTTATTTTATGCAACAGATCGATAAGATTGAGAAATACACAGACACTGAAGCAGCTAGAGAAAACATAACAGGCAAACATGTAAACACAACAAGTTTAATAAGGAGTTCATCCAATACTCCTGGGCTACGTCTCTCGGTCCAGCCTTGAGTGGTGGCCTCTCTATTATGTTTTCAAAAGCAGAGTTTTTACAACAGTGAGCTCAATTTGAGTCTCACACAACAGATGTGAATCAGCAAGACTATACTTGGATCCCCCAAGTCTCTGGAGTACACAGACTCTACTTGCTGAAACTCGACCTCTATTGGTCATAGTAGTATGAGCCAAATCCGAGACTCATACATGACATGCATATACAGAGGAGATCGCTTGAACCTCTCAAGCCTTCTCTGGAGTACACAGACTCTCTGACTCTCTCTAGCCTTGTCTGGCTCGATGCCGCCTTTGCTTCTGCAGGTCAGCTCGGCTCCTTCTTTCTGTGTCTAACAAACTCTCTTCACTACTGCCTTCTGCTTGCCTTTCCTGTCTCTGTCAGCTCGTGGCTTTAAAGCCATCGGCTTCCTAACTGTTCGTTTCCGCTTCTCGACTTTCTCATTTCCCTACCTCTGTCCATCTAAATCCCTCTATTTGGGGTAATCATCATTGTATAACGCCTCACAGGGAGGTGGCCACCTATTCTGTAACAGATGAGTGTGTCAGGTTCACTAGAAATGTTTGAACAATCGTTTTGTCTGTTAACTCCAAGAATTCCCACGAAATATGAATCTCAGCCAACGCATCGTCCATATCGGACTTCAAATATTATATAATTCTACCTGTTTACCCCGCCGAATCCAGTCATCCATCGGATCGCGTCTCCGCTGTCGATCTGGGGGTCCCAAATCCTACGGTCATCACTCATATTGGGCGGATAAGTAACATGAAGTTTACCCATCCGATGTGAGCGGTTTTCTCTCTCTTCCGCCGGACGCGTGGCAATCGATGTGTGGCATCGGGCAGGACTCGGTTGAAACTGCTTACCGCCTCGAGCCCTTCTGATATCCTGCCGATTTTGTGGAATCTCGCTCTATTGGAACCGAATTAATTACTTTTCCGCATTTCATAACATTTTCGGGTTCGAGCACTCAAGGTTTATCCTTCTTTGAGGGGTTTGCCCTGTGAAACTGCCCCCGTATCTCGAATTAACCTCTGGTTTTGCCAATTTGCACCAACAAGCGTTACCATGGGCCAACGGTCTGCACGCTTGACCGAGGGTCCTCGTTGCTCTGCGCTGATCACAAATTTCCATTGTCACAAGGATATCTCTGATAAGCTTGACCTTTATAAGACTTTGAAACTTTGGCATGATTTTAAGAGTTCATGAAAACTTAGAGAGTGTTCTAGGATCCAATTCGGATCACTCAGAATTGCCTCTTCTCAGCCTTGAGGTTCATTCTAAGTGCTAACAGGTACAACTATAACACTAGTCGCATACTCCTTAAGATCATTTTCTTCCAACAACAAAGAAAGTATGACTTTCCAGACACCAAAATTGAGGCACCGTCTATCTTGATCTCTCAATCCTGCAGAAGTCATTTCTAAAAAACCCTCAAAAAATAAGAAAAACCCAAAATAATTCTGAAGAAGACAAATTAGGTTTTATAAACCCTTGATTTTCTTGTCTCATGCCTGCGCAAAGCCTCTTCTACCCTCATATCTACTCTGATACCATGTGGAATTTCTAAAAGTATTATAGTTGTTAGTTATTATTCACCTATCTTTAAAATATTATTTGTCTTCTGTAAATTATATACAACAAATACTGAATAAAACACTACTGCAACTTCACCAAAATTAAATCACAGGAATTGAGAAAATATCACACACACAAAATAATAGACACCGATATTTTTGGACAAATTGTCCTTGGAAAAACCCTAGTGTGGGGAAAACTAGTTCTGAAGATGAGGGTTTTATTATTATTCAATATCAAGAATTACATCAACTTCTTGCTTACTACTGGAAAAACTCTCACAATATTTTTCCTTCACTTCCACTGGTAAAATTAAACTAGAAAATCCACGATTTTCCTCTGCAACCCAGCTTGAACCTCTTTGTGCAACTTGTAATTCCTCCAACAACTTGCACTGGCTACTGGAAATGTGCACTAACTCTTCCTAATGCGCACATTTCCTCCGAAAAATCACTTCAGTGAATTTCTCTACATCCAACAACTCTAGAAACCCACTTGTATTTCCTGCAAGAAATCAATCTGGCAACTCGTAATAAAATCGAGCTTTTGGCAACTAGATCTAGATAAACTGACAATTTAGGATAGTTAAATCGACCTCCCTCTTGCATAATAATTTGGCCTCCTTAATTTTCTCAGAAAACTTGAACATCTATGAATAATTTCTCCCTAAATTCTCTTCTCGATTTCTCCTGCTAAAACCTTGTTGCTAATGTCCTCCTTGATATCATTACACCCTTGCTATCACTGTAAATTTGTCACACGAATGTTTTCTCCAAATTCCCACTGATCCCCTCTTATAATCTCTCATTGATGAATTAATGGCCACAATCTAACTCCAATCGATGGCTAAGGTCATATTGACTTCTAAGAATTACTTTTCTAGAACTCACTAGAGAAAAACCAATTTATCTCAATTAAGCCTTGATTAATTAACCACTTTTCCGAAGTTAGACGTAGGAAAGTAATTAAACAGGTTAGTTAAATCTAATTAAGATAATTTTTATTAGATTTTTTTTTTGGTTATTGGAGATAATTAATCCATTTGTGTTTCTAACCTCATAGACACCATCTCAGACTAGAACACCTGTCTGAGCTACACAAAATAACACAGTCTGGACAAGTAATGTAGTGGACCAGAAAATCACTTCAGGGTGTTGCTATAGCATGGGATCAGGGGTTTTCTCTTGTAACAATAGGAAGAAAAATTTTGTTGCGTTAAGCTTTGCAAAAGTAGACTACATGGTTGTGAGCATGGAAACATGTGAGGCCATATGGATTCAGAAGTTGTTAGTGGCATTGTTTGGTTAGAGGATATACTTGGCCATCATTCACTGTGATAATTAGTGTTGCATGAAGCTATCTAAGAATCCAATATTTCATGATCAGTCGAAACATATCAACATGCGATACCATTTCATATGGGATTATGTACAATGTGGATCAATTCAACTATAGTATGTGCCTACAGATCAACATGTGGCATACATTTTGACAAAATTCTTGAATAAATGAAAGTTTGTTTTCTTCAGGGATAAGTTGGGTGTTGCGGAGAACACCTTCCTTGCTAAGAGGGAGTATTAAATATTGTAGCTCAAATAGGTGTTCTAGTCTTGAGAGGTGTCACTAATGCTAGGAACACAAAGGAATTAATTACCTCCAAGACCACGTAATTTTTTCCTAAGTTTCACCTAGGGAAAATGACTTAATTAAGTCAATTAGTGATTTTTAAATATTTCCTAAGTTAAAACTAAGGGAAAGTGGATAGTTAATTGGCATTAGTTGATATAAGAACAATTTACCTCTAGAATCTTATAGAAAGTTTCTAAGACGATATTAGCCATTGATTTGGATAAGTTAACTTCTAATCTTGGTCATTCATTTGTGAATGAGAAATTATAAAGTGAGGTCAATGGCCAACATTGGAGATCATCGAGTTTAGTTGACTTGGGTGAGTTTTCATAGAGAAACTAAGAGGGTTTCAACAACAATGATTGAGGAATAGTTTACAAGGTTTATTCTTCATCTAAGAAGACTTCTGAGTTTCAAAGGGAGTTTTGTTGTCCAAATTATTGTTTGTAGAGAGGGATAAGTTTTTTTCCCTGGAGGTAGTGTGAGTTTCCCATACGCAATGTAAATTTTCAAAATCTCCAATGTGAGTTTTCTAGAGGTTGTGCGATATTTCCAAGAGGAGGTGTGAATTGTTGGGAAGTTTGTGCGAGTTCCAAAGAGGCTGTGGAATTTGTAGAAGGGAAGTCATGGGGTTTTGTTAGTTCGATTTGATCAACAAAGGTAAAGATAATTTTTCCTGAGAATTGTCAGTGAGAGGTAAGCATTTTATGTAGTTTCTCAATAGTATATTTGCTAAAGATTATTAATAAAACCATCAATCTAAAAACTAGTTTTCCCCACACTTGGGTTTTTCCATGGACTGAATTTGATTTGTCCAAAAATATTTGTCTTATTTGTGTGATTGATTTCTCATGTATTTCATTGGAAATATTATTTGGTGAATGGTGTTGTTCATGTTGTTATTCATTAATTTCAACTAATAAATTGATTTTGTTGTGCATAAGTAATCAAAATGATTAACTAGGTTATTATAAGAACCTTCCGGGTAGTGGGAATTTCACGCAAAATACAAGCAGCCTCAGGTGAATATTTTATTACAACTTATATTCTTATGTGCTTTGAAGGCGCACACCATGTATGGAAAATGACAATAGTACTAGAGAAAAATATAATTTATAAAGGAAGGGGAGAGCTTTATGGAATGTTGGGAGTGGAAGAGGGATATCCTTTGGTACAAATGTAGAACAATTTTATGTCCTCAATCAAAGTTTTAAGAGAATGTCATGACTCTCCAATGGCAAGAAATTCAAGGTTCCTTAAAACATATCAAATATAAAAATAAAAAAAATTAAGGAGTGAAGTTAGATATTGAAATATTTGTAAGAGAATATAAAGTCTACTAAAGAAAAAGTGAGAGAGAATAACCTCTCCAACATTGCTTAAGCCATTACACATACCTAATCAAATATTCGTAGAGATATAAATAGAATTCATTATAGGTTTATCAAAATCAGAAGGTAAGGGTGTCATTTTTGTGGTTGTGGATAAACTCAGTGGAATTCCAAGTATGTATATGACAATCCGAGTGGAATAAGTGTTCATAAAGGAAATTCACAGACTTCATGGATTTCCTAATGTAATAGAAAGTGACATAGATCCAAGATTCTTAGAAAAAAATTGGAAAGAATCATGAAAGATGAGTGGAACAACACTAGCTATGAGTTCAACATATCATCCACAAACATATGGTGAAACAGAAATAGTTAACAAATGTTTAGAGGGATACCTATGATGTCATTATTTAGACACCCAATCTGAGTGGGTGAGGTGGCTTCCTCTTGTAGAATGGTGGTATAATACCGCCTATCACATATCTACTAAGATGCATGCATTTGAATTCCTTTATGGATATCTAGATCCAAAGTACAAGCAATAGAGCACATATGGAGAAGATTAAAAAACAATTGACAATTCTTAAGGGAAAACTTCATATGACACAAAATAAGATGAAGCAACAAGTAGATAAACATCAAAGTGAAAGACAAATTGAGGAGGGTGATTGGGTATTATTGAGATTTCAACCTTGTAAGTAATCTACTCTCAAACAAAATAAACACCAAAAAAGAGCACCAAAATTTTATGAACCGTACAAGATTTTTTGTAATATTGGGCAAATGGAAAATGAGTTAAATTTTCCTTCTTCTCACATTCATAAGTTTTTCATGTATCTTGCCTAAAAAAAATTGGGACAAACTATCTCAGTGTAGACATAACTTCCATAACTAGATGAAAAAGGGAAATTTATTCTTAAACTAGAAAAAGTTATAGATTGTTGTTTTCTATCTCTTTGGAGTAAAACCATTATGGAGCTCTAATCAAGTGGAAGAACATGTTTCTAAAAGAAGTTACATGTGAAAATGAGCAATTCATGAAGAACACTCTCAATCACAAGCTTTGAGGGAAAAACTTATTTTAGAGTGGGCCTATGTTAAGGAACTTGCATTAAAATCCTAATAATAATTCATTATTAGTTTAATAGTTATGGTTAGGTTGACTTAGTGGTAAGTTACATCATGCTCCTTTATTTCTTATTTATAATAAAGGAGATTCATTTGTATAGACATTGTGTCTTTGTTCATTGAGTATATTGTAAAAGGGGGTCTCCCCCTCAACGTGGATCAATATTATTTTATTATTTATCATTCTCAAGGTGTGGAGTTACTCCTTCCTTCTATTCTTATGATTTATTAGATTTTTGTTCATAACATTTCTAATCAATGTTTAGGCCGAAATATGTTTTATTGGCCTCCCCTATTATATATATATATATATATATATATATAAAGAGAGAGAGAGAGAATATTTTGATTCATGTTTTTTATCTTATGTTAGATATGTGACTAAGAGGAGTACACTACTATACCTCTCCTTTGTCCATCTTCAATTGTACTTTATCTTTTAGTCAATATTCCCTTTTCGTAGAGCTCTAGGAGCATATTAAATACTAAGGTAGGGTTTCATACGTTTGAGACTTGGAGATTAGGGTTCTTTTTAATGAAATCATAGGTTATAGTTGTTGAATAGAAAATGAACAGATGTTTTGCCTTAGAGGATATGATTGTGTAATACATGCTTCTTCAAGCTTCTTGGTGAACTAGAGTCTTATAGGTTTTCTCTAGTTGGAGTTTTAAAGAGCTAAAGGATAATCCATGTCTTGAGATGAAGCTATGGTATATATATATATATATATATACACACACACACACACACACTCACTCACTTCAACAGTCTAAAAATATCTCCATTGTAAATTTGATTTTCAACCTTTTATTTCTTTACAACTTGATAATTTCTAGTACTTGTATGCCTTAGTGATTTGACATAAGCTAAGGCCAAACTTATTAAGGTATTTAATATTCATATTGAAAATGATAGGGTAGATTTGTATATACATCTATCATAATATGAATTTTAGAGATTTTTTATGCATCTTAAGATCATGGTATTGGATTAAAATTTGTGGACACACTTTGGTATTGTTTCCTTTGATTGCTTTGTTGATTCTAAGTATTTGTTCTCAACCATCTAGCTATTTGTTTACATCTACAATGAGGTATATCATTAGAATTTTCTATTTATTTATCTTCTACCTTTTGAATGTTCATAAACTTCTTTTCAAATCCAACTCTCAATAATAAGTTCAAAATACAATGCCCAATAATAATCTTTATTGTGACCATCCTTTTTTAAATATTCACAATTCTTTTTGTAACATTGGAAAAAAAATCTTCATCATTTATTTCTTTATAATTTTTTCTTTTCTTTTTTCATATATAAACACTCTCATTAAGTTAGTTGGTTTATTCTCATATGTACTTTCAACATACATGTCATTGTTACATATTTTAACAAGAGCCTTAGTCTCAAAGAGAACCAATACCTTCCTAATATTAATATATTTTTTAATCTCTATTATTATTATTAAAAACACTCTCTCTTAATAATTCTTTAAAATGGAATTATTTAAACTCATTTCTTTAAAATAAGGTTATTTAAATTCTTTTTTTTAAATGAAATTATTTAAACTCATTTTTTTTAAATAAGGTTATTGAGCGAGAGACTCATTCTACAACCCAGGTTGTGTAAGAAAAAAAATGAATATGTTGTAAAGTAATTAGAATTAAAAAATTGTGTGAATAAAATGTTTAAGTTTATAAAAAATTAAGTTTTATGGTTAAAAAGTTTATTTGGTCATATATATTCTCTGTTTAACATTCATAAATACAATTTAAACAATGAAAAATAACACATTATATTTTACACTCTAAAATAAATTTGAACTCGAGTTAAGCCAGAAAAAATATTCATAGATACAAAATAAAAAGGACTTTCCCAGCTTCATAAAAGTATTCGCACGGATCCGTCTCGCGTTACGATCGCCCAGTGACGCCCCCGTCCGAAGAAGTGCCATTTGAGGGCGCCAGATCGAAAGATATCGCCATTGATGTGCCCAAGGGCGTGTGGCTCGCCTCTTCCTGCCGGATGAGGTACCCCACACCCAGAAGCTGCCGCTGCTTTAATTCGCCTCGTCAGCAAGGGCCGGTTGCTGTTAATCTCCGTCGACTACCGTCTGGCGCCCGAGCATCGCCTCCCCGCTGCCTACGACGACTGCCATGCGATCGAATGGGTCGCCCTCGGCGGTGGTAAGGCGGAGCCCTGGCTCAAGTCTTACGCCGATTACACGCAGTGTTTCATGGCCGGGGATCGTGCTGGTGGCAATACCGTTCACGCAATTGGCTCGAGAACCATGGGTCGAGACTTGGGGCCTCTGAACATCAGAGGGCTCATTGTTATCCATCCTTATTTCGGCAGTGAGGAGAGGATCAAATGCAAGGAGGTCGACTCTGGTGCGATGGAATTTAGTGATCTGTTCTGGATTTTGGCCTTCCCTACAGGTTCTGATCGTGACCATATATAAGTTAAATATATATACATTTAAGTTAAATAATAAAATTTTCAATTATGGAGATTCTCAATATATAAATAAGTTTTGCTATAACACTATATTTTATGGAAGTTAATTTACAATTCACTTAATGATTAACGCAACCATATAAACTTAAATGGCTAGTTAATGAAGACAGGCATCAATCTATAAAAGCATCAAAACACTTACTTCATAATATATTTCGCATAAGAATTATTAATATATAAGTTAAACATGTATAGTTTGAAAAAACTTCCAACAAGATTTTTATCATAGAGATTTATCCCAACTTTATCATGAATATTCTTAATCTATATATAGACTTTTTTACAATATCATGGGCCGATACCATGCTTTATTAATACCACATGCCAATAGAGCATAACTTATTTCATACGACACTGGTTCACATGACATTTTTATAATTAATCAACCTAATTAAAAGAGAAAAAATGACATAACTACTTTGAAGATAAATCTCAACCTTTGATTTGTGTATATTACTGAAAATATTTTAGAATATTTCATGGAGGCTAAATTTCTACCATCAACCTAATAAATATTGATAATTAAAAAAAAATTGTAAAAACCCCATTCCAAAATAGACATACCAATGTACATAATAAGATACCTCATATATTTTTTCTATTTGCAATTTTATAAAAATAGGTATAGCTAAATTTTCAATTTTTAAAATGAGAACCCTGAGGTTGTTGTCCTTAAAGTTGATAAAGGGGGAGGGGTGGTGATCTTGGACAAAGATGATTTCAAGAATAAAATGTTAGATCACCTTTGCAACAGTGGAAGCTATAGAAAGCTTAATAATAACCCCATTAAAAAGGTTTCAAAGGTTGTTGTGGAGGCTATTAAATCTAATAATTTTGTAAGCTCAGTTAGTCACGTGCTTATAGAAAGCAACCCTCTCACGCCTAGGATCTATGAGCTTCCTAAGATTCATAAGGAAGGGGCCCCTCTTAGACCTATTGTTAATACCATAGGTGAGCCTACTTATCTCCTCGCTAAGTATTTAGCTAAGAAGCTTAAACCCTTAGTAGGTAAGTCTAGTTCCTTTATTAAACATTCTTTCTCTTTTGTTAATGAGTTGAAAGATATTGAGTTTGATCCTCATGATTTTATGGTGAGTTTTGATATAATTTCTCTTTACACAAACATCCCAATTAAAGAGGCTATTGAAGTTATCAATCACATAATGGATCCTGATTCTGCTAAGCTTGTTGAGATTTTCCTTACCTCAACCTTCTTTAGTTTCAAGGGTGAATTCTATGAGCAAACATGCGAAGTAGCGATGGGTTCTCCCCTCTCTCCTGTGGTTGCCAACCTCTTTATGGAAGACTTTGAGTCTAGGGCTTTAGCTTCTGATCACTTTAAACCAAAATTGTGGAAAAGATTCGTTGATGATATCTTCAACTTATGGCCCCATGGTAGGGAAAAGTTAGCTTCTTTCTTTGAGCATCTTAATAACCAGTCTCATTCCATTAAATTCACCATGGAATGTGAAGTTAATGGAAGCTTACCCTTTTTTGATGTTCTCATTTCAAGAAAAGATGATGGTTCTTTCTCCCACTAGGTGTTTCATAAGAAAACTCATAGTGAGCAGTATCTTCATTCTAATTCTCATCACTTTCCAACCCAGAAACTAGGTGTTCTCAATACTTTAGCTACTAGGCTATTTGGGTTTCGACTGAAAACCATCTGGTGGATGAGAAAAACCATCTCTTTAATGTCTTCAAGAAGAATGGTCATAGCAGGTTGTAAGGTTTCAGAACCTTTTTAAAAGCTAGTCGGGGACCTAATTCTAAAAAAGAGGTTAGGGTGGACTCTAATGTCCAGCTTCCCTTTATCCAGGGGACGACTGACAAAATTGCTAGAATTCTTAAGAAGCAAAAGATTGGCTCCACCTTTAGACCTTTTAAAACCATTCATAGCTCTTTAAGATCTGTCAAAGACCCTATTGATCCCAAATGCATGAAAGGTGTTTATTTAATCCCATGTTCGTGTGGAACCCCCTACATCAGTGAGACTGGTCGTTCCATTTCACAAAGGATTCAGGAGCACGCAGTGGACCTTAAGCATTGTAGGACCTGCTCATCTGCTCTAGCCAAACATGTTGAATTAACGAAGCACCATATTTTCTTAGAGGATTCTAAGGTCCTCGCAAGGGTTGATCATTTCCATCACCGAAAATTAAGAGAAGCCATTGAAATTGAAAAGAGGAGAAAAACTCTTAATAGGGACGATGGATGGAAGTTAAATAGCTCGTGGGTCCCTTCTCTTTGTTCTCTCCCTTGTTAGTAATTTTTTTTTTTTTTTTTATTTGATATATATAAATATATTTTTATATCTTGATTTTATTTTTATTTTTATATTTTATAATTTTTTTAAATGAAATTTGTTAATAACTAAAATTAGAATCTAATTAAATTAATTATTATTATTATTATTATTATATTTATATATAAATTATAATATAAAATTTGTTAGAATCTATTTTTAAATTTATAAATTCAAAATAAAATAGGCTAAAATTAAAATAAAAATTAAATGATTCGACTTTGATACTGTAACATTCACATGTTTTATTTAATTGTTGGGGATTTTACTGTTTCATCTATGAGATTTATATATTTCTGTCAATTAGTCTTTCCCCTCATCCTGGTCCTGATGATGAACCTAGATTTGGGTTCGAAACGTGTCAACCCTTTGTTCTCAATGTGATTTTTCCAGAAGATCTGAACAATATATCATAAATCATAGAAGCATAAAGTCTAAAAATACAATTTTTAATAAAATAATTATTTTTTATTATTTGAAATATAATTTAAAATATATAAATAAATTTAAAATTTAAAACTAAAAATTAAAAATGAATTCTGATTAATATTTTTTATTATTTATTATTATTAAGGTGCATAGTTACTTTTTCCTTTTTCTTATCATTTATTGAATTTGTGTTCATAGCATTGCTTGTAGGGTTTAGGTCTAAATATATATTATTGACTTTCGCCATCTCTGACATATATAGAGGAAGGGGATAATTATTTTATTAATTTGGATTCATATTTATTATTTTTTATTAGAAATGTGACTAAGAGGAGTTCAGTAGTATTCTTCTCTCTTGTGCATTTCAATTATACTTTACCTCTCTTGTTTCTAGGTCATTATGCCCATTTCTTAAAGCTTTAAGAGTCTCTTGTGCATTTTCAATTATACTTTACCTCTCTGGTTTCTAGGTCATTATGTCCATTTCTTAAAGCTTTAAGAGTCTCCTGTGCATTTTCAATTATACTTTACCTCTCTTGTTTCTAGGTCATTATGCCCATTTCTTAAAGCTTTAAGAGTATCTTAACTACTAAGGTAAGGTTTCATCTTTTAGAGATTTAGATATTAAGCTTTTTTTTATGAAACCTTAGGTTACACTTGTTGAACAGAAGAAAAAATGTTTTTCTTTAGTGAGCTTTTTGTGTAAACTAGAGCTTTATTGATTTTCTCCAGTTAGAGTTCTAAAGAGCTAAAGAATAGTACAAGTTTTGAGATAAAGTTATATATATATATATATATATATATATATATATATATATATTAACAATCCAAAATATCTCTATTTTAAATTTGATTTTCAACCCTATATTTCTTTACACCTTGGTAATTTTTAGCACTTGTATTACTTATTGATTTGACATAAGCTAAGGCCAAAACGGTTAAGATATTTAATGTTGACATTGAAAAAAATAGGATAGATTTATTGTTGTATATACATCTATCATAATATGAATCTTAGAGTTGTTTTATGCATGTTAATATTATCTTATTGGATTGAAACATGTGGTCACACTTTGGTATCATTTTCTTTGATTTCTTTTTTTATTCTAGGTTATTAAGAAGTGAAATGTTTTTTTATTATTGTTGTCATTTTATTTATATTTCATAATTTTAAAGTTGAAAATTCATAGGATTAAGATTTGGGAAACTTCTAGGAAATATGAGATTTTTTTTAGTTACATTAATTGTCTTTAGGTAGAAAAATTTCTACATATTAATCTCCAATTTATTTTTAGTTACATTAATTGTTGTTAGGTAGAAATTTTTCTACATATTAATCTCCAAACCTGTAAAGTCCTACTTGATCTTATCATGCTAATTTTTATTAGTGTTTAATAATTGTACGTCAATATTCTTAAATATTGACGTACAATTATTAAGAAATATTGGTATATTCCTACACTTGTGACACTGTAATTATATTTTACCGATAAGACTTTTATTATTGTGATTATTAAATTCCAAGGTGTCTTCTCAAAGTTAATTTTGGATAGGATATGGTCTCCTCTAATTTATTTCTAAATTAAATATCCATATCCCAAGGTGACTTCTCAAATCTACTTTTGAGAAGATATGGTATTCTCCAATTTATTTCTAAATTAAATATCCATATCCCAATGTGTCTCCTCAAATCTACTTTTGAGAAGATATGGTCTTATCCAATTTAATTCTAAATTAAATATTCATATTTTATTATCAAAGTGTTTTCTCAAATCTACTTTGAATAAGATATGGTAAGAAGAGTCAAAGATACTAAAATAAAAGAATGAGGAGGTAGTCATGACATTAATGATAGGTGGTTGAGGTAGATGGGAGGAAGAGACATAAAAGGGAAGGAGAATGAGAGGAGAGGGGGAGATCCTTGGTCTTTGTTTTGGCTTTAGAGGATTTCGTTTTGGGGGAGGAATGTGGAGAAAGAGAAGGAGAAAATGGAGAGCAAAATGAGAGAATTCAAACTTGGATTTATTGGAGAGTGTTGGTTAAACTTGGACACACTACAGCTGGTTGGACTTGGGCTTAGAGGGCTAGGGAACTTGTGGAGGTTCCTTGGGCTAGGAAATCACTCTTGGTTGGATAGGAGGTAAATTCAGTCGGGTAGCCAAGAGGAGCATCCCAACAGAGTTAGGAGCACCCCAACCAAGCTACTAGAACATGTATTCTTCCATTTGTTGATTACTTATTGTTGCAAATGAAAATTTTTACTTGTTTAATATGTTGTAAGTAAATTTTACTTGTATCTTATCATCAGATAAATTTTGAACTATAAATAGGCTATTTCCCTTCTTATTGTGTTTAAACTAAATAAATTTAGTTTTAGTTAGAGGACCCTATCTTCTCAAAATATGGATATTTAATTTAGAATTAAATTGGAGAGGACCATATCTTCTCAAAAGTAGATTTGAGAAGACAACTTGGGATATGGATATTTAATTTAGAAATAAATTGGAGGAGACCATATCTTCTCAAAAGTATATTTGAGAAGACACCTTGGAATATGGATGTTTAATTTAGAAATAAATTGGAGACCATATCCTATCCAAAATTAAATTTGAGAAGACACCTTGGAATTGAATAATAACAATAATAAAAGTCATATCAGTAAAATAAAATTACAGTTTCACAAGTGTAGGAATATACCAATATTTCTTAATAATTGTAAATCAATATTTTCACGTTAATTAAACACTAATAAAAATTAGTATGATAAGATCAAGTAGGGCATTACAAAACCCAAGTTCTTTACTCTTGCCTAAAAAATGAGATGCTTCTAATTTCTTGAATAAAACATATGAGTTGCTACAATATTCTTAATTTGGATCTTTACATAGAACAACCTTCATGTAATTGTGTAGGGACCTCTCCTTAAAAACGTAAATCAACTTATTCAATCTAATTGGGTCTTTCCTCTCAATAATCAATGATACGAGGTTGAGCTAATTAGGCAAGCTATGAGTGTGAACTCTTATTCCATCCTCCTAGAGAGCTCATTTGCACTTTTTGAAGCTATTGTCTACTTCTTACCCTTCTTTTGACTTTTCTTCCTTTGTGGGAAATTGCCAACATAGTAGCCAAACTCATGACAATTGTAGCATTTGACCTTAAAGGGGTCATTTTTCTTCTTCTCACCTTTTGGGTTAGGTACTTTGCTAGACCCCTTCTTCACTTTCCCTCTTCCTGCTAAGGCCATGTTTTCCTATTTCTCCTCACTTTTCTAAATTTTATTGTTGTTCCCACTTACAAGACTAACTCTAAGCTCCTCATGAGTAAAATCAATTCACAATCGATCCCAACTCGTTAAGGTGTCTCATTCATTTATGAAGACATCCAACTACTTCGTAAACCCATTCAGAGCTATTCACACTAGCTCGTCATCATTTGTTTTATCTCCAACAATTGCTAACTCGTTCTTGACAATTATGAGGCTAGTGAGATAGATAATGACTTCTTCAACCTTAGTTGTCCCGTTGTTCCTCAAATTCTCCTCGAGAATAAAATTCTTATTTGTGGTAGAATTTTAGTATAGTTTCAAAATGGCATCCCACATCTTCTTCGTTGTATCTCGCTCTGTTATGTGTGGAAATATATGGTCCTTAACACCACCAAGGAGTATCATCCTCGCTTTGGAATCTTCCTTCTTATATGAATCTATGTTGGATCTGTAGGTACAACTATAACACGAGTTGCATACTCCTTGAGACCATTTTATTCCAGCAACAAAGAAATTATGGCTTTCCAAACACAAAAATTAGAGGAACCATCCAATCTATCCTGATCTCTCAATCTTACTAAAGCCATTGTTGAAAAACCATCAAAAATTAAGAAAAATAAAAAAAATTCTGAAGAAGTCAAACTGGGTTTTATAAACCGTTGATTTTCTCTTCTCGTGCCTACATAGTGTGAAAATTTCTGAATCTACACATCAGAAATCCTATTGCAATCACTGGTTTATCATCTCCTACTTGTTATTACATTCAACAAGTTATTTAATTTATAAATAGAGATGAAAAGCATTAGTGCAGACTACACTGACATATTGATCATAAACTAAAAATATATGAGACAAACACACAAGGAACACCGTTATTTTTGGACAACACGTTCCTGGAAAAACGTAATGCGGAAAAATCGTTGCAACATATAGAGGGTTTGTATTATTAAGCAAGAAGAATCTGAGTACAACAGGTTTCCCCTCACACCGGCTAACCTTTCATAGAAATATCGGCAGCAAGAAATACATACGATGGTTTACCTCGTTCTCTAAGTCACAATTGATCCACTGAATGGATGACTCCAACAAGCACTGCGAAAATCCCAACATAATCTCCTCTGTGTGGGCCAACATCTTGCCTCTGGGAGACTGCGTCACTTCTCTGCTAGATCGATTTTCTCTTAGGAGCTTTGACTTCAGCCCTCCCAGCTCAAAACATCAAACTCCCAACAAAATCTCAAATGTTCGACAATTATCTCGCACTGTCACTGCAAGAACCCTCTTTACATGCGTCAGCTCTGTGTGAGCCCCTTTGTGGGCTGTGTAGGCCTCTGCGCTACCTCTATGCCTTGGTACTCGTTGGCTCGGAACTCCCTTTTGATCCAACTCTCTACTACTACCCCTCTCACTACAACTCAAATCACCTATTTGATTTTCTCAGCAAACCTCACCCCAGAAAAATCGAATTGACTAATCACTTGGTGTATCTCCAACTGACCCTCAAGCCTCTTCTTATACTTTTCCTGTTGTTGAATCAACGACCGAGATTAAGTCACTAATCAATGGCTAAGATTAAAACAGACTTGATCCTCGTCACTTAGAAGTTTCTGACCCATATTCTTATTAATATCCATTAATATTTTTATTTTCCTAAGTTTAGACTTAGGAACCCATTAAAAATATTAATTATTTTAATAACTCCTCATCTGGGTGGAATTTCTCCAAATGATTTCTAGGTCTTGTATTTCTCATGAGTTCTATCCCCTCCACAAAATTTTGGAGCTAGAGCACATCAGATGCTACCCAAAATGAACACTCCCTCTTAACAAGAAATGTACTCTCTTGTGCATTTTCAATTATACTTTACCTCTCTTGTCTCTAGGTCATTATGCCCATTTCTTAAAGCTTTAGGAGTATCTTAACTACTAAAGTAAGGTTTCATCTCTTAGAGATTTGGATATTAAGGTTTTTTTTATGAAACCTTAGGTTACACTTGTTGAACAGAAGAAAAAATGTCTTTCTTTAGAAGACATGATTGTGTGATACTTGCTTCTTTGAGCTTTTTGGTGTAAAATCGAGTTTTATTGATTTTCTCTAGTTAGATTTCTAAAGAGCTAAAGGATAGTACAAATTTTGAGATGAAGTTATATATATATAATCCAAAATTATCTTTATTTTAAATTTGGTTTTCCACCCTATATTTCTTTACACCTTGGTAATTTTTAGCACTTGTATTACTTATTGATTTGACATAAGATAAAGCCAAAATGGTTAATATATTTAATATTGACATTGAAAAAGATAGGATAGATTTATTGTTGTATATACACCTATCATAATATGAATATTAGAGTTGCTTATGCATGTTAATATTATCTTATTATATTGAAACATGTGGTCACACTTTGGTATCCTTTTCTTTGATTTCATTTTTTATTCCAGGTTATTAAGAAGTGAAATATTTTTTATTATTGTTGTCATTTTATTTATATTTCATAATTTTAAAGTTGAAAATTCATAGGATTAAGATTTGGGAAACTTCTAGGAAATAGGTGATTTTTTTTAGTTACATTAATTGCTTTTAGGTAGAAAAATTTCTACATATTAATCTCCAATTTATTTTTAGTTACACTAATTGTCGTTAGGTAGAAATATTTCTACATGTTAATCTCCAAACCTGTAATGTCTTACTTGATCCTGTCATACTAATTTTTGTTAGTGTTTAATTAACCTGGAAATATTGACTTACAATTATTAAGAAATATTGGTATATTCCTACACTTGTGAAACTGTAATTATATTTTATTGATAAGACTTTTATTATTGTTATTATTCAATTCCAAGGTGTTTTCTCAAAGTTAATTGTGGATAGGATATGGTCTCATCCAATTTATTTCTAAATTAAATATCCATATCTCAAGGTGTCTTTTCAAATCTACTTTTGAGAAGATATGATATTCTCTAATTTATTTCTAAATTAAATATCCATATCCCAAGGTGTCTCCTCAAATCTACTTTTGAGAAGATATCGTCTTATCCAATTTAATTCTAAATTAAATAGCCATATTTTATTCTCAAAGTGTCTTCTCAAATCTACTTTGAATAAGATATGGTAAGAAAAGTCAAGGATACTAAAATAAAATGATGAAGGAGTAGTCATGACATTAATGATAGGTGGTTGAAGTGGATAGGAGAAAGAGACATAAAAGGGAAGGAGAATAAGAGGAGAGGGGGAGATCCTTGGTATTTGTTTTGTCTTTGGAGGATTTTGTTTTGGGGGAGGAATGTGGAGAAAGAGAAGGGAGAGAATGGAGAGCTAAATGAGAGAATTCAAACTTGGATTTATTGGAGAGTGTTGGTTAAACTTGAACACACTATAACTGGTTGGACTTGGGCTTAGAGGGCTAAGGAACTTGTGGAGATTCCCTCTGCTAGGAAATCATTCTTAGTTGGCTAGGAGGTAAATTAAGTTGAGTAGCCAAAAGGAGCATCCCAACAAAGCCATGAGCACCCCAACCAAGCTATTGGAACATGTATTCTTCCATTTGTTGATTACTTATGTAAATTGTTGTAAATGGAATTTTTTACTTGTTTAATATGTTGTAAGTAAATTTTACTTATATATTATCATCAGATAAATTTTGAACTATAAATAGGCTATTTCCCTTCTTATTGTGTTTAAATTAAATAAATTTAGTTTTAGTTAGAGGACCCTATCTTCTCAAAATATGGATATTTAATTTAGAATTAAATTGGAGAAGACCATATCTTCTCAAAAGTAGATTTGAGGAGACACCTTGGGATATGGATATTTAATTTAGAAATAAATTGGAGAAGGTCATATCATCTCAAAAATAGATTTGAGAAGGCACCTTGGAATATGGATATTTAATTTAGAAATAAATTGGAGGAGACTATCTTATCCAAAATTTAATTTTAGAAGACACCTTGGAATTGAATAATAACAATAATAAAAGCCATATCAGTAAAATAAAATTACAGTTTCACAAGTGTAGGAATATACCAATATTTCTTAATAATTGTAAGTGAATATTTTCAAGTTAATTAAACACTAATAAAAATTAGTATGATAGGATCAAGTAGGGCATTACAAAACCTAAGTTCTTTACCATTGTCTCAAAAATGAGATGCTTCTAATTTCTTGAATAAAACATATTAGTTGCTACAATATTCTTAATTTAGATCTTTACATAGAACAACCTTCATGTAATTGCGTAGGGACCTCTCCTTAAAAACATAAATAAACTTATTCAATCTAATTGGGTCTTTCCTCTCAACAATCAACAATATGAGGTTGAGCTAGTTAGGAAAGTTATGAGTGTGAACTCATATTCCATCTTGCTAGAGAGCTCATTTGCACTTGTTGAAGCTATTGTCTACTTCTTACCCTTCTTTTGACTTTTCTTCCTTTGTGGGAAATTGCTGACATAGTAGCCAAACTCGTGACAACTCTAGCATTTGACCTTAAAAGGGTTCTTTTTCTTCTTCTCACCTTTTGGGTTAGGTACTTTGCTAGACCCTTTCTTAACTTTCCCTTTTCTTGCTAAGGCCACGTTTTCATGTTTCTCCTCACTTTTCTAAATTTTATTGTTGTTCCCACTTACAAGATTAACTTTAATCTCCTCATGAGTGAAATCACTTCACAACTGATCCCAACTCGTTAAGGTGTCTCATCCATTTATGAAGGCATCCAACTACTTCGTAAACCCATTCAGAGCTATTCACACTAGCTCGTCATCATTTGTTTTATCTCCAACAACTACTAACTCGCCCTTGACAATTATGAGGCTAGTGAGATAGCTAATGACTTCTTCAACCTTAGTTGTCCCGGTGTTCCTCAAATTCTCCCTAAGAATAAAATTCTTATTTGTGGTAGAATTTTGGTATAGTTTTAGAATGGCATCCCACATCTTCTTCATTGTATCTAGCTCTTTTATGTGTGGAAATATATGGTCCTTAACACCACCAAGGAGTATCCTCCTCGCTTTGGAATCTTCCTTATATGAATCTATGTTGGATTTGTAGGTACAACTATAACACTAGTCGCATACTCCTTGAGACCATTTTCTTCCAGCAACAAATAAATTATGGCTTTCCAAACACCAAAATTAGAGGAACCATCCTACCTATCCTGATCTCTCAATCTTGCTGAAGCCATTGCTCAAAAACCATCAAAAATTAAGAAAACCAAAAAATAGTTCCGAAGAAGTCAAACTGGTTTTATAAACCCTTGATTTTCTCTTTTCTTGCCTGCACAGTGTGAAAATTTCTAAATCTACACATCAGAAATCCTACTGCAATCATTGGTTTATCATCTCCTACTCGTTATTACATTCAACAAGTTATTTAATTTATAAACAGTGATGAAAAAAACTATTGTAGACTACACTGACATACAGATCATAAACTGAAAATATATGAGACAAACACACAAGGGACATCGTTATTTTTGGACAACACGTCCCCAGAAAAACCCAATGCGGGAAAACCGGTGCAACATATAGAGGGTTTGTATTATTAAGAAAGCAGAATCCGAGTACAAAAAGTTTCCACTCACACCGGCTAACCTTTAAGAGAAATATCGGCAGCAAGAAATACATACGATGGTTTACCTCTTTCTCTAAGTGACAATTGATCCATTGAATGGCTGACTCCACCAAGCACTGCGAAAATCCCAGCACAATCTCCTCTGTGTGGGCCAACGTCTTGCCTCTGGGAGATTGCGTCACTTCTCTACTGCATCGATTTTCTCTCAGGAGCTTCGACTTCGGCCCTCCCGGCTCAGAACATCAAACTCCCAGCAAAATCTCAAACTTATGGTGATTATCTCACACTGTCACTGCAAGAACCCTCTTGGACTACGTCAACTCTACGTAGGCCTCTGCGATGCCTCTCTGCCTGGTACTCGTTGGATCGAAACTCCCTTCCGATCCAACTCTCTGCTACTACCCCTCTCACTGGAACTCAAATCACCTATTTGATTTTCTCAACAAACCTTGCCCCAGAAAAATTGAATTGATTGATCACATGGTGTATCTCCAACTGACCCTCAAGCCTCCTCTTATACTTTTCCTATTGATGAATCAACGACCGAGATTAAGTCCCTAATCAACAGTTAATATTAAAACATACTTGATTCTCGTCACTTAGAAGTTTCTCACCCATATTCTTATTAATACCTATTAATAATTTTATTTTCCTAAGTTTAGACTTAGGAACCCCTTAAAATATTAATTATTTTAATAACTCCTCATCTGGGTCGAATTTCTCCAAATGATTTGTGGGTCTTGGATATCTCATGACTTCTATCCCATCCACAAAATTTTGGAGCTAGAGCACATCCAATGCTACACACTCCCTCTTAATAAGGAATGTGCTCTAGCAATACTTCTCAATAGAAGTATTACACTAATCCACTGCATCAGTCCTCTGTGCTACTAATTTTTGGCTTGTTGCACTTCATCCACTACACTGTTGCATCATGTGATACTGCCCATCACTCTACCACTGTCACTGCTACATCTGTACTACAACGCCCTCTCAAAATGCTACATCATGCTGCCCATAGCACTGCCACTGCTAACTGTTGCACTGCAGCTCAGTTACTGAGAAGTAAGTAACTGAAAATTCACCTAAAAACTGACATGATGGTTAGTATGGATGCCTCGTGATGCAGAAGCTACCTCTGCTGCTAATTTGTGTTGATCCTTTGCTGCTATTGCATTGTTGCAATCTGCTATGTGCCTCTCGCACTACTACAACATCCATTGTGCTGCTTTAGACTTTGGCACTCTAGCTCTACCATCATTTCTCCATCACACCTCGCACCAATCGACGCTTGTCATTTTTCTATTGTTGTTAAGGTTTCCCATAGCCATATGTGATCCAAGAATTTGGGCACCTCAATGATCCTGCCCCTCATCGTGTAGTCCTCCCGACTACAGCTCTATGTTGCCCCACCTCTTCTCCATAGGTGCATGAGCACTCATGGCACAATCCTCATCATCATCCTCCTTATTAGCTGGAGCAACCTTCGAGTTAGAAACCTCTTCCTTGCCCTTCTTCTAGGGGCACTAAGTGGCGGAACGTCCTAGTTCACCACACCTGAAGCATCTGACCTTGGATATATCCTTTTTCTTCCTTTTCTGTTACCCATGTTGTCCCAATGATGCGAGAGTTTCATCCTCCTCCTCCTCCTTCTTGACTCAAGCTCCTCTGGCACTACTTCCTACCTTGGCCAGCCTCCTGATCTCTTCCTGTCGAAAATATGCCAACATTTCCTCCCAACTAGGGAGAGAAGCTCTTCCCAAGATACTCTAGACAAATGTCTCCCAATCTTCAGTGACTACATTCAGGGCATTCCTGACCATGAACTCAGGATCTAGTGTAGACCCCACAGAAGTCAGTTGGTCTTGAATCCCTTAAACCTGAGAAGGAAGGGATCGATCTCTTATCCCTTCGTCATCTGGTACTGCCTCAATTGATTCTCCAATAGCATCTTTCGTTGAATGGAAGTCCCCTGATACAAGGTGGTCAACGTCTCCCACATCTCCCTTATTGTTTCCTTCTCAATAATGTGTGGGACCACATGATCTTTGAACCCGTCTAGAATCATGCATTTTTCCTTTGCTTGGGCCTCCTCGTACTTCTTCAGTGGATCAGCATCGACTGGAACAACAACTACCTTCAAGGCATATTCCTTGATGCGATTCTTGTCTAAGACTGTAAGGATCCTGACCTTCCAAATGAAAAAATTGAATGCTCCATCCAATCTGTCATGATCCCTCAGTCCATTGACTTCCATCTCTACTCAACAAATATAGGATTGGTTCTCTTCTCCCTCTCCTGTTGTTAATCCAGCAAGACTTGGATTTGAATTTTTTTGGTGCTAGAAATCCTCTAAGGAATAAGCTCCTCTAGATTCCCTCTCAGTCTTCTTCAATCCTTCCTCTTCAATCCTTCTTTGTTGTTGTAACCTAGATCTAGATTTCTTTGGCTAGAAATCTGTCAAGGTAGTGACTCCCTCTACCTCTTCTTTGTCTCCACAGACATTGTTCTGCACCAACAACAACAACATCCCACCAACTCCATTGATCAAATTTGCACTGCAGCCTCGACAACTGACCGATTTGAGCCTCTCTAGCTCTGTGTTGGCCCAGAGAGCTGACGCAATCACTGCATGAGCTCCCCTCGGGTACTGCACCGCCCTCTATAGGCTCAAAATGCTGACGCAGGCACTGCGTGAACCTCTGTGTCACTCCTTCAATTTCTCCTCTTCCTCTGAAACAACATTGTCACTCAAGACAACTACTTCTCTGCAGAAAATTCACTGGATCTCCTGGCTGATGTCTTCAATGTCCTATGATCCTCAATGCTCTGATATAATGTGATAATTTCTGAATCTACACGTCTGAAATCCTACTGCAATCACTGGTTTATCATCTCCTACTTGTTATTACATTTAATAAGTTATTTAATTTATAAACAGTGATGAAAAACACTATTGCAGACTACACTGACATACAGATCATAAATTGAAAATATATGAGACAAACACATAAGGGACATCGTTATTTTTGGACAACATGTCCCTGGAAAACCCAATGCAAGAAAACTGATGCAACATATAGAGGGTTTGTATTATTAAGCAAGTAAATCTGAGTACAATAGGTTTCCTCTCACGCCGACTAACCTTTCGGAGAAATATCGGCAACAAGAAATACATGCGAGGGTTTACCTCATTCTCTAAGTCATAACTGATCCACTGAATAGCTGACTCTGGAAAGCACTACAAAAATCCCATCACAATCTGCTTTGTGTGGGCCAACATCTTGCCTCTGGGAGACTGCGTCACTTCTCTGTTGGATCGATTTTCTCTCAGGAGCTTCAACTTCATCCCTCCCAAATCAGAACATCGAACTCCCAATAAAATCTCGAACTTTCGACGATTATCTCACACTGTCACTGGAAGAACCCTCTTAGCCTACGTTAGCTCTGCGTGATCCCTTTCCTGGGATGCGTAGGCCTCTATGTTGCCTCTCTGATGCTACGGCTACCTCTATGCCTGGTACTCATTGGCTCAGAACTCCCTTCCGATCCAACTCTTTGCTACTGCCCCTTTCACTCTAACTCAGATCACGTATTCGATTTTCTCAGAAAACCTCGCCCGAGAAAAATAGAATTGACTGATCACTTGGTGTATCTCCAACTAAACCTCAAGCCTTATCTTATACTTTTCTTGTTGATGAATCAACGGCTGAGATTAAGTCCCTAATCAACGACTAAGATCAACGGCTGAGATTAAGTCCCTAATCAACGACTAAGATTAAAATAAACTTGATCCTCATCACTTAGAAGTTTCTCACCCATATTCTTATTAATACCTATTAATATTTTTATTTTCCTACGTTTAGACTTAGGAACCCATTAAAAATATTAATTATTTTAATAACTCCTCATTCGGGTGGAATTTCTCCAAACGATTTCGGGTCATGGAGTTCTCATGTGTTCTAGCCCCTCCACAAAATTTCAGAGCTAGAGCACATCCGATGCTACCCAAAATCCTCTTTTATCCTCATATCTACTCTGATACCATGTGAAATTTCTAAAATTTTTGCAGTTATTGGTTATTATTCACCTATCTTTAAAAGATTATTTTTCTTATGTAAATTATATACAACAAATAATGAATAAAATAGGATTGCAACTTCACCAAAATTAAATCACGAGAATTGAGAAAATATCACGCACACAAAATAATAGACACCAATATTTTTGGAAAAATTGTCCTTAGAAAAACCCTAGTGTGGGCAAAACCAATTCTACAAATGAGGGTTTTATTATTATTTAGTATCAAGAATTAAATCATCTGCTTACTTAACAATAGCAAAGCTTTGACAATATTTTTCCTTCACTTACACTAGAAAAATTAAACTGGAAAATCCATGATTCTCCTTTGCAAACCAACTTAACCCTCTTTTTGCAACTCGTACTTCCTCCAACAACTCGCATTGGCTACTAGAAATGTGCACTGGCTCTTCCTAAAGCTCGCATTGCCTTTGGGAAATTACTTCCGTGAATTTCTTTGCCTCCAAAAACTCTAGAAACCCACCTGCACTGCCTTCAAGAAATTGATCTAGTGATTGGTAATAAAATTGAGCTTCTAACAACTAGCACTAGATAAATTGGTAATTCGGACTAGCTAAAATGACCTCCCTATTGCAGAATAATTCGGCCTCCTTCCTTCTCTCGGAAAATTTGAGTCTCTATGAAGAATTTCTCCGTAAATTCTCTTCTCGATTTATCATGTTGATACCTTGCTACTAATGTCCTCTTTGCTATCATTGTGCCCTTTCTATCACTACAAATCTATCACACGAATGTGTTCTCCAAATTCCCATTGATCCCCTCTTGTAATCTCTCATTGATCAATCAAAGGCCATGATCTGACTCCAATCGATGGCTAAGATCATCTTGACTTCTAAAAATTACTTTTCTAGAAGTCACCAGAGAAAAATTGATTGTCTCAATTAATTAACTACTTTTCCAAAGTTAGACGTAGGAAAATAATTAAATTAGTTAATTAAATATAATTACGATAATTTTCCTTAGAACTTTTTTTAAGGTATTGGAGATAATTCATCCTTTTGTGTTTCTAACCTCATAGACACCACTTAAGACTAAAACACTTCTCCAAGCTACACAAACTAACACAGACTGGGCAGGTAATGTAGTGGACTAGAAAAGCACTTAAGAGTGTTTCTTTAGCATGGGATAAGGGGTTATCTCTTTGTACAATAGGAAGCAAAATTTTGTTGCTTTAAGCTTTGCAAAAGTAGGGTACATGGAAGCAATCATGGCAACATGTGAGGCCATATGGCTTCATAAGTTGTTAGTTGCACTATTTGGTAAGAGGATAGACTTGGCCATCATTCACTGTGATAATTAGAGTTGCATGAAGCTATCTGAGAATCCAATATTTCATGATTGGTCGAAACATATCAAAATACAATTCCATTTCATCAGGGATTATGTATAATTTGTATCAATTCAACTACAATATGTCCCTACAGATCAACAGGTGGTAGGCATTACGACAAAAGCCTTGAATAAATGAAAGTTTGTTTTCTTCAGGGACAAGTTGGGTGTTGCAGAGAACACCTTCCTCGCTAAGAAGGAATATTAAATATTGTAGCTAAGATTGGTGTTATAGTCTTGAGAGGTGTCACTAAGGCTAAGAACATAGAGGAATTAATTATCTCCAAGGCCATGTAATTTTTTCCTAATTTTCACCTAGGGAAAATGTCTTAATTAAGTCAATTAATGATTTTTAAATATTTCCTAAGTTTAAACTTAGGGAAAGTGGAATGTTATGAAACCAGCTCAAGAAAAGATAGAAAAGATAGATCAATGCCTTAGAATTCAGCCTCTTCGAGGGGGAAACCTCCTTTACATTACATAAATGAACAATTCTTGGATGATTCAAATGACAAAACCTCCTTTCTATATATAGGAGTCTAAGGAGTCACAATATAACCCAGCCGACCTAACAATAATAATATAAAGCCACAAAAATAACAATAGAGGGATTCTATGGGGCACAGTAACAACAATATGGGGGCAATAGGGGCACAACAATATTAATAAGGGGTATAACTACAATAGTAATGGGGTAATCACTAGTATTATAGGGACCCAACATGCCCCTCTCCTTCAAAAAAGTGTTGTCCTCAACGCTTGAGTAGTTATGGATACTTCTGCATAAAATTCTCATCCTCCCATGTGGAATCTTCAGCGGATAAGTTCTTCCACTTGATAAGATACTCCGAAATTGATCGATTTCGTAGCTATCAAGTTCTTGTTTCTGTGACTGCTTCCGGTTCCAATATAATTTTTCCTTCCTCGTCAAGTTCTGGCAATATTCTTTGAACTGGGAGCTTGTCGCCTATAACCTTCTTTAAACATGAAACATGGAAAACTAGGTGCAATCGAGGAGCTGCAGGAAGCTCCAATTTGTATGGCATAGTACCAATCTTTTGCAACACCTTGTACGGACCATAATACTTTGGTGATAATTTATTATCCTTCTTAGCTTGCTTGAGGGACATTTGCTTATATGGTTGTAGCCGTAGGAATACCCAATCACCTACATCAAAACTTCTTTCACTGTGATGTTGATCTGCCTGTTGTTTCATTCTATTCTGTGCCAACACGAGGTTATCCTTTAAGAGTTGGAGGACTTGATGTTGATGTTTGATGTGATGTTGCACTGCCTGAACCTTAGAATTTTCTCTTAAATATGATGTGATGGATGGTGGTTGATACCCATAAAGTGCCATAAATGGGGTCATTTTTGTTGCTGTATGGAAGGAAGTGTTATACCACCATTCAGCCAAAGGCAACCATTTGATCCATTATGTATGTTTATCAGATACAAAGCAACGAATATATCCTTCCAAACATTTGTTTACTATCTCAGTTTTCCCATCAGATTGAGGATGATAAGATGAGCTATGAGCTAATTGAGTACCAAGACAAGAAAATAATTCTGTCCAAAAATTTCCAGTGAAAATGGGATCTCTGTCACTTACAATAATCTTTGGGTTTCCATGTAGCTTTTGAATTGTTTCCATAAATGCAGTAGAAACTGTACTGGATTTAAATGGATGTGATAATGTACAAAAGTGTGCATACTTGGTAAGTCTGTCAACTACCACCATGATGACACTCTTTCCCTCAGACTTGGGTAAACCTGTGATAAAATCCATTGAAACCTCCTCCCAACGTTGGCTTGGAATGGATAAAGGTTGTAATAGACCCGGTGTCTTAATTGTTTCAACTTTATTTTGTTGGCAAACCAAACATTCCGCCACAAACTTTTGAATATCTGATTTAAGGCCATCCCAAAAAAATTCCTTCTTAACCCTGTGGTAAGTTTTTAAAAATCCTGAATGCCCTCCTAAGGGAGAAGTGTGCAATTCCATAAGAATCTTTTGTTTTAGCTGGGAATTCTTACAGAAGTATAAGCAATCTTTGTACCATAACGAATCATTTTGCCAGCTAAATGTATCAGACGTACTGGAATCTTGTTGTAACTTTCGAATAAGTGCCCTCACTTCTTCGTCATTCTTCCATTCCTCCCTTGCTTCGTTTATCCAATCTGGTTGGATAATAGAAATGGCGCACAACAATGCTTCCACATCCTCATCTTTTCTTGAGAGTGCATCTACCACCACATTTTGCTCCCCTTTTTTGTAGATGATTTCAAAGTCATAACCCAACATCTTTGTGACCCACTTTTGTTTCTCTTCAGAGGATAATCTTTGTTCTAAAAAGTATTTAAGGCTATCATGATCCGTTTTTACCTTGAAGTGTCTTCCCATTAGGTAGGGTCGCCATTTCTTAAGTGCATGGAGTATTGCCAACATTTCCTTCTCATAAATAGCTTTGCTTAAAAACTTTCCCTTGATTGGACGACTTTCAAAAGCAATGGGTCTTTCATCTTGCATTAGAACAGCACCAATTCCATTTTCTGAAGCATCACATTCCACAATAAAGGTTTTTGTGAAGTCCGGTGTAGCTAAGACCGGTGCTTGGCACATTTCCTCTTTAAGATGTTCAAAGGCCTTTGTTGCTTCCGGAGTCCATGAAAATGCATCTTTCTTCAATAGTGTTGTTAGAGGTGCTGCTATTCTCCCATAATTCTTAACAAACTTGTGATAATACCCTGTCAACCCGAGAAATCCTCGCAGATGATTTATGGATGTGGGGATTTTCCATTCTTTAATGGCTTTAATTTTGCTAGGGTCTACCTTAACTCCTTCATGAGATAAAATATGACCCAAATATTCCACCTCCTGGACTCCAAAGAAACATTTGGATCTTTTTGCATATAATTGTTTCTCCTCCAATAGTTGTAGCACCCTGTCAACATGTTCAACATGATCCTTCCAAGACTTGATGTAGATTAGTATATCATCAAAAAATACTAACACAAATTTTCTAAGGAATGGTTTGAAAATTGAATTCATCAAACCTTGAAATGTTGAAGGTGCATTGGTAAGGCCAAAAGGCATGAACAAAAATTCATAATGACCCTCATCAGTTCTAAATGTTGTTTTCGGAATGTCTTCAGTCTTCATTCTGATTTGATGATATCCTGAACGAAGATACAACTTGGTGAAGTAAATTGATCCATGCAATTCATCCAATAATTCATCAATGACAGGAATGGGGAACTTATCTTTAATAGTGAGCTTGTTGAGCTCCCTATAATCCGAACACATGCGCCATGATCCATCCTTCTTGTGCACCAATACTACTGGAGCAGAGAAAGAACTTTGACTCAGTTGAATTATACTAGCCTCTAGCATTTCTGCAACCATACATTCAATTTCACTCTTTTGGACATAGGGATGTCTATACGGCCTGATGTTTGGAGGAACACTTCCTGGAATCAGATGAATAGCATGATCATGATCACGCATACGTGGGAGACCTTTGGGAGTCTCAAATACTTTGGAATGATTTTCCAGGACTTTTTGGAGATCTGGAGAAATAGATGATTTCGATGTGGAAACATCTAGCGAACATAATTGTGCAATTACACCTCTTTGCTCCTTTTTTAGAAGCTTTGTCATACCATTAGAGATGATTATCTTTCTTGGTTTCGCTGTAATACCCCTTAATTCAACTTCATTTCCTTCCGTAGAAAATTTGATGAAAAGTTCTTGAAAATTAAAAGCTATTGTACCCAAGGATTGTAGCCATTAGACTCCTAGTACAACATCAGCACCTCCCATTGGAATGGAAAGCATTGGGCTAGTCAATACATATTCTCCCATGGATAGTTTGATATTATGGTACTTTCCAGAGCAATTTATTGTTCCTCCATTTGCAATCATCACTTGACACTCTGGCGCTGGATATAGGAAGCAATTCAATTCTTTTGCTACCTTACAATGAATAAAATTGTGGGTGCTTCCTGAATCAATCAACACTATTACCTTTTTCTTCTTGATTTGTCCTTCTATCTTGATGGTTTGAGGAGTGGTAATTCCTTCCAATGCATTACAAGATATGGTCGAATTTATTTGTTCTTCATCTAGGCTTTGTTCCTGGAGTATATCCTCTTCTTTTAACCTTTCTTGCTCCTTTTCTTCTTCCTCTTCACAATCTATGTAGAATAATTTCTTCTCAGTACACTTATGACCTTTAGTGTATTTTCTATCACAACTATAACAAAGCCCTTTTGCTCTTTTTTCTTCCAATTGTTGTGGTGTCAACCTTATAGGTTGTGGAAGACTAGGGGCAACAACACTTCCGTCTTTATAGTTGTGAGTGGTATGCTTCCTGGTTGCCATAATTTTGCTTTCCATTTTTCTTGCTAACCTGAATGCCTTCTCTAATGAAGCAGGTTCCCAAAGGCAAACATCATGTTGGATATTATCCTTTAAAGACCCTATGAACACATCAATCCTATGCTCCTCTGGAATATCTTTTACCCTTATGTTCAATTTTTGGAACTCCTCAATGTGCTCCATTATTGAACCCTTTTGTTTGAGACTTATTAATTGGCTAAAAAAAGTGTTGCTTTTTGTATCCTCATAATGTGCTATCAATTCTTCCGTAAAAATTGCCCAAGTGATAAATTGTTTACGAGAGCAAAACCATTGATACCATACAAACTGATTTGGTTCCAAATATAAAGTTGCCATACGTACCTTTTGTGTGTTTTGCACATTATTGAGATCGAAGAATTGCTCCGTCTGTAATATCCATGTGGCAGGATCATTGCCATCAAACTTCCTCATATCGATTTTTGGAATATGGTGAGTCTTCGATCCAACATTAGAGTCTATGGAATCATGATTAACATTTCTTTTGTTCTCATCATGAGTTTCCTTTAGTACCCTTTCACCATTAGTGACCATTTCTTGTAGCAACTTATTCATATTTATCTTCAATTCTTCCATCTTATCATCCATGCCATCAATTTTAGCGTCCATGCCATTCACCTTAGCTTCCATGCCATCCATCTTAGCTTCTACGCCTTTCTTTAAACAATCCATCTTAGCTTCTACACCTTTCTTTAAACCATCCATCTTAGCTTCTACATCTTTCCTTAAACCATCCATCTTAGATTCTGTTGCTTTTTGTGCAAGTGACACTTGTTGCACTTGTTCTTGTAATTTTGATATATCATATAGCATTTCTTCTTCTTCTTCATGAGTCATGCTAGAGCTTTCAAGTTACTTACTAGGTGTTTGCATTTTCTTTCCTCGGGGCATCAGTTACCGATAATAATGCTCTACTAACCCTTTGAATTCCTTCAAAATAAATTTTCAAACCACTCTTAAGCAAAAAATTTAAAAGAATCTACACACTTTTTTTTTCACTTTGTAGGAGCTCGATATTGCCTCTGATGTATCTCTGTATTTTCAGATCATCCAGTTTTGAAATTGCAACCTGTGGTAGCCCTCTGTGTCCTCTTTCCAATGCCACCACTCTGATCCAATTTGGATTCTCCAAGGAAAATTTATGCGAAATCTCCCACAATGACCTAATTATAGACTAGTTCAGTAGAGCAAACTTGTACGACGTGCCACGAGTCACTGTTTCATCCTTTGGCTCTGGAAAATATATACAAGAAACTACAGTCCATCCTCTTTCTGCACCTTCTTACGAAATTTCAATCCAATGCTCAGGGAAAAAGTTATGATGGTTTCCCCAGGTCACCTGTTTGGAATGTAATTCAGGAGTCTGCAAAAAGGCCAACTTCCTCAGATCATATCTCCGCAAATATAGCGTAAAAATCTCTGAAATTTGGACCCGAGATTCAACGCGATGTCTTCTCAAATGGGTTTTTTTTAGCTTCTGAAACGTCGCAGAAAAAAAGTTATAGCGAAAATGCCACGATGACATGTTTGGAGCAGCGAAACCCTATAATCCAAAGCTCTTATACCAAATGTTATGAAACCAGCTCAAGAAAAGATAGAAAAGATAGATCAATGCCTTAGAATTCAGCCTCTTCGAGGGGGCAACCTCCTTTACATTACATAAATGAACAATTCTTGGATGATTCAAATGACAAAACCTCCTTTCTATATATAGGAGTCTAAGGAGTCACAATATAACCCAACCGACCTAACAATAATAATATAAAGCCACAAAAATAGCAATAGAGGGATTCTATGGGGCACAGTAATAACAATATGGGGGCAATAGGGGCACAACAATATTAATAAGGGGTATAACTACAATAGTAATGGGCTAATCACTAGTATTTTGTGTTTCTAACCTCATAGACACCACTTAAGACTAAAACACTTCTCCAAGCTACACAAACTAACACAGACTGGGCAAGTAATGTAGTGGACCAGAAAAGCACTTAAGAGTGTTTCTTTAGCATGGGATAAGAGGTTATCTCTTTGTACAATAGGAAGCAAAATTTTGTTGCTTTAAGCTTTGCAAAAGTAGGGTACATGGAAGCAATCATGGCAACATGTGAGGCCATATGGCTTCATAAGTTGTTAGTTGCACTATTTGGTAAGAGGATAGACTTGGCCATCATTCACTGTGATAATTAGAGTTGCATGAAGCTATCTGAGAATCCAATATTTCATGATTGGTCGAAACATATCAAAATACAATTCCATTTCATCAGGGATTATGTATAATTTGTATCAATTCAACTACAATATGTCCCTACAGATCAACAGGTGGTAGGCATTACGACAAAAGCCTTGAATAAATGAAAGTTTGTTTTCTTCAGGGACAAGTTGGGTGTTGCAGAGAACATCTTCCTCGCTAAGAAGGAGTATTAAATATTGTAGCTAAGATAGGTGTTATAGTCTTGAGAGGTGTCACTAAGGCTAAGAACATAGAGGAATTAATTATCTCCAAGGCCATGTAATTTTTTCCTAATTTTCACCTAGGGAAAATGTCTTAATTAAGTCAATTAATGATTTTTAAATATTTCCTAAGTTTAAACTTAGGGAAAGTGGAAACTTAATTGGCATTAGTTGAGATAAAAACGATTTACCTCTAGAATCTTGTAGAAGGTTTCTAAGATGATCTTAGCCATTGATTGGTACAAGATAACTTCTAATCTTGGCTATTCATTTGTGGATGAGATATTATAAAGTAAGGTCAATGGTCAACATTAGAGATCATCGAGTTAAGTTGAGTTGGGTGAGTTTTCATAGAGACACTAAGAGGTTTAAAGAACAGTGATTGAGGAATAGTTTGCAGGGGTTATTCTTGATCTGAGAAGGCTTATAGCTTCTGATTTTTATAGGGAGTTTTTCTAACCATATTATCATCTGCAGAGAGGGATGAGCTACTTTTTTGGAGATAGTGCAAGTTTCCAATAGGCTGTGTGAATTTCCAAAATATCCAATGCGAGTTACCATCGTGACCTTTCCAAATTTTGTGTGAGATTACCAGGAGGTCGTCCAAGGTTTCTAGCATGAGGTGTGAATTATTGGGAAGTTCGTGTGAGTGTGTTATGGAGGTCGTGAAATTCGTAGAAGGGAAGTCGCGGGGTTTTCCTAGTTCGATTTGATCAACAAAGGTAAAGATAAATTATCTTGAGCTTTGCCAATGAGAGGCAAGAAGCTTCTGTAATTTCTCAATAGTAGATTTGTTGAAGATTATTAATAAAACCATCGATCTAAAAATTGGTTTTCCTCACACTGGGGTTTTTCCAGGGACTGATTTGTCCAAAAAAGTTGTCTTATTTGTGTGAATTGTTTCTCATTTATTTCACTGCAAATATTATTTGGTGAATGGTGTTGTTAATGTTTTTATTCAATACTTTCAACTGGTAAATTGATTTTGTTGTGCATAAGTAATCAGAGTAATTAACTAGGTTAATATAAGCACCTTCTAGGTAGTGGACATTTCACACAAAATAGAAGCAGTCTTAGGTTTATATTCTATTACAACTTCTATGCTTATGTGCTTGGAAGAAGAACACCATGTATGGAAAAATGAAAATAGTACTAGAGAAAAAATACAATGTATAAAGGAAGGGGAGAGGTTTATGGAATGTTGGCAGTGGAAGAGGGATATCCTTTAGTACAAAAGTAGAATATTTTTATGTCCTTAATCAAAGTTTTAAGAGAATGTCATGACTTTCCGATGCTAAGACATTCAAGGTTCCTTAAAGCAGATCAAAATATCAAAAAACATTTTTTTGAGGAAGGGGTGAAGATAGATATTGAAATATTTGTAAGAGAATATGAAGTCTGCTAAAGAAAAAATGAGAGAGAATAACATTTCCAAGGTTACTTAATCCATTACAAATACCTAATCAAATATTGGAAGAGATATCAATAGAATTCATTATAGATTTATCAAAATCAGAAGGTAGGGGTGTCATTTTTATGGCTACAGATAAACTCAGTAGAATTCCAAGTATGCATATGAAAATCCAAGGGGAATAAGTGTAAAAGAAATTCATAGACTTCACATATTTCCTAATGTAACAGAAAGTGACATAGATCCAAAACTTGTAGCAAATTTTTGGAAAGAATCATGAAATATGAGCGGAACAACACTAGATATAAGTTAAACATATCATCCACAAACATATGGTCAAACAAAAATAGTTAACAAATGTTTAGAGGGATATCTATGATGCTATTCTTTAGACACACAATCCCAATGGGTGAGGTGGCTTCCTCTTGTAGAATGGTATACCACCTATCACATATCTACTAAGATGTCCGCATTTGAATCCCTTTATGGATATCTAGCTCCAAAGTACAAGCAATAGAGAACATGTGGAGAATATTAAAGACATTTTGACAATTCTTAAGGAAAAACTTCATATGGTGCAAAATAAGACGAAGCAACAAGTAGATAAACACTAAAGTGAAAAGCAAATTAAAAAGGGTGATTGGGTTTTATTGAGATTGCAACCTTGTAGCCTACTCTAAAACAAAATAAGCTCCAAAATTTTATGAACCAAACAAGATTATTTGTAATATTGGGCAAGTGGAAAATGAGTTAGATTTTCGTTCTTCTCACATCCATAAGTTTTTCATATATCTTGCTTAAAAGAAATTTGGTACAAACTATGTCAGTGCAGACATAATTTCCATAACTAGATGAAGAAGGGAAATTTATTCTTAAATAAATAAAAAAATTTATAGATTGATGTTTTCTATCTCTTTGGACTAAAACCATTATGGAGCTCCTAATCAAGTGGAAGAACATGTTTCTAAAAGAAGTTACATGTGAAAATGAGCAATTTATGAAGAACACTCTCAATCACAAGCTTTAAGGGTTTTTTTTTTTTTTTTTATAGAAGGGGCATATGTTAAGGAACTTGCATTAAGATCCTAACACTCATTCATTATTAGTTTAATTGTTATGGTTAGGTTGACTTAGTGGTAGGTTACATCATGTTCACTTTATCTCTTATTTATAATAAAGGAGATTCATTTGTATAGACATGTTGTCTTTGTGCATAGACTATATTGTAGAAGGAGGTTTTCCCCTCTAAGTGGATCAATATTCTTTTATTATTTATCATTCTCAAGGCATGGAGTTACTTCTTCCTTCTATTCTTATGATTTATTGGAGATTTGTTCATAACATTTCTAGTAAAGGTTTAGGACCAAATATGTTTTATTGGCTTCCCCAATTTCTCATATATATATATATATATAGAGAGAGAGAGAGAGAGAGAGAGAATTTTGATTCGTGTTTATCATCTTTTGTTAGAGATGTGACTAAGAGGAGTACATTACTATACTTCTCTTTTGTGCATCTTCAATTGTATTTTATCTTTCAGTCACTATCCCATTTTCTTAGAGCTTTAGGAGCATCTTAAATAGCTTATACTTGTTGAATAGAAAAAGAAGAGATGCCTTACCTTAGAGGATATGGTTATGTAATACTTGCTTCTTCAAGCTTCTTGGTGAGCTAGACTTTTATAGGTTCTCTAGTTGGAGTTTTAAAGAGCTAAAGGATTATACACGTCTTGAGATGAAGCTATGGTGTATACACACACACACACGTAATGACTTTAATGATCCAAAATTATCTATATTGTAAATTTGATTTTCAATCCTTTATTTCTTTATCGCTTGATAATTTCTAGCACCTGTATTGATATTGAAAAAGATAGGGTAGATTTGTATATACATCTATCATAATATGAATTTTAGAGGTTTTTTATGCATCTTAAGATTATCTTACTGGATTGAAACTTGAGGGCACACTTCGGTATTTTTTTCCTTTGATTGCTTTGTTGATTCTAGGTATTTGTTCTCAACCATCGAGCTATTTTTTAACACCTACAATGAATCATGCCATTAGAATTTTCTATTTATTTATACTCTATTTTTTAATGTTGATAAACTTCTTTTCAAATCCAACTCTCAATAATAAGTTCAAAATGCAATGCCCAATAGTGATCCATCCTTCTCAATAATAAGTTCAAAATGCAATGCCCAATAATGATCCCATCTTTCTATAAATATTCACAATGCAATTTTTTTTAGTATTGGAAAAAAAAATCTTACTTATTTATTTTTCTGTTTTTTTTAATGATTTTCTCAGTGATTTCTCTATTTCTTTATGATTTTCTCTTCTTTTTGATACAGAAACACTCATTAAATTAATTTGTTTATTCTTATTTTTACTCTCAACATACATGTCAATGTCACATATTTTAATAAAAAAATCTTATTCTCAAACAAAATCAATCCTTTCCTATATTATTAAATATTATTTGCCACAACCTCTTTTATTATTATTCAAAAACTCTTTATCTTAATATTCCTTTAAAATTAAAAAAATAAACAATTTTTTAAAAAATAAAATTATCTAAACTCTTATTTTTCTTCCTATCTCATAGAATATAATTAATTCTTAACACAAACTTTAAACTCTTTCTAATCTGTAACATTTATTTTGTTGATAAATATATTTTCATAACATAAAATTTAAACACTTATAATACATATCTTTCTATTTGATATATATATATATATATATATATAATTCATCTACACTCCACCCCAGAAAAAAGCATCCCAACTTCTTTTTTTTTTTTTTTCAATCAAATAGACTTCTAACTGTTTACCAATTACTTAACCACAGGAGGCACATGTTACGATTATAAGGATTTCACTCTACTTGCCTTTTTAGTGTGAACGGGATTTGGGCCGTCGCATTGAATACACGCCACTAAATAATGTTAGCCCCACCCCTGGCTTTCGAATATGGACAGAAAACAGAATATTGTGTTAAGAAGATTGGGCAGTCGGATTCATTGCCACTCTCTAGGGGCCTATATATGTGCACACCGCTTGAGTTAACCCCGGAGACACTGTTTATAGATAGAAATAGAAATATGGAGATTTATTCTAATGTTATCATTAAAATTTTTTAATTTATATATAGATTTTTTTACATGGTTTATTACCACATGCTAATAGAACATAACTCATTTCATATGATATTTGTTCACATGACATTCTTGTAATTAATTAATCTAATTAAAACAACAAAAATGACATAATTATTTTAGAGATAAATCTCAACCTTTGATTTGTGTATATTATTAAAAATATTCTAGAATATTTCATGGAGGTTAAATTTCTACCATTTACTTAGTAATTATTGATAATTAAAATAAAATTATAAAAAGTTCATTCCAAAATAGACATACCAATCGAAATAATAAAATACATCATATAATTCTTTTTATTTGTAATTTCATAAAAATAAATATAGTTAAATTTATTTATTTTTTAAATGAGAATTGAAATTTAACAATATAATTTTTAATAAAAAAATTATTTTTTATTATTTGAAATATAGTTTTAAATATATAAATAAATTTAAATCTAAAAATTAAAAATGTTTTTTATTAATATTTATTATTAAGGTGCACAGTTATTTCTTCTTTCTATTTTTATTATTTATTGGATTTGTATTCATAACATTGCTAGTAAGATTTAAGTCTGAATAGTATTATTGGCTTTCCCCATTTCTGATATATATAGAGGAAAGAGATAGTTCTTTCATTAATTTGGATTCATATTTATTATCTTTTGTGAGAAATGTGACTAAGAGAAGTTCACTAGTATTCCTCTCTATCGTGCATTTTCAATTGTACTTTATCTCTCTTGTCTCTGGGCCATTATCCCCATTTGGTAGAGCTTTAGGAGCATTGTAGGCTAAGGTTTCTTCCCTTAGAGACTTGGATATTAAGGTTTTTTTTATGAAACCTTAGGTTGCACTTGTTGAAGAGAAGAAGAAGAAATGTCTTTCCTTAGAAGACATGATTGTGTGATACTTGAATCTTTGAGCTTCTTGGTATAAGCTAGAGTTTTATTGACTTTTTGTAGTTAAACTTCTAAAGAGCTAGAGGATTGTACAAATTATGAGATGAAGTTATGATATTTATTTATTTCAATAATCTAAAATGATCTCTATTTCAAATTTGATTTTCAACTCTATATTTCTTTACACCCTGGTAATTTTTAGCACTTGTAGTGCCTATTGATTTGACATAAGCTAAGGCCAAAATGGTTAAGATATTTAATGTTGACATTGAAAAAGATAAGATATATTTATTTTTGTATATACACCTATCATAATATGAATCCTAAAGTTGTTTTATGCATGTTAAGATTATTTTATTGGATTGAAACATGTGGTCACACTCTCTTATCTTTTTCTTTGATTTTTTGTTTATTTTAGTTTATTAAGAAGTGAAATATTATTTATTATTGTTGTTATTTTATTTATATTTTATAATTTTAATGTATAAAATTCATTGGATTAAGATTTGGGAAACTTCTAAGAAATAGGTGAATTTTTTTTAGTTACATTAATTGTCTTTAGGTAGAAAATTTTCTACATATTAATTTCCAATTTTTTTAGTTACATTAATTGTTTTTAGGTAGAAATTTTTTACATATTAATCTCCAAACCTAGGTGCTTTACCATTGTCTCAAAAATTAAATGCTTCCAATTTCTTGAATAAGACATATCGGTTGCTGCAATATTCTTAATCTGGATCTTTACATAGAACAACCTTTCTATAATTGTGTATGGACCTCTCCTTGAAAACATAATCAACTTCTTCAGTCTAATTGGGTTTTTCCTCTCAACAATCTAACTATTTAGTACTCTATTTATTTATTCTCTACTTTTTTAATGTTCAAGAATTTATTTTCAAGTCCATCTCTCGATAATAAGTTCAAAATGCAATGTCCAATATATCATTTCCGCAACATTGGAAAAAAATTATTCTTCATTTGTTTCTCTTGTTTTTCCATGATTTTTTCTTCCTTCTAATCTAGAAACACTCATGTCAATTGGTTTAATCTAACCTTGTTACATATTTTAACAAAGATCGTACATGAACTGGTTATTGAATATATCATTAAAATATTTTATTATAATCTCTATTATTATTAAATTATTTATTTCATTATTCTTCTAAAATAATGTCATTTAAACCCTTTTTTCCCTTCTTATAAGATTTTATAGCATAGAATTAACTCTTAACCACAACTTTAAGCTCTTTCCAATTAATGTCATGAAAATGAACCACAAAACTCGAAAGTTAGATAAAAAAACTTAATGTGATGGCTTGGACCAAAATACTTAATGCGATGGCTTCGGAAATATCCGATAAAAATATTTCTTTTGTTGATAAAGAAATTTTCAATAACAATACATCTCTCCATCATATTTTTTAAACAAAAAATTGTAGCATAAGATAAAATCTACACCCAATCACAGCAAGTACCCGAAAAGTAGATTAATTCATGATCCCTCTTTATGAATAGACCCAAACTACATACACATGATAAACATACACTGGTATTCAACAGTGATACATTATTTAAACATTTACATTATGGCAAGAGTCGACATTGATACAGTCTATAAACATTGACACTACTATATGAAGTGAAAAGCCTATAAGAGCCTTTATAACAGAGGCTCAACAAAATTTCCAATCCAAACTATAGGACATTGAGACTAAGCCATAAAACCATAAACTTGACAAAATTTGCAGACAAAACATCATAATTAGCTAATTTGTCTTAGAAGCTGGAATATTGAGATCAATTTCCAGCTTGGTGACCTGGTCCTTAGGATGATCCTGCATGCTGGGGGAGATCCTCGCAAACTGAAGGTCCAAAATAATTAAACAAAGGGCATCCATTTCATGAGTCAACCTTGCAATTTTCTGATGTAGAACCAGATACCAATCCTCTTGCTCAATCTGAGCTGGATACATTTGACTAACTTCCAATTGGAGGTCCTTCACAGCCTTCTATAAATTCTCATGCACTGATCATGAACTTAGGGAATAGGATGGAAACTTATTCTGTCATTAATATCCAATTTACCTTCTTTCAAAGAGCAAGCTTAGCTTCACCATTTGTTTCTCAAAATGTGGTAAGATTCACTTAATCAAAATGCCTTCATTAATCCTTTTATTCTATAAATGATCTGAAAGAGGGAGTTATCATTCAAAGTGCTTATTTTTTAAATGTATTGGATGGTTACCAATGAATCTTGAAAAATAATGATATTACAGAATAATAATATCTGTAATAGCTTTCTTTTTAACCCTATATAATTTCCAAAAAAAACAATACATTTCACCTCGGTTGTTAATCTTCTTACCCAATCCCAAACATATCATATCTAGTTTCCTTAATTCCATCCCAATTAATTAAAATCATTCCCCTCATTTCTCCATCATTAATATAAAAAAAATATTAATAATTAAAATTAAAATTTTTATTTTAATAATTCGTAACCAGGAAAAAAACATATAACTCTCTTGACTTTTTATGTTTTTTTTAATAAAAAAGACGTTTAACTATCTCAACAAATTATTTGAACACTCAAAGCCGCTTGCCCATTTAGTCTGAAAGGGATTTTGGTTGTTGCATTGAAAGTTACCCGACACATACGAGATGCTAGCCCAGCTCAGCCCCACCCCTGGCGTTCGAGTATAGACAGAAAACAGAATATTCAGCTGAAAAGAGTGGCAGCCAGATTCGTCACCACTCGCCCGGCGCCTATATATGCATAGGCCTAGTGCTTGATTCAACCCCGGAGACGTTCACAGTTACAGAAGCAAAAACAAAAGCAGACAGAGAAGCTTTTAGTTGTGAAGATGGAGATCCAGAAGACGCCAGTGAAGGACCTTCTTGGCTTTCCGCTTTAATTACAATTTAGATATCATTTATCTCTTTCTCTTTTTTTTCAACAAGGAAAAACGTTTATATTACTGGAATTAGACCATTTGTGGGATGATTGTAAGGGACCTGTACTTCTTCATCGTATGCCTTCTAAAACAGAGTATGCTCTACCTCATATCTCTGATATCTTTGCGGAGGAATCCCGGTTTTCTTTAGCCAGGTGTAGGTTTGTCATGGGCAGACACATTTTCCCTCTTATTTTATACAGCTTGATTATTCATTGAGTCTATCATCCAAGGGTTGACATATCTATCTCAATACCAAGCACCTAACACCGCATTCATGTCAAGAGAGTGGGTTTTAAAGTTCGATATGGCCTGAATCAAGTAGACATTTATGCAGGAAGGATTGATAATATATTCGGTTGGGGTCTGTTGAGCATCTTCTTTTGATAGTCGATCAACAATCCTGTTTTGTCTCCTATAAATGTGGGCAATGTTAATGGACTGAAATACTTTGATCAATGTTTTAATGTTGGTTTCCCAGTTGTCAAGAGACAGAGAGTGTGGTGAACCATGCCCATTAGCCCAATCTGTGACAACTTTGGAGTCTCCAAAAATCTTGATCTCCTGAAGTTCGAGCCAGTTAACACAATGAATAACTCCCCATAAGGCAAGAGGTTTGACTTGTGTGTTGGTTCCAGTCCCACCATGCCAGTGGAAAAGATAAGAATGTGCAGCATTTATGAAAATAGCCATGCCACATCCGCATAAATTGAATGAAGAAGACCCATCAAAGAAACCTACAAGGAATGTTTCCCAAATGTTGCAAGGTGGAGGGATGTGCAGGAGAGTTGGAGTTGAAGGTGCACAATACTCATGGTGAAAATTTATAATCTTGCAGTAGGTACGCCAAATGTTGGGTTGCTCATTCTCAAATATAAGAGTGTTCCGAGTCTACCATATGCCCCATATGATGAAGAAAACCAGTGCTTGGTGGAGATGAGAGTTTGCAGTCCAGCTGTGTAAACAAGAGACAATGTCGATACGATCCCAAGATGGTGGTTCCTCAATCATGTGCAATATCTCGATCCAAACTGTTGTGGCAAAAGGGACAGTGGATGAAAAGGTGGTTAATGTCCTCACCATGTGTATTGCAAAGACAACATCATCTTGGACCTCGGAAACCCCTCTTGACAAGGTTCTCCCAAGTGAGGATGCAATTGTGGACCACCAGGCAGGAAAAGCATTTCAACTCGAGGGGTAAGTTCCATTTCCAGGTCTTAGCCAACTAGGGGTGCAACAGATTCGTTGGAAATTGATAACTAATTATGTAAATTTGGGTAAAAATGTATTAGTTATTGACAAGTTAGTTTTATACCGAAACAACAGTTATGTAACTGAGGAGGCTCTTATAAAACTAATGAATGCCCAAACTATTGTAAGGAGAATAATTTATTGATTTAATAAAAATTCCAATCCCTTGCCCCGTGGATGTTTCCTTGACACCCTGTCAGGGTTTTACCACGTAAATCTTGAGTTTTTACTTGTGTGGTTGTATTCAGTTTCATTTCTTTCTTGGTTAAATTAACCTATTGTAACTACAAATGGTATCAGAGCCAAGTTGAGTTGAGTTGAGGAGACACTACATAAGAAAAGGTGAAAGAGAGACGCTGGTGAAAGAGGAGAGACACATCAGAGCTGCATGAAAACTGGCCTCGAAGACGCTGCGTGGTATCAAAGGAAGGCTAGGTCATTTGTTTCAGTGGACCACTGCTGCGTGTTACCACTCTGCTCTCTGCGTGGACCACTGCGTGAAAAATGGCTTCGAAGTCGTTGCATGGTATCAAAGGAAGGCTGGGTCATTTATTTCAGTGGACCACTGTTGCGTGTTACCACTCTGCTCTCTGCGTGGACCACTGAAGCGTGTTACAAACGGGAGTCGTTGCTAGCCCTGTCCAAGACCCGTCGAGGAGTGTTGCTGCGTGTTACCACTGGCTTGTCCAGAGGCATGGACCAGAGCCATCGAGGACTCGTCGAGGAGTGCTACATCATTCATTTATATAGAAGCCGAGTGTATTTGCTCAAATATAAATGGTTATAAGGCATTCTCAAAGTGCTGGCTCAGGGGGCTCGATCGAATGGACTGAAATTGGTACCAACATTGGGAGAGAGCTTCGCTCTAGTCGGTTCCCTTTGGCATTCTTCATGCAATATTGACAGTCGTTTTTTTTTAAGGAGGCCTGTCTGGAAACGCAAGTGTAGTTCGTCTGTCTGGAAAAGCGTCGGGAGAACGAAAAAATGCAGTTTTCTATCAGCAGAAATAAGTCCAGGTATTTTTTTTTTAAGAATTTTTTGTTGAGATGCTCGTGAATTTGAATTTTTTTGGGGGTTTGAAGTAATTTTCCTGGAAATTGAATTGTTTCATGTATATTTGAAGTAATCAATATGTGTAAAATAAATTCTGAGAAATAAATCAAGGTTTAAAAAAAAAGGGCAACAAAATTAAGTTTTTTTGTTGAAAAGAAAGAAACCCTAGTTGAAGACAGAAATCGGGGTTTAAAAAGGGGCAACAAAATTAGTTTTTTTTTTTTTTTTTTTTTTTAAAGAAAGAAACCCTAGTTGCTAGTTGAAGGCAGATTGTGGAGAAATTCAACCCTAGAAGTAATAGTTTAGAAGCAAATTAGAAAGAAATGGATAAGATGACGAATGCAAAGTTCGAGGTGGAGAAATTCACTGGCCAGAACAACTTTGCTCTTTGGAAACTGAAAGTTAGGGATTTGTTGCTGCAACAAGGGTTGCACAAAGCTTTGGACAGGGCAAATAAGAAACCTGCTAGCATGAAAGATTCAGACTAGGAGGACTTGGATGCCTGAGCTATCAGTGCCATTAGGTTATCCCTGGTAGATGAAGTTCTCTTCAACATTGTTGAAAAGAGCACAGCTTCAGGCTTATGGGAAAAATTGGAAAAACTATATATGACAAAGTCGTTAACCAATAGAATTTATTTGAAAAGACAATTGTACAGTGTTCGAATGAAGGAGGGTTCAAAAGTTGCAGAGCATTTAAATGTTTTTAATACCCTTATATGCCAATTATCAGATAGGGAAGTTAAAATTCAAGAAGAAGACAAAGTTATAACCTTGTTGTGTTCTCTGCCCGAGTCATGGGACCACTTCGTAACTTCAATCAGTTTGAGCACTGCTGATTCTTTGAAACTTGAATCAATTGTGGGAGCTCTCTTGTCTGAAGAAGTGCGAAGGAAATCCAGTACTGAAACAGCTGCACCAGAAGCCATGTTAGCCAGAGGACGGTCAAAAGCCATGATAGCCAGAGGACGGTCAAAGGAAAGAGGAGAAAAAACAAAGGGATCTTCCAGATCAAAATCAAAGGGAAAGAAATGTAAGGCAAAATGTCGGTACTATAATAAAATTGGACACCTCAAGAAAGACTGTTGGAAACGATCAAAACTAAAGGGAAATAAGTGTAAGGAAAAATGTTGGCACTGCAACAAAATTGGACACCTTAAGAAAGACTGTTGGAAACAAAAAGAGTCTGATAACCTGAAGAAGGAAGCAAATCAGGTTGATTCAGGTATGGCATACGAAGTTTTATCTGCTGAAGAATTATGTATGATGGATGAAACTTTACCTGTATGTAATGTCTCTTAGGCTTTTGAAAGTTGGTTGTTAGACTCTGGTGCTTCTCATCACATGTGTCCACACAGAAATTGGTTTACTTCATATGAAGATGTAAATGGTAGTTTTATGTTTATGGGTAATAATGTATCATGTCAGACTATTGGGATGGGAAATATTAGGATTAAAATGTATGATAACACGGTTAGAACATTAACTAGTGTTAAACATGTACCTGAATTGAAGAAAAAATTTATTTCTTTGGGAGTGTTGGATTCGGATGGTTATAAGTTTACATGTCAGAATGGAGCGTTGAAAGTCTCTAAAGATGCCCTAGTTGTTATGAAAGTAGAAAAGGTCAGAAATCTTTACAAACTCAAAGGAAGTACTCAAGTCAGTGAAGCAGTGATTGTGTCAGAAAAAGAAGAAGAAGGTACTTGCCTATGGCATCAGCGATTGGGTCACATGAGCGAGAAAGGTGTTCAGATACTGATGAAATGTAAATCACTTCCTGATCTGAAATCTTTGAAGTTGGATTTCTGTAAACATTGTGTGTATGGAAAATAGTGTAAATAGATATTTAAAACTGGAAATCATAATAGTAAAGATATTTTAGACTATATTCATTCTGATCTGTGGGGACCATCTCCTGTTGTATCATATGGAGGTGCTCTATATTTTTTAACGTTTATTGATGATTTCTCTCGTAAAATTTGGGTCTTTATGTTGAAAAACAAAGCTGATGTATTTAATATCTTTAAACAATTTAAAGCAATGGTAGAGAAATGAACAGGAAAATCAATTAAATGTTTAAGAACTAACAATGGTGGTGAATTTACTTCAATAGAATTTGAACAATACTATAAGGATGAAGGAATTGTTATACACAAAACTGTTGTTTATACTCCTCAACAAAATGGTGTTGTTGAACATATGAATTAGACTCTTATGGAAAGAGCCAGAAGCATGATCAACAATGCTAACTTGCAAAAGGAGTTGTGGGCAAAAGCAGTATCCACTGCTTGTTATTTAGTTAACAGATCACCTTCAGTAGCAATTAATTGTAAAATTCCTGAAGAAGTTTGGTCAGGTCAGTCTTGTGATTATTCACATTTAAGGATATTTGGCTATGATGCTTATGCTCTTATTCCTAAAAATCAGCGTTCAAAATTAGATCCAAAATCGAAATGTTATGTCTTTGTTGGGTATGACTATGCAGTGAAAGGATACAGGTTGTGGGATCCTACATCACGAAAGATAGTCATTAGTAGAGATGTAACATTTGATGAATCTTCTCTTTTAAAATCAAATGTTGAAAGAATTGAACAGGAACATGTATTGCCAAATCAAAAAATTTAGTTGGAGGCTAGACCTTTCGGTGACAGTCAAAAGGAAGAAGAGACTTCTAGAGAAAAAGGTGTTGAAGATACAAAGGAAATTGTTGAAGTTTCTGAACCAGTTCAGCAACCAGTCACTCTAAGAAGGTCTACAAGGGAAAGAAAAACTCCCAAAAGGTATGAAGATTCTGCTTCATCTTTTGCTTTGATTATTGAAGATGGGGAACCTTCTTGTTATCAGGAAGCAGTGGATGATACGGATAGCGAAAAATGGAAAACGACTATGGAAGAAGAAATGGATTCCTTAGCCAAGAACAATACCTGGGATCTTGTAGAACTTCCTGAAGGGAGAAGTGTTGTTGGATGCAAATGGGTCTTCAAACTGAAATGAAAAGTTGATGGAAGTATCGAAAGGTATAAGGCAAGACTGGTAGGAAAAGGATATTCTCAGGTTGAAGGTATCAACTTTCATGAGATTTTTTCACCAGTTGTAAAACTTGTTTCTATTCGTACTGTGTTGGCATTAACTGCATTACTTAACCTTGAGTTAGAATAGTTAGATGTTAAACAACTTTTCTACATGGTGATTTGAATGAAGAGTTATATATGGAACAACCAGAAGGTTTTGTACAAGGTTGCAGCAGAAGATTAGTTTGCAAGCTCAGGAAATCATTGTATGGTCTGAGGCAGTCACCTAGACAATGGTACAAGAAGTTTGACTTCTTCATGGTGAGCCAGAACTTTATTAGAAGTGAGTATGATCATTGTGTATACTTCAAAAGTTTCAATGGCATATTCATTATCTTAGCTTTGTATGTTGATGATATGCTTATTGTAAGCAAAAGCATGGAAGAGATCAGCAGGTTAAAGGCTCAACTCTCTAGGACATTTGATATGAATGATCTTGGAGCAGCAAAACATATATTGGGCATGGAGATACACAGAGACAGGAAAAATGGTAAGGTTTGGTTATCACAGCAGAAGTATGTGGAGAAAGTACTTGAAAAGTTCTGTATGAACAATGTGAAACCTATTAATGTTCCATTAGCTTCCCATTTTAAGCTTTCTTCAGTTTTGAGTCCTAGAACTGATGAAGAAAAGTAGTATATGTCTCATGTACCATATGCAAATGTTGTAGGCAACTTAATGTATGCGATGGTATCCACAAGACCTGGAATTTCACATGCAGTTGGAGTTGTCAGCAGGTTCATGGAAAATCCAGGTGAAGAACGTTGGCGTGCAGTGAAATGGGTGCTTCGATATCTAAGAGGCACAAGTGACCGTTTCATCATCTTTAATGGTAGTGAAGGATCAATCGGTGGATATGTAGATGTTGATTATGCAGGTGATTTGGACAAAAGAAGATATACTACATGTTATGTCTTTACTCTTGCAGGTGGAGCAATTAGTTGGATGTCAAAGCTTCAAGAAACAATTGTGTTGTCCACTACCGAAGCAGAATATATAGCTGCTTCAGATGCTAGTAAAGAAGCAATCTGGTTAAAGGGTCTACTTGATGAGATTGGAAGGACGCAGGAGAAAGTGAATGTACTTTGTGACAGTCAGAGTGCTATTCACTTGGCTACAAATCCTGCTTATCACAACAGAACCAAGCACATTGATGTAAGGTATCATTTTCTGAGACATGTGATCGATGGCGGAAAAGTAGCTCTTCAAAAGGTCCATACACAGGAGAATTGTGCAGACATATTCACAAAGCTAGTTGCAGCAGAGAAGCCGCGATGGTGTTTAGCTTCTCTTGGCTTGCAGAAGAGATGATGAATGGGCATGGGCAAGGCATTAGGAAAATTGTTGTCAAGGTGGAGTTTGTTGGAAATTGACAACTAATTATGTAAATTTGGGTAAAAATGTATTAGTTATTGACAAGTTAGTTTTATACTGAAACAACAATTATGTAACTGAGGAGGCTCTTATAAAACTGATGAATGCCCGAACTATTGTAAGGAGAATCATTTATTGATTTAATAGAAATTCCAATCTCTTGCCCCGTGGATGTTTCCTTGACACCCTGTCAGGGTTTTACCACATGAATCTTGAGTTTTTACTTGTGTGGTTGTATTCAGTTTCATTTCTTTCTTGGTTAAATTAACCTATTGTAACTACAAGATTCGGGCAGGGAGGCCGAGCAATGAGGTAGTAAGCCTCTTTGACAATGACTGTGTCTAATTTTGATCCACCAGCCCATACAAGGCGGTCTTCGACATTTGAAAGAATAATCCCAGAGAGCTTTAAATTGTTGATATAATTTGTCCATTCCTGTATTAGATGGGTTGACAAACATATCACAACCACATCTTTCTAGTGTGTGTAGAGAGGAGTAGACTGCTATGCATCAACGATGTCCCAGATCACATGGAAGCCACTGAAATGAAGAGTAGTAATGAGGGTCAGGGATAAGAGGTGAGAACCTGTCATACCGACCATGGAATCCAATCCGATCTTAGGGGAAGATCTGTAGCCAATAGACCAGTGCAGGTATCCAAAGTACCAATGCTTGGAAGTAAGAAGACTGTGCCATGAACAAGAGATTTGGGAGGGAACAAAAGCGCCATTTTGAAGCCAGGAGTTGAAGCTCAGGTGTTGTAAATATTTTGCAGTGATGACACACTGCCAAAAGGCCCTTATGGTGAACTTCCCTCCATAAATTTTTTAACAGCAATGCCGAGTTGAAGGTGTCAATGTCCTTCAGTTTCCATCCACCTAGTTTGACAGGGGGAGAGATCAATTCCATTCTAGCCAGGTGGAATTTTCGAGAGGAATTCGGGCCAGCCCATAGGAATTTGGTCAAAATGGTGTTGATTTTCCGAGTGACAGCCTTCAGAAGTTTATAAATGTGCATCCATAAATCGGTATGCCATTGAGGACTGATTTAATGAGAATCAATCGTCCACCCAATGAAATCCACTTGTGTGACCAATGTGATAATTTTGATTCAATTTTTCTAAGGAGCCAGTCCCAATCCATGATCTTGTAGCCCATCAGCTTCAAATTGAATCCAAGGTATGTGAATCCCCTGTCCAAGTGTACAACAGTGACACCAAAGCGATTTTCTATGTCCGTGGACGAAACTGCCTCCGGGTCACTGGATATGAATAGAGATTTAGACTAATTCATGAGAAGCCCAGATGTGGTCCCAAAGTCATGTAGTATCTCGAAAATGTGGTGCCATTCCAGTGGGTCTATTTTCCCCATAGTCAAAATATCATCCACGAAGAGTAAATGGGTGATGTGGATTGAGGTAGCGATCAAACACCCAGAGATTAGCCCGTTGTTGCGAGCAACATTGAATCTTCTGCTAAGACCATCCATGATGGTGATGAAAATGAGAGGAGACAGGGCACATCCCTGGTGAAGGCCACAGGAGACCGAAAAGAAATCAGTGGGAAGGCCATTGATCAATATGGAAAATGAGGTAGATTTTATGCAGGATTGGTTCCAGGCAGTCATGGTGGAGCCAAAGCCAATCTTCCGTAGGGTCATCCAAATTAGTTCCCAATCCACGCAGTCAAATTCTTTGATCAGATTGATTTTCATGAGGCAAGCATCTAAATTGTGGGATTTGATGGAATGGAGACATTCTTGTGCTATAGAAACCGCGTCGTGGATTTGACAGTGTTTGAGGAAGCCAAATTGTTCAGTAGTGATATATGAAGACAAGAAGGGTTTGAGGCGGTTGGCAATAATTTTGGATATAAGTTTGTAGGTGGTGTTGCACAATGATATAGGGTAGAAATCAGAAAATGAGATAGGCTTATCTATCTTCGGGATTAGTGTGATGAAAGTGGCATTGGTGGCAGTAGAAACCCATCCGTGGATTCTGGACTCTTCCACCATATCAGTGAGCTCATCTATCATGATGTCTTGAAAGTGTAGGAATATCTCTATTGTCCATCCATCAGGTCCGAGACTTTTCCCTCTGCCCAAACTTTTCAGAACAAAGATGACTTCGTCCTTTGTGACCGAGCATTCCATATGTTCTAAAGCTTCCTTGTTAGTGGTTGTGGGATAGAAATCACATTGTTCCAGTTGTTTGTTGAAGGGAACCTCATCCCATGCCTGGTAGATTTCACTAAAATATTTGTGTGCTGCCCCCTCAATATCTTTCTAGTCTATTAGATGGTCTTTAGAGGTTGAGTTAATGCTCCAGATTTTTTTTCGACTGCCAAAAAGCTACTTATGGAAAAATTAACTGTTTTTGTGCCCATCTTGTATGCACATAATGATACTTTTTTGTTGTAGAGCTTCGGCCTATCTAAGGAGGATTTGTGATTTGCGTCCTTCCAACTATAGGATCTTTGATTTACGAGTAGCAGAGAAGTTGGGATCATTGGGGTCCTCCATGGTCTTAATTTTTCATCTATATTTATCAGTTCCTTAATCAACATCTTGTTCTTGTTTCCTGCCCATGTTTTTGTGGCTTCTTTTAGCCTACGAAGTTTCTGATTAATTCTATCCATTTGTTTGTCCTCTGGGTCCATTGTAGTCATTTTTCAGACAAATTTGACCAATTTTGTGTAGCTCGCCTCTTTAAGCCAAAATTGATTAAATTTGAATGATGGAGCCCTATTTTGATGTATTTCCGTCCAATGTAGCAAAATGGGGAAATGATCAGAGATCTTAGTGTGAATAATGGTGGATGTGAGACCCATAAGCCTGTTGATTGTATATTCGTGCAATAAAAAACAATCAACTCGTTTTGCAATGCCTTGAATACCAGAATGTCCATTATGCCAGGTCGGTCCAATAGGATTGGGAGAGATGTCCGTGAGTCCTTTATCTTTAAAGAAAACATGAAAGTAGTCCTCCAATGGATCAGGTCTGTTGTGTGTGGAGCATGATTGTTCAGAGGTCTTTTTTTCAGCCGGATGTATACCCCAGGAAGTTTTGTACACCCCTCCACGTGGGGGGGTGCGGGGGGGACTTGTCCCCCCCGCGGGGGTCCGGGGGCCAGCGGGGGCTTGGGGGCAACGCCCCCGAAGCCAAAAATCAATGTAAAATTGCCTTGTAAAAGTATAGTAATTTCTAGTCAATCTGAGCCGTTCATTAGGCGGATGATCTGACGGTAGAACTTATGTTTAGTTTAGGGTTTTTTGCCCTAGAAGGCAACCCCTCTCTTTGTATGAGGGCATTGTATTTGAGGCTATGTGATAGATGTGTATTCTGTGAGCGAGAAACAGAGAGGTGAGACTGTGAGAGAAAACAGAGGATATTACAGCGGATTTGTTGTAGGTTGTGTCTCTTCATTTTGCTGGATAATAGAAAGGAAGGACTAGCTGTTCGGGGTGGACGTAGCCCAAACTGGGTGAACCACGTATATCTGTGTCTCTCTTGTTTTGTGTGTTTTATGTGTTTATATTTCCGCAATATTTTATGTGTTCCATTGCTCCGTAATATATAATTTTCTAACAACTGGTATCAGAGCCGAAGGTCTATTTGGCTGATAAACTCGCAGGAAAGAAGGGTTCCTGGTTCGAGTGGGAGAAATGGCGGAAGATGGTAAGTTTAGGGTCAAGAAATTTAATGGCCAAAACTTCTTGCTGTGGAAGATGCAGATGGAAGATTATCTGTATCAGAAAGATTTATACCTACCATTGGGCGGAAAAACAAAGATGCTGATGGGTATGAAAGACGAAGAATGGAACCTTCTCGATAGAAAGGCACTCGGAACAATACGGTTGTGCCTTGCTGCGTCAGTCGCCTTCAACATTTCGAAGGAAACCACGACAGAGGGTTTGATGAAGACATTGTCGAAACTATACGAAAAACCCTCGGCCTCAAACAAGGTATTTCTTATGAAACGATTATTTAATATGAATATGTCGGAAGGTGGATCTGTTTCAAACCATTTAAATGATTTTAATACAATTACAAGTCAGTTAAGTTCTGTAGGGGTAAACTTTGATGATGAAGTTAGAGCTCTGTTATTCTTGTGCTCATTACCAGAAAGTTGGAATGGTTTGGTAGTGGCCATTAGTAATCCGTTTCTGGATCTAGTACTTTAAAGTTTGATGATGTTGTCGGTCCTATCCTTAGCGAGGAAATGCGACGGAAAAGCTCCGGTGAGACATCGGGAAATGCTTTGAGTGCAGAGTCTAGAGGAAGAAAAATGGAAAGAGGAAAGAGCTCAGGATATCGCAGTAAATCAAGGAAAGGCAGATCCAAGTCCAGATCGGGGATAGTGTGCTGGAAATGTGGAAAGAAAGGACACCTAAAGAAAGACTGTAGATCTCGGAAGGGAAAAGAAGGAGATGCACAGCAAGAAAACAATCATGAAGCAAATGTGACAGGTGAGGTGTTACAAGATGCTTTGATTCTTTCTTTTGAAAATATTACTGATTCCTGGTTGGTAGATTCAGGGGCTTCATTCCATGCCACACCTGATAAGAAATATTTTCATGACTATGTTCAAGGAGATTTTGGACAAGTTCGTCTGGGTGATGATAAACCCTGTAAAATCGTTGGAATGGGTAAGGTTCTTGTAAAACAGCAGAATGGAAACCAATGGCTATTAAAGGAGGTAAGGCATGTTCCAGATCTAAAGAAAAATCTGATTTAAACAGGGCAGTTAGGCGGTGAAGGTTGTGTGACAACTTTCACAGATAAAGCTTGGAAGGTCACCAAAGGAGCCCTGGTAATAGCAAAAGGCGAAAAGGTTGGTACATTGTATTTATGCAATGGTATTTCTAACTCTGTTAATGCTTTAACTTCCAAAGGAGCAGATGCAGCATTATGGCATCATAGGCTCGGACACATGAGTGAAAAGGGGATGAAGATTCTTCACTCAAGGAATTTGTTGCCGGGTTTGAAGAATGTTGATTTGGATTTATGTGAGAATTGCATTTATGGAAAACAGAAGAGAGTCAGATTTCTCAGAGTTGGGAAAGAAAAGAAGAATGAAAAATTAGAGCTTGTGCATACAGATGTATGGGGACCTGCTCAAGTATCATCTCTCGGTGGCTCTCGTTATTATGTTACTTTTATTGATGATGCAACTAGAAAAACTTGGATTTATTGTATTAAGAATAAATCTGATGTATTTGATACTTTCAAGAAATGGAAAGCTTTGGTTGAGATTGAGACAGGAAAGAAATTGAAGTGTCTTAGATCAGACAATGGAGGTGAATATTGCAGCAAAGAGTTTGATAGGTACTGTTCAGAGCATGGAATTCGTAGAGAGAAGACAGTTCCAAGAACACCACAAGAAAATGGTGTGTCAGAAAGGATGAACTAAACAATCATGGAGCGTGCAAGGTGCATGAGATTGCATGCAGGATTGCCTTTACAGTTTTGGGCAGATGCTGTAGATACTGTTGTTTATCTAATAAACAGAGGGCCTTCAAGTTCCTTGGATGGTGGTGTTCCGGAGGAAGCATGGACAGGTAAAAAGGTAAACTACTCCTTTTTAAAGCCTTTTGGTTGTGAGGCCTTTGTCCATATTGATAAAGAAAATAGAACAAAGCTTGAGGCAAAGTCAAAGAAATGTACCTTTATTGGATATGGTGTTAATGATTTTGGTTATCGCTTATATGATTATGAAAATCACAAAATCATTAGGAGCAGAGATGTAATATTCAATGAAAAGGTCTTGTATAAGAATCAGTTGCAGGAAAAGAAGCAAGAAAAAGAAAGCAAGGAATACACAGTTCTTGACGAAATCACTGAAAACGTAAAGGTGCCTGAAAATAATAATAATCAACAACCACAACAACAGCAACCACCACAACAGCAACAGGCACCCCAAACACCCGAAAGTGGTGTTAGAAGATCTACCAGGATAAGTAGACCCCCTGAACGTTACTCTCCTTCATTATATTATTTATTGTTGACTGATTCTGGTGAACCCGAATGTTATGAAGAAGAAGTGCAGGTAGAAACCAGGAAGAAGTGGGAGAAAGCCATGAAAGAAGAGATGGACTCCTTAGCACATAACCAGACGTGGGACTTAGTCAGGTTGCCTGCAGGTAAAACAGCATTGCAGAATAAATGGGTTTACAGGCTGAAGGAAGAAGATGGAGGAAAACAGAGGTATAAAGCTAGACTTGTGGTGAAGGGGTTTGCACAGAAGAAAGGTATTGATTTTGATGAAATATTTTCTCCTGTTGTTAAAATGACTTCAATCAGAACTATTTTAAGTCTTGTAGCAGCTGAAGATTTGCATCTTGAGTAGTTAGATGTAAAGACAACCTTTCTCCATGGGGATTTGGAGGAAGAGATATATATGCAGCAGCCACAAGGATATGAGGTGAAAGGGAAGGAGAAACTAGTGTGCAGGTTGAAGAAGAGCTTGTATGGCTTAAAACAGGCTCCAAGGCAGTGGTATCTAAAATTTGACAAGTTTATGTCTGAACAAGGTTATACTAGATGTCACTCTGATCATTGTGTTTATTTATAAAACCAAAATGATGGCAGCTATATTATATTGTTATTGTATGTAGATGACATGCTTGTTGCAGGATCTAACATGCAGGAAATGAATGTGCTCAAAAGAAAATTGGAAAATTCATTTGCAATGAAGGATTTGGGAGCTGCAAAACAAATCCTTGGTATGAGAATAACTAGAGACAGGAAAAATCGTAAATTAACATTATCTCAGAATGAGTACATACAAAAGGTGTTGAAAAGATTTAACATGCACAATGCAAAACCAGTTAGTACACCTTTTGCTAGCCATTTCAAACTTAGCAAGGAAATGTGCCCAAAGACCCAAGAAGACATGGATTATATGTCTAAAGTTCCATATGCATCAGCAGTTGGAAGCTTAATGTATGCAATGGTCTGCACAAGGCCCGATATTGCACATACAGTGGGAGTTGTAAGCAGGTATATGAACAATCCAGGAAAGGAACATTTGGATGGCAGTGAAATGGATTCTCAGATATTTGAAAGGTACCACAAATCAAGCATTATGCTTTGGTGGTTCAAACATCTCCCTACAAGGATATGTTGATGCAGATATGGCAGGTGACAGAGATAATAGGAGGAGCACTACAGGATATGTATTTACTGTTGGAGGAACAGCTGTCAGTTGGGTTTCAAAAATCCAAAGTGTTGTTGCACTTTCAACAACAAAAGCAGAGTATGTTGTTGCTACAGAGGCTAGTAAAGAAATGATTTGGTTATAAAGGTTTATGGGTGAGTTGGGTAAGAAGCATGATATGGGCACGTTATACAGTGATAGCCAAAGTGCCATTCATCTTGCAAAGAACTCAGCATTTCATTCCAGGACTAAACACATACAACTCAAGTATCATTTCATACGAACAGTGTTGGAGGATGGAGAGTTGAAGCTAGAAAAGATACACACTAGCCAGAATCCAGCAGATATGCTAACAAAAGTTGTAACCAGGGAGAAACTGAGAACATGCTCAGTTTCAATTGGTCTTCAAGGATGATGATGAAGATGAGAAACAGCCAGGTCCAAAGAGGAGTAATTGTCCAGCAAATGAAGCAGCGGTGGAGTTGCTACAATCATTCTCCAAGTGGGAGATTGTTGTGTGTGGAGCATGATTGTTCAGAGGTCTTTGTTTCAGCCGGATGTATACCCCAGGAAGTTTTGTACACCCCTCCACGCGGGGGGGTGCGGGGGGGACTTGTCCCCCCCGCGGGGGTCCGGGGGCCAGCGGTCCCCCGGCGGGGGCTCGGGGGCAGCACCCCTGAAGCCAAAAATAAATGTAAAATTGCCTTGTAAAAGTATAGTAATTTCTAGTCAATCTGGGCCGTTCATTAGGCGGATGATCTGACGGTAGAACTTATGTTTAGTTTAGGGTTTTTTGCCCTAGAAGGCAACCCCTCTCTTTGTATGAGGGCATTGTATTTGAGGCTGTGTGATAGATGTGTATTCTGTGAGCGAGAAACAGAGAGGTGAGACTGTGAGAGAAAACAGAGGATATTACAGCGGATTTGCTGTAGGTTGTGTGTCTTCATTTTGCTGGATAATAGAAAGGAAGGACTGGCTGTTCGGGGTGGACGTAGCCCAAACTGGGTGAACCACGTATATCTGTGTCTCTCTTGTTTTGTGTGTTTTCTGTGTTTATATTTCTGCAATATTTTATGTGTTCCATTGCTTTGTAATATATAATTTTCTAACAAGGTCTGCTCATTTATCCCCATTGTTTGGTTGGCCCAGTGATGAGATTAAGGTCCCTTGCCAAGATTATAGAACTAACGTCGAGGAGTCTACTTTGGTCGGCCTTGTACGAGAAGTCCCTTCTGTGTTCAAATGGAGCATAATTGTTGATGATGCGGAAATGTGGTTTGGTGCCACGTCTACTCCAGTGATAATGAGTCCAACAAAGGTGTTGTATGCTTTGAAGCTGAATATGTAAGGATTCCACATTATCGCGAGACCCCCAGATAAGCCTGATGCGTCAGTAGCACAAATGTGCCAATTTGGACAGATTTTGGAGAGATATCCCCAAGTTTTCTATTTGTAGGTCATAGCCTATTGAAGTAGCACAATCCCTGGTTTGTTAATGTCAATTATGTGTCTAATTGATTGTCTTTTGGGTGTCGATCCCAACCCTTGAACATTTAGGGCTAATATAGCCATTGAGGAAGGTCGAGTCCAGGTGGCTCAACTCTAAGGACCCGAGATTTGAGGAGATTTACAACCTGATGACCAACCCAGAAGGTGGCGGGAGCAATGAGTGCCTCAACAATGGAGGATTCCGAGAAGTGGTTTATAAGGTTGGTGGGAGCAAGGGAATAGGTGGAGACCCTTTTATATCTCTTGGATTTTCTCTTGGTTGTGACACTTTCCGCTTAGCTGGGCATGGAGGAGTGTTATCATTTTCAAAGAAATATCTTTTAATGGTAAGAGGCTCCATGGTGAATAGTTTCTCTCGATGTAGGACTTCTAACTCCATGTCTCTGGAGAATGGGGTAAATGTACGCTTAGATGGGGCCCCAAATTTGATTAGGGAATAGAAGTCCAGTTCAACAGATGATAGGGGAGTGATCGAAGGAGCAGGAGATATGGGCTTATGGTTAAGAAGTGATGACAGTGGCCGAGTAATGGAGTGAGATGAGGATTTGATAACCAGATTAATGGAGTGGGGGGCAATGAATAACATCCAATGAGTGGAACGTTGGGGTAGAGGATTCAAGTGGACAAGAATGTTAGGCCACAGGGAGATCGAGTTCAGGTCATGATAGTTGGTTTGAGCTTGGGATTTGGATGATGGAGGGTGGTGTGAGATAACCTGTGTTTTCATGAATTATGGTATTGTTTGCTTTGAATTTGTCTCGCCTTCCATCAACAATATCCAGTTGTGAGCGGGAATTTTGGCCATATCGATCTGGAAAGTCATACATTAGGTGTCTCGTCCCATGACAGCGGAGGCATGTGAAGGGCACTGCCCAGAAATCAATGATTTTCTTTTGTGAGCATGGCCCCTAGTATAAGTCAATGCATTCTGGAAGCCCCCTGTAAAATCGTTTTCAATGAGAACCCGTGTTGTATGCTTGTTCTTATCCCCTAGGCATCTATCATCTAAGTAGTAGAGATTTCCAATGGTATTTGTAATATCCGTTATTGCCTTATTGGTCCATAATTCCAGGGGCAAGCCCGGGAGCTTCATCCAAATGATGTTCCTTCTTGGTTTTTCTATCACTGGATCAAATCTGAAAGTCCACCTTTGAAATGTTAAGTATCCCTGCCCACTTACCCACGAAATTTTTGGTATTTGGGTTGCATCCTTCAGAGATTTGAAATTGAATGCAAACCAGCCATTCTAAAGTGTGTTGATGTGAGGCCGGTAATTTATTTTGGGAAGCCACCATGTGTCCATCCATTTTCCCATCTATGCCTCGTTCAAGTTGCATTATACCCATCGGCCAACCAATGTCATAGATTTTAATTTTATTGATTCCTCCTAGTGTCCATCGGCATCTAGGACTAGTCTACGTAGTTGTCAGGCCACTTTGATAGACCTGTTTTTCTTTTTGTCAGTGCCATGGGACATGTTGTGTTCAGGTCTCTTAATTTGTTGAGTAATGGTTCGGGAGGGCGTTTTGGAATGGAAATATTGTTCTTCCGCTTGCACTGTGATGTCAATCAGTGGTTCCACCTCCATGGATGAAGGTAGAGGGATGTGGTTGTCCATCATTGTTCAACCCAGTTGGACTGATTATATTGGCGCAGGTCCGGCCCGCTCTCAATCTGCACACGATCTGTCAATTTCCAAATTCAGACATACCCAAATTCCAACTGTTAGCCCAAGTATGCATTTTCCACCATTTTATTTATGTTCAGAGTGTTGTGTAGTCAGCCCACCTAGTTCGATCAGTTGGGCTCTCCAAACCCAATCCTTTGTGACTGTGATTCGTTCCAATTCTCCACTTGCTTTGCCTAATCCTGTAGTGGGCCGATTCGAATACTGTTCACTGTGCCCGGCCAAAAAACATCCCATTCCAGTGCTCCTAGTTCTCTGACAAAATCACGCACTTGGCTGAACGTGTTTTATTCATAGGACCATGCCAAAAATATCCCCAACAGTCAGATTTGCAGTTGCGATGTTGCAGAGGAAAGGTAGATTGTTAGTTCGGTTAGGAAGTCCTCCATTGAAACATTCATTATTATTTTATGGTATAGTCTAACTTTAGACGAAATAACCTTTTTCACCGGAATTCACCAAAATTTGGCAATACAATTTCAATCATTTTTGCTATTTAAAATGCATTTTTGAATGCATAAATAAATTCAGTGCCATGAAAAACTCTTGGAGCACTCAAATTATGCGGATTAAATAAATTTAAACTCAAGTTTTTAAAAATCTCTCTTGAATTTTAATTAAAATTAACCAAAAAAAAATGTGGTGAAAAATGTCATATAGTCTATAAATTATATTACACCTTATTTTATTATGGACAATTTAAATTTTACTTCATCTTTATTTATTATTGAATTTTTAAATATTAATTTAATTATTATTTTATTTTTATTTAATTAAATATACTATACCTTAAATATTTAAAAAATTAAAAGACATGTAACATCAATTTTCAATAATAAAATTAATTTTGAAACCTTTAAAATATATATGTAAAATTTTAAAATTAAAATTAAAGATTGTGGATAAAAGCTTTCAATATTACTACGTTGAAGTATTTTTTATGTTGTGGTTCAAAAAGATGTAGTTGTTTTACTTGGCCAAAGGCATTCCTATATTGAGATTTCATTTCGATCAAATATTGATCGAAATATTCTTCTTTGTAGTCACAATTTAGAATTAAAGTTTATTTGCGTTTCCTCTTCCTGGGCACCTGTTTGCTTCTGCTCCCACCACGTTCTGCTTTCGACTGTTCGTTTCTGTGTTACGAATTTACTTCGCGTGGTTTTCACATTCACCATCTGAATTTTTACCAATTCACTACAAATTCTTCTCCGGTGTGACTTTAAAGAGGCCTTCGTGATAGATTTTTGAAATATTAAATTATAATTTAATAGATATTGTAAACACGTTAATACAAATTTATAATATTAAGAAAATAAATTTAAAATAATACAGATTCAGAATATTAATAATATAAATTTCTAATATGAGTAATAAAATATAAATTTATAATTTATTAATATATTCAAAAGAGTCTTTTTAGTAGAAATCTTTTCTCATACTATATTTTAATAAGTTGATAATATTAATAACATAATTTTTCAATTTTAATATAAATCTCTCTTCAAATTATTACAATTATATATATATATATATATATATATATATATTTTTTTTTTTTTTATTTTTCTTTTGGGTAGGTAAGTACCCACGGGATTTGAAGGAGTCTCTTAATAGTGCACCCATTCACCGTCAATCCAAAGCCTCTTGGGCAATTGTAATAGTATATTATTATATATCATTTTTAAAAAATAAATAAAATAAAATAGGTTAAAATAAAATTAATAAGTTTATTAGTTTTATTAAGTTGACCATGGTTTACTAAATGTATTAAGTTGACTATGATCTACTAGATTTATTTGGTTTACTAGGAGACCATGGATTACTAGTTTTACTAAAGTTGATATGTGAGGTTTACTAGGTTGACCTATGTTTACTATTTTTATTAGGTTGACTTGTTAACTAGGTTTGTTAGGTTAATCTAGGTTTAATAGGTTTACTAGGTATACAAGATTTACTATATTGATATATCACATTTACTAAAGTTGACATATCACATTTACTATGTTTACTAGGTTGACGATGGCTTATTAGGTTTGCTTGATTGGCCTAGGTTTATTAGGTTTACTAGGTTGACCATGGTTTACTAAGATTGATACATCATGTTTCCTAGGATGATATATTAGGTTTATAGGGTGTACTAACTATAATATGTTGATATATCAAGTTTATTAAGTTTACTAAGGTTAATATATGGAGTTGATGAGCATGTGGCACTTAGTAGGTTGACCTAGGTTTATGAGGTTTACTAGGATGGCCATGGTTTACTAGGCTTACTAAGGTTGATATATCAGGTTACCTAGGTTGATATAGTAGGTTTATAGAGTTTACTAGGTTTATTAGGTTGACTAGGTTTACGAGGTTGACATAGGTTTACTAGGTTGACCGAGGTTTACTAGGTTTGCTATGTTGACGTAGGTTTACTATGTTTACTAGGCTTATTAAGTTGACCTATATTTACTAGGATGACCTAGGTTTACTAGTGATCCAAAATCTTTTTCTTATAGATGTATTAAAAAATTACATGCATAAATTGTAGCTTAACAGAGAAAACTTAATGTGCACATGAGACAAGAGGAGAAACACATAAAGCATGAAAGAAGACAACAAGACTTGATAACAGAGTTTGTCCGACTTGGACTACGTCTCCAGGCCCTACTCGATCAATGGGGAGGCCTTCATTCATTAAGTGGCATGAAAAAGAAGAGTACAAGCATCAGTTACAAAAAGGAGTCTTATACCTCCATACTGAAAAATGGCCGAAAAATGAAAAACTTTGATGGAGAAACAGACAGTGCCATTGCATTCGTGGTGTCAAGAAGTGTTGAAACCATACTAAATTTGTCAAATTCTGACAAAATGAAATTTCGCCCCTCCTGCAAAATTTTGCCTCGAACTATGTGCATTGCCTCCTCTCCCTGAGCGCACTGAAAAATTGCGTTTAAATATAATTCTGAGGGTGGATTTCTCAATAATGTTGTTGGCGCAGTTGGTTGTGATCCAGTTTAATAGGGAGGAGGTCGGGAGGTCAAACCTTGCCTCCTCCTTTTTTAATACACCACAAACAAAAATAATTTAAAATTAAATTTCGGTTGGGTCGGGCCCGCCTTGGGCGGCCCGCCCACCATACCCACCTCTGTAATTTTTTAATGGCGCACCTCCTCCGTTTATGGTTACGGGGTTGTTGGTTTGGGTTGGGTCCGTGCCCCAAGGGCCAACCCACCCACTCCGCTCCCATATTATGTTTTAAGTTTTGTGGCCGGGGGTCGTGGCCCACCCCTCCTTTGGTTATGTTTTTGTTTTTGGGGTGGCGGGGTTGGTGGCCCGCCACCCCTTTTTTAATATTTTTTTGTTTTTGTTTTTTAATTTTTTTAAAACAAATTGTGCAATTTTGAAATTTTTGTTTTGGACCGTAGGAGTCTTTTTAACTAGGCCACGATTTCGCCGGGAATCTGGCCATATTTGGCCGGATTTCATCTGTTGGAAAAGTGAAAATTGTGTCCTCGTTAAACCTGCCCAGTCATCAAAAGTCAACCCAACTTTAACTGCCTCTATCTCCTTCATCCGGACTTGGATTGGAGTGTCGTTCACCCCGTTGGAATCAAGGCGACGAGCACTTCGATCTAATGTCAAGTCAATCGACTTTTTACCACTTTGAATTTTGCGCTTTTCCCATGCCACTGTGTCTGAAGATCCACCGGGATCAATCCTCCCCATTGAGAAGCTTTTGGACCACCAAAAGCTTTATCAGTCAATTGGAAAGTGAGGGAATTGTTCCCTCACTCTTTCCTTCTCCATCCATTTTGCCTTGCTAGGGTGGATCCCCTTGAAACCAACTCGAAGGTATTCCACATCTCCCCGTCGTGAAGTTTTGGTTCTTCTATCAAGGATGATGTCTTCAGGTAACTCATCAAGATACTCTGGTGCAAAATCATCAACCGTAGGAACTGTGCCCACCTCCTCGGTGTCCATAATCAATGGTGGCTCATATGGCTTTAAGTTCTCCACATTCACTTCGGAGTACATCTGCATATATATCGGAAAATTGAGATGAAAGGCATTGTTTCCAATCTTTTCCAAAATGGTGAATGGACCATACCAGATTGGTCGCAACTTCTTCCCTTCTCCCTTCATCCTGTCCTTGCTTATATGGAACCACACTTTGTCACCCACTTGAAATCGATGGTCGACTTGGTGTTTGTCATGTCGATCTTTGTAACGGGCTTGACTTTTCTCCAACTGCTCCTGTACTTCTTGGTGAATCAACTAGATCCGCTGAATGAACTGCTGCGCTTTGTCCCTGTCATTACGTCCATTGGAGTCATCTTCCCTTCCAAAGACCATATCAAAAGGGTCCTTTGGCAGGTAACCAGAACATGTCTCAAATGGTGAACGTTGCGTAGATGAATGCACTGCTTGGTTGTAGGAATGCTGCACATATGGAAGATGCTCATCTCACAACTTAGGATGTTTCCCACAACAGCCTCGTAACAAGTGTACCACGGTGCGGTTTACAACCTCTATCTGTCCATTAGTCTGTGGATGGAATGTCGTGCTTCTTTTCAACTTGGTGTCCATCATCTTCCACAAGCTGGTCCAAAACTCTCTGGGAAAGTGAGAGTCCCGATCTGACACAATCGATGTGGGCAACCCATAATGGACCCAAACATGTTGAAAGAAAAGATGAGCAGTCCGCTCTGCAGTGATTCTCTTTTTACAAGGCATTAAAATACACATATTACTAAAACGGTCAACAACAACATACAAATAGTCGTGACTTTTTCTAGACAAAAGCAAACCTCCTACAAAATCCATCGACACACTTTCCCATGGATGACTCGGAATAGGGAGTGGTGTGTAGAGCCCAAGTTTTCTATTAGAGGGCTTTGAAAGAGAACACATCACACAACCCTTTACATAGCGAGTCACAATGTTCTTCATATGAGGCCAAAAACAAAATCTTTGTACATGACATAGTTTTTTCAATATCAAAATGATCAGACACAAGGGAGGTGTGGGCCTCCCAGATTACATGTACCCTTTCTCCTGTGGGTATGCATAATTTTCCAAGGTGATGCAACAGTTTCCCCTGCAAGTGAGAGTTTTCCACCTATGAACCATGGATTAGTTTTGCATAAATCTCCTTAAAGTCATCATCGTTAACATACTGTTCAGCATAACTTTCAAAAGATAACGAAGCATTATGCAAAATAACAGAAGCAGAAATAGGAGGGCGAGATAGCATATCGACCACTTTGTTGCTAGTACCCTTCTTATACTTTATTACCAGATGAAACTGCTGCAGAAAACCCATCCACCTGAAATGACGAGATTGCTGCAACTTGGTCTGTGACTAAAGATACTACAAGGGTTGATGATCCGTATGGATGATGGTCTCCTTGCCGATCAGGTAGTGTTTCCACTTTTTCACACTCTAGACCAAGGCATATAATTCCTTGTCATAAGTGGGATAGTTTATCACAGCCTGAGAGAACTTCTCGGAATGGTAACATATCGGCTTCCTTTGCTGCATCAGTACAACTCCCATGGCATATCCGTTGGCGTCTGTCTCGATCTCGAATGGCTGTTGGAGATCTGGTAAGGCCAAGACCGGTGCGGTGCTGATCTTTTCTTTCAATGTTTCGAAGGACTTCTGCTGCTTTCCTCCCCATTGAAAGACTTGCTTTACACTTGTCAATGCGTGTAAAGGTGCTGCAATAATAGAGAAATTGGCAATAAATCTCCTCCAATACTGTACTGCACCCAAAAAGCTGCGAACCTCGGTTACACTAGTAGGTTTAGGCCAATTTACAATTGCTTCAACTTTAGAAGGATCAATTTTTAACTGACCATGACCAACAATATGACCTAGGTAAACCAAAGAGGTTTTCCCAAACTCACACTTTGACAATTTTACATAGAGTTTTTCGTTTTTCAATACATCAAACACTTTCTTCACATGACATACATGTTCATTCCAACTTTTACTAAAGACAAGGATATCATCTAGATATACAAGAACAAATTCATCAATGAAAGGCCTAAAGAGATCATTCATGACCCTCATGAAAGTGGCTGGAGCGTTGTAAAGTTCGAATGGCATCACCATCCATTCGAACAACCCCTGTTTGGTCTTGAAGGCAGTTTTCCACACATCCTGCTCTGTAATTCGGACTTGGTGATAACTACTACGCAAATCCAATTTCGTGAAATAGATAGCATTCTTTAACTGATCTAATAAGTCATCAATGCGGGGAAGAGGGTAATTATTTTTCACCGTGATTTTGTTTAGTGCTCGATAATCCACGCACATCCTCCATGTGCCATGTTTCTTTGGCACTAAGACAATCGATGAGCCGCATGGAGAAGTACTTGGTTTGATGACCCCTTGGTTCAATAGTTGCTGCACCTGCTTTCTGATCTCTTCCATTTCAATGGTCGACATCTTGTACATGCCAATATTCAGTAAAGGAGCGTCATGTTGCAAATGGATCTCATGTTGGATTTCCCTCTTCGGAGGTAATCCTCTTGGTTCCTGAAACATCTCATCATAGTTAGAGATTAATTCACATAATTCCTTTTTATGCACATGATCACAACCCTGGAAAGCATCAGATAATTCTGCATCTTTTCCCCTTACAATCATAAGCATGCAACCCTTACTAGAATCCACCAACCTCTTCATTTGTCCTGCACTTACAAGGCTGGCACTAATTTTAGTTTGATGAGCCCTTACAATATATTCTACCCCATCTTTTGTGATTTGGTATTTGTTTTCATGAAGAAAGAAGATGGCCTTTCTATCATATATATATGGAATCCCTAACACCATGCCACAGATGTCCAATGGTATCACATCAAGTTTTACCTCATCCACTAACTTAGAAGCAATCATAAATTTAACCTTACACTGCTGAGTTACATTCAGTTTTGCTTTATCATGTATCCATCCAAGTGGGTAAGGTTTTGGATGTGGTGTAGTTTCCAAGCCTAGCTTCTTTACCAAGGACTCTGAAATTAAGTTTGCTTGGGATTCAGTATCAAATAGAGTTTCCACTTTTGTATGATTTATGATAACTCTAATATGAAATAGCTCAATTCTCTTTCGTTCATTAGGAAGAGACTCATCTATTGAACTAGTGCCTTCATGTGATTCAGAATTAACATGAGGTGTAAGAGTACCTTTTGTTCCTGCTACTGTGATCAATGCTTCATCTCCCGAATCGGATCCAAGGTCTTGCTGCACAGTTGCCACTGTCTTCTGCTTGCCTTTTCCTCCATACTTCTTTGGTCTCTTTTCTGGGTACTGTTTCCAACAATGATCGTCATCATGACCTTCCTTTTTGCAGTGATTGCAATAAGGTCTTTCTCCTTCATCTTTCTTGGTTGATGCCGTCCTCTTCTCCTTTCCTTTTCCTTTCACTTTGGGTTTTCCATTTGGAGGTTTGAAAGGTGGTTTCTTGAAATGATCATCTCTTTCATTTTTGCCCCTGTTCTCAAGATGGATTTCCTTCACACTGGCAGAGTCAATAATAGTTGGTTCAAACAATAATAATGAATGTCTAAGGTAACTATGTAATGATCCAATATACTTAGTTACTACTTCAGGTGAGTCAAGTGCAATATCCAAATTAAGTGCCTGTTTTCTAAATTCCTCTATAAAGCTTTGAACATCCTGACCTCTACCTTGCCTTAAGTATTGCCAATCTATTAAGGTTTTTTGTTTGTAACCCAAGGGATAGAATTATTCCTTTAATGCAGAAATGAAACTAGGCCATGAGGAAAGAAGATTACCCACAATCTTACTACTTCGCAATTTGCTCTCCCACCAAACGAGAGCGGTGCTACTTAGTCGAAGAGAGGCCAGCTGAATCTTTGCCTCGTCCTTATCGATCTGCTGAATCCTACAGTAGATTTAAATATGCCTAATCCAATTATTAAGATTTTCTACATTACTTTCACCGTTAAACATGGGAAGATCAAATTTGACATCTAATTTAAAGAAAGGCTTCTTAGATTCATCCCTTGAATTTCTACAATTATGGTGATGAGAGGAAGAAGAACTTTCACTCGTGGAAGGAGAAGGAGGGGGTTCTTCTCCACCATTTCCATGCACTGAACCTTTTTCTTTTAGATTTCTCTCTTCTGCTTTCTCCAACCTTGAAAACAACTGACCAACATTCTCTACCATTGTATAGAAGGTTTTTTCAGAAATTGCACTCCTCTTCATGACGAGCCTCTTCATTTGCCATGTTTCTCCTTCGATGTGCAAGCCCCGCTTTGGGATCGAAATAATTTAGTTTCCCTTCGCAACTTCGGAGCCTGTTTCATGTTAGCATACAAACATGCAATTCACAACTAAAAAGACCTGCTCTGATACCACTTGATCCAAAATATTTTGCTTATAGATGTGTTAAAAAATTACGTGCATAAATTGTAGCTTAACAGAGAAAACTTAATGTGCACATGAGACAAGAGGAGAAACACATAAAGCATGAAAGAAGACAACAAGACTTGATAACAGAGTTCGTCCGACTTGGACTACATCTCCGAGCCTTGCTTGATAAATGGGGAGGCCTTCATTCATTAAGTGGCATGAAAAAGAAGAGTACAAGCATCAGTTACAAAAAGGAGTCTTATACCTCCATACTAAAAAATGGCCGAAAAATGAAAAACTCTGATGGAGAAATGGACAGCGCCATTGCATTCGTGGCATCGAGAAGTGCTGAAACCATATAAAATTTGTCAAATTCTGACAAAATGAAATTTTGCCCCTCCTGCAAAATTCTGCCTCGAACCGTGTGCACTGCCTCCTCTCCCTGAGCGCACTGAAAAATTGTGTTTAAATATAATTCTGAGTGTAGATTTCTCAATAATGTTGTTGGCATAGTTGGTTGTGATTCGTTTAATAGGGAGGAGGTTGGCAGGTCAAACCCCACCTCCTCCTTTTTCAATACACCACAAACAAAAATAATCCAAAATTAAATTTCGGTTGGGCCGGGATCACCTTGGGTGGCCGACCCATTGTACCCACCTCCGTAATTCTTTAATGGCGCACCTCCTCCATTTATGGTTACGGGGTTGTTGGTTTGGGTTGGGTCCGCGCCCCAAGGGCTGGCCCACCCACTCCGCTCCCATATTATGTTTTAAGTTCCGTGGCTGGGGGAGGGGCCGGGGGTCATGGCCTACCCCTCCTTTGGTTATGTGTTTGTTTTTGGGGTGGCGGGGTTGGTGGCCTGTCACCCCTTTTTTTAATATTTTTTTGTTAAAAAATAAAAATAAAAAAAATTGTGCAATTTTGAAATTTTTGTTTTGGATCGTAGGAGTCTTTTTAACTAGGCGACGATTTCATTCGGAATTTGGCCGGATTTGTCCAGATTTCGTCTGCCGAAAAAGTGCAAATTGTGTCCTTATTAAACTTGCCCAGTCATCAAAAGTCAACCCAACTTTGACTGCCTCTATCTCGTTCATTCGGACTCGAATTGCAGTGTCATTCACATTGTTGGAATTGGGGTGACGAGAACTTCGATCTGATGTCAAGTTAATCGGCTTTTCACCACTTTGAATTTTGAGCTTTTCCCATGCCACTGTGTCTGAAGATCCACCTAGATCAACTAGTTTGACCTAGGTTCAGTAGGTTTTCTAGGTTGACCTAGGTTTAGTAGGTTTGCTAGGTTGACCTAGGTTTGCTTGGTTTACCAGGTATATAGTGTTTACTATGTTGATATATCATGTTTACTAAGGTTTTCATATCCTGTTTAGTAGGTTTACTACATTAAACATGGTTTACTATTTTCACCAAGTTTTATTAGTTTTACTAGGCTAGCCATGGTTTAATAGGTTTACTGTGGTTGATATATCAAGTTGATGAACATGTAACGTGATGTAGGAGCATTCATCTCAACATTATCATTGTATTTTAGTAGACATAGGGGGTCTTGTGTTTCAAGGAAGTTGGTTTCCTAAGTATTGAATTAATGTAATTATTAAGAGTTTTGAGTGATTTTAATGAGAATAGGATTTAATTGAATATTGTGAGACATATTTGTAAATATTCTCAAATGTAGGAGAATATGAGGGATTTAGGATAGTTGAGAGATTCAGGGATTTGAGAATTAATTGTAAAACTCAAATTAGGAGTTAGTTCATGATTTTATGGATTGGAGAGGATCCTTAGGGATGAGGAAGAGATTTTATGATTTTGTTGAGAGGTTTATGGATCTAAACCATGAATTGGTTTTAGAATCCTTTTGTATAATTGTAAGCCAAAAAGGCATAGATAGAGGTGGATTAGATGGTGAGATAGTTAGACAGTTAAGCTAACTAGAGGGTGACTGTAAGCCTTTGGGCAGATTGTAAATAGACGCCACTGATATTAGAAGATCAGGCCAAAGATAGTGAGACTGTGTAAATGTTTGTTTATATATAGAGAGATTAATTCTAAAATTGAATAAGTGTGTGGTTTTAGTATCGAATGATGAATTTTGAATGAATCAGGGCATTCTGTATAACATATGCATGCAGGCAGAGTCCAGGCGAATACACAGAGGAGAAGAATAATACAGAGGCACGTAATGGGCCTTTGAAACCATTGAAGTAATCTGAAATCACAGTCGAATTGAAGAATGGCATATAACCCAAATAAAGAGATGAACAAAGAAATGAAGTGTTAGTGTATAAGAGCCGTCAAATCTGGAAGATCAATGGCCAGGATTAAGTCGCAGCGAAGGGAGGAAGTTGTGTCGCATCGCAATATATTATAGCAGTGGGTAAACCCCGGTTGTAAGAGAGTTGCGATTGCGAAATGTGATCTTATTGTTAACCGTTGGATCACACACTCAGATCAACGGTGGAAGACGGTTGTTGAATCCCGCATCGCAATATTCCAAAGGGAGGATTTAACCTTGGGCCACAAGTCTTGCAACATGCAAAATGAGATGGGCGGTTGTGATTTCGGATGTGATCAGAGATTTGATTGCATCACAAATATTCCATGGTAATGTATCGGGCCCTAAGCAATTGCGATGTGCGACATTGCAATGAGTGATATGGATTGGGCAAGAGGATTTGCGATATGCGATATAGAGTGGATTCGAGAAGGTAATGGACACAATTTATTGTAGTTTGGAATCCGATGTGTTATCACATATCGGATACGATGGAGGAAGTCATGTGTTAGTATGACTCGCGGAGGATTGCGATTGTGATAAGGCATGCATCGAGAAATTTGTAGAGACGAGGAATAAGTGGAAAAGGTATGGTTACGTATGTTTATTGTGATTTCTATTATAAAAGGTTTATAATAGTATTAAAACGCCGATAGTTGATTTGTGGGTTAAGCCTGTGTACGACCCAAAGTTAATAAAGGTTTATGGGGTTTAGTTATATGTGCGGCCATTAATGTTTAACCAAGGGTTCATTAAAGTTATATGTGAAGATTATGAGGGTTAAATAAAGTCCCAATTGAAAGGATTGATGAAGGGCATGAACTGTAGTTAGTTTATGGAATTGTTTCCGCAGAGGTTGATAAATCATTGTCAAGAATTAATAAAAGGGGGCTTAACCATTATCTAGTGAAGAAGATTGACCCGGTATGTCATATTAATTCCTGGGGAAAAATGGTTTATGCATTTCAATATGCATACTATGGGTAATAGCAGGGTTTTCCTGCGTCAAAGTGGTATCAGAGCAGAAGAAGATTCTGCGTGCAAAAGAAGGGACAAAGTATTGCTGACAGTTGGTGATTTCGACTAAGGTAAAGATGGGAGATTAGTAAGAGGAATACTAATCTTGTAATTTCTACATTTTGATAGAATGTTTAGATTTTGAGAAAAGTAGAGCAAGTGATTTATGGCCAATGAATCCGTATAATTAGAATTGTAAAATATTTGAAATTGAAATTGGAGAAGAACAGTTAAGTTCTTAGAGGCAGGTGAGTAAGAATTAAGAAGAGATTGAAGAAACATAAAGAATCCACAATGATGTTTTGAAGAATGGAGATTCACTCGAATTTGAAGAGTGAATGGAGACTTCTTGTGAAATCATGCAGGTATTGTTTTATTTAACTCTGATTTGAGTTTTTCTAGATAAAGAAATAGCTTGAAGATTGATAGTTGCAGCTAATGAAATATCTCAGCAAAAGAAGATCAAGCCTTAAGAAGCAGTAATGAAGGAAACTGGTAAGGATTTCTGAGTGGAAGAAAACTTAGCAAAGGAGAAATTGTTGCCGATAGTTAAGCTTTGCCAAGATCAAGTCAGAAGATTGAAAGAAAGAACCATATTCTAAATTTGATTGACAGTAGCTGAATGCTGAAAGTTTGTGCAGTGGAAGCATGAAGATATGTTGAAACAGATTTGCAGAAATGGTGAGATCCTGAAGACAGGTGAAGGTATGCAAATTTGTCTAATGATTAGCAGATATTGAATGAGTAAAATTTTAGAGCAGGATTACAGTGGCTAAACTGTAAGAGGGATGTTTGCAAGTTCTTGAAGTAACAGAGTTTGAAGATACAACTGGAGGTTGGTGAAAAGAACAGTCCATTCAAAGTGCAGGTGAATGGGGAGACAAGATCAGATAGATATCTTGAAGGTGAGATGAAATGGTTTTATTTTAATTTTGATTTGAAGATTGGAAAGTTGTGGTCTTTGTATTGATACAAAAGTATTGTTGAAACTCGCAAAGGCAATTCCACAGAGGATGTGGGTAGAATTGCTAAGAGATAAAAGAAGCTGGTAAGAGTTTCTAAGTGAAAGCAGAATGTGGCAGAACCTTGAGGAATTCCAACAGGGATTGGATAAAGAGGACAATTGTGTTCTTAGAAGATGCAGATGAGTTGAAGCCTAGAAGGAGCAAAGAGAAGTGCTCAAAGGAGGTTCCAGAGATAGAGAACCAAGTGCTTGCCAAAAGACCAAGTACAGAGGAGAGCTTGGTGAGGTAAGTGGCAGCAAGGAGGACTTGCTGTTGTAGAGGCTTTAGTGCAACTCATAGTGAAGTGAGTGAGGAACTCATAGAGATGGAGAGGATGATGACTAGTGACAGTCATAACAGAGGTTCTGAAAGAGATCATAGTAGAGGACAAAAGGAGAAAGATTCCAAGACAAATGGCATGAGAATGAGTGATGAAGAATATGATAAAGAAATGACTGAGATAGTAGTTCAGCTTGAAGTATTAATGGAGATGTTGCAGAGAAATGAAATAGACCAGAAATATGGGTATGTCATGAGAAAGAAAGTGAAGTGGCAGAGGCTACAAGAGAAGAGGAATCAGTAGGTGAATATGCAGTTAATAAAGGAGCTGAGGGAACTTGAACAGATTTTAGATGCCAAATTGGAGACAGAGAAGTTCAAAAGAGTTGAGCTACAACAAAAGGGAGATGCTGAAGAAGATGTTGAAGTTTTGATATGTGAACCAGAACGTGGACCATTACTTTTTGAAAGTGATGAAGAGCTAGAGGAGTTGGATCATATGAATGATTCAGAGTAGCCAGAAGACTTGATGACTGAAGCATCAAATGAGACTGTAAGGTCTTGTGATTTTAAAACTGATAATTTGTGTATGGTTGCAGGTTTGGAAGAAAATAGGCAGTCTTTTAAAGTCGTAAAAAACATGAAATAATACCTTCCAAAAAATGAAAGTTTTAAAGCAGAATATCACAAGGAGACTGGAAAAGAAACAATTCACTACAGTGAACAAGTGCAGAGAGGCATCATTAAAACAAATGGTGTTGGAACGAGACTTGCTGACAGTCTCAAGATTTCTTTGAGTTTGAATCAACATACTGATGTGCTGACAAAGGAATTAAAGGAGAGATCAGAGCAACATACTGAAAGGTTGCTAGAAGAGGAAGAAGAGGTACAAAGGCCTTTCATTTTTTATTTTGATGATTGTCTTATGAGTGTAGATTTTGTTGTAGAAACTAGAACATATTTGGCACAGGTGGACAACCAAATGAAAGAAGAAGAGGAAGAACATCTACTGAAGGATGTTAAGAAAGATTTAGCAGAGGAAGAAGGACCATGTAATGATGGGTCAATACCAAATGAAGAAATGGGAGATTGTGTAAAATTTCTGAAGTTTACTCCAAGTAAAATCATTGAATTATATAGAGAGTTAGACTTTCAAAGAAGAAATTTGGAAGAGAAGAGGATAAATGTTCAAGATAAATCGCCGATGAAGGATGACAAAGAAATTGTCATAAATAAAAGACAAGAAGAAGTTGACAGGTACAAAAAACAAAAGCAGAAAATTGTGCTAAAAGACAATTTGAAAACAACTGAAAAGGTGCAAGACAATAGTGAACAAGAGGGTAAGGATGTAAGGGTGAAAACAAGAATGGGAGTTTAGCAATCAAGAGTTGAAGACAATCAGCAGACAAAGGATATACTGGACAGATAAATTGAGTTGATAAGAAGGATAATGATGAAAGTGTCTCAGAAGAAGATAAAAACAAGAAAGGAAAGGTGTGACAACAAGAGGAATACAACAATAGACTATGAAAGCAAGACAAATGGAGCATTATAGCATAAGGTATGGATACATGGAGAACAACAACAGACAACAACAACAATAGAACAGTTGACAAGCAAAGACGAATTACGAAATAAAATCTGGGATCCAGGAGGAACCAATTATCCAGACTTATGGCCAGGTGGTCATAAATTTTCTTACATGGGAAGTCTGATGCAGGAGCATTCAGCTCAACATTATCATTATATTTTAATAGACATAGGGGGTCTTGTGTTTCAGGGAAGTTGGTTTCCTAAGTATTGAATTAATGTAATTATTAAGATTTTTGAGTGATTTTAATGAGAATAGGATTTAATTTAATATTGTGAGACATATTTGTAAATATTCTAAAATGTAGGAGAATATGAGGGATTTAGGATAGTTGAGAGATTGAGGGATTTGAGAATTAATTGTAAAAATCAGATTAGGAGTTAGTTCATGATTTTATGGATTGGAGATGATCCTTAGGGACGAGGAAGATATTTTAGTATTTTGTTGAGAGGTTTATGGATCTAAACCAGGAATTGGATTTAGAATCCTTTTATATAATTGTAAGCCAGAAAGGCATAGATAGAGGTTGATTAGATGGTGAGATAGTTAGACAGTTAAGCTAACTAGAGGGTGACTGTAAGTCTATGGGCAGATTGTAAATAGAGGCCACTGACATTAGAAGATCAGGCCAAAGATAGTGAGACTGTGTAAATGTTTGTTTATATATACAGAGATTAATTACGAAGTTGTATAAGTGTGTGGTTTGAGTATCGAATGATGAATTTTGAATAAATCAGAGTATTCTGTATAACATGTGAGTGCATGCAAAGTCCAGGCGAATACATAGAGGAGAAGAATAATACAGAGGCACGTAATGGGCCTTTGAAACCATTGAAGTAATCCAAAACCACAGTCGAATTGAAGGATGGCGTATAACCCAAATAAAGAGATGAACAAAGAAATGAAGTGTTAGTGTACAGGAGCCATCGGATCTGGAAGATCAATGGATAGGATTAAGTCGCAATGAAGGGAGGAAGTTGTGTCGCATCACAATATATTATAGCAGTGGGTAAACCCCGGCCGTAAGCGAGTTGTGGTTGCGAAATGCAATCTTATTGTTAACCATTGGATCAGACGCTCAGATCAACGGTGGAGGACAGTTGTTGAATCTCACATTGTAATATTCCAAAGGGAGGATTTAACCTTGGGCCACAAGTCTTGCAACATGTGAAATGCGATGGGTGGTTGTGATTTTCGATGCGATCAGAGATTTGATTGCATCGCAAATATTCCATGGTAATGTACAAGGCCTTAAGCAATTGTGATGTGCGACATTGCGATGAGTGGTATGGATCGGGCGAGAGGATTTACGATATGCGATATAGAGTGGATTCAAGAAGGTAATGGACACAATTTATTGTAGTTTGGAATCCGATGTGTTATCACATATCGGATGCGATGGAGGAAGTCATGTGTTAGTATGACCCGCGGAGGATTGCAATTGTGATAATGCATGCATCGAGAAATGTGTAGAGATGAGGAATAAGTGGAAAAGGTATGGTTACGTATGTTTATTGTGATTTCTATTATAAAAGGTTTATAATAGTATTAAAACACTGATAGCTGATTTGTGGGTTAAGCCTGTTTATGACCCAAAGTTAATAAAGGTTTATGGGGTTTAGTTATATGTGTGGGCATTAATGTTTAACAAAGGGTTCATTAAAGTTATATGCGAAGATTATGAGGGTTAAACAAAGTCCCGATTGAAAGGATTGATGAAGGGCATGAACTATAGTTAGTATATGGAATTGTTTCCGCAGAGGTTGATAAATCATTTCCGAGAATTAATAAAAGGGGCCTTAACCATTATCTAACGAGGAATATTGACTGGGTAGGTCATATTAATTCCTGGGGAAAAATGGTTTATGCATTTCAATATGCATATTGTGGGTAATAGCATGGTTTTCCTGCATCATAACATTTACTAGGTTCACTTGGGTAAATACTAGGTTGGCATGGTGTAACATAGCCCCTACTTTCCCTAGACCCAAGTAAGGGTAGAAGGAGGCAGTTACTAGATTGACCCAACCTCAAAAGTCCTCAAAACCTAAAACAGATGACATTGTTGCATTCGTCTCATCGAGACCTTTCCAATGATATAAAATTTGTCTCATTCTAACTCCTAAATCAAAAGATATGGGCAGTCAAATTTTGGCCAATCAAATAGTGCCACGCCATCTTAACCCCCACCATGTGGCGCCCACATAGCTCCTACATGATTCCCATTTGGCTATCATAGTCGACCACCACATTGCCAATTGACAATGTTACTTTAGCTGACAAGTCGTTCATACTAGAGTCACATATTAATCCCCTTCATATGATCCACATTGACTAACCCATAACACATATATATATGATATGTAATAAAATGGATGTGGTTGTGAGCCCTTTATGGCCATGTCACCCTAGAGAAAAAATCTCGGCGAGATTCCTCACAATCCCCCGTTGAAACTCCCAGGGACAACCCTTCAAGGGTTACGTGGATACCCCCATGGACCTCCTCCACACATCATTTTTTATTATTTGTGACCTCCCTTATGGAATCCACAATACCACGTCGTCCTCGTCCGTGTTAAGTATTCCTGGATTCATATCTATCGAGGTTACGCGGAATCTTTCCACATCCTACTGCCACCTCAACATGAGTCAACCAATTGTGTCTGCCACATTTTTCACACCTGTACATATAGGTTCCTCCTTGCCATAGTACCTTGATGATTTGATATAATCATATACTAAAAACTGATGTAGAATTGATTAGCAATTAGTGAATTGAATGATAAATTAAAGAACGAAAATCGAGGAAAATTACTGGAGCAGAACACTTTACGACAGCTGATAAACCATAATGAAGATGCAAAACAGAAGTATAAATAGCAAAAAAACAAATATACCAGACAACAATATTGATTACGGAGTTCATCCCTGATGGACTACGTCTCCGGGTCCGCTTTCAAAATGGGCGACCGTTTTATTAGGAATGAGAAGAAGAAGTGGATTACACAGTGATTTAGTAAGATTGAACTTGCACACAGGTAACTCTAACCTCTGTCATCAAATAGCTCTCTGAACTAGCTTTCCAACGCTGCTTACGATTTCCAAATCCGACTCCCGATGCTCCCGAAACGCGGAAAACAAAATCGCCTCTATCTCTCCAGAACCTGTACATGAAAACTGAAAACCACTCCTCTATTCTTCAATGGACAAAATTGCCTCTTATAGGCTTGCAGATGCATCCTAACCTCTGCTGACTATATTTGAGGTGAATTGGCTGACTTCTGGGGTTGTTTTGGTTTGATTTTGCCACCTAGAGTCATAGTCATGGTCATCATATTAATTAAAAACCAATTTTAATATCATAAAACCCAAAAATACATTGTTTAACCCGAATACCATTAGTGGTTAGCTAAACGGGCAGAGGAGACTGCCAGCTCATGTGAGTGATGGCCAAAACCCGTGGTCAGCACGCTGGCGGTTTCGTTCTATAGTTACGGTGACGGTGGCGGTTGTGCTGCGTTCACATTACAACTTTCCAATGCGCGGTTCCAGTAGCATCTGGCGGTTAGGCTAACAGTTCCCGTTGCGGTTAACTCTGACAGTCTGTTCACATGTTGACTACCCGGTTAAATTCCCATGCGGCTAATCCAAGCTATGGTTATAACCTCTGCCATTACCTGTATGTTCACATGTACATGGTTCCGACAGTTCCGGTAGCAGCTAGCGGTGACCCTACGGTTCCCTTGGACGTTCACATGGTGGCGGTTTCCGCACGGTCTTCGATGTTGTCAACTCCCCGCGCGGTTATCCCTGACCTCCTATGATTTTATTGCAGTGTCATACAACATAGTCCCGCCGCGGTTAGATGTTAGCAGTTAGGGACTGTGTATTGTTTTAACATTTGAATAGGTCGAGAGGGGATTTTGGGCTTAGGACTTAGGTTTTCAATGTAGTTTAATACAGAGGTATGCATTAGGGTGAGGGCCTTAGGTCATAAGCTTTAGGGTGGTAATGTATTTAACATAGGATTGGATTTGATACATGGTTTTAGGCATGATGCATGAGGATTTAGGCATAGGTTTTAAACATGGATGTATGGTTTAGTCTTAGGTAAGAGTGTATTAGGATTCTTAGGGTAAACAAAGATAAATATGATAGCTTAGGAGTTAGGGTTTAGGTCTAGGCTTAGGTAAAGAGTTTCATTTAACTGTTCAAGACCCATGTTGGCTCTACACAGCGACATCGACGAAACTAAAGCCTTCACCTGACGATTGACCCTTATACATCCTTGTGGTCTCCATGTGACATTTGTCAACATTGCACGACGACGACAATCACATCTTTGAAACTGACACTGGTGGTGACGATGACAAGACTATATCGTCGACTAGGTATTTTAACTTGAATCCTTTTACACAAAAAACTATATCAACCATAAATCCTGCAAAGTCGAATGACAAAACACATGTCGTCAACCAAACCCTGGTAGAACTGTCAATGACATAAGTCGACAGCCAGGTACAACATCACATCAATTGAACGCCATGAAATCATAACATTACCTGAACAACCCGATCATAACCAACATTGTCGATCTGTCGAAGCTGAACTAAAGCGACGACGACACTGAATGACACTCATGAACACTGATGATGACACTTTGAACACGTGCAATTGGATCGATGGATCCTCATGGATCATTCCTCTCCACTTGAAATATTTTGGACCACAAAAGTTTGACTAATTAAATATTCAATGAGGGTAGAACTCCCTCTCTTTCCATATTGATCTGACGATGTACCAATGCATTCGATCAATAACCTATAGATGATGACCCTGATGATGTTGACCATGATACCTTTTGATTCGGTGACCTGTTTCTTCCATCTGCAGTATGAACAACTTGTGACGATGGGAAAACAACCTGTTATCAACATGGCAATTGAATTCTTTCCATGAAGAATCATGAGTTAGTGATTCAGAAACATCTTTGAAAACAGTATTTGTAGAAATTTGTTCAATACATCTGATGGGTATTAACAATATACTTTCCAGAATAATTGAAATATTCAAAGACTCCTTTGATTTTGATTTTGTATCAATTACTTTACTTGCTTTACTTTCCTGTTGACTAATTAGTAAGTGAATTTGCTGCCCATAACTCATCCAGCTGTGATGTAAACACTGTTGTAACTTAGTTTGATTCTAAGAGTATCTAAGTAATTGTTGATTTACTTGAATCACTATGTCTATTAACTGATATTTCCATTGGCTAACACTTTTAATTACTGCATTAGTTTTCAAACCATGGTAAGGAAACTTTAGATCTGCTTTCAAAAATGCTTTGTCACGAAAACTTATAGAATTCCTCTCCACTTGAAGAGAGGTTTCATTACTTTTAAAAGCATGAAATGATGATGCAATACCAAAGAAATATAACACTGACTTTCCCCAATACTCACCTGCGCCCCTAAAACTGAAAATAAACATACCATCTGAAACAAGTCTTTGATTAGACGCACATGTACCATTCCCTGCAATACACTATTGATGATGATAGCTTCCAGAATTCAGTTGAATGAATGAATTGAGATTCATTCTCTTTAAGAAGATGTTCATAGGACATTAAATGTATCTCATGTTGCTTATCCTGTTCATGAATAATATTTCTTGGAAAATAATTAACCACCTTAACCAATTGATCTATAAACTGAATCTCGCATCTCGAACAATCAACCTTATGTTGTTCCTTAATAACCATGAGTACATATTTACTTGAACTTATAAACTTCTTAACTTGATTTGAAACAATTAAATCTAAGTTTGATTTGACTTTATGTGCCCTAACAATAAATTCAACCCGTTCTTTCTTTAGGTGATATTTATGTTCTCTTTTGTAAAACACTGCATCTCTATCATAAAGACAAGGACTTCCTAAGACAACTACACATATGTCTACTAGGACCACATCTAACTCCACTTCATCAATGTACTTATATGTAATTGCAAATTTTAACCAACACTGCTTTGTGACATGTATCTGAGTTGATTTATTAATCCAACCTAATGGGTATGGTCTTGGATGATTTTGTGTCTCCAATCCCAATTGATTAACTATATGTTCAGATATTAAATTTTCTTGCGATCCATTGTCAAACATTGTGTCAATCTTTGTATGCTTAGAAGTTATCCTTATGTGGAAGAGTTCAACTCTTTTATCCTCATGTGAAGGATTTATGTTTGAAGAAGATACATTAGTTTTCAAACTTGAACCAGTATCAGAAGTTTTACCTGTCGTAACCATGGCGATTATCCTCCTTTCATCACCTGAATCTGAACCTAGATCCTGCTAGACTGCTGCAATGGCCTTCTTTTCATCATTTTCCTTAAGGAACTTTTTCGACTTAAGTTTTGGATGAAGTTTCGAGCACTTCGATTCATCATGACCGATTCTCTGGCAATGAGAACAAGTAGGTCTTTCCTTCTGAATGATCGTTGAATTCTTTCTCTTCGAAACGTTCTTCCCTTTACTATCACTGGAATCTTTGGTTTCCATCTCTTTGGATGATTGAGATGAAAACTTGAATGGTTTTCCACCTGATTAAATATGTATGGCCTGAACACACACCTCATCAAAATCATTAGGATTAAACATCAATAAAGTATGTTGCAAATATGAATGTAAACTGCTGATGTATTTTAACAAAGTTTCACATGTATCCAATGAAATACCAAGCACCAATTCTTTCTTCCTGAACTCCTGAGTAAACTCCTGAACACTCTGCCCTTTACCTTGCCTCATATGCTTCCAATCAATAACAAATTGCTACATGTATACTAAAGGATAGAACTGTTTCCTAAGAGCTTTCAAAAACTTAGATCATGAAGAGATAACTTTTCCTGTTTGCTTTACATCTAACTAAGTTTTTCTTTCCGACCAGATTAAAGTTGTTCCCCCCATTCTAAGTGTAGCTAACTGAATTTTAGTTTTATCTTTAGAAATGTTCTGAATGCGACAATACACTTCTAACTGCTTTATCCAGTTATCTAAATTTTCAGGATTCATTTCGCCATCATAAACAGGTAACTCAAATTTAACATCAAGTTTCAAAAGAGATGATTTCTTAGGTTTCTTTTCTATTTCAGATTCTGCACTGGAAGAAGAATAAGAAGAAGAGGATGATGGAGATGATGGAGGTGAAGGTGTTTTATCATTCTTCCCTTTACCTTTGTCCTTCTTTGTTGACTTTGAATAAGAAGCTGCATCTCTCGCCTTCTTGTCTTCGTACAATTCTCCCAACATCTGTTGCATGGTTAAGAATGCCTGCCGAAACTTCTCTTCACTTATCTTAGTCTCAGTGTTTTCACTTGCATCTAGTCCTGACATGGTCAATTTCTGAATGAATCATTGCTTTCCAATCTCTGGATTGATCTGCTCAAGGATTCCTTCTCCTCGTTGCGACTTAGACCTGGTTAATATTCAATGGAAACTCTACAAACGAAACCTGCTTTAATACCAAATTATATGATCTGATATGATCATATACTAAAAACTGATGTAGAATTGATTAGCCATTAGTGAATTGAATGATAACTTAAAGCATGAAAATCAAGGAAAATCGCTGGAGCAAAACACTTTACGACAACTGATAAACCATAATGAAGATGCAAAACATAAGTATAAATAGCAAAAACACATATATACTAGACAACAATATTGATTACGGAGTTCATCCCTGATGGACTACGTCTCTGGGTTCGCTTTCAAGATGGCCGACCGTTTTATTAGGAATGAGAAGAAGAAGTGGATTACACAGTGATTTAGTCAGATGGAGCTTTCACACAAGCAATTATGACCTCTGCCATTAGATAGCTTTCTGAACTAGCTTTCCAACACTGCTTACAGTTTCCAAATCCGACTCTCGATGCTCTCGAAACACTGAAAAAAATCGCCTCTATCTCTCCATAACCTGCACATGAAAACTGAAAACCACTCCTCTATTCTTCAATGGACAAAAATGCCTCTTATAGGCTTGCAGATGCATCCTAACCTCTGTTGACTGTATTTGAGGTGAATTGGCTGACTTCTGGGGTTGTTTTGGTTTGATTTTGCCACCTAGGGTCATAGTCATGGTCATCATATTAATTAAAAACCAATTTTAATATCATAAAACCAAAAAATACATTGTTTAACCCAAATACCGTTAGCAGTTAGCTAATTGGGCGGAGGAGACTGCTAGCTCATGTGAGCGGTGGCCAAAACCCACGGTCAGCATGCCGGCGGTTCCGTTCTGTAGTTTCAGTAGCATCTGGCGGTTAGGCTGACAGTTCCCACTACAGTTAACTCCGACAGCCTATTCACATGTTGATTGCTCGGTTAACTTTCCGTGCAACTAATCCAAGCTATGGTTATAATCCCCTCCATTACTTGTCTGTTCACATGTACAGGGTTCTGATGGTTCCGGTAACAGCTGGCGGTGACCCTGCTGTTCCCTCGGCCGTTCAGATGGTGGCAGTTTCTGCACGGTCTTTGATGTTGTCAACTCCCCATGCGGTTATCCCTGACCTCCTATGGTTTTATTGCAGTGTTCATATGACACGGTCCCGTCGCGGTTAGATGCTAGCAGTTAGAGACTGTGTATTGTTTTATGTGTATTATTTTAACATTTGAATAGGCTGAGAGGGGATTTTAGGCTTAGGACTTAGGTTTTCAATGTAGTTTAATACAGAGGTATGCATTAGGGTGAGGCTCTTAAGTCATAAGCTTTAGGGTGGTAATTTATTTAACATAGGATTGGATTTGATACATGGTTTTAGGCATGATGCATTAGGATTTAGGCATAGGTTTTAAACATGGATGTATGGTTTAGTCTTAGGTAAGAGTGCATTAGGATTCTTAGGGTAAACAAAGATAAATAAGATAGCCTAGGAGTTAGGGTTTAGGTCTAGGATTAGGTAAAGAGTTTCGTTTAACTGTTCAAGACCCATGTCATCTCTGCACAGCGACATCGGAAAAACTGAAGCCTTTACCCGACGATCAACCCTTATACATCCTTGTGGTCTCCGTGTGACATTCATCAACATTGCACGACGATGACCATCACATCTTTGAAACTGACACTGGTGGTGACGACGATAAGACTATGTCGTCGACCAGGTACTTTAACTTGAATCCTTTTACACAATCAACTATATCAACCATAAATCTCGCAAAGTCGAATGACAAAACACATGTCATCAACCAAACCCTGGCGGAACTGTCATTGAAATAAGTCAACAGCCAGGTACAACATCACATCAACTGAACGCCATGAAATCATAACATTACCTGAACAACCTGATCATAACCAACACTGTCGATCTGTCAAAGTTGAACTAAAGTGATGATGACACTGAACGACAGTCATGAACACTGATGATGACACTTTGAACACATGTGCCATTAGATCGATGGATCCTCCTGGATCACCTGAGAATTAATTCCTAGTAGGATTGCACTCATCTCCATTCATTTTCACCAAGGATGCTTAGAGCCAAGGTGACGTCATCGATCCTCTCTATAGGGGTGATGTCACCCTTCACGTGGCTACAATCCAAGCATGCCATGTGTCACTCGTTTTCAGGCCACTTGGGCCCATCAAACCCTCAAAACTGGTTGACATGTGTTCCACCTCCTAGGATGCCACATGGACCTAGAACCACATCATCCACCACGTGGGCACGGGTCCCACTTGGACCTCAGGTGGACCTCAGTTGCACAGTAAGTTCATACTTCCATCATTAGAATTTTTTTTAGGTCTAAACTAGGCCTTTTAAGGAATATTAGAAAATAAGAGTTGAAATAACAAAATAAGATTAGATTACATCATCAAATTTTAGAGGGAAAAAAGAAAAAAACTACCTTTTCAACTCGTATTTTCAACTTATCTCCCAACAAATTTACTCAAAAAATGAGTAGGAGCACTCGTTGGATCTAGAATTTAATTCCTCATCCAAGGAATACCCATGTTGCATATTTTTGATGGACCCTTCTACACGAAAAATGAGAAATACATGAATGTATTTCTCATTTTTCGTGTAGAAGGGTCCATAGAAAATATGCAACATGGGTACTCCTTGGATGAGGAATTAAATTCTACATCCAACAAGTGCTCCTGCTCGAAATTTGAGTAAAACCGTAGGGAGATAAGTTGAAAATACGAGTTGAACAAGTAGTCTTTTATTTTTATTTTTTATTTTTTACATTGCTATTCCAAAAATAGTGAATCATCCCCATGGTTGACATCATCATGTTGAATCATATTAGTTCTCATAAAGTTGATTTTGGTTGTACATTTTTGTTTTGAGGCCCATGTTTTACCTCAAAATTTCTCTAATGGCTATAAGTGTTTTGGATTTTTTGTCATGTCATGCAACAACCATAATTACTAGCACCACTTGCCAAGTCATTCCGGGAATAAAATTTGGAAGTTTCCCCTCGGGCTTCACTCAAAATATCTGGGGATAAATTTCTGGGACATGTGGATGACGCTCGTGTTTTCTCACATTTTCTACTCGGATCTCTCCTACCTTTTCACTTATGCGTGTCTCCTGGGCATATGGAATGACAGAGAGCCACTCATTTAACCCTAGGCAACAAAATTGATCCCCATGATCAACACTTGGGCATAGCTCTTAGTCACGTGGTGCTTAATCCTGAGTTTATTCTACTCCTCTAGGCCCTAACATTTGACGCTTATGACATAAGTGTAAATGAATATAGTGTGTGCTTTTCCACCCTCGGTGCTTTAGCTGTTAATGCAAGTATAAGGACCTTTACCTAGGTCTCCAACACATAGTTTAAGGGTATACAAGGGTATACAAGCCCTTTACAACTATACCTTCTGAGTTTGTACTACTTCAGCCTAGACTTGACTTGTGGATTCTTAACAAGGCCTCATCCCAACCTAAGAACATATAGATAGTTATTCCTTCACATATATGTTGAGAATTGTTATCCTGCTTGAGCTTCCACATTGCATATAGCTCTCATGATCTTTCTACAAGGGTTGGTCCAGACGATTTAATACATATTTATTTGTGTGTGTCTATGTGTGTTTATATATATATATATATCTATATATATATATATATATATATATAGAGAGAGAGAGAGAGAGAGAGAGAGAGAGAGAGAGAGAGAGAGAGAGAGAGAGATTTGTCCCTCATGAGCTTATACATATTTAAACAGGGCTTAATAACTAATTCTATTGAATCTCATAACCTATACACAAAGATATGTCCAATCGATTTTATCGTAGTCCATTAGACCTGTTGTCCTTTGAGATAACCTAAGGTCAATTGGCTATGCAAAAGCATCTAAAATGTTTTGTTGATTTTAATGGTTTGGATGACCAGTGAATTGTTTAAAAAACATGTGCTTTAAACTTAGAAATATCCTTAATAAAACAAAAGGTTTTTCTTTAAATACGTATGGTTATTTTGATTTAAGTGGGATGGATAAGTAGAATATAGAGAAGTATAATTGATTTAATATTCACACTGAGTATTTAACCATTTATAAGCAGAAATCAAGAAAACAATGTTTTCTATATCAACAGAATATAATTAAACTATTACAAAAATCTAGTGCAATTTAAGTTCAAAGAGGAATGTATAATAACAGATAGTTCTGCAAATTAATCTCTTATCTAAATGCAACTTCACAGCTAATTCAAAATGAAACTGAGATTCGATTAAATTTTCAATCGAATCACTGTAAAAGAATTAAATTATGTGAAGAATACATAATGAAAACAACACACTGAGAGACAAGCCATATGAAGTAAATACATAATCTTTTATTTAATAAAAAATGCTCCAGCTTAGTACAAATTTATGTGATAACTGGTTCAAGGGTGCAACCCTCAATACTTTGATGAGCTGAAGTATTTAAACAAAATTACAAAATATTACAATAAATGCATGTGGAATTCTATTATTACTTAAAACTAACAGAAACAGAAGTAATTAGATCAAAAAGAATGAATCTAAACATTTGGCCCTGTTTTGAAGGAAAGTTGTTGCTGAGTGGCCACTATTCGGGTGTTGCGCTGGTGAAGCTGATTTGTCCTCTAATCCTAAAATTCACATAAATTTTCCCACCGTTCTTCATCTGGGATTGCTATCTTGGTTACCTTACGGTAGATTTCATCTACCTCAGTATACCGAGCAAAAGTGGGTTTTACAGTGAAAATATGTTTTATCTTATGTTGAATAAAACATATGTTGTTGATGGCTTTGTAAAATTCCTTGCCTATCATGGAACCTTTGATGTTGGAGGACTTGGCTGTATCCCTGGCAATATCCTGAAGCTTCTTCAAGTAGTCTTCCTTGGTCATTAATTTATCATTGATTACAAAAAGTGAAGGCATACCCTTCTTGTTCAATGTATCAATCCTTGTGAAAAATTTGTTGACTACTACCTTAAGAGTGTGACACTTCTCTGTCAACTGTACAACTAAGTTCTTCTTGGTCAGAACTTTCTTCACCTCCAGGATGGTTTCAATCCTGTCATCCACTCCTAGATCATCCAGTTCATATCTATTCTTGGAGTTGAGGAACTTTATAATGTTGTTGGCTGTAGCAAGCATCTCTCCCAGTTGAGCATCTATATTGGCAATGGTTTGCTTTGCCTTTTCCATCAACTCCTTCTGCTAAAAAATATTCTGCATGCATGGCCAAATTTCATCTATCTCCTCAATGATGTTGTTCCATATGATTTCCTTGACATGACCTAAAGTGTGGCCAATAGAAGACTCAACTGCTAACTTCTTCCATACTTCTATCTGATTTTGAGCTCTCTGAAGCTCTGCTACATGAAAAATCTTAGATTTCTAACGATGATCCTCTAGAAGTTTCACTTGATCCTGCAACTTCTTGATTTCTTCAGTCTGGAGAGACATGTTTTACACTGCGTTGGCCAACTTGTCTTCAACATATCCTGTACTTGTGCTAGCAAATATGGTTGTAGGAATGACTGTGATAGGGAGTGCTTCCAAGGGGGCAGTATTTTTAACAGTTTTTTCCTTTTTCTTAACTAGCTTCTCCATCTCTATCTTTTCAATATCCTTGGCTAGAGGATCTTCAGTGGCTGGTAGTTTTAACTGTTTTCTCAATGCTTCTATGTCCAAATTATTCCTCTTCACAAGTTCTTATGTAACATTGATGTTTGATGGATCATAACCCAGTTTGATTACCAAGTCCTCTAGGGTTTTAATCCTAGTGTGTTTGGCAAGCGCAGAGACCTTCTCCATCTTTAACTGTGATTGGACATTTTCCAAGGTAACCTGCAGTTTTGATAAAGTCATGGCAGTGTTAGTGACAGTAGAGAAAATCATTTCCCTAGTCTGCTTATGCATCTCCATTTGGTCAATGGGATGTATATCCTTTACATCAAACTCAAAAGCTGTCTTTTTGTAGTTTGATTCAGTCTTGGGCTGGGGAACCTACAGTCTTCAGCTGTGATTGGACATTTTCCAAGGTAACCTGTAGTTTTGATAAAGTCATGGCAGTGTTAGTGGCAGTAGAGAAAATCATTTCCCCAGTCTGCTTATGCATCTCCATTTGGTCAATGGGATGTATATCTTTTACATCAAATTCAAAAGCTGTCTTTTTGTAGTCTGATGCAGTCTTGGGCTGGGGAACTTGTGCTTGTAGGAATTCCATTTGCATTTTCCCATTTTTCCATTATGCTCTTCTTTGACTTTCCTAAAGTATATGTATCTGTCTGCATTATTTGTTGTTTCTATTGTGAAGTCGTGGAGGTAGTAGGCGACTGTGTGGACTGATCACCCACTAATGAGGAAACAAGTGGCTCATTAGTGGTGATAATGGTCTGCTGCTCTGAATATTTGCTAAGGCTCAGTCTAGAACTAAGCTTGGCCTTCTTTCTGTACATTATCTTGAATCCCTCACTGAAAATGTCAGTCCCTAAAGGGGACTCTTCCTCTCTACTTCTCTTGGTTGTCTTCTCCTGCATGGTAGGAGTCTGCACTATGGATGATGATACCTGTTGTTCTTCTGCCTCCTAAAGGGTATTTTCAGCCCATTCTAACTGATTCTTGTATTTCTCTATCTCTAGCCTGGATGTGTGAAAGTAAGGAGTAGACTTGGTTTCTACCCTTAATTTAGAAATGATCCCTAATGGATCATATGACTAGGTGAAGCTTAAGCTGAACTGCATTTCCTTCAAGAGCTTATCTGCTTCTTCCCCTGCTGCTCTGCTGTTGCAAATGAAAGGGCCAACTTGTGTTTTGATTTTAAACTGAGACCTTTCCTTGGAAGCAACAAAGTGGATTTCATTTATGTTGATCATCTGCCTTATGTACTCCAGAGCAAAAATCCTCATTGGGAGGAATTTTGGCAACTTGTAAGGTGGGAGTTCACATCCAAATATTCTGATTTCTATATAATTCTCATAAAGGTACTAGTCTCCTGTCTGAACTTGATTTGACAGCTACAACACCCTTCTGATTTGCTCACTGATCCTCGGTTCTATTCTGCTGCTTAGGAGATCTATTGTTGGGTGAACAAACATCTTTGTAAACTGTTTATAAGTGTACTCTTTTTGCTCCTTCATGACCAGAGTAGTCCAAAAGATGACTAGTTGTTGGTTTCCCTTCTCATCTAGCTTTTGCAAAGATAGGTTGATGTTGTCCCCCTAAAAGTATAGGAACATGTTTCCCTATTTGTCCTCGAGGCAACAATACGTCTCGAAGAGGTCAAGTTCATATAGTGTCTCATGGATTTTGTAGTCTCTGTCAGCCATAGGGACGTGGTGAATATCTACGAGAGGAAAGATCATAGTATTGACAGGTTCCTCTGGTCCTTTATCCTTTGGAGGCATTTTGGCTATGGCTAAGGACAATAGTGAATTGGATTGGGAGTTTGAGAGTGGAAAAACACAGAGAAAAGTCAGGCTCTAGAGGTAGAAGCAGACGTAACAAGTTGATAATGATTGAGCAAAGATTTCGATGGCGATTGAAATTGTCAAAATTGAGTCCAACAATACCTGTAAGAAATCAATTAACAATGATAGAGCTTGAATTTAGTAACCGGTTCTCAAATAGAAAAGAGGTTTATATAATGAATTTGGTTTTCCGTTGAAGGTAGCGTGGGTCTGTTGAATTAACGACTAAGCGAATTGAATGCTTAATGGGTTAATTATGGAGGGAATGAATGTGATTTGATGGAGTTTAACGGATAGATGAGGTGGCGAAAGGTGAATGGCGGGAGTGTAACGGGTAGGAAGGCGGTATTGGGAGGGATGGAATCAACTTTTCAGGGGGGGGAGAGTGGTTTGTGGTTTCACTCGATGGGGGTCCGAAATGTTTTGAAGTTGACACGTAGGGGCGGGGGTGGTTTGGTATACCGTCCATTTTGGGCCCCCCCGACGGTAAATCTCAGATGGTGAGGGGGGCCGAAATTGCATGCTGGCCGTCGGATGTGGGAAGATGGGCGGATATGGAGTGTGATATGGCGAGGGATTAATTGTGATATGACAAGATGTCCGTTGGGGTCAGTGGAGATTAATAACCGCATAATATGGATTATTTCTAATGTATGAGGGGGTGTAATGACTTAGGGATAAGTGGGTGAAGGGAGTTATGAGCGGAGGGAATAATGATTTGGGATTTTAAACTTAGGGATAGGATTAATACCCAAAAGGCTTGATATATAAAACCTTAGAGTAAACCTTTACTCCTCTGTCTTTTTCTTTTGCACATGAAAACACATTTGATGTTTGTTTGTGGCACATTTAGACTAGCAATCTATGCATTTATAAAAACATAAAATGAAGCCTTTCTTTTCTTTTTTCTTCCCTAGCATTTTATTTTCCTTTTTCCTTATTTATTTAGGGTAGCTAACACCTATTATTTTATTGATATGGATGCCTATAAAACATTAAATTTTCCTAACATTTTAACTTTTCTTTCTTTTTCATCCATATCCTAACTTAACATTTTAAAATTATTTTGACTAATATGTTAACTTATCAAAACTAAATAATGTTACAATATCGGCTCTAGCTGGGGCCTAGTTCCCCTTGTGGGATGCAGAGAACAAGAAGATCCAAGTGCCTTCTCCTCGGGCTATGGAGTCTTTACTGAAACAAATACTCACTTGCAATTTTTTCAGAAATTAAATAAAATCTCTGGATATTTATAGATGATAAATGAATGGAAAATCAATATTGAATGTAATGTTTCAAGTATCTCCCATTGACTGGCAATGAGGAATACTCTCATTCCAGATTCTGCAGGATGAATGTATTGTTCCCTTTGACTTCTGCAATGCTAAGTGGACTAAACCAAAGGTTGTCAAATTTTGCATGCTTGCCTTTGTCTTCTCTCCTTGTATCCCATTTGAGCACTAGGTCACCCTTCTTGAAATTTCTTTCTCTAGCCTTTCTGTCAAACAGTTCTTTCATCTTATTCTGGTATTTCCTTAGCTTGTACTGAATTTCATCCTTGTCTTCATTCAACTCAATAATTTGATTAATCCTTCTTGAGAAATCGTTTTTTTATTCATAGGATTCCTGGAGGAATCTCATAACAGGTAAAGCTAAATGAGTAGGAAAAATTGCTTCCTTGCCATAAACCAATTGGAAAGGAGACTTGCTTGTTGATCTTTTAGGAGAAACTCTGTTAGCCCAAATTGCATGGATTAGATGGCTGTCCCAACTCTTTTTATGGTATTCAAGAGTCTTCTTAATAACCTTGACTAATCTCTTGTTGGAGGACTCTGCTAGCCCATTTCCCTGTGGATAGTATGGTGTAGAATGGTGTGAAAGGATTGAATAATTTTGACAGAATTCAATCATTTTAACATTGTTGAAAGCAACTGCATTATCTATAACAATTTGTTGAGGACATCCAAATCTTGATAGGATGTTTTCTTCAAGAAATTTTATCACAACAATATCATTTGAATTTTTAATAGGTATGGCTTCTACCCACTTGGTGAAATAGTCTGTAGCAGTTAAAATCCATATGTGTTGATTACTAGAATGTGGATGAATTTCCCCTATAAAGTCCAACCCCCATTGTAGAAAAGGAACATGAACAGATACTGGGACCAAAGGAAGTGCTGACAACTTCTATTTTCCTGCAAATAATTGGCATGGTTTGCAACTTCTTACTCTCACTCCAACTTCTTTGAAAAGTGTGGGCGAATAGAAACTTGCTTTTAAATTTTTGTAGGTTGTTGCTCTCCAGGAATAGTGTCCACCACAAAACCCTGCATGGAATTGGTCTACAATTCCCTCTGTTTCATTTTCAGATAAGCACGGAAGAAGGATATTAAGAGGGTATTTCTAGTATAGATTATCATTGATAATGTAATATTTCATTGCTTTAAGCTTCAGAGCTTTGCACTGTTTCAAATTAAGATCAGATGGACATTGAAAATCTCTAAGAAACTGCACAATATCAGAATACCAATAAGAGAGTAGATATTTTTGATCTATGTGAACAAGAATGGCTTGATCTGAAGAAAGAGGTTCTTGTGGATTCTCCGCTTCTCTAAGAGGAGGAAGTTCTTGTGGATTCTCCTCTGATATAAAAAAATGTTCTTGTGGACTCTCTCCTGATACTAAGGAAGGTTATTTTGGATTCTCCCCTCATGACATTTCAGAAACTAGATTAATCCCCAATACTTTGTAGTTTGGATTCAACTAACAATCTGGCCAGGCCTTGGCCTTTTACTAGTTTTGTGGTTTTAATTTCAAGGTCAAATTCAAGGATTTTATCAATCCATCTCCCTCTTCTTCCATTAGTATTAGGCTGAGTCAAAACAGTTTTGACAGCATGATTAGGGACATAAGCTATAAAGTGTGAATGCAGGATATAGGTTCTAAAGCTTTGAGGGCTTGAATTAAGGCATAAGCTTGTTTTTCAATAATATCAACCTAATTTCAGCATCCCTCATAACTTTAGAAAACAAGGCTACAGGCTGGTCATCACCGTTTGTATTTTTATATAAAATAACAGCAACTAAGGTTGTCTCGGATGTAAAAGAAAAAATGCTAAAAGGTGAAGAATAGTCAGGGCTAGCTAATGTAGGGGCCTTAGGTATGGCCCTTTTGATCCGATCAAGAGCATATCTAGTAGGGACTGTCCATTTCACTTCATTGTTTTTCTTAAGCATATTTGTTATATCTTTAACTATCTCAACATAATTTGGGATGAACCTTCTGAGAAAATTGATCTTTCCAAGGAAGGTTTGTATCTCTTTCTTATTCCTTGGTAGAGACAGGGTATGAATAGCTGAAACCCTCTTTGGCTCAATTATAACTCCCTCCTTGGAGATTATATTCCCTAGTAACTTCCCTTCTTTCACAACACACAAATATTTCTTCAGATTGATGGATATGCCAAATTTCCTGCACCTGTCAAAAACCTTGCTCAAGTGTTTTAAATGATTTTCATCAGAATCAGAGAAAACAATTAAATCATCTATATAAACGACAATAAATTCAGATGTTTTTCCTACAAATTCTAGGTCCATGGCTGTCTGGAAAGTGGCTCAAATATTGCCTAACCCGAATGGAATTCTGGCATACATGAATGTACCCCAAGGAGTGGTGAAAGCAGTTTTGTCTTGGTCAGATTGACTTACCATAATCTGGTTGTAACCAAAAAATCCATCTAGCATAGAAATCTTATTGGCACCTGAAACTTTCTGAAGTAGATGGTCAATTTTAGGCAATGGATAGTTGTCCTTTACAGATAATTTGTTCAGATTTTGGAAGTCTACACATAACCTAATCTCACCATTTTTCTTTCTGACAGGAACTAGGTTGGCTACCCAATTAGAATACCTTAAGGGCACAATGATATGAGCATCAAGCAACTTTTTAAGTTCTTTCTCAATGGTTGGTAGTAGTATGGGATTAATTCTTCTTCGCTTTTGCTGAAAGGGTTTTGCTTCTAGTTTCAAAGGAATCTTATGCTCAATCAAAAATGTATCATAAGTTCTTAACTCATTATAAGACCAGACAAAAACGTCTTTTTAGTTTTTAAGAAGATTCAAGTATTTGGTTTTTACATCCGAAGGTAAGGTTGATGACAATTTGATATTTCTCACATCATCCATAGTCCCAATATTGCATTCTTTGGTTTCTTCTTTAGGTGAGTGAAACAAGGGATTTTTAGAGACATCATTATTATCAAATAATTTTTCCAATGGGACTAATCCTTTAGGAATAAAATTATTAGATAATTGGATAATATCATGATCAAGAATTTTAGGACTGAATGAAGTTTCTCGATTTTGCTGATTTAATTCTGGAATATCGTTTTGATCTCCTTCAATTTTCATATTTGAGAATTCATCAATAACTTGAAGGAAATATTTCAACTGTTCATCATCTTCAAAAATCTGCCAGTGTTTAAGGTTATCAGGAATTGATGGCTGATACTTGACTTGGATTTGGTATTCTAATGATCCTGGCTCAGGGATTCTGAAAGAGCTTGCTGAGACTGCTAGTGAATCAACATGCATGTTTTCATCTCTAGGAATAGCAGTTATGTTAAAACCTTGGAAGAAATTTTCAATTGTATCCCAAACTTCATTTCCATAGGACCTAAGCCTTGGGTGTTTAGTCTGACACATATTTCTAACTTGGTTCACTATAAGCTTAGAATCAAAAAATACACTCAAGTTTTGAACCTTTAAACTTCTAGCTAACTCAAGACCATGAAGAAAAGCATCATACTCAACCACATTATTGGTGACCTCAAATTCAAGTTTACATGACTGAGTATTGTTTTCCTTATTTGGTGATATTAGAACAATTCCTACTCCTACTCCTTCTTTTGAGCAAGAGCCATCAAAGTAAAGTTTCCAGACATCTAATTCTACAACTTTAGGATGGGAAAGAATATTTTCAATGGAAATTTGAGTATTTGATGAATTTTGTGAAGACAAGTGAAAGAAACCAAAATCCCAATCTACTGCATAGATAGGGTGGGTTTTCACTTGATCAGACCTACAAACAGTGTAAAGGAATCTGACTTCCCTATATAACCTTAAATGCTCACCTCCATAGACCGAGATAGTAGCAAAAGACATGTCCATCTGAAGTGATCCTCCAAGTTTAGCTTAACATGATCTAGATAGAAGCATGCCAAAGTTGGCAGGAATATCAGTGACAACTATGTATAAAACTATACTTTTGACAGGTATTTGAGCTAAGGTCACAACTAGGTTTTTGATTAATCCTAGGCATGGTACTGTCTTTGAGTCAAAGGTGTAAAGGTAATGATAAGAATGGGTGAATTGTAACTGAATATGGTCCATAATTACCTTCGACATAAGATTTTGAGAGGCTCCAAAATCCAAAATGTAGTTGTACAAAAGAAAATCATGAGCTTTTAATGTTACATAAAATGGTGGAACAATTTCATCGATCATATCAGAACTAAGGCCAAATACAACCAAAGGTTTTTCATCTTGTAGACTAATAACATCTCCCTCGACATCTACACTAGAAGACTGTATCCATTTAGACACTTGATTTTTGTAACTAGGATTTTTGGAACTGATCTATAATTCCCTTTATTTCATTTTCAGTTAAGCACAAAAGAAGGATATTAAGAGGGCATTTCCAATATATATTATCATTGATAATGCAATATTTCACTGCTTTAAGCTTCAAAGCTTTGCACTGTTTCAAATTAAGATGAGCTGGACATTGAAAATATCTAAGAAACTACACAATATCAGAATACCAATAAGAGAGTAGATATTTTTGATCTATGTGAACAAGAATGGCTTGATTTGAAGAAAAAGGTTCTTGTGGATTCTACGATTCCCTAAGAGGAGGAGGTTCTTGTGGATTCTCCCCTCATGACATTTCAGAAACTAGATTAATCCCAAATACTTTGCAGTTGGATTCAGCTAACAATTTGGCCAGGCCTTGGACTTTTACTAGCTTTGTGGTTTTAATTTCAAGGTCAAATTCAAGGATTTTAGCAATCCATCTCCCTCTTTTGCCATCAGTATTAGGCTGAGTCAAAACAATTTTGACAGCATGATTAGGGACATAAGCTGTAAAGTGTGAATGCGAGATATAGGTTCTAAAGGCATTGAGGGCTTGAATTAAGGCATAAGCTTATTTTTCAATAATATCATACCTAATTTCAGCATCCCTCATAACTTTGGAAAAGAAGGCTATAGGCTAGTCATCACCATTTGTATTTTTCTGTAAAATAACAGCAGCTAAGGTTGTCTCAGATGCAAAATAAAATATGGTAAAAGGTGAAGAATAACTAGGGCTAGCTAATGTAGGGGCCTCAGATATGGCCTTTTTGATCCGATCAAAAGCATATCTAGCAGGGATTGTCCATTTCATTTCATTGTTTTTCTTAAGCATATTTTTTATATCTTTAACTATCTCAGCATAATCTGGGATGAACCTTCTGAGAAAATTGATCTTTCCAAGGAAGGTTTGTATCTCTTTCTTATTCCTTGGTAGAGACAAGGTATGAATAGCGGGAAACTCTCTTTGGCTCAATTATAACTCCCTCCTTGGAGATTATATGCCCTAGTAGCTTCCCTTCTTTCACAGCAAACAAATATTTCTTCGGATTGATGGATATGCCAAATTTCCTGCACCTGTCAAAAACCTTGCTCAAGTGTTTTAAATGATTTTCATCAGAATTAGAGAAAACAGTTAAATCATCTAGATAAATGACAGTAAATTTAGATGTCTTTCCTACAAATTCTAGGTCCATGGCTCTCTAGAAAGTGGCTCCAACATTGGTTAACCCAAATGGAATTTTGACATACATGAATGTACCCCAAGGAGTGGTGAAAGCAGTTTTGTCTTGGTCAGCTTGACTTACCATAATCTGGTTGTAACCAGAAAATCCATCTAGCATAGAAATCCTATTGGCACCACAAACTTTTTGAAGTAGGTAGTCCATTTTAGGCAATAGATAGTTATCCTTTAAAGATGATTTGTTCAGATTTCGGAAGTTTACACCTAGCCTAATCTCGCCGTTTTTCTTTCTAACAGGAACTAGGTTGGCTACCCAATTAGAATACCTTAAGGGCACAATGATATGAGCATCAAGCATCTTTCTAAGTTCTTTCTCAGTGGTTGGTAGTAGTATGGGATTAATTCTTCTTAGCTTTTACTGAAAGGGTTTTGCTTCTGGTTTCAAAGGAATCTTATGCTCAATCAAAGATATATCATAAGTTTTTAACTCATTATAAGACCAGGCAAGAACATCTTTGTAGTTTTAAATAAGATTCAATATTTGGTTTTTACATCCGAAGGTAAGGTTGATGACAATTTGATATTTCTCACATCATCCACAGTCCCAATATTGCATTCTTCGGTTTCTTCTTCAGGTGAGTGAAACAAGGGATTTTTAGAGACATCATTATTATCAAATAATTTTTCCAGTGGAACTAATACTTTAGGAATAAAATTATTAGATAATTGGATAATATCATGATCAAGAATTTTAGGACTGAATGAAGTTTCTGGATTTTGGTGATTTAATTCTAGAATATCATTTTAATCTCCTTCAATTTTCATATTTGAGAATTCATCAATAACTTGAAGGAAATATTTCAACTGTTCATCATCTTCAAAAATCTGTCAGTGTTTAAGGACATCAGGAATTTATGGCTGATACTTGACTTGGATTTGGTATTCTAATAATACTGGCTCAGGGATTTTGAAAGAGCTTGCTAAGCCAGCTAGTGAATCAGCATGCATGTTTTCATCTCTGGGAATAGCAATTATGTTAAAACCTTGGAAGAAATTTTCAATTGTATCCCAAGCTTCATTTTTGTAGGACCTAAGACTTGGGTGTTTAGTTTGACACATATTTCTAACTTGGTTCACTATAAGCTCAGAAACAAAAAATACACTCAAGTTTTGAACCTTTAAACTTCTAGCTAACTCAAGACCAAGAAGAAAAGCCTCATACTCAACCACATTATTGGTGACCTCAAATTCAAGTTTACATAACTGTGTAATGTTTTCCTTATTTGGTGATATTAAAACAATTCCTACTCCTACTCCTTCTTTTGAGCAAGAGCCATCAAAGTAAAGTTTCTAGACATCTGATTCTACAACTTTAGGTTGGGAAAGAATATTTTCAAAGGAAATTTGAGTATTTGATGAATTTTGTGAAGACAAGTGAAAGAAACCAAAATCCCGATCTACTGCATAGATAGGGTGGTTTTCGCTTGATCAGACCTACAAACAGTGTAAAGGAATCTGACTTCCCTATATAACCTTAAATGCTCACCTCCATAGACCGAGATAGTAGCAAAAGACATGTCCATCTGAAGTGATCCTCCAAGTTTAGCATAACATGATCTAGATAGAAGCATGCCAAACTTGGCAGGAATATTAGTGACAACTATGTCTAAAACTATACTTTTGACAAGTATTTGAGCTAAGGTCACAACTAGGTCTTTGATTAATCCTAGGTATGGTACTTTATTTGAGTCAAAGGTGTAAAGGTCATGATAAGAATGGGTGACTTGTAACTGAAGCTGGTCCATAATTACCTTCGGCATAAGGTTATGAGAGGCTCTAGAATCCAACATGTAGTTGTACAAAAGAAAATCATGAGCTTTTAATGTTACATAAAATGGTGGAACAATTTCATCAATCATATCAGAACTAGGGCCAAATACAACCAAGGGTTTTTCATCCTGCAAACTAATAACATCTCCCTCAACATCTACACTAGAAGGTTTTATCCATTTAGACACTTGATTTTTGTAACTAGGATTTTTGGAAAGTTCAGCTAAAGGTGTAGGAATCTTAACCCTTTCCAATTCCTTTTCAATATGAAAAGTGGTCAAAACAGTCTTGTCAAATGAAAGGGTTTTAGTGGATGACTCTGTAGTCTGAGATGTTGGAGTTTGTGTTTGAATGGTTTTCATTGCAGGTTCAATTATGGTGGTAGATTTTGGAGGTCTTCCAGGTCCTGATCTAGTTCTTAGATCATACCTTTTATTCAATTCTAAAATAAAAAATTCAGAGAATTCTAAGTATTTTGAAAGTTGAGCATCTCCTGGTTCTTGTTCAAAAGAATGAGGTGAGGATGAAGGGACTATGGCCATTTGTACTGCTGATGAATCAATATTATTGATATCTTTAGTGATTAAAGGGCCTGTATCCTGTGATTGTTGATCATCAATCATCAAAGGTGGTTGAATGTTTTGGTCAGAACCTGGTCTCTGAAGAATTTGCATTTGAGGAGTTCTTCTTAATTGAGTTTGAGCTTGAGGTCTGATAGCAATTTGCTGAACAGTTCTAGGCTGTGTTTCAATTTTGGAAATCCTGTTAGAAAGGTTCTTGAGCAAAGATGTAATTTCATCAATTTTCTGATCTTCAAGTTTAGATTTGGAGGAGGATGAATCATCAATCTTAGCTTTTAGTTTTCTTTCTTCTTTTTCTGCTTTAGCTTTAAGTTTGCCAGAAGCTAAACTATTGGATTCTACCTCTATAGCATTTGTCTGCATGTCTTATAATGTATTAGAAACTCTTTCCCTTAGCATGGCTGCAAAGTCAACATCAAATGCTTTGGAAAATCTGACCTTTGGAGCTGCTATTGGTGGTTTACAATCAACAGGCATTTTATGATAGAGTTTGTTAAATCTTTTGATGAATTTAGAAACTGGTTCACCAGGGTTTTCTTTAATTCTTCAAACTCATTAAGGAAGTAAATAAGATCTTTCTTTACCCCCCCATTGATTTTTGAAGATAGTTATGAGCTCATTCCAGGTTTTGATAGAGTCAACTTTGAGCTGCCTAAACTAGATCCTAACATTTCCTTCTAAAGATTGTACAAATAATCTCATATAAACATTTTCCTCTTCTATGTTCATATTGTTAGCAAAATATAGGAAGGTTGATACATGATCCTCTGCTGAGGGACCTATTTCTCCAGTGAATCTTGGCAAATGTTTTAAATAACGATCAAGAAAATTTCCCAAGTTTTTAGGGAGAACTAGAGCAGCATACCTAGCTTGCACAATGGGTTGAAAAGCCATAACAACAGGAGGAGTATGGGGTGTCTGAGTGGATGTTGATGAGGAAGAGGAAGATGATGAAGATGAAGATGAAGGAGATAAAGATGAGTCAGTAGGTGTATTAATATGTGGAGGAGAGGGCGGATATCTCTTTAAGGATTTGAAAGGGGTTTTGATAACCAATTTATAAACTCCTAGTGGGAAGTCTTCCTTATTTTCAAACAAAGGATTTGAATAGACATAAAATGTCTCTTCAATATTAGTTGAGGATGATGGAATAGAATAAGGAGTTGGTGTAATGAAATCTTGAGGTTTGAATTCAGGTAAATGTAAACTCAATTCTTCCTCAGATGAAGGTGATTTGATAGGAATGGATGGAACTTGATATGATTCAAGTGACTGTATTAAAAAGGCTGATGGAAGGTCAACTCCTCTAGAAATAACAGCAGAAACCCTAGGAGGTAGTTCAGTCCAATCAAGATGGGTTGGTATAAATGAAAAGGGATCTATAGATGGAATGTCTTCAGGTTTTAAAGTTGAAGAAGAAGAAGGTGTTCTACCTCTTCTCCTTGAAGAGGCTCCCCTGATAAGTCTTTCTGGTTCTAGTAAAGGGTTAACAATGTAAGAATTAGGTCGTGATCTAGTATTCTTACAAGGAGCTAGCTTGCATCAGTGGAATCACCAGGTGAAATATTCTGAGCTATAACCTTTTCCTTTATTCGCATTAAAGAAATGGGAAAATCGTTACCCCAGGGAAAAGTTAACTTTCAGTTCTTCCCTCCCTGGCAACGGCGCCAGTCTGATGTTGTCCTTTGAGATAACCTAAGGTCAATTGACTATGCCAAAGCATCTAAAATGTTTTGGATGACTAGTGAACTATTTAAAAAATAGGTGCTTTAAACTTAGAAATATCCTTAATAAAACAAAAGGTTGTTCTTTAAATACATATGGTTGTTTTGATTTAAGTGGGATGGATAAGTAGAATATAGAGAAGTATAAGTGATTTAATATTCAAACTGAGTATCTAACCATTTATAAGCAGAAATCAAGAAAATAGTGTTTCCTAGATCAACAGAATATAATTAAACTATTACAGAAATCTAATGCAATTTAAGTTCAAAAAGGAATTTACAATAACAGATAGTTCTGCAAATTAATCTCTTATTTAAATGCAACTTCACAGCGGATTCAAAATGAAACTGAGATTCAATTAAATTTTCAATCGGATGATTGTAAAAGAATTAAATTATATGAAGAATACATAATGAAAACACATGATGAAAATAACTCACTGAGAGACAAGCCATATGAAGTAAATCTAGAATATTTTATTTAATAAAAAATGATCCAGCTTAATACAAATATGTGTGATAATTGTTTCAAGGGTGCAACCCTCAATACTTCGACAAGATGAAGTATTTAAACAAAATTACAAAATATTACAATAAATGCCTGAGTGACACAACATTCTATTATTACTAAAAACTAACAGAAACAAAAGTAATTCGATAAAAAAGAAAGAATCTAAACATCTGTCCTTGTCTTGAAGTTGCTGAGTGGCCATTATTCGGGTGCTATGCTAGAGAAGCTGATATGTCCTCTAATCCTGAAATTCACATAGCTTTTCCCACCGTTCTTCATCTGGTATTGCTATCTTGGTTACCTTACAGTAGATTTCATCTAGCTCAGTATACCGGGCAAAAGTGGGTTTTAAAGTGAAAATATGTTTTATCTCATGTTGAATAAAACATATGTTGTTGATGGATTTGTAAAACGCCCTGCCTGTCATGGAACCTTTGATGTTGGAGGACTTGGCTGTATACCTGGTAATATACTAAAGCTTCTTCATGTAGTGTTCCCTGGTCATTAATTTATCATTGATTACAAACAGTGAGGGCAAACCCTTCTTGTTTAATGCATCAATCCTTGTGAAAAATATGTTGATTTCTACTTCAAGAGTGCGACACTTCTCTGTCAACTATACAACTAAGTTCTTATTGTTCAGAACTTTCTTCACCTCCAGGATGGTTTCAGTCCTGCCATCCACTCCTAGATCATCCTTTTCATATCTAGTCTTGGAGTTGAGGAACTTTATAATGTTGTTGGATGTAGTAGGAATCTCTCCTAGTTGAGCATTTATATTGGCAATGGTCTGATTTTCCTTTTCCATCATCTCCTTCTGCTAAAAAATAATCTAGATGCATGGCCAAATTTCATCTATCTCCTCAATGATGTTGTTCCATATGATTTCCTTGACATGACCCAGAGTGTGGCCAATAGAAGACTCAACTGTTGAATTCTTCCATAATTCTATTTGATTTTGAGCTCTCTGAAGCTCTGCTACCTGAAAAATATTAGATTTCTAACAATGATCCTCTAGAAGTTTCACTTGTTCATGCAACTTCTTGATTTCTTCAGTCTGGAGAGACATGTTTTGCACTGCATTTTCCAACTGGTCTGCAGCATCTCCTGTACTTGTCGTAGCAGATATGGTTGTAGCAATGACTGTGATACGGAGTTCTTCCAAGGGGGAATTTTTTTTTTAGCAGCTTTTTTGTTTTCCTTAATTATCTTCTCCATCTCTGTCTCCATTTTCTTGAGCTGTGCAGTCTTCTCAATGATGAGCTTCATCATATCTGCCTTTTGAGTCTTTGTCTCTTCAATATCCTTGGCTAGAGGATCTTCAGTAGCTGGTAGTTTTAACTGCTTTCTCAATGCTGCTATGTCCAAATTCTTCTTCTTCACAAGTTCTTGTGCAACATTTATGTTTGATGGATCATAACCCAATTTGATTACCAAGTCCTCCACGGTTTTAATCCTGGTGTCTTTGGTAAGCACAGAGACCTTCTCCATCTTGAGCTGTGATTGAATATTTTCCAAGGCAACCTGAAGTTTTGATAAATTCATGGTAGTGTTAGTGATAGTAGAGAAAATCATTTCCTCAGTCTGCCTATGCATCTCCATTTGGTCAATGGGATGTATATCCTTTACATCAAACTCAAAAGCTTTCTTTTTGTAGTCTAATGCAGTCTTGGGCTTGGGAACTTGTGCTTACAGGAATGCCATTTGCATTTCCCCTTTTCTAAGTCAAAGGCTGACAACGGCCTGCTTTGGGCACCAGAAGTCTGTTTCCATAACTGGTTGTAGGTGTTAATCTTCAAGGCTTCATTTCTAACTTTTATCTCCTTGAAGATGTCCATTATGCTTGTCTCTAACTCGCTTGAAGTAGATGTACCTATCTTCATTATTTGTTGTTTCTCTTTTGAAGTTGTGGAGGTAGTAGGAGACTGTGTGGACTAATCACCCACTAATGAGGAAACAAGTTGCTCATTAATGGTGATAATGGTCTGCTTCTATGAATCCTTGCTAAGGATCAGTCTAGAACTAAGCTTGGCCTTCTTTCTGTACATTATCTTGAATCCATCACTGAAAATTCCAGTCCCTAAAGGGTACTCTTCCTCTCTATTTCTCTTGGCTATCTTCTCCTACATGGTAGGAGTCTGCACTATGGATGATGATACCTGTTGTTCTTCTACCTCCTGAAGGGTATTTTCAGCCCATTCTAACTGATTCTTGTATTTCTCTATCTCTGGCCTGGGTGTGTGAAAGTAAGGAGTAAACTTGGTTTCTACCCTTAATTTAGAAATGATCCCTAATGCATCATGACCAGGTGAAGCTTAAGATGAATTGCATTTCCTTCAAGAGCTTATCCACATCTTTCCCTACTGCCCTACTGTTGCAAATGAAAGGGCTAACTTGTGTTTTGATTTTAAACTGGGACCTTTTCTTGGCAGCAACAAAGTGGATTTCATCCATGTTGATCATCTACCTTATGTACTCCAGAGCAAAAATCCTCATTGCGAGGAATTTTGGCAACTTGTAAGGTGGGAGTTCACATCCAAATATTCTGATTTTTGTATAATTCTCATAAAGGTACCAGTCTCCTATCTGAACTTGATCTGACAACTGCAACACCCTTCTGATTTCCTCACTGATCCTCGGTTCTATTTTGCTGCTTAGGAGACCTATTGCTGGGTGAACAAACATCTCTGTAAACTGTTTATATGTGTACTCTTTCTTCTCCTTCATGGCCAAAGTAGTTCAAAAGATCACTGACTAGTGGTTTCCCTTCTTATCTAGCTTTTGCAAAGATAGGTTGATGTTTTCCCCCTGAAAGTATAGGAACATGTAGACTAACACAGAGGCATAATTGAATACCTCTTCAGTTGGAAATCTGATAAGTTTCTGATGAATGGATTCTGTAAGAAATTGGTTGAATTTAAATACAATGGAGGGCTTAGAATCAACAGAGAAGATGGACAAAAATCCTATAATGGCCTCATCTACCCATTGATTAGAGTAGTATCCAAGGAGGTAGAAAATAACTGTAATAATCTACTTGGCTCTCTCTGGGAAAGCATAGGAGGGATAAGGAGGATTTCTCTTTGGCAATGAAGCATCTTGTGTCAAAAAAAAACTCAAGAGTTTGGGCTCTTTTGTTAAAGTCTAGTTTCTGGTATAGTTCAACCAGTGCTTCATAGGAAAATGGGGTAGCATTCTCTATTGAGGGGGCTTGCATCATCTGATCAATGGCCTAAGGAGTTATGGTAAACATAATTTCTCCAGTGGGGTTGACTATGGCCCTTTGGCTTGGAAAATAGGATGCATGACATTTTCTAATAAAATCTGGGGTGTTGTGGGTACGAGGAAAGATGTAGTGAGGTAAATTTGACTCCCACAGCTGGATGTCATCAGACTTGTCAATGTATTTGTCCTCGAGCCAACAATACATCTCGAAGAGGTCAAGTTCACAGAGTGTCTCATGGATTTTGTAGTCTCTATCAGCCATAGGGATGTGGTGAAGATCTATGGGAGGAAAGATCAGAGGATTGACAGGTTCCTCTGGTCCTTTATCCTTTGGAGGCATTTTGGCTATGGCTAAGGACAATAGTGAATTGGATTGGGAGTTTGAGAGTGGCCAAAACACAGAGAAAAGTCAGGCTCTAAAGGTAGAAGTAGAGGTAACAGGATGATAATGATTGAGCAGAGATGTCGCTGGCGATTGAAACTAACGGAATTGAGTCTAGCAATACCTGTAAGAAATCAATTAACAATGACAGAGCTTGAATTCAGTAACGGTTCTCAAATACAAAAGAGGCTTATATAACGAATTTGGTTTTCCGTTGAAGGTGGTGCGAGTCCTTTGAATTAATGGCTAAGCCAATTGAATGCTTAACGGGTTAATTCTGGAGGGAATGAATGTGATTTGATGGGGTTTAACAGACATATGATGTGGTGGAGGGTGAATGGCCGGAGTATAACATGTAGGAAGGCAGTATCGGGAGGGACGGAATCAGCTTTTCGGGGGGGGGGAGCAGTTAGTGGTTTCCCTTGAGGGGGGTCTAAAATGTTGTGAAGTTGACTTGTAGGGGCGGGCACTGTTTGGTATACTGCCCATTTCAAACCCCCTCGGTAAAGCTCAGATGGTGAGGGGGGGACGAAATCGCATGTTTGTCGTCAGATGTGAGAAGATGGGTGGAGATGGAGTGTGATATGGCAAGGGATTAATCGTGATGTGATAAGATGTTTGGTAGGGTCAGCAGAGATTAATAACCGCATAATATGGATTATTTATAATGTATGAGGGGGTGTAAAGACTTAGGGATAAGTGGGTGAAGGGAGTTATGAGCAGACGGAATAATGATTTGGGATTTTAAACTTAGGGATATGATTAATACCTAAAGTTCTTGATATATAAAACCTTAGAGTAAACCTTTACTCCTCTGTCTTTTTCTTCTACACATGAAAACACATTTGATGTTTGTTTGTGGTGCATTTAGACTAGCAGCTTGTGCATTTACAAGGACATAAAATGAAGCCTTTCTTTTCTTTTTGCTTACCTGGAATTTTATTTTCCTTTTTCGTTATTTATTTAGGGCAGTGAACACCTATCATTTTATTGATATGGATGCCTATAAAACATTAAATTTTCCTAACATTTTAACTTTTCTTTCTTTTGCATCCATATCCTAACTTAACATTTTAAAATTATTTTGACTAATATGCTAACTTATCAAAAATAAATAATGTTACAACAAGACCAAAATCAGGTTCACATAGTTCATAAAGCTACAGGCCTCCTAGGCCAATAATGAATAGAAAAGAAACCCATGGATACATGCAGGAATCCTTTCCATTCACTCAAGAGATACACAGGAAACCAACATTCCTCCAGTAGGTAAACAATCACAGTTCACAACATATCACATGAATCGAATCAACTAGATTTATTTCACAGTCATGATTCCATACTTTTAGCAATACAACTCAATAGATAAGAGGTCACATAAGAACATACTAATTCATTAGAGATATGAGCTATGAACTGCATTTTTCCTCTCTAACACACATAAATATATTACTATAAACATTCCCATCCTGAATAGTTCCATAGCCACACTTATTTCTTGAGATTATCTAGACTCATTAGCCCATACACACATAAGTTTCATGGTTTAAATCCATTGGTTTATAATATGTTATTCAACTATTTAGGGATATGTGTGTGTGTGTGTAACAGTTAATTTATTCTAAGCTCTACTAAATCCAACATTCCAGGTTATGTGCAAGGATTCATCATAATGATTCAAGGATGAGTACCATACATGTAGACAACTTCTCACATGTGAACTCATTACACTATTCAAGCACTGCTAAGACAATATGGGCTACCATACCAATCAACCACATAGACAACCAAGTCACAGGTCATACTTCATACCTCAATAACAACATTTCAGCTTAAATAACATAAACATGGAATTAATTATACCAGTTAAACATATGGGTTACATATCTCAACTAGAAATGAACAATTGAGTATGGGACTTCAACTCTCCACCCAACCTTACACAAGTTGCAACCAAGCCTTTCTTGCAGTTGTCATCCCCTAGCCAAATTCCAGAGCTTGAGGATGATTGCTTAAGGGATTAAACCAGTTCTACCAACTGAAATAGGGACTCTAGAAAACTATCCACCTCCACCCGCTAGCTACTTCATGCAGTCAATATCTCACAAGGAATCCAGAGGTCCACCACCTCCACCCTTCAGCTACTCTAATAAGAATCGTGACTCTACCAATACAACCTAAAATAGGGAATTTGGAGGCTCACCACCTCCACCCTAAACCAAATGATGGAATCTAGAGGCTTAACACCTCCACCCTCAACAATTCCTTCACACAACATTTCCACCTAATATCAGGAATCTCGAATCCACTGTAAAATCTAGAAAACAAGAAAAGGGGGCTACAAAACTCTCCTTACCAGAATCCAAGGAACATGCCTCCACCCAAGCTATCAAGGGAATCCAGAGAAAACCATATTCGCCCTCTAGTCTTATAGGAAATCCAAAGACTATTATCCTCACCTGAAAGATATTCTTCCACCTCCCAATTCTCAACTGAATGTTTTCTCTACTCCTTTCCTTCTGGTAGCAACACAGAGCTATGTGCTATTTTCCTCCTGTGTTATGCTTTCTTTCCTCCTCTACAACACAACCAATGCTTCTTTGATCCTCTCCCCGAGGCTTTATTTCCTTTTTCTTGTTCCACCAAGCTTATTTATCTACTCTCTTGTGTTCTCTCTTGTTCTTTGTGCCTTTCTCTGTATCAGTCCCATTTCTCCTAAATGTGTTAGATTGATCTCTACACATATGTTCTCTTCTGTTTTGTGTGTGGGGTGTCCTCCTCCTCGAGAATGCTTATCCTCTATTAGGTCATTGCAACTATTTTTTATTGCATGGGTAGACATGGTTGTCACCTCTGACTTCTCTCATCCATAGTGGTTCTATTTATTCTAAGTGGTGATGGGGATGTTGTGTTAGCAGTTGTTTGCCCGACCCTTTTGTTGGTTGACTTCAATTGTCCCGTCTACCAACACAACCCATCCTCCTTAAATTTTGTTCTCTCTTCCTTGTCGATTTATCCAAGGCAGGCATGGCCCTTATGTCCTTTACCCAACTTCATTAATTGATATGACCAACCCAATTTAAAGCATACCTACCAACCATTCATGGCTACTATTGTAACATGTATTTTTTGTTACCTTTAATGTTCATGTTTCATTCAAAAATCACTTTAAAATATCTTTTAAAAGATAAGGCAAGAGGAAGATGTAATAAATTGCATATCGGAATCAAAACACAAAAGAAACAAGTGTAAAAGAATTGGCTCATGTGATCAAAATTAAATCATATTATAAATGGTTTATGGAGCCTATAACCATATATATATATATATATATATATATATATATATATGTTAGCGATGCGATTAAATTGCAATCGCAAAGATGCAGTGGGAAGTTATATTATTACCACAGGAATCACCGATCACCGATTGCAATAGAGGCATATCTTGAAAATTGTGCAAAGGCTTTGGAAAGGGCGGAAAAATGTATGGTTACACATTTTATATGTATTTCTATTATAAAGGATTATAATAGAAATAAACGATGAACAAGTTATAAACCAGACCTGGAATATATATATTATATTTAAAAGCCCAGGCGGGTCCGCGATCATCGCATAACACTTTATATATGTGTATATGGCTATGCCGATTGCAATTTGTGATTGCGGGCCAGACCCGAAAACATATTTATCGTGTTTTATATTTTCGGCGGGTCCATTAATCGTAGTTTGTTAAGGTTTTGGGTTAATACCCCAATTGAAAGCACCAATTGCGATTGCGATGGGTTTCAGACCCGATGAATTATTAAATACAGATCTATGTATAATCAAATTTGTAAAGGTATTAAGGCATATTTAAAAGGTGAATGGGCGGATCCGATAGTTTATGCAATAAATTTAATTCATTTTAAGTTCCGCAGTTACCAAAGGTTTGCGTTAATTTAGCTTGGTAAAGGAAAAAATCAATGTTAAAGCCGAGTCCGAAGAAAAGGTAGATGGGCATGTTTTCCTTGTGTTTTATCCAATATAAACACAACCGATATATATGCAAGCCTTAGTATTTGCACAAGTCAAAGTTTAATGCAGTTAATTATGATTAAAGCGGATTAAGGCATATACAGAGGAACTCGACAACGGATTAACAGAGCCCAAAAGTCAGCAGTCATAGTCATCTTCTATGTTCAGTTATTTTCTGTTATTTTATGTTCTTTTAGATGTCTTTACCCTCTGTGTAATATTTTGTAATAATTCTTACTTCAGGTAGTTAGAGAAACAGTTTTAGTAGTTTAATAGTTTCAGATATCAGCAACTGTTTCACAATGTATAAAAAGAGGAAAATTTACAGAGAAAGGATCGATGGTTCAAAATTTGGAGAACCCAGAGATTAGGCCACTGTATTCCTGATATAATTTTTGATTAATGAAAGAATCATTAGCTTCCATGAATTGTTGGGTATAATTTTATAACCCTCTCTGTTATGTGTCATCTTATGTTTTCTTCTTTCAAGTATAGTAATGAAGCTGCAGATCTTTATTTGTTGATGTAGATAAAGTTAAAATTCCTTAAAAGAGCGCTCCTATACTTGAAGTTTTCACCTTCCTTTCTAAGTTATAGATAATAGTTTCTGTGAAAGACTAGCATATTATCTTTAACTTCTCCAAGAGTCACAGATAATAGTTTTGTGTTGAGCAGCATATTGTCTATGATTTAGTTCTCATTTTCATAATTCTTCTAAGTTACAAATAGTAGTTTCTATGAAAGACAAGCATATTATCTTTAACTTCCCCTTCAAGCTTTCTTCATTCATCATTTGTATCTAGCAACAAATGGCATTTTAAGATGTTCTAGTCATACATGTATTAAGAGTAAAAAACCAAGTCTCCAGGTCCTTCATTTGAGAACATAACATATATCTAAGTGACAAACAAGTGACAGTAAATAGTATTTATTAATGTCTTAATCACAATTTCTCTACAGCCAGGAAATTGGTTTCTTAAGGAACAACATTAATTGGCACCGTTGCTGGGGAGAGAAGATAAGAACACTTTTCCCTGGGTTTTCACTATTTTCCTCCAGTTGTTCAGTGAGGAGGAAATACTTGGTTGTTTCGAATAAAAGAAATAAAAGGAGACTCCATTGTTACAAAGACCACAGACTGCAAAGCAATAGAATAAGAACACTTTTTCTTGAATTCATTAAGTTTGAAGCTGATTCTTGAGAGTGACAAGTTCAGCAGTTAGTTGTACATTAACACCTGTGATTTTCATTTACAATATTGATTGGCGACTCCACTGTACTTTGAAGTTTTCTTTTCTGGGTTTTAATGGCTCTTCCTGCATTCTTACCCCATAAATTTGATCCATTTGATTTTACTGGGATCACCGACTATCCTCATGATATGCCTACATTTTATGTCTGGGATGAGTATCTTCCAAAATTCAGTAGAAAGGAATATGAAGATCCAGCTCAACATCTCCAAGAGTTTCATGAATGCATGGAGCAGCAGGGCATCATTCATGAAGATGTGAAGATGAAGTTGTTTATGTTTTCTTTGGACCTAGAAGCTAGGGATTGGTTCAGGTCTCTGCCTCATTCAAGCATTTCATCTTTGAAAGATTTCCATTTAGCATTCAATTCTTCTTGTAGAATTTATTATCCACACGAGTTTCTTTTTTAAGGTTGTTGTGAATATTATGATTCTAAAGAAACTTTAAAAGCTCATGATAATCCTATTGAAGAAACTGATGATCTTGTTGATAATATATCAAGCATTCAGAGAGATTATAGCCAGATTAACTATGATCAAGTCTTTGAAAACGAGGAACTATCATTTTCTCAAAATGATGCAGAGAAGTTTATAAAGCATTCTTCTTCAATAATCTCCCAAGCAGAGAATTGGTTGACTTTGTTCCAAGCAAATCGAGCATCATTTTCTCAAAATGATGTGGAAAAGTTTATAAAACATTTCTCTCCAATGATCTCCCAAGCAGATAATTGGTTGACTTTGTTCGAAGCGAAACACGAGAGTATTTAGATGGAGGAAAGTTCAAACATGCATCAAGAATCTCTGCTCAGCAGTTGAGAATAGGAAGAAATAATTAAGTTGCAAATAAATCCCCATAGTTCCTATTTTGTTAATCTTGATGATGCTCCTATCTATAATCAAAATGGTTTAAATGGGGAACAGGATGAAGCTCTTCAAGTTCATCAATTAGGTGTTGAACATACAAGAAGAAACCAGCAAGTGGGATATGTTGGACAACAATATATTGAGCCTTTTATCATAGCAAAAGAGGCTATCTTATGTAAGGAGAAAGCTGATAAAGAGATGGTATATCAGTGCATTGAAGAACATAAGGATGTCCATGGATTAGAGGTAAATAATCTATTTGAATTTGATCATATGTCGTATAGTAATGATAAAAAAAAATTCTTTCTCCCTGAAGTTAGAATTACAAATTATTTTCAATCAAAGCTTAAAGATGAAAAGTGGAGACATGAAAGTGACCTAGATCATTTTCTTAAAGATATTGTTGATTATTCTGTTGAATATATTATCCCAACAAAAGGTTCAATTGAGCAAGAACCTTCATACATAGAGAATTTCTTTTTTGGAGCTAATCAAGAACATATTCTTTCTTTTGAAGATCCTATGGTAGATTACATGGAAGAATTTATCAACATTATACACATCATTTTGTGGATATACTCTTAATTTTCGTTGTGAGTTTCTTTTATGCATAGTTTATTTTTTGTTCAGGATGAATTGCATTTTCAAGATTCACTGGTAGAATGGTTCTAGATTAAGCACTCAAATGCTAACCTGGTACCATTGGAAGATTGACTTCACCTAATGGAGATCAATCATGTACATATGTAGGAACTTGTACATAAATAAGCTCAGGTGTTGAGAATTTGGTTTTCCAGTTGTAGTTCTTCGGTTTAATTATTAGTTTATGAATACGGTTGAATTTCTCAGTTGGAAATTGGTTTGCAGAGGTTTCAGACTTTAAGATTGTCAGGTTCCAGTTTGTCAAATTTCAGGGTTTTCACAATTTTGGACTCCATTCCCAACTAAGGCTACTGATCTACGATTCTCAATATAAAGCGAAAGCATTTTATCACTGCAGATGTGGGTGTGGGTTCGCTGTACAAATTTTCACATAGTTAAAACTTGGCGAAACAATAAATGACTCCATGCCCAAGGAGAAGGCACTGATCTGCGGTTCTTAGTGATTCTGTAGCAAAAGAACTATCCCCAGGTGGAGCCAGATGTTGTAACATGTATTTTTTGTTGCCTTTAACATTCATGTTTCATTCAAAAATCACTTGAAAATATCTTTTAAAAGATAAGGCAAGAGGGAGATGTAATAAATTGCATATCGGAATCTAAACACAAAAGAAACAAGTGTAAAAGAATTGGCTCATGTGATCAAAATTAAATCATATTATAAATGGTTTATGGAGCCATAACCATATATATATATATATATATATATATATATATATATATATATATATATATATATATATATATATATATATATATATGTTAGCGATGCGATTAAATCGCAATCGCAAAGATGTAGCGGGTAGTTATATTATTACCACAGGAATCACCGATCACTGATTGCGATATAAGCATATCTTGAAAACTGTGCAAAGGCTTTGGAAAGGGCGGAAAAAGGCATGGTTACACATTTTATATGTATTTCTATTATAAAGGATTATAATAGAAATAAACGCTGAACAATTTAAAAACCGGACCTGATATATATATATATATATATATATATATATATATATAAAAGCCCCGACAGGTCCGTGATCATCGCATAACACTTTATATATGTGTATATGGCTATGCCGATTGCAATTTACGATTGCGAGCCGGACTCGAAAACATATTTATCGTGTTTTATAAAGTTCGGCGGGTCCGTAAAGCACCTTATATATATGTGTTGGCTCATAGCGCCGATTGCGATTTGCGATTGAGATTCCAGACCCGATATATTATATACCATGTTTTATATTTCTGGCGGGTCTGCTAATCGCAATTTGTTAAGGTTTTGGGTTAATACCCCAATTGAAAGCATCGATTGCGATTGCGATGGGTTTCAGACCCAATGAATTATTAAATACAGATCTATGTATAATCAAGTCCGTAAAGGTATTAAGGCATATTTAAAAGGCGAATGGGCGGATACGATAGTTTATGCAACAGATTTAATTCATTTTAAGTTCTGCAGTTACCAAAGGTTTGCGTTAATTTCGCTCGGTAATGGGAAAAATCAATGTTAAAGCCGAGTCTGAAGAAAAGGCAGATGGACATGTTTTCCTTGTGTTTTGGCCAATATAAGTGCACTCGATATATATGCAAGCCTCAGTCTTCGCACAAGTCAAAGTTTAATGCAGTTACTTATGATTAAAGCGGATTAAGGCATATGCAAAGGAACTCAGTAGTGGATTAACAGAGCCGAAAAGTCAGTAGTCATAGTAATCTTCTATGTTCAGTTATTTTATGTTCTTTGAGATGTCTTTACCCTCTGTGTAATATTTTGTAATAATTCTTACTTCAGATAGTTAGAGAAACAGTTTTAGTAGTTTGACAATTTCATATATCAGCAACTGTTTCACAATGTATAAAAAGAGGAAAATTTACAAAGAAAGTGTTGATGGTTTGAATTTTGGAGAACCCAGAGACTAGGCCAATGTATTCCTGATATAATTGTTGATTAATGAAAGAATCAGAAGCTTCCATGAATTATTGGGTGTAATTTTTTAACCCTCTCTGTTATGTGTCATCCTATGTTTTCTTCTTTCAAGTATAGTAATGAAGCTGTAGGTCTTTATTTGCTTATGTAGATAAAGTTAAAATTCCTTAAAAGAGCGCTCCTATACTTGAAGTTTTCACCTTCCTTTCTAAGGTATAGATAATAGTTTCTATGAAAGACTGACATATTATCTTTAACTTCTCCAAGAGTCATAGATAATAGTTTCTGTGTTGAGTAGCATATTATCTATGATCCAGTTCTCATTTTCATAATTCTTCTAAGTTACAAATAGTAGTTTCTGTGAAAGACCATCATATTATCGTTAACTTTCCCTTCAAGCTTTCATCATTCATCTTTTTTATCTAGCAACAAATCACATTCTAAGATGTTCTAGTCATACATGTATTAAGAGTAAAAAACCAAGTCTCCAGGTCCTTCATTTGAGAACACAACATATATCTAAGTGACAAACAAGTGACAGTAAATAGTATTTATTAATGTCTTAAGCACAATTTCTCTATAGCCAGGAAATTGTTTTCTTAAGGAACAACAACTACAATAAACAAGTCAAGTTTCCTTCAAATCCCAAGCAATCTCCTTCCTCAAACCCTAAAATTTGTGTCCCAATTCTCAGGGCTTTTTAATTTATAATAAAAATACATTAAATATTTATAATTTATGAAAGAGGGGGAATTTACCAAAGGGGATGTCACAAACCCCTCCCCCTTGGCGGAACACCATCCTCGGTGTTATAATTTTGAACACAATGCAAAACATGCTTAGTACTAGCATAATCACTATGAGCTTTATAATGCAGCTCACTTACAATCACATTATATATATAATGTGATTGTAAGTGGATTGCATTATAAATCTCAAAGCGATTACGCTAGGAATAAGCATGTTTTCCATTGTGTTTAGGATTAGAATGATGAGGGCGATGATATATATATATATATATATATATATATATATATATATATATATATATACATACATACATACATACCAACACACACGATTTGCTTGCTCAACAACTAAACAAACATGATTTATTTTTCTGTTTCTTAGATCAACCACTTTTTGTGGCTCCCTGCAATCTTCTTTGTGCATTTTATTGTTCACCCTGATATCTCCAAGTTGTTCCTTGTTTTTGTTGCAGACATCTCCATTCACCTAGACTAAGTGATTCCCATGCTTTCTTGTAAGATGGCATAAAATCTCTCATGAGATTCATCATAAAGAAATTTTAATGATTTAAATTATACCTCTTTTCTTGTCCACCAGCCTATCAAAATAGTCTAGAAGTGTCCCACCTTCACCCTTTTTCCAAAAAAAGGGAACCCAAAGGCTTTCACCTCCACCCCAAAACAACAACAAGGGAATCCATAGGCTTATACCTCCACCCCAATCAGTAACAAGGGAATCCAAAGGCTTATGCCTCCACCCTCAAATCAACAAGGGAATCCAAAGGTTGGTACCTCCACTCTCAAGGGAATCCAGAGGCTTATGCCTTCACCCTAAAATCAACAAGGGAATTCCTAGGCTTATGCCTCCGTCAAATCATCAAGGTAATACAGAGGTTGATACCTCCACCCTTAAGGGAATATAGAGGCTTATGCCTCCACCCTCAAATCAACAAGGGAATATAGAGGTTGATACCCCCACCCTCAAGGAAATCCAAAGGCTTATGCCTCCAACCTCAAATTAGCAAGGGAATCCAAAGGTTGATACCTCCACCCTCAATTAAGTAGGGGAATCTAGAGGTTGATACCTTCACCCTCGAGGGAAACTAACGGCTTATACCTCCACCCTCAAAAAATTATTTCACATAACACACGAGCCCAGACTACCCCATACCTATTTGCCCCAACATATTACACAATACATAGAGCACAATAAAATTTACACATGGCACAATACAACATATACACATATGCAACACAACATGTACACATGGCACAATACAACATATACACATATGCAACACAACATGTACACATGGCACAACACAACATGCCATAGATTACATTATTTTCGTCTTGTTGATATATCCTTCATCATTTCCTTTTAATAAAGCAACATGAGCACAATATATGAATCATGTTCACATGATATTAAAATCATAGGTCACATAGGGCTACTTTCTCTCAGTTGTTTTCTCACACAATTGGAAATCCTACATATTATCCATAATTGCATTAAATAAATATAACCCATCATTCTTCCACAAGAATGACTCTTGTCAAAACCTTTTAGATAGAATGGCATTCATATATGTATATATAAATATTGTTGGGTGTGTGTTATATTCTTTCCATGACTAGCCCCATGCGCAAAGTAGGGGGTTTAGAGGGGGGGGCGACAACCCCCCCTCGTTGTGTCGGGTGCAGCGCCTGGGGAATTTTTTTTTTTGGACCCTATATTAGGTGGGAAGACCTACCTATGTTTTTGTGCATGGGTTTTGCACATGGTTTTAGGCATGATGGCTTTCTTCCCATGGTATCTTGTAGATCCGGTCAAGGGAACTACCATTATGTTTAAATCTAGGTGTAATGGATTGGTGTTTATGAATGCTTCGACGTGTATATATATGTATTGTAACATTGAAAGGAAGATAATGAAAAAGCAATCTGGTAGTCCCAGTTTTGGGATCCAGGGAAAAATCTCTGTGTATTTGTTTTATGTTTCTCGCCATTGTATATTTTCTATTTTTAAGAATTTGTTTGCTGGTAATTTTTGTACAGGGTTAAAACCTACATTTGGTATCAGAGTTGTTTCGGCTTCAAGGGGGTGCCTTTGCTGCTGAGAGGTTTTTATCGATCTTGTGTTAGATCCTATTCAGTGGGAGATTTGCGAGATCAATTCTTACGGTGAAAGAAGATGGAAAGTCGTGGAAAGATAGAGATCACAAAATTTAATGTTCAAAGTTTTGAGTTGTGGAAACTCAAGATGGAGGATCTACTGGTTGATAAATATCAGTGGATCGCAATAGATCCAGGTACTAAACCAATGACAATATCAATCGAAGACTTGGCGAAGTTGGATTGGAAAGTAAAGAGAACAATGCGGTTATGTATCTCAGATTCAATATTGTTGAATGTATCAAGGGAAGCTATGGTGAAGTATTTGTGGGACAAGTTAGGGACTTTGTATAAGTCTCTGGTGGACAAACTGTTCCTACGGAAAAAAAATGTATAACTTGAGGATGAAGGATGGAGACTAGGTGACAAAGCATATTAACGCCTTTAATATTGTAGTAAGCTAGTTGTTAGTTGTTGATATTAAAATTTCAGATGAAGATAAGTGCATCAGTTTATTAAGTTCTCTACCAGATTCATGGGATAGTTTGGTTGTTGCAATAGGTAGGAATACAAATACCTTGAAGTTTGATGAAATAGTCTCATCCTTGTTGTCAGAGGACATGAGATGGAAAAATATGGAGGTCCAGAATGGAGATGCCTTTTCTGTATGACGACAGTCCCAGAATAGAAACAAAAATAATTCCTCAAGTGGGACATCTAAATCTAGAGGGAGATCTAAATCTATAGGAAAACCTGTAAAGGTGTGCTGGAAATGCGAAAAGGAAGGGCACTTCAAAAAGGACTGTAGATCTAAAGATCCTGAGAAAGGAAAGGGATCTGATGATGTTCCTTCTGCAGAGGTGAAAACCACCTCAGATGAAGGTGGGGATGTGTACTTGGCTTCTTATTCAAGTACACATGTAGAACATGAGGCATGGTTGATTGAATTAGGTGCATCTTTTCATGTCACTCCCCACAGGGAGTGGTTCTGTGAGTATGAGAAATATGATGGTGGTAATGTCTTCTTAGGGGATGAAAGGAAGGCTAGAATCATTGGACATGAAAAATTCAAGCTGAAGTTGCAAGGTGGAAGGATTAGAACACTCCCAGGTGTTCTGCATATTCCTGCATTAGCCAAAAATCTGATTTTTGTAAGAAACATGGATGATGCAAGTGTAAACACAGTGTTTGAGAAAGATACTTGCAAGATGGTTTGCAGAGCATTGGTATTGGTGTGGGGAGTTTAGATTGGAACTTTGTACAAGCTCCTGCGTACTGTTATTGATGGGTGCAATAGTTCCATGGTTCCTGAAAGTGGAGCAGAAAACCTTGTGGTCTATGGAGAAAAGGCCATGCTATGGAATCAAAGTGTTGGACATATTGGAGAGAAGGGCCTTCGAATACTTCATGGTAATGGTATGGTAGAAGTTATGTATAATTTCTCTCTCGATTTATATTTTTGTGACCATTGTGTATATGGGAAGCAGAATTGAGTGAGTTTCCCCTCTGGTCTTAAGAGGGTGAAAGGAGTATTAGAGCTTGTGCACAGTGATGTGTTTGGACCTATGTCGGTTCCATCACTAGGTAAGTCTGTGTAATATGTATCATTTATAGATGAATTATCAAGGAATACATGGATATATTTCCTCAGGAAGAAATCTAAAGTATTTGATGGGCTTAAATAATTTAAGGCTCTGGTGGAAAACTAGACAGAGAAGAAGATAAAGGCATTGAGGACATATAATGGTGGAGAGTTCTGCAAGAAGGATTTTGAAGAGTTCTGTAAGAAGTGTGGTATAGCACAATAGAAGAGTACTTCATATACACCTCAGAAAAATGGAGTTGTAGAAAGAATGAACAATACTTTGATGGAAAAGTCAAGAAGCATGCTCAGTGGTGTCAGGTTAGGACAAGAATTCTGGGTAGAGGTGGTGGAGACTACATGTTACCTAGTTAATATATCACCTTCATCAGCGTTGGAGGATAAGACTCCACATGACGTATGGACTGGTAAGAAATCCTCCCTTTCACATCTGAGGGTATTTGGTTGTGATGCATATGTACATGTTCCAAAGGACAAAATAACCAAGTTGGATAATAAATCCGAAAGGTGCATCTTTATTGGGTATAAGGACAGTTTAAATTATTATAAGATTTGGAACCCAAAAACAAGGAAGGTTGTGTACAACCAAGATGTGGTGTTTAGAGAGGTGAAATATGTTATTAAACATGAATTCCTACCAAAGGAACCTAAGAAGATAGATTTTGAGCTAAAGGAGGAAGAGTCAAACTCTACAACAGAAGAGGAATTAGAAGATGAAGAGCCACAAACTCAGCCTGTGAGAAGATCATTTCAAGAAAGAAGGAAACCAGAAAGGTATAGTCCATATACTTTCTATTCAAATTTTTCTTTATCTTTTACTGATGATGATCCTAGAACTGTCAGGGAGGCAATAGATTCAGAGGATGGCAAACTCTGGAAAGATGCCATGGTTGATGAAATAGCATCTTTGGACAAAAATGAGGCTTGGATTTGGTGGATTTGTCGGTTGGAAGGAAACCCATTGGAATAAAATGGGTGTTTAAGAAGAAGATGAATGCAAAAGGCAAGGTGGAGAAATATAAATATCGATTAGTAGTAAAAGGTTATTCCCAGGTGGCCCAGGAATCAATTTTGGTGATATTTTTCTCCTGTTGCTAAGGTAGCTTCTATTAGATTACTTTTATTTGTTGTTGCTGCTTTTGATTTTGAGGTAGAGAAGATGGATGTGAAGACAACATTTCTTCATGGGGTTATGGAAGAAGAGATCTACCTGAAGCAACCTGAAGGCTTTGCTGTGAAGGGTAAGAAAGAACTGGTATGAAAGTTAAAAAAAGTCTTTGTATGGGTTAAAACAATCACCAAGGATATGGTATTAGAAATTTGATACATATATACAGGGACTTGGCTTCACCAGAAGAAATTAAGATCACTATGTGTATTTTAAATTAATTTTTCACCGTGTTATTTATCTGGGCTTGTATGTGGATGATATGTTGCTCATTGGAAATGAAAAAGAAATTATCTAGGATTTGAATACCCAATTGTCCTCCAAATTCGACATGAAGGATCTTGGTGCTACAAAATATATTTTGGGCATGGAAATTAAATGAGATTGGGCAAAGAGGAATATCTGGTTAAACCAAAGGAATTATGTTGAGACAATATTGTAGAGGTTTAATATGCAGGATAGTAAACCAGTGAAGGTTCCTATTCTTGTAGGTGTAAAGTTATCTATTGAACAATGTCCCAAGACACAAGAAGATGAAGAGGACATGTCTCGTGTTCCATATGCAAGAGCAATCGGTATCCTGATGTATGAAATGGTCTGTACTATACCATACATTGCACATAGAGTGGGAGTATTGAGAAAGTTTATGTCAAAACTAGGGAAAGAGAATTGGACAACAGTGAAGCAGGTTTTCAGGTATTTGCGTGGCACTAGTGATTATGGTTTGTTCTACTAAGGAAGACCGGGATTGGACAGAGTTTTGGACATTCGTGCCATTGTTCATCCAAACTGGGATGGAGATCTGGATCAAAGAAGATCTACAAGTGGGTATGTGTTTAACCTATTTGAAGGTGCAGTTAGTTAGATGAGCAAGAGACAATATGTAGTGAAACTTTCAACAACAGAGGCAAAATACATAGCAGCCACTCATGCAAGCAAGGAAGCAGTTTGGCTACAGAGATTGTGTTCAAGTTTGGGGTTAGTACATCGAGTTATAAGGATAGGCTGTGATAGCCAAAGTGCAATTTTATTGGCAAATAACCTTGCTTATAATTCAAAGACAAACCACATTGATGTTCAGTATCACTTTGTGAGGGATATGGTTGAGGACAAAAAGGCGTTGTTGGTGAAGGTGGACACTTTGAAGAATGTTGTAGATGCATTGACAAAGTCTGTGCACATGGAGAATTTTTCTTAGTATAGAGAAACAATGGGCATTTTAGGGGTGGACCAATGACTAAGATCTCCTATGACCCCCTATGTGGAAAAGAAAACAACAAGTGGAAGAATGTTGTATTCTTTCCATGACAAGTTCCACGCATGAAGTAGGGGGGAAGTAGTCCCCTTGCACAGGGTCTGGGGCAGAGCCTCGAGAATTTCTTTTTTTGGACCTCATATTAGGTGGGTGGACCTACCTATGGTTTTTTGAATGGGTTTTTCACATGGTTTTAGGCATGATGGTTTTATGCCCATGGTATCTTATAGATCCGGTCAAGGGAACTACGATTATGTTCTAATCAAGGGTTAATGGATTGGGACTTATGAATGGTTTGGCATGTATATATGTATTGTAAGATTGAAAGGAACATAATGAAAAATCAATCTGGTAGTCCCAGTTTTGGGATCCAGGGGAAAATCTCTGTGTATTTGTTTTTTTGTTTCTCGCCATTGTATATTTTTTGTTTTTAAGAATTCGTTTGCAGGTAATTTTTGAATAGGGTTAAAACCTACAAATAATGGCATGATCATGAACATATAATAGATTTACATTTGTAAATTGAGTTAAGTTCAAGAGAACCTCGTTCGTGCCATTTTCATGGTTTCCATTTCACTGTCCATTATTTCCCATGGACTCAACTAGCCTTCTTGGTCATCATATGATTGGCCACCTAGTCATGGACACATTATACATTAACATATGAAAAATGGGATCATAATTTAGAGAACTCCTTGTAGTGTTGTTGGCATTCACACAAACAATTTTCAATTTGTACAAAATTTTATATCTGCTTGTTATTCATATTTACGAGTGATTCTCCCACATGCACCAACAATGGTCTTTTCCCTGTCCATCGTCCAAGCCCAACGCTTCTCATTTTTTGTTGTTCATGCTCTTAATTTATGCGTTGGGCCTTCTCCTCTCTATTACCAGAGCTCTATGGCTTCTCTCCCACACCCAACGAATTTGTCCTAAGATCCAAGCTTGAAAGTTGCAAGCAAATTCACAAATAAACAAGGAAAACAATACAAGAATGGAAATCACAATAATAATCATAAGAATTCCAAACAAAGCACCATGGTCATGCACAAATCATAAGTCAAGGAAATTAATAATTCAAGAGGCCAATAAATAAAAAACACATCACATAAGCATTAAAATAGAGAAGTCCCAAAATTTGACTCGATTCCCATTAAGTCTAAAGGTTCAATGCGTACTTCACACACACACACACACACTGTGTGTGTGTGTGTGTGTTCGCCCAAGACTTTTCCCAAGGTTCTCAGCAACCTTCAAGTCTCAATTCCCTTCAATGAACTCATAGGGGAATCCCTTTCAATATATGTATCCATATATTATGGAGCTTGAGGAGATTCCCCTTCCTCCTTTTTGGCATCTTGCATCACAAATTCATGTCCCTGAGGCTTGCGGGGGTTTTCCTCCTTCTTTTCCTTCTTGTGGGGGCAATCCCTTCTCAAGTGTTCCTACCCATATAACCAACATGACATGGGTTTATTTTTATTTTTAGATACATAGGGCCTCTTCTAGGCCTTTCTAGCAAGAATTTTGTCCACATCTCATAGACTGGGAGTGTACTACAGCTGTTCTGCAAGGTAGGACATGTTCTGCATCAGTATGGAATTCAACTTTTCTTGATCCTTTTGGCTCTTGACAACCCTCTAGTTCTCTTCCCTATAGATTTTAAGCACAAACTTCACATCCCTAAGCTCAACTCTCAAGTGCTTTAGCTCAAACTCCAAATTCCTTAAGTTTATTTTCCTTTAGAAGGGTTTCCCTCTTTCTCGTTCTTGGTGGAATTGGTCCATATCTTGCTGCACCATGCCACAATACATGTTTCCTTTCACTTTCATAGAGTCTTTCTATGTGTTTCCATAAACTCTTAGTTATTAGTTCATCAATGAATTAAAATTAATAAGTATACCAACTGCCATTTTTTCATGCCAAGCCGAACACAAATCTTGCAATTGTTTAAACATCTCCAAAATTCTCATTAGCCACTTGTCTCAAGATCCAAAGAATGATTCGTCATTTTTCAAAAATCAAAATTCTACATAATCATGCATATACCAACTAAATTACAATATTTATTTCCTAATTTAGAAGATGAGTCTTTTATCAAACTCTCAGCATTAACTCAATGGTAGCTTCTTGACTGAGACTATTATTATAAATTTAAAAATCATCCTTTCAATTTTAACATCATCCTCCCTTTTTCTTTTTTCAACCAGCATTACAAATTTTTAAAATATTATTCTTCTTTCCAAGGATAGTAATAGCCATTAAGTTCAACCTCTTCACCAAAGGCAACGAACAATGGAGTTTGTAGTCTGAAAAGGTCATTTAAAAACCATTTAACACATACGCATATGCCATTTTTATAGTTTATAATTTCACATTTATGAAATGTATCATGTAAATGCAAGAAACATTACAATCAATACATAGCCATTCAATCGCAGTGCTACACCCAACACCTACTTGCATAAGCAAGAAAACTGTGTACCGTCAACACATAGTGCTACAACTGGCACAAGCAAGTAGTGAACACAAAATCCATGATTACAATGTTATATTAAATGCATACAACAAGCATTTATCGAAACACCTAGCTCTATAATAAAGTCACAACATTATGCCTCGAATCCATCAAGGCTCTCTATCATATAACATACAAACAATGGTATTTTCTCATCCAATCACACACACACACACACATATATATAGAGAGAGAATTGTGTTATATAGCATAAGCAACATAGGGATTTCCCAAAATCCCTCATATCATATAAGCATTCACATGAACAAAACCATGCAGATGGTTATGTAAAAGCTAAATAAATAACAAGTATCTGTAATCACAACTATATATTGTCCATACCTTCAAGATGCTTAATAGAAAACACATGTAATACCATGCATTTTTCAATAAGCACAATCACACGAGAACACCCTTGCAACTAGCATACACATTACAATAAAATGTTATAATTAACATGCAATCATATCCACATTTAACTACAACACCCAGAGCTATATCTCCCCCTTATCTCCAAGGATCCAAGCTAGGTCCAATGCTTGGACTCACTGCTTTGTTAATTCAGTAATAGGGCACCAGTTTATTCCCAAGGGTCTAAAGTTAAAACCTTTGTCCACATTTATTTAACAATAGAGCCCATCCAGTGAAAGTGTTTAACTTGAGAGCTTTGTACCACTCTGTAACATACCCCCTACTATCCCTAGCCCCTGTTATCACTTAGAATTTTCTCTAGAAGTTATTAGAAGAAAGAAAATGACCGAGGTAACCACAAACCAAGTTTTGGGTATCAGCTCTAGCCAACCTATACTCAGAGAGGGATCTCTCTGTATGATTTAGCTTTGTTTGATGGGATTTTAGGCTAGTTCTAAATGTTCAAAGGTTTTTGATTTGTATTGAATATTGGGTGGTGGGATCCTTGAAACAGATGGATAGAATGATGTCTTTAGACCATTGGGCTATGGAGTCAAAAGAAAGGCAACAGAACTGGATCAAATCACTAAAGGGAATGTTCAAAGGGCAAGATATAAGAGTAGAGTGCAGGTCTTTGGGCCAGAGGGGTGAAATGGTTTGAACCAGGGTGAGAGAGAAATTAAGAATTCTCAAACCAAGATTTAAACAAGGATCAGAGGGTAATCAGAAACAAAGGGCAATTAAGAATCCTTTGCTATAGATTGTAAAGAGACAACCTAAACTAAGGAGAAATTAAGAATTCCTTAACTTAGATATCAGTAGAAAACATGTATTTGCCTAACTGTTAAAACAGAGTGTAGTTAAACAAATTTTGAGATAATACTCCAGTTATAGCATTCAGATTCAGAAATATATTTTGGAAAAGCTTTAAGAAATATAACAACAACATGAGAAAATACTTGTCTGCACTTCACTCAACACATGAATGCTGTGAAATTTCTGGTCTTTATTCATCAATCCAGCTTGCTGGCTTAGTCAATGCTCCAATGGATTTACAGTATTTTGATCAAGAATTCTATAGAAATGTCTAAGTATCCACACCACATACTTCGAATTGTGAAGTATTTATATTAAATTTTTATTACAAAATATCTCAAACTAACTTGTGATTTAATCTAGGAAATAAAAATATCTTCTTGCAGGAAGATAGAGATAGCTAGTGAACTGCTTTCATGTTGTCCCATTTATTATGGTACTGCTGGCCCTTATGGTTTGGTTTTAGCCCTTTATGCTCTTTGCTGCTTGGCTCTTTCACGCTGAAGGCTTCATTTACTTCAAGCTTTCCTCTGATACTCTTTTACACTGATACTCTTTGACTTTAATGACTTGTCTTTATCCTTTACTGTGTTTTTATTCTTACTGTACATTTTAACTATTTACTAGGTATTTCATCAGTAAATTCTTTAGTTTTTATGTGTATCAGCATCTGGTAGTGGATATTGGTCAAGTTTCTGTATGTTTTATCCGTTTGTCTTCTAACTATATACTCTATCTGGTTCCTCAGTTTTGACAGTCAATGCTTCTGTGTGAATGTTTTCTTCTCGACTCTGTGTATAATTGTCTTCTTCTCTGTTCTACGTGTAATTATTTTCTTCTTCTTAATATAGGCTTTTGAATTGGTTTCATGTCGAGTCTTGGAGTAAACAAGTTTTGTGACTATTATCAAAATTGCTTATTGAAGCTCTGGTCTTCTGCCAATTACCTGCAAAATTCAATAGTTATTAAGAAAACACAGGTCAGTAGGAAAGGAAATTGATGGTTTTATTGCACAAGGATGTCCGAGGAAGGAATCATGGTAGTGTTTTGAACGCAATCGGAGGTCGAATTGTGTTGCAAAGGTTCAGGGTAGTGCCGAAGGGTTTAATGGTTTTAACTGTGGAACGGGGCGAAAGGCACGAAAACGAGGGTTTTTAAGGTTTAACATTTTAACGGGAAACTTTTTAAATTTGGCACAGAAATTCATATTTATGAATAGTAAGTGGTTTATCGAGTTGGTGGGGAGGCGATATTGGAGGTCGTCACACTGCTTATGAGGCGAAGGCAGTATTTAGGAGGGGTCACCTGATCTACTCCAGCACCTGACACGTAGCCTTAGGGGTTTGGGGGAAAACCTCTTTATCGGGTGGGTAATGATCGGCTATTGGGCGTGGCCGATATGGCTGTGGACCGTTGGATGAGGGGGATGGTGATCGGACAACAATCAGGCGAGGGAAGTGCGCGGGTGATAAAAGCATGGGTTTAGAGGGGGCCCAACGCTTTAAACTTCAGCGGTATAGGATTATTTAAGACTTAATCACGGGTTTAAAATGATTGTGTTGGGCTTAATGATGGGGTTTAATTCATATACGGGAAAAGGTTTTATCGAGGAATTATATAATAAAGTTAATAATTAATATGAAATGTGATGGGCGGAGTGGATATTCCCCTAAGTAAAAGGGTAAAGTATAATATTTGCGCATATGCTTTATACTTAGGATAAAGTGTTTTTTGAGGGTTTTTGAGTGAAATAAGAGTTACATAGGGGTTTTCACTTTTCCTAGGCAAATGAAGTTTATCCTTAGGAAAAGGGGTTTTCTTGGGGTAATGAAGGGGGAATGGATTTTATGAAGGGGATTCTAGCACTTGATGTCCATAAGTCATTAAGCCGAGGGTCTGGTCGAACGAAAAGTTGGAGAAATGCTCTGAGCCTCTTTGACTTGTAGGATTTAAAGTGCTAGAATATACTTGTAGATAGGAAATTAGTAAGTAAAGGGGAAAAGTGAATGAGGGGGAGTTAATCACATTAACTTGCAAACCTTTGCTTTTGCCTTCATAACTAATCATACATGTTGAAATATGTGTCTAAGCATGATGCATGTGTTTTGATCCAATCAACTTTGTAGTTCAGCAACCTTTCTTCTACTTACCCATTTCTTACCCTAACATGTTTTCTTCATTTCTTTGGGTGCATTTAGGCTAGCAAACCGTTATCTTATCTTTTCTTTTATAAAACAAACTATCTATTTCTAACCTTATATCATCCAAGGGCTCAAATTAAGCTTATGAGCTCCTTTTATTTCTCTACCTATCTATGATCTGCCAAGATTAAACTATTTGGTCAAATTTTATTCTCTAACTATAAACATAAAATTCAAAGCATGACATAGTCAAGATTAAGCAGTTTGACTACCATGGATTGTGGCATTAATAACAAGCTGCACACAATCATTATTATGCATAAAAGTAAATAGTAGTGGAATTTAGACTTGCACACTTTCATGGTCTCTTTTTGTTTTTGGGGTTCATATGTTTTCATTTTTTGACCTTCTCTTATTCTTTTGTCCTTGGATTTTATTTTTAGGACATACCCTCTTTACATTTTTTAATTTTTTAATATGGAAAACACTTGCAGAAAGCAAATGTATGTACAATATTACAAGGCTTAACCTTAGTCATTCAAAATTATGACTCCTATTGGTATAGGAACCTAACAGTGGCTCCACTTGGGGATGGCATTTCCTTGTGAAATGTCAAGAACTCTAAAGATCAGTAGCCTTTGAATTGTTGATGATGTTACATTGCAAAGTGTCCTTCCATGAATCTGCAATATTGATACTTATGACATTGAATATTTTAAATCTTAGGGCCTTCTCTTTAGGCTTCAACTTCAAAGATCACCATCCAATCCAAACTAAACTTTTTGAAAATAGAATATGTAGAAATGGGAAATGAAAATTAGTAACTTGGTTCAAAATAATGTTTTGGCATTCGATCATTCACTAGCCCACCTTCTGCATCTGTACCATCACTTTATCTCAAGAAGAAAGCATTATTTCCTCTGTAAGCATAAATGACATAGGAACCTTTCCATAGGAAATCAAATTTCCCATGTTTGCCTTTGTCTTCCCTCCTTGAATCCCACTTGAGCACTTTTTCACCAATGTAGAAATCTTCAGCCTTGGTTCTCTTATCAAAAATCTTTTTAATCTTTTCCTGCACAACTTGAGACCTGACATAGACCTCTTCTCTGGTTTGTTGTAGATGAATAGTTTGGTTGATTCTTCTTTGGATACTATTTGGTTCAACCTGCAATTCTTGAAGTATCTTCATTATTGGTACTCCCAAAGAGGATGGAAAGACAACTTCCATCCCATAAACTAGTTGATAGGGAGAAGTACCAATTGATTTCTTAGTAGTCAATCTGTCTGCCCATAAGGCATTGACTAGCTTCTTATTCCAAGTTTTCTTATTGTCCTATAGTAACTTCTTGATGATGTTTACTAGGCTTTTGTTTGAGGATTCTGCCAGTCCATTACCTTGAGGGTAATATGTTGTGGAATGGCCAAGGGTGATATGGTATTTATTGCAGAAATCTATCATTCTTTTGGATTTAAAGGTTGCTGCATCATCAGTAATGAGCTTAGTTAGACATCCAAATCTTGATAGAATATTGGTTTCAAGGAAGGTTATGATAATAGTGTCTGTGGCTTGCCTTGAAGGTATGGCCTCTATCCATTTTGTGAAGTAGTCTGTGGCTATGAGGATCCATTTGTGCTGGGTAGAGAAGGGTGGGTGAATTTCACCAATGAAGTCTAAACCCCATTGTTGAAAAGGTATTTTAGCAGAGATTGGATTGAGGGGTAAAGGTAAGAGCTTTTCCTTCCCCTAAAAAATTTGGCATTTGTGACAGGAGGTCACATATTTTTTGACATCAGTAAACAAGGCAGGCCAGTAGAAACCAACTCTAAGGATTTTATCTATAGTGGTCTTCCAGTAAAGGTGTCCTCCACAGTCACCTGCATGAAACTCTTGTAAAACCTTGTTAGATTCTCCTTTTAATAAGAAATTGAGAAGAATACCTTCATGATCTCTCCAAAACAAAACATTGTCTAATATACAAAATCTTAAGGACTTCATCTTCAAAAATCTACTTTTAGTCCTAGATAATTCGGGAGGAGCTTGTAAATTCAGTAAAACGTAATTAATATCAGCATACCAAGGTGATTCAAGAAAGTCCTGGCTGATTAGTGGAGTCGCCATCTCCTCTTCATTATCTATTGTTGTAATAAAGTTGATATCCAAGGCCTGACAGTTTGATTTAACCATGAGCTTGGCTAAACCTTGGCCCTTGATTAACTTAGTAGGTTTGATTTCTATATCATAGTCTAAAATAGTAGCAATCCACTTTCCTCTCTTTCCGTCAGGGCCATCCTGAGTTAGGATGTCTTTAACTACTGAATTAGGAACATAGGCTACTATATGAGAATATAAGATGTACACCCTAAAATCCTTAATGGCTTTGACTAAAGCCAAGGCCTGTTTTTCCATTATGTTATATTTCAAGGGGGCATCTCTCAGGGCTTTGATAAAGAAAGCAATGGGTTGTTCATAGCCTTGGTCATTTTTCTGCAATAGAACAACAACTATTGTGTGCTCAGAAGCAAAGGAAAACAAGATGAAATCTCTGTAAAAATTAGGACTGAATAATACAGGTGTTTTAGTTAAGGCTAGTTTAATGTCTTCAAAGGATTTTTTAGCCTCAACAATCCATTTTATGGTGGAGTCCTTTTTCAGCATGTTGTTTAGTGATCTAATTAACTCTGCTAGATTAGATATAAATATTCTAAGAAAATTAATTTTCCTAAGAAAGCTTTTAATTCTCTAATGTTCCTAGGGTGTCTTATTTGTAAGATGGATTCTATTCTTGCAAGGTCTATTCTTATACCATCTTTTGAAATTATTTGACCTAACAACTTTCCTTCTTCTAACCCAAACAAGGAATTTTTGGGGTTCAAGGATCTTCCAAACTTCTTGCATTTAATAAAAACTTGCCTTAGATGATCCAAATGTTGATTGTCAAATTTTGAAAATACAGTAATATCATCTAGATATATCACAAGGAAATCGTGAATTTCTTTTGCAAAGGCTATATCCATAGCCCTCTAAAAAGTGGCTCTTGCATTCATTAGCCCAAAAGCCATTGTCACATACATAAATGTGCCCCAAGGAGTAGTAAAGGCAGTTTTGGGTTGGTCATTTCGATGAACCAAGATTTGATTGTAACCAGAAAACCCATCCAACAATGAGATTATGGTTGATCCAACTACTCTCTGTAAAATGTGGTCCATTTTGGGGAGAGGGTAATTGTCTTTTAGTGACACTTTGTTGAGGTTTCTGAGATCCACACAGAGTCAGATCTCGCCAGTTTTCTTTCTAGTTGGCACCAAGTTTGAGACCCAATCAGAAAATCTGATTGGTGCAATTATTTTGGCATCATACATCCCATGGATTTCTTTTTCAATTATAGGTAATAAGACAGGGTTGATCCTCCTAAGTTTTTGTTTGAAAGGATTTTGCTTTTCTTTTATAGGAATTGTGTGCTGGATGATGTTGGTGTCATAGGATCTAAGGTCCTCCTAACTCCAAGCAAAGACATCCCGAAATTCTTTCAAAAAATCAATGTATTTCACCTTTTCAGTTGGAGGTAATGACTTTGAAAGTTTGATCAGTTTAGGATTTTCATCAGTGCCTATATTACATTCCTCTATATCAGACCTTAATGGTTCCATTTTAGGTTTCCTAGGAACATCATTTGAATCAAATAAATCTTCCAGAGGGGTTAATCCCTTTGGTAAGAAGTTATCCTTGAGATTAATTACTTCGGTTTCTTCATTGATTATTTCATCAATCTCAATTTGCTCTAAGTTATCTACATCTGATTTGGTAAATTTAGTTGGGTTGAGTCTATCTATTTCATCATCTTCTACCTCATTTATTTCTATCTTATGCCTAGTGTCAAGATCTATTGATGTATCAGTATCTATATTTTTATTTACATACTCTTCTTCTGAAAGTAAAAAGTTATTTATCTGTTTATCATTAGAAAATATTTGCCAATTCTTTAAATTATCTGGAATTGTAGGGCTGTGCCTAACTTCAGTAGTGTATTGATGGTTAGGTTGGAAGGGTAATCTGCAGATGCTAGCAAACATTGCTAAACTATGGGCTTGCATGTTATGTTTTCTAGGGATTATTGCAAGCTTTGTCTCTAGGAAAGTGTTAAGTATCTCTACAATAGTATCCCTATAACAACTTAATCTAGGGTCCTTAGTCATATATACAACATCAATCTATTTTACAATTATTTCAAAGTATCCCATAACAGAAACTATTTTAGCTCCTAGATTCCTAACTAACTTAAGACCTAAAATTAGTGCTTCATACTCAACTATATTATTAGTACATTTAAAATTCAATCTATATGCATGGCCTTCTGAGTAATTATTTTCCAAATCATATATCGACACTCCTGCTCCTGCTCCTAACCTATTGACTGATCCATAAAATTCTAAATGCCATAATATCTCATGATCATAATTTTTACTATCTGGTGTAACAAAATTTTCATCATTCACAACAATTTGACCATCTAGTTCATTGAACAGTTATGTAGTCTGGTTAGTTTCATTTTGTGTAGAAACTGCAATTTCTTTTGGTTCTGTATCAGTATTGTCTAAAAGTTTTTCTTGTGTTTGATCAGCATTATACAAGATAAAAGAATCGATATCTGAGTGTATGGAGTAGATGGGAAATTTTTGAGGCTGATCTTGGCTACTTACCATATATTTCATTAAGGTTTCTCGGTATAGTTTCTTAGGTTGTCCAAAAATAGAGATTGTTGCATATGACATATCTAGTTGTAAAGATCCCTGAAGTTTGGCTCCCCATGATCTGGATAACAACATGCCATACTTTGGTATGATGTCAGCAACTACAATGTCCATAAGGATGCTTTTGGCAAGATATTGGACTAAAGTGACACACAGGTCCTTAATCAATCCTAGACACTTTACCTGATTGGAGTCAAATGAGAATAAGTCTTTGTAAGGCCTTGTAATGTCTAGGTTCAATTTCTCCATTACTGATTTGGGCATTAAATTGTGGGAGGTCCCAGAATCCAACATTGCATTATGTATAATTTTGTCATGGATACTAAGGCTAATGTGAAAAGGTGGAACTCCTCCTTCTAATGGTTTACCATTAAAATCTGGACCAAATATGAGTTTTGGTTGGTCATCAAACAAGTTAACTGAAACCTCTTTTTCAACAATGTTTAAGGTCTGGTTTATCTATGATTTATAAGTTTCATTCTTTATTAGTTCTGTTAAAGGAACCGAAATCTTTAGCTTTTCTATCTCTTTTCCCAAATTGAATGGCAAAGAGACTTTTTCTGTATGAAGGTTTTGAATTTTCGCAGCAGGTATTTGAGGAGGATTGTCTTTTTTTTCTTTATTGGGGATCTCTTTATGTGGATTTTCAAATTTGGTGTTTTGAGCTTTGTCCATTGGTTCCTTAGGTGGAATTGAAGTGGATGATTGATCAGCAGAAGGTTGATCAGAGGTTATGTCTGCAATTGTGGGGCTAGAAGGATTTGGGTTCTGCCTAGGGAGAATTTGGAGGATATTTGAAACAGAGGCTTCTTTTATTTTCTTGGATTGATTTTGTGTTGTTTTCTTAGTTTGGTCAGGGAGATCAGCATTCTTTTTGCTTCTTAGATTATACTGTTTATGAAATTCGAAGATGGCAGAGTCATATCCTTGTTTGTAATCAAATGATTCCCCAGACTGTACCTGTAATTGCTGCAGCATATACAATTCTTGCTCATCTTGGGTTAGAAAAACAGGGTCCTCATCATTTATTCCCATTAGGTTAATTTGTGTATCTTTTTCTGGATCTTCTGGGTAGGATGTGTCTGCGAAATTTTCTTGAAAAGGAGGCCTTATGTTCCGATCTGGTCCGTTTTTCCTAATGTTTTGGTTGTTTCTGAAATTTGGGTTTCTAACTAGAGGTGCTTGTTGGTTATCCCATTGGGGTTTCCTTTCCATGTTACCTATTCTTTCCATTAGTCTTTCCATACTTTTGGCTAAATTATCTATTTTAATATCAGATGGTGAAGTTTCATCCTTTGCAGTTCCTGTCCTTGCATTTCTAACTCTAGCCATTTTAGCTAACAAATTAGCTTCTACACTAACAGCTACACTTTGCATTTCTTCTAATGTTGGGGGGTTTATTTCCCTAAGTTGGTATACCATATCTGTGTCAAAACCATTAGGGAAATTTATTAACGCTAAGTCAGGTGGGGGTCTAAGGTTAACTGGGATTGAATTATATATATTATTGAATCTAGTGCAGTAATCTTGAACATTTTCATTAGGTCATCTTCTAATGTTCTCATATTCTGAAAGGATTTGTAAGGGATTCTTTTTCTTTTCCCACCTATCAATAAACAACCTTTGGAAATTTGCTAGGTCTGCTATGTGGTTGGAAGGAAAGGCTTTAAACCACTTCTTGACATCACCAGTCAAATTTTAGGCAAAGAGTCTCATCTGGACATCGGCTTCATCTATTTCATGTAGTTCAAAAAATTTAGGAATCTTGTTTACATGCTCCTAGGCATTGTACTGACCAGTAGCATCAAACAGGAAAATCTTACTCTGATAATCTACAGGCATAGCATGAAGTTGGGCAGGTAAAACAAGAGGAGCATATCTGTTTTCCATTGTTGTAGGTTGGGAGGGGCTAAGATGTGGGGTTGAGGTACTTGGAAATAATGTAGTAGTGGATGAAGAACCAGGACTAGTAGGTGATGAATGAGTAATGATAGGTTGGTGAGGGAGTGAAGGTATAAATGGTGGTGAAGAATGGACTTCAGAAGGTATTATTGTTGAAGTTGAAGGGAATAATGGTGAACTCAAAGTAGTGGAAAATTGTTCAGAAAACTCAGGGGTAGTGGTAGTATTAATGGATGATTGTGGAGATTTCAGAATGTACTCATCAATTGATTTGTTGGCCTGTTGGACTTCAAGGTCTGCAATAAAATCAGGATCTAGAATAGTTTCATCGATTGCACTTTCAGATTTTGTTCTAAATAATGAAAGATCAAATAGCACATCAAAGGGAAGTTCCTCTAAAAATAACCACTCATCGGGACATGAATTAGCTTTAACTAATGGTATTTGACTAACTGAACTTTCTTTTTTTCTAGATTTTCTTGAAATCAGGTTGGCATTATCAACTACTAGGGTAGGGTTAGGATCTAGATTAGCCCTAGTAAAATGAGTCTTCCTAGAAGCCAGAATTTCAAAATTTTTAATTGTTTTTGTGAGATTTTTAAAAATAATTTCTAACAAATGACTTTAAGAGGCTCAAAATATAGATTTAGAATTTTCTTAAAGCTTTATTAGGACTAAGGAGTTACTGGTTCCCTGGTGGAGTCGCCATTATGTTATCACTCAGAATTTCTCTAGAAGTCATTAGAAGAAAGAAAATGACCGAGGTAACCACAAACCAACTTTTGGGTATAGGCTCTAGCCAACCTATACTCAAAGAGGGCTCTCTGTGTATGATTTAGCTTTGTTTGATGGGATTTTAGGCTAGCTATGAATGCTCAGGGGTTTTTGATTTGTATTGAAGATTGGGTGGTGTGATCCTTGAAACAGATGGATAGAATTATGTCTTTAAAGCATTGGGCTATGGAGTCAAAAGAAAAGCAACAGAATTGGATCAACTCACTAAAGGGAATGTTCAAAGGGAAAGATAGCTTTGTAGAGTGCAGGTCTTTGGGCCAGAGGGGTGAAATGGTTTGAACCAGGGTGAGAGAGCAATTAAGAATTCTTAGACCAGGATTTAAACAAGGAATAGAGGGTAATCAGAAACAAATGGAAATTAAGAATCCTTTGCTACAGATTATAAAGAGACAACCTAAACTGAGCAATTAAGAATTCCTTAACTTAGATTGATCCAGGTGGATATTGGTGGCCACCTGCCAAGTCCACTTGGACCCCCACCATTGTTTCTTTCAGCTTTTAAGTTTCCTTAATTGTAGCACAGTTTACTATTTTTAGCAGTTTTTCGGGTCCTGAACTTCCGGAGCCGTTTTGAGGCCCTAAATGACATTTTTTGGGAAAACTGGGAGCAACATGGGTCCATGGATCAATGTTTCTCTTCCCAAAGTTGTAGTTCTCGAATAGATCTTTCTAATGAGATGTTGCGCGCATCAAACGAAGATCATATGCCAAAGTTACGACCCCGGGAAGTTGATGTACCAATTTACCGAAACAGGGCCCACATTTTGGTGTTTCATCTTCTAGGGTTAAGTTTTTGGATGTTTAGGGTTTTCCATTGTTTCTCAACAATAAATAGGCCCTCTAGCCTCATTGTAACATAGTTCAGAGGCATGTAGCTGCCACATCTCTTCTCAGTGATAAGCTACCATCTCCCTAGCTTGTTTAGTTCCATTGTTGTTTGTAAGCATATTTCAGTATTTTACATTAATGAAATGAAGTATTATTTCTACTGCATCTCTGTGTTTATGGTTATCTCTATAATTTGTTGCGTTCCTGTTTAAATATGGATCAATGGTATCACAACGGTCTGCTTTTTCTCTATTTTTCTTTGCATGTCCCCAACGAGGTCGAGATATAAGGAGTTAGGGCTTGCACTGGTCAAACCTTTGCAAGACCAGCCTCGCAAATCCCAACGGCCTCCCATGGCGGATGAAAAGAAAGACAAGGGGGTAGGAGATCCTATCAAAATCTTGCTCGAAGAAGTGCTCGAGCAGCAAAGGAATGCGATGATGGACAACTTTTCCCAGATCCTTCAGTGGCTACCCTAGGGGCGACGCATCGGCTTCCAAAAGCTACTATGGAAACGCCACATCGTTTAAGGTACAAGTTAATTTTGAAATCCCCATATTCGAGGGTCAGACAGCTGCAGATGTCATCGATAAATGGTTAAATCTGCTAGAGGGTTATTTTTATGTTCATGATTTTTCCAGTCAGGAAAAGATTATTTTCGCTCTTCTCAAAGCAGCTCCCCATGTCAAGGACTAGTGGGAAACCTACTGCGAGCAGAAGGATGTAAGTACAGGCTCACTATTTTCAGCTACACCCACTTGGGATTCATTCTGGGATGCTATCAAGGAGCAGTACTACCTTGTCGGAAGCTATGAGGATCAATACATAAAGTGGACCAGGCTGCGGCAGGGGAGGGACCAAGACGTGCCAGAGTTTACCAATATTTTCCATACCCTTCACACAAAGTTGGGTATCAAGGATTCAAAGCAGCATTTGGTACTCAAATACCGCAGCTGCCTGCACAAGTAGATGCAGGAAGAAATAGAATTCCTGAACATACCCTCGCTCAGCACGACATACCGATATGCCGTCAAGGTCGAGCAAAAGTTTAAATAGAAGAAGCGAGACTTTGGATCTACAAATCCAAAGCAAGGGAAAGGTGCCCCCAAACCGTAGAAAAAAGGACAATGCCAAGGTGGGGTGGCCCAAGACAACCCGCCAAAGCTGCAAGCAAAGAACAACGCCGTGAAGCCGAAAAAGGACACGGGAAAGTGGTGTGAGTTCCATAAGAGCTCTACTCACAACACAAGTGAGTGTCGGGCCAAGTGGTCACTGGTGGTCGAGCTAAAGGTTTCAGAATTAGATGCATGTTCCGACTCTGAGTCAGAACCCAACAAGGGGAATGACAAAGGGAAGCAGATTATTGATGTGGAGCTCAACGACACTATTGCCACCATGAAGACATAGAAGGAGGAACCTGAAGATCCAGAGGAGGAGGAGCATCTCTTCCACTCCCAGATGTGGATAAATGGCTCCCTGCTACACTTCATTGCCGACAGCGGGAGCCAAAACAACCTCATTTTGGCAAAGGTCGTGAAGTGGCTGGGATTACTGACCATAGCACGTCCACAACCGTACACCATCGGGTGGCTTCCCCAAGGACAGGATCTTCGTGTGAGCCAGTAGTGTCGCCTTCCATTCAACATCAAACCCTTCACGGATGAGGTATTGTGTGACATTTCTCCCCTTGAAGTTTGTGATGTATTATTAGGACAACCATACTTGTGGAAGCGACATGCTGTGCATGAATCAAGGCCCTGTGCTGTTATTGTTACTTTGGGAAATAAGTTGTACAGGATACCGAAGGTAGCACCGCCTACCTCCATCTCTTTGATTACTGCAAAACAATGCAGTGAGCTCATTTCCAAAATCGGGAAATTTTTTTCCTGATGATACGCCCTCAAGGAAAGAAGAAGACGGTGGCCATGACCTCCAGACAGGGCCCCTCTGCATGACAACTACAAATGGACAAGGTCGTGGAGGAGTACGAGGACATCTTCACCTCCCCCGTATGGGTTCCTCTGCACTGTCAGGTCAAGCACTCCATCGATCTAACCCCGGGTACGCCGCTACCCAATGGACCAATCTATCGGCGCTCCGTTTTGGAGAACAATGAAATTAAGAGGTAGATTCAGGAGCTGCTACAGAAAGGTCACATCCATCCAAGTTCATCGCCTTATGGGAGCCCGATCATGTTGGTACAGAAGAAGGACGGGACTTGGAGACTCTATATTGACTATCAGGCGCTGAACAAGATCATTGTCCATAATAGGTACCCGATCCCATGGATTGATGACCCCCTGGACCAACTGAAGGGGGCAAAATATTTCATCAAGATTAATTTCAAGTTAGGATATCAACAGGTACCAATCGAACCCTCTGATGTGTGGAAGACTAATTTCAAAGCCAAGGAGGGCCTTTTCGAATGGTTGGTTATGCCTTTTAGATTGACGAATGCTCCTGTAACATTCATGAGGCTAATGAATGACATCTTGTAGCCATTCACCAACTCATTTGTAGTGGTATACTTGGATGACATCCTAATCTTCAGCCAGAGTTGGGAAGAGAACCTTCAGCACATTCGACAGGTTCTCCAAACACTGCGGCAACACAAGTTATGTGCCAATTTGGAGAAATGCACTTTTGGCATGACCCAGGTTTAGTATCTAGGATACATTATTGATGAACAGGGGGTGCATGTGGATCCATCCAAGATCCAAGTCATTCGGGATTGGCCATCTCCAACCACTCTGACAGAGCTCCGTAGCTTTCTAGGTCTTGCCAACTTCTATCGTAGGTTCGTGTTGGGATTTTCTCATATCACTTGGCCCTTTAGTCAAGTCACCAAGGGAGGATCGAAAGAAAAATTCTTTTGGTCTGAATCTCAACAGAAGGCATTCCTAGAGTTGAAAGATCACCTCTGCATGGCACCAGTGCTCACATTACCATACTTGCAACAATCATTTGAGGTCGAGACAGATGCCTTTGACTATGCTATTGGGGCAGTCCTTACTCAACACAGGCATCCAGTGGCATATCACAATGAGAAACTTTTAGACACAGTCCAGAAGTATCCCACTTATGTAAAAGAGATGTATTCCAGTCTGTAGGCCTGTCGAAAATGGAAGCATTACATTTTGGGGAAGGAAACGGTCATCCACACAGACCACTGACTCCTGTAGTTCATACAGACCCAAGGGAAATTGCAGAATGATCGCCATCAGAAGTGGTCCACATACCTACAACAATTCCATTTGAATATCAAGTATAAGAAGGGCAGCACCAATAATGTTACAGATTGCCTCAGTCGACCACTGATCATGGTGTTGACCACCGTGCTCAACTCTTGTGGGTGTTAGTGCCTAAATCTACCTCAAGCTGAGGAAGGTAGGATCTAGGGTAACATCAAACCACGCTTAACCTGGTAGCTAGCCCTACCAGGTCGGGAGAGGGCTCTCTCCTTGTCAATCTCAGGAAAAGATGGCTAATATAGCTTGAGATGACTGATATGATGACTGATTTTAGGCTAGGTATGCGTACAGAGGTGTTTGATTGAATTTGATGATGTTTTGTTGGCTCAAATGTGAAAGGCAGATTTGGGCCTAGGGAATGAGGCTCAGTTTTGCAGAGATATCTATGGGGCAAGGTAGGAAAGTGATTTGGTTCTTCAATTTGAGTGAGATGGAGAGATTTTAGACAGATGAGGAGTTGAAAAGGGCATGAAGAACTCAGGGATCCTTTTCAATCAGCTGAAAACATAGATAACTAAGCAAACCCTAGGTAGAGCACTGCATTTTCAATGTATTCTACCTTTATCCTTGTTTGATTTAGTTAAGATGAAATAAAAAGAGATATGGCATACATAAAACACATGTAGACTTAAAATTATAGAAGAAAACACAATAACAAAGCTAGATGCCACATGAATCCCATAAAGTGCTGCAAACCACTGGTTTATTCCTTAGCCAAACTGCTGAAATGAGTATACAATGAAGCTCCAAGCTTTCCCAAAAGTCCAACCATGCTAATGACTGAAAAATTACAAGATATAGGAAACCAACAACTCATCCTAGCCTCTAGGGGTCGAGCTCATAAGATTAGGAGCTGTTCCAACAAAATCTAAATTGAGAACTAAAAACTAGGCAGTGGAACAGCTTGCCTCTAAAAACTAGGAAACTGATTCATTTAGTTGCAAACTACCTTTTGATGGATGAATCTACCTCTAAGAGTGAAAATGTAGCATAATTACATCAAAATCCATCAAGTCATATTAAATTACATCATGAGTTTGACATTTAGAAGAAGAAAAGTCAAATTGTCAAGAAACTAGGCGAAAACAGAGTATTTTTGGTCAAACTGAGCAAAATTCCTCCAATGCACCGCGCCGATTTCCCTATGCGTAACGCCTTTTTGCAGCTGATTTTGGAGGCCTTCCCGGTGTCCAAATTTGCTCCAAGTGGGCTTTTTGGAAAGGTCTGCCTATCTACTTTCCATCACAAGTGGAATTTTTGAATTTTGCCTCCATTTTCCCCTCCAAAACTGAGTTTTCCCAAGACTGCTTCCTGTGTGTCAAAAAAGGGGCAGAAAGGTCATTTTTGGGGTGTTTTTGACCTTTTTGGAAGCCCAAAACCTGTCAAAATTTCTTGGAAATTTGTGAGCATGCATATTTTTTCATGAAAAATCCAAATATTTTGAGTTTTTCTCAAAATCTCATCAAAAGCGAGCGCCGGGTGGCGCAACGCATTGGGTAGAAAACTTTGTTTTTTAAGGCAAAATTTCCAAAATTACAAAAAGTGCCCCAAATTTTTTGAAATTTGGGCTGAGTGTCCTCCATTAGGTGTTATGCTGGGCCAAAGAAGCCTCAGCCAAGATCTGAAGTTTATCTTGTGCTTTTTGCCTCCTTGATCTCTTCTTCAACTTGGCCTTCAAGTTCTTGATTCTTGATTGGCACACCATATTTCTTGACAAATAGTGATATGCCATGTTTCTCAACATATTTTTATCATTGATGGCCTTCTCCAACATCCTCTCCAAGTGGATATTAGTCCTCTCCAGCCAATACTCATGATCAGCATTGGTTTCTTGCTCAAGTGTTGTGAACTTGACTTTCCTCCTTTTGGCAACTTGCCGGTTTTCTCGTATGTTTCTTAGCTCCATTATGGTTTGCTAATCCTCTAATTGTTTGTTTATTTGCTCCAGATATTTGACGATCCACTTGGCTCTTTGTAGGTTGAGAGACAAATGCTGAATGTTAGCTTGTTGCTCCTGGATGATCTCTCTAAGCTTTGAGCTTTGTGAGCCCAAATCGGTGTCATCATCCTGAATAAGAATAAAATCTGTCTCTTGCTCTCCTGAAGGCCCCTCATCCTGTAATGGTCGCTTGCCCTTGTCCTGTACCTGCTCTGTTGATGGAGGAAGCAAGACCCCTTCCACCCCGGGTGGAGATAATACTCGCTTTGCTACTGCAAACAACCTTCTAGTGCCCTTTTGGTAGGTGACATATACTGGCACACTAGCAGTTTGTGTCTCATGAAGCTCCTGTTGATGTGAAGGTTCACCTATCTCATGAAAAGCTGCTGGAGGTACTTGAGGAGCGGTGAAGACCTCATGTGAAATGAAATCCTCCCATGAGATGTTCTGTAAACCAAGTTGATGCATGACCACAATCTTGATTAGTGCAAAATGATATATGTTGTTATACTGCTGCTGAGGAGTCTTCTTGTGCACTATGGTGGTCATCTTCTCAATGTTCCAGCAAATAAAATAGGGGAGGTTCATCATTCTCACCCTAGTGAAGTGCATCAACAATCTGATATGGTAGGCATACAGGCGAGAAAACCAGCCCTCACAACTGAAATACTTGATTATGAGTTTCATCAAGGGAGCTTCAGATACCGGAAAGGAAAAACTCTGCTGAGATGTCTCAAATAGCTAGCCTTAATGTAAGGCTGATAATGTTCCCTGTCAATCTACTGCCTCTTATTCCACTGCTCACCAATGTTGGGAATGTCAGTTGCTAGAAAAATAGACTCTGGTGTCAAGGTGAATGTTACACCTGCTAGAGTGACTTGGCCATTTTGAAGATGGAGGACAAACAACTTGGCCAATTCATGATGGTACTGGATTCTCTCAACCATCTCACAGAACTGATAACAAGATTGGTGCCGAAAACATGTGACAACAAGAGGACAAGCCTGCAGCTCGGCAAGTGAAGTAGGTTCCTCTCTTATATGTTTGCCACCCTTGTGAGGTCTTCTTGGTGCATGCATTTCTCTAGGAGAGTCACTGTGTGTCTCCTCATCTCGGTCATAGGAAGGATCAGATTCCATGTTTGCCAAATATTTGAGTTTCTCTTAGATGAGTATGAAGAGATTTTAGGTGTCTTTAGATTTTGCTGCCAAATGTATGAAAATGTATGAGGGACTGTGGAGGGAGAGGGTATGAGGGGTTTTGGGAATGATATTGACAATTTTTTTTGGAATAGGGGGTTTAGGGAATAGTATGTAGGCTTAGGGATAGAAATTAGGGTTTAGGAATTTGTAGCTAGGGTTTGGGATAATGAGAATTAGGGATATGGGGATTAGGGAACTTTTGGAATATGGGAATTAGGGAATGAGTGGATGAAAGTGAAAAATAACTCAAGGAATCAAAAGGTGAGGGAGTGATGAAATGGACTTGACAGCAAAAACTCAAACTGTAAACCCTAAGCAATTATTTTTGAGCAAAAATTGCAAGGAGGTAGGGTTTGAAAAATTTCTCACTAATCTCTATAAACATCTAGAGACACACATTCATTGGCATTGGAAGAACGTTTGACTTACTTGGAGAGGTGGCAATCAAGCAAATTTAGCGTTTGGATGAATTTCGTGGGTGAAATTAGGCTTGCAGCTCTATGTACCGCGCCATAAACCCAATGCATCGCGCTTGCTCTATGCGCCACGCCAGTGTATTTTTTGCACTATGGAGGTCCCCCCAATGTACCACGCCAGCTCTATGCTCCGCGCCCATGACCCAATGCGTTGCGCCCCTGAAACTTGAACCATTTGCTGCGATTTTCTCTCCACGACTTTGCTCTAAGTTCCACTTTCTCTTTTGGATGCAAATGAGTTCTTTAAACACAAGAAATGGTTTTTATACAAAATATTTTGATTTTTCACTCATAGAACCCACTTTTGTAATGTTTACATTTGACATTGCCTTTCAAACTCTGTTTTTAAGCAGTTTGCTTTTCTTTTTGCCTTTGGTGAACTAAATGATTTAACTTTTTGTTTGCCTTGCAGGGGATGGAGTTGCAGAAGCTTGGTAAGGTGACTAGGGTTGCCATTGAAGTTGCTTACATATGAAAAAATTGAAATTACATCAGATTTATGCATAAAAATATAAAATACTCTGTTTTTCCTCAAAACAGGGTTTTGAGGAAAAATCACTCATTGAGTGAGTGATCATAAAAATTATTGTTACTGGAACTTTATTCGACCTCCCATGTGCTTGCTAACCATCACTGAGCATTTTGAGACCTTATTGATGAAAACCCTAGACCTAAAAAGACCTAAAACCCTAAAAATGACTTTTACAGATTTAAAGACAAAAATTGACTACAACATTTCTGAATGAATGAAAATAAGCCAGCACACGAGGGAAACTTTATAATAAGCCGCTACCGTCAGATGATCCATGACCCTAATGGAATGCAGTGGATCGGGTGAGACACCTAACATGCAATGCAACAAGAGCTTTTGATCACTGACAGAGGGATGAAGATACCGATACTAACAGTGGGCACGAGACTTCTGATTGGACACTTCTCTACAAAAGCGACCCAGAACTCGACCACACATACTAGACGCTCTTGGAGGGTCAGCATGTTCCAGATTTTCACGTCCAGGATGCCCTGTTATGCCACCTGGGTCACCTTTGTGTTCCTTCAAGTGAGCGTGCCAAGATGATTTGGGAAGCAAACTACAGTTGGGCTGCTGGGCATTTCGGGGTTGAGAAAAAGGTGGCAGTACTACAGAAGTATTTCTATTGGCTGAATCTTCGATAAGATGTCGGGAATTACATCAGATCATGCACTGCCTACACCATTGCCAAACTGACCATCAAGAATCAAGGCCTCTATACCCCGCTACCTACCCCTAGTCGACCATGGGAATCCATCTCCATGGATTACATGTCAGGCCTTCCTTCCACTAAGCATGGAAATGACTGTGTTTTTATGTTCGTTGACAGGTTCTCGAAGATGGCCATTATGGCGACCTGCAAGAAGAATATCACAGCAGAAGCCACTGCTAAACTCTTCTTTGAACGAGTCTGGGTACACTTTGCGATCCCACAGTCTATCATCTCAAATCGAGATAGCAAGTTCTTCAGTACATTTTGGTCCAGTCTCTAGTCAATGTTGGACACCAAACTCACTAAGTCCACAGCCTTCCATCCTCAAATTGATGGCCAGATAGAGGTTGTCAACAGGATGATCGTACACATTTTGCGCATGTACAACTCAAAGCATCCACGCACATGGGACGAGAGCCTTGCCTACGTTCAACACAACTACAACCGGGCTCTTCACAACTTGACTGGCCATAGCCCTTTTCAGGTGGGCTTGGGATTCCAGCTACTTTGTCCCATTGATGTGGCCATGCCTTTTGAAACTACTCACGTAGATTCGACTCATGTCCAATCCGAAACAGATAAGGCAACCAGCTTCATCGAGCACATCCAACATATTTGCCAGCAGGTCCATGACATTCTGGAGAAATCAAATTCCAAGTGCAAGCAGTGACATGATCAACATCGGGTGCCACACAAGTTTCAGGTGGGCGACAAAGTCTGGTTGCATTTGTAAAAGGAACACCTTACCAAAGCCTATAGGAAACTTAGACCACTCCAATATGGTCCTTACACCATTACCAAGGCTATGGGAGACAATAAATTTGAGCTCAACATTCCCCCATTCCTTGGCCTGCACCCAGTGTTCAATGTGGGCTGCCTTCGGCCATACTTTCCACCATTACTAGACACATCTGACATTGCAGAACAACTCACACCCACAGAGTTAAATCTACATTGCATGGAACAAGTTGCAACTCATCGAATCATGGACACACAGATCAAGCACACTTGCCAATAGAATATCCAACTGTATCGAGTTGTCAAAGAAGGCCAACTCCTTCACCAGTGCAAGTGGCTCACCAGGGACCAAGTTCAGCAAAAGCTTCCTCATCTCATGGAGGAACTCAACGCAATGGGGACCATTGCTTCCTAAGGGGGGAGGAATGATTCAGGTGGATATTGGTGGCCACCTGCCAAGTCCACTTGGACCCCCACCATTGTTTCTTTCAACTTTTCAGTTTCCTTAATTGTAGCACAATTTACTATTTTTAGTAGTTTTTCGGGTCCTAAACTTCTTGAGCCGTTTTGAGGCCCTAAACGACATTTTTTGGGAAAATTGGGAGCAACATGGGTCCATGTACTGATGTTTCTCTTCCCAAAGTCTTAGTTCTCGGATAGATCTTTCTAACGAGATGTTGTGCGCATCAAACAGAGATCATATGCCAAAGTTACGACCCCGAGAAGTTGATGCACCAATTTACCCAAACAGGGCCCACAGTTTGGCATTTCATCTTCTAGGGTTAGGTTTTTGGATGTTTAGGGTTTTCCATTGTTTCTCAACAATAAACAGGCCATCGAGCCTCATTGTAACACAGTTCAGAGGCATGTAGCCGCCACATCTCTTCTCAAAGATAAGCTACCATCGCCCTAGATGATTTATTTCCATTGTTGTTTGTAAGCATATTTCAGTATTTCACATTAATGAAATGAAGTATTATTTCCAATGCATCTCTGTGTTTATGGTTATCTCTATAATTTTTTGCGTTCCTGTTTAAATCCAGATCATAGATATCAATAGAAAACATGTATTTTCCTAACTGTTAAAACAGATGTAATTAAACAAATTCTGAGATAATACTCCAGTTATAGCATTCAAATTAAGAAATACATTGTGGAAAAACTTTAAGAAAGATAACAACAACATGAGAAAATACTTGTCTACACTTCACCTAACACATGAATCCTATGAAATATCTGGTCTTTATTCATCAATCCATCTTGCTGGCTCAGTCAATGCTCCAATGGCTTTACAGTCTTTTAATCAAGAAGTCTATAAAAATGTCTAAAAATCCACACCACATACTTTGAATTGTGAAGTATTTATACTAAAGTTTTATTACAAAATATCTCAAACTAACTTGAGATTTAATCTAGGAAATACAAATATCTTCTTGCAGGAAGATAGAGACAGCTAGTGAACTGCTTTCATGTTGTCCCATTTATTGTGGTACTGCTGGCCTTTATGGTTTGGTTTTAGCCCTTTATTCTCTTTTCTGCTTGGATCTTTTACGCTAAAGGCTTCATTTACTTCAAGCTTTCCTTTGATACACTTTTACACTGATACTCTTTGACTTTGATGACCTGTCTTTATCCTTTACTATGTTTTTATTCTTACTGTACATTTTAACTGTTTACTGGGTATTTCATCAGTAAATTCTTTAGTTTTTATGTGTATCAACATCTGGTAGTGGATATTGGTCATGTTTCTGTATGTTTTATTCGTTTGTCTTCTAACTGTATACTCTGTCTGGTTCCTCGGTTTTGACAGTCAATGCTTCTGTGCAGATGTTTTCTTCTCGACTCTGTGTATAATTGTCTTCTTCTCTGTTCTGCGTGTAATTGTTTTTTTCTTCTTAATATAGGCTTTTGAATTGGTTTCCTGTCGAGTCTTGGAGTAAACAAGTTTCATGACTAGGATCGAAATTGCTTATCCAAGCTCTAGTCTTCTGCCAATTACCTGCAAAATTCAACAATTATTAAGAAAACATAGGTCGGTAGGAAAGGCAATTGATGGTTTTATTGCATAGGGATGTTTGAGGAAGGAGTCGTGGCAGTGTTTTGAACGTAATCGGAGGTCGAATTATGTGGCAGAGGTTCAGGGTAGCGCCAAAGGTTTAATGGTTTTAACTGTGAAACGGAGCGAAAGGCACGAAAACGAGGGTTTTCATGGTTTAACATTTTAATGGGCAACTTTTTAAATTGGGCACGGAAATTCATATTTATGAATAGTAAGTGGTTTATCGAGTTGGCAGGGAGGTGGTATTGGAGGTCGTCGCACCGCTTATAAGGCAAAGGCGGTATTTAGGAGGGGTCACCCTATCTACTCCAGCGCTTGACACGTAGCCTTAGGGATTCGGGGGAAAACCTCTTTATCGGGCGGGTAATGATCGGCCATCGGGCACGACCGATATGGCTGTGGACGATTGGATGAGGGGGATGGTGATCAGACGAAAATCGGGCAAGGGAAGTGCGCAGGTGATAAAAGCATGGGTTTAGAGGGGGCCCAACGCTTTAAACTTCGGTGGTATAGGATTATTTAAGACTTAATCATGGGTTTAAAACAATCAGGCAAGGCTTAATGACGAGGTTTAATTCATATACAGGAAAAGGTTTTATTGGGGAATTATATAATAAAGTTAATAATTAATATGAAATGTGATGGGTGGAGTGGATATTCTCCTATGTAAAAAGGTAAAGTGTAATATTTGCGCATACGCTTTATACTTAGGATAAAGTGTTTTTTGTGGGTTTTTGGGTGAAATATGAGTTACATGGGGGTTTTCACTTTTCCTAGGCAAATGAAGTTTATCCTTAGGAAAAGGGGTTTTCTTGGGGTAATGAAGGGGGAATGGATTTTATGAAGGGGATTCTAGCACTTGATGTCCATAATTCATTAAGCCGAGGGTCCAGTCCCACCAAAAGCAAGAGAAATGCTCTGAGCCTCTTTGACTTGTAGGATTTAAAGTGCTAGAATATACTTGTAGATAGGAAATTAGCAAGTAAAGGGGAAAAGTGAATGAGGGGAAGTTAATCACATTAACTTGCAAACCTTTGCTTTAGACTTCATAACTGATCATACATGTCAAAATATGTGTCTAAGAATGATGCATGTGTTTTGATCCAATCAACTTTGTAGTTCAACAACCTTTCTTCTACTTACCCATTTCTTACCCTAACATGTTTTCTTCATTTCTTTGGGTGCATTTAGGCTAGCAAACCCTTATCTTATTTTTTTTTATAGAACAAACTATCTATTTCTAACCTTATATCATCCAAGGGCTCAGATTAAGCTTATGAGCTCTTTTTATTTCTCTACCTATCTATGATCTGCCAAGATTAAACTGTTTGGTCAGATTTTATTCTCTAACTATAAACATAAAATTCAAAGCATGACATAGTCAATATTAAGCAGTTTGACTACCATGGATTGTGGCATTAATAACAAGATGCACACAATCATTATTATGCATAAAAGTAAATAGTAGTGGCATTTAGACTTGCACACTTTCATGGTCTCTTTTTGTTTTTGGGGTTCATATGTTTTCATTTTTTGACCTTCTCTTATTCTTTTGTCCTTTGATTTTTCTTTTAGGACATACCCTCTTTACATTTTTTTAATTTTTTAATATGGAAACCATTTGCAAAAAGCAAAGGTATGTACAATATTACAAGGCTTAACCTTAGTCATTCAAAATTATGACTCCTATTGGTGTAGGAACCTAACAGCCCCAAGTAAGGGTAGAAGGACGCAGTTACTAGACTAACCCAAACTCTAACTCTAGTTATGGAAATGGGGTCTAATTTTTTTTAGCTTTTCCTACTTCCTAAAAATATAAAATGGATGACATCGTTGCATTCGTCTCGTCAAGACCTTTGCAATAATATAAAATTTGTGTCAATCCACTACAAAAAATCCCTGTCATTAGCTCCATTTGTTTCTCCCTTTTTTGCTTCCAAGGACTGTTTTAGTGTATATTTCTTTAATTTTTTGAAAAAGTCAACACTATTTATCGAGATGGCACAAATTTTGGCATTTCTTTCACCGACCAAAACATTTAGGCACTAATTTAGGAAATAATAGCGCCAAAAATTAACGCCAGAAGTAACATCATAAATAGCGCTAGTAAATACACCATCAATTTTCCTGGATATTAATGGCATTGATAGCGCCAGGTTTAGCTCCCTTTTTTGCACCTATATTATCTCTTTGGTTAGCTCCCTTTCTAGTGCCAGAATTAGCACCGAATGTGCCTAAATAGTTAATTAATTAAGGTGTTGGGGGTTAAGTCGATAGGGAATTTGAGGATTCTGGGATTTAGGAATTTAGGGTACATGGATTAAGGGTTAAGGGATTAAGGGTTAAGGTTTGAGGTATTAACGGTCAAGAGCTAAGGGAATTGGTGCTTACATGTTATGTGTTTTAATGGTTAATGGTTCGGTTGTTTTAGGTTTGGATGGTCTGTCAAAGATTTTTGTTACAGGATTACATTTAAGTTCCTTTACTGATTTGGATTAATTAAGGTTTCAAGAGTTGTTGTTATTACACGGAAAATTGCTTAAGCATTTGTTTCCTTTCCTAATCAGACCAGATCTAGGAAATCCAATTATTTATACAATTAATACATACCTCACCCTGCCATAATACTGCATGATTAGATCGTTCTGACACCATTACATTTTATAATTAAACTGATGTAATTGTCGCCATTAGTAACAATACTCCATCATTATTAATTTTTTTTCTTTATTATTCGTGTTGTTACATCTAGAGATGAGTGCAATCATTTAGAAAATCCTTTTGATTTAAAAGTTATGAATTGGTAATAAGGAGGAGTAACCGCCTATAATTCCAACACCTTGACATTCTCCCCTAAGCAAGCATTTGTGTGTGCTAAAGCAACTCTGTAACAGGTTCCTAGCATTGTTGAGTAGTGTGCTTGTGAGAAGCTATGGGTGGAGCAACAGTCAGACACAAACTTGACTTTGTTAATGTGTTGTTACAACATTCAGAAGCATTGGAAATTTTTTGAAGGGCTGGATGGTTGAGTTATTTTGAAAAATTACAAGGTTTCAGTGAATTGGTCACTTTAGAATTTGCCCAAGCCTTAGTTGAACAACACTTTGTGGTCAGGGGCTTCATAATTGTTATTATAGAAGAAGTTATCGCAAAAGTGATAGGGCTTCCTAGGACAGGAGAATGGTGGTTCTCAAGGAAAGTGGCCAATCCTGAAGCTAAGGCCATATTCTTATAGGAGGGAGAAGAATTGACACCCAAGCACAGGGGTTTTGATAGAACATATCTTCCTCATCATTGGGAAGATGTAGCTCTCTTCATCCAAAAATTCATTACCTATGAGGGTCATTTTGGGATTACTTTCAATTGCTGCTGGCACACCTGAGGACACGACGGTTTATTAATTTACCATACTACTTGCTGAATTCATTACAACACATGAAAGAGGCTATGAAAGGGGAAAAACATCCAAAAAATTGCGTCACTAACCATGCACTCATTAAATTAATCGACATGCATTCATTACAGAGACAAGGAACTCGAGGCATGCTTTGCCAGTGAGAACTTGTGCTAGTGCGAATGAGCAACATGAAGAGAGTGTTGAAGCAACACGTAGTGTTGAAGTAGCACACACCAAGTATTGAAGCAACACTGAGCGCTGAAACAACACCTATTTCTAAAACTGCTACATCTTCCAAGATAAAGACAACCATAAACTTTAAGAGAACTCGGGTTGATACACCTCCTATGACTAGTCGACTTAACCCTAAGAGGTGCATTTCCATTATAACGGCCCCTAGTTCATCCTCACAAGGAAAGGAGATGTAGATAGAAGAACCTGTGGTGGTGTCTAGTGACTCATCAGAGGAAAGCTGAGGTGGGTGCTTGATTGCAGAGGAAGTGCTAGAGGAAGAAATTGTTGGAACAAGAGTTGTGCCTAAAACATGATCCGAACTTAAACAGGAACGCAACAAATTATAGAGATAACCATAAACACAGATATGCAGTGGAAATAATACTTCATTTCATTAATGTAAAATACTGAAATATGCTTACAAACAATAATGGAAATAAACTAGCTAGGGCGATGGTAATTGATCTCTGAGAAGAGATGTGGTGGCTACATGCCTCTGAACTGTTCTAAAAAACCGTGTTATAATGAGGCTCGAAGGCCTATTTATTGTTGAGAAACAATGGAAAACCTTTCACATCCCGAAACCTAACCCTAGAAGATGAAACGCCAAATTGTGGGCCCCGTTTGGGTAAATGGGTACATCAATTTCCCGGGGTCGTAACTTTGGCATACGATCTCCGTTTGACGCGTACAATAGCTCGTTAGAAAGATCTATCCGAGTACTACCACTTTGGGAGGCAACATGGGTCCATGGAACCATGTTGCCCCAGATTCCCAAAAAAACGTCGTTTAGGACCTCAAAATGGCTCCGGAAGTTTAGGACCCGAAAAACTGCTAAAAACAGTGAACTGCACTATAATTAAGGAAACTGAAAAACTGAAAGAGACAATTGTGGGGGTCCAAATTGGATAGGTGGGTGGCCACCAACATCCACTTGGATCATTTCTCCCCCCTAGGAAGCAATGGTCCCCATTGCGTTGAGTTCCTCCTTAAGATGAGGAAGCTTCTGCTGAGCTGGGTCTCTGGTGAGCTGTTCTGCAATCTTTGATGTGTCGAGAAATGGTGGGAAGCATGGTCGGCGATGGTCCACATTGAACACTTGGTGCAAGCGAAGGAATGGAGGAATGTTGTGTTTCAAAGCATTGTTGCCCATAGCCTTGTTACTAGTGTAAGGGCCATGTCAAAGTGGTCTGAATTTCTGATGGGTTCTGGTAAGGCGTTCTCTCTGCAGATGTAACCAAACTTTGTCGCCCACCTGAAACTTGTGTGGTACCCCTCTGGGTAAGGAGAAGTTGTTCCTGTGTTTTGTCATGACTGTATCCCTCTATTGCTGCTGCTGCATGGAGGAACCCTTCGCGGGGGTCATGGATGTAGCAACGATCTTCCCCTTACTTTGGGAGTGAACCAGACAGAAAATAAATTTCCTAGTCTGTGAGATGAGCTTGCTGCCTTTCTTAGCAGTGATCAAAGAGGTGGCGGTAGGTGGAGCTACCTCTGGTATCCTGTATAATGAATTATCCAAAGAAATAATGACAGCACGAGGCCTTGACTCATACACAACATGTCACTTCCACAAGTATGGCTGGCCTAATAGTACATCGCAAACATCCAGAGGTGTAACATCACACAATACCTCGTCTGTGAAGGGCTTGATGCTGTAGGGAAGGCAGCACTGTTGGCGAACTTTGAGATCTCATCCTTCGTGAAGCCACCCGATACTATATGGCTGCAGGTGTGGTGTAGTCGGTAGGCCCAACCGCTTCACGACCTCTACTGAAACAAGGTTCTTTTGGCTACCATTGTCGACAATGAATTGCAGTGGTGAACCCTTCACCCACATTTGTGAGTGGAAAAGGCGCTCCCCCTCCTCTGGGTCTTCAGGCTCATTCTTCTGGATCTTGGCGGTGGCAACAGTGGCACTAGGCTCTGCATCAATGATTTGCTTCCCTTTGCCATTCCCCTTGTTGGGTTCTGGCTCAGGGTCGGAACATGCATCTGATTCAGAAGCCTTCAACTCGGCCACCAACGACTGCTTGGTCCGACACTCACTTTTGTTATGAGTGGGACTCTTGTGGAACTCACACCACTTTCCTGTGTCCTTCTTCGGCTTCGTGGTGTTGTTCTTTTCTTGTGGCTTCGACGAGTTGTCTTGGGTCACACCGCCTTGGCTTTGTCCTTTGGGCTTCGGATTTGCAGATCCAAAGTCTCGCTTCTTCTGTTTGAACTTTTGCTCGATTTTGACAGCGTATCGGTATGCTGTGCCGAGTGAGGAGATGTTCAAGAACTCCATCCCTTCCTGCATGTACTTGTGCAGGCAGCCGCGGTATTTGAGTACCAGATGCAGCTCAGAATCTTTGATACCCAACTGTGTGCGAAGGGTATGAAAAATGTTTGTGAACTCTGGCACATCTTGGTCTCGTCCTTGCTGCAGTGTGGTCCATTTGATGTATTTGTCCTCATAGCTTTTGACAGGGTAGTACTGCTCCTTGATGGCATCCCGGAAGTCATTCCAAGTGGGTGCAGCTGAAAATAGTGAGCATGTGCTTTCATCCTTCTGCTCGCAGTAGGTTTCCCACCAGTCCTTGACGTGGGGGGCTGCTTTGAGAAGAGTGAAAACAATCTTTTCCCGACTTGAAAATTCATGAACAGAAAAATACCCATCTAGCAGATTTAACCATTTATCTACGACATCTGCGTCTCTTTGACCCTCGAAGATGGAGATTTCAAAATTAACTTGTACCTTAAAGGGCGTGGCGTTTCCAGAGTAGTTGTTGGAAGCCGATGCGTCGCTTCTGGGTAGCCGCTGAAGGATCTGGGCAAAGCTGTCCATCATCGCGTTCCGTTGTCGCTCGAGGGCTTCTTCGAGCAAGATTTTGATAGGATCGCCTGCCCCCTCGTCTTTCTTCTCATCCGCCATGGGAGGTCGTCGAGATTTGCGAGGCTGGTCTTGCAAAGGTTCGACCAGTTCAAGCCCTAACTCCTTATATCCTGACCTCGTTGGGGACATGCAAAGAAAAACAGAGAAAAAGCAGACCGCTCTGATACCACTGATCCGGACTTAAACAGGAACGCAACAAATTACAAAGATAACCATAAACACAGATATGCAGCAGAAATAATACTTCATTTCATTAATGTAAAATACTGAAATATGCTTACAAACAGTAATGGAAATAAACTAGCTAGGGCGATGGTAGCTGATCTCTGAGAAGAGATGTGGTGGCTACATGCCTATGAACTGTTCTAAAAAACTGTGTTATAATGAGGCTCGAAGGCCTATTTATTGTTGAGAAACAATGGAAAACCTTTCACATCCCGAAACCTAACCCTAGAAGATGAAACGCCAAATTGTGGGCCCCGTTTGGGTAAATTGGTACATCAATTTCCCGGGGTCGTAACTTTGGCATACGATCTCCGTTTGACGCGTACAATAGCTCGTTAGAAAGATCTATCCGAGTACTACCACTTTGGCAGGCAACATGGGTCCATGGACCCGCCCCAGATTCCCAAAAAAACGTCGTTTAGGGCCTCAAAACGGCTCCGGAAGTTTAGGACCCGAAAAACTGCTAAAAATAGTAAACTGCACTATAATTAAGGAAACTGAAAAACTGAAAGAGACAGTTGTGGGGGTCCAAATGGGATAGGTGGGTGGCCACCAACATCCACCTGGATCAAAACAGGAGTTGAGGAAGTGAAGACACTTGAAGGGACCAGGATGAGAGTATCAATGAAGGTAATCAAAAGGAAAGTGAAAGGAACAATTGGTGGAAGAACCCCTAGGAAAATGGTGTGAGTATTTTTTATACCAAAAGAGACTCAAAAACCGACTGCTACAGTTGAGGGGGAATATGTTGATACAACTAGACCTAATGGGTTTTAGAAGAAACAGGACAAATAAAAGCAGGAGAAGTTTGCCAAGGAAGGCCTATCTACACATGAAATCCTAGTTGTTACACTGGAGCCTGAACAAGAACCAGAGAAACAATAGGAGACAAAAGGACCAGTAATAGAAGAGCAGACAAAAGAACAAGAGGTTGTTACTTCACCAGGTAAGACAAAAATTGACCCTCTTGTTCAAATTGAAAATCTGAAGAAGGAAAATGAGGAGTTAAAGAAACAACTTGTCTTGGTTAAATAACAACTTCATTTTAAGAATGAAACTAGATTAGATATGTTGGTATAGGTTGTAGAAATGGCATTATCTGTTGTCTCAGAAAAACTTTGTAAGGGATTCTAACAAATCCTCAAGGAGGGAAAAATCATGGAGACTCTTATAATTTTTTTCAATTGGAGTACAAGTGGGGGAACACGACAAATAATTTTAAACTGCTATTCCACAACAACCTGCTAATGACGTTGTTGTTACAAAATAACCAGTGGTCGAAGCAAAGCAGGAAGAAGAAAAACAGTCTACTAATCCACAAGAACATGTTTATGATGTTACTGTTACACACGAACCAACAATTGAAACAAAGAAAACTGGAAATAAAAATAATAATGTACCACAAGAACCTATTGATGATATTTTTGTTACACAAGAACCAACAGTTGAGATAGAGCAGTAGTAGGAGAAAACGGATCAGAAGGAAGATGTTGAAATAACATCTGAAACAACTCACGTTAAATTTCAAGATTTGATGAGGATACTATAGAAGTGGGGAAAATTAACGATTTTTTCTAGAGATGGAGTCATCTTCCTAAAGTAGCACAAGGAAATGGTCAATAAGCTTAAGGAGTGGGCTAAAAAATTAAGAATTCCAAAATTTGTGAAAAATCAGAAGGAGAGGAATCAAGCAATGAAATAGGTAAAGGAACTGCAAGGAGGTTAAGTTGTTACAACAAGAAAAGGAGCTCACTTTTGAGATCATTAATGGATTATTGCACAATAGGATTCTTTCTCTTTATTATCCTTTATATTTTCAAGAAAAACATTATCTCTTTCGATTAACTACCTTGAAGGAAAAGCGACTATATAAGACAAAGGAGACACATGACTTCCTAGAAACATTTCAAAGTGCTAATTTCTCATAAAAACATTTTTTGTGTGAGCTGTACCTGCATGATCTCGCTTTTTTTGGGGAAAAATCATTCAATCTAACACCCTATGTGGGAGATGTACAACTCAAGGCTTTTGTTTATTTTATGAAAAATCAGATATGATGGAAAGTTTCCCATGATATTGTAACAACTAATGAAGAACATGTAGAATTGTTTATTTGAGAATAACTTGGTTTAGCTGAAGTTGTTGCATAGAATTACAATAAAATATGGAAATTTCCAGCCACTAAGACACTGCTAATGGACATTCGAGAATCAATTATATGGAGATGTGAGATAAATATACAAGGAATAAGAATTGGTGCCTTAGAAGGAATCAAGTTGAGATGGGATCTTTCTCGACAAGAATTGAAGAAGGGAGACCCCTATTGTTATCATAATTTTAAGAAAACATTGGCCAAAGTTCATCAGTATGTTGATTGTATTAGGAGGAGTGTTGTAGGTTGTATAGGACTTAGATTCAAGTTCCCTTTTGTTTGGTTACCCACCTATTGGTATCAACATCTATATAGTATTAATGATAAGTTTTGGGAGGTAGAATTGGTTTGTTTTTGAAGATACAAGATGAGAGGTGAAGACATGGCAGGAAAATACCACCTCACACAACTTCACTGTCATCATGTCAAGCATCAGTGACATGAGTGTGCATGAGAAAATGAAGAAACCTAAGTTGGGGGGAGATGTTGGGTCATGGAATTTTCATCTTGTTCCTGCTTATTTTCCTATTTCTTTTATCCATTTTTGACCAACAATACCATATCTTATTACTGTAACAACCCTTTTTCACCTAAGTATGTCCTTTTTCACTTGTTGCTTTCTTAGTCAAATTCTACTTATATGTTGAAATTAGAACTACTTTCTTAGCTTTATTTTAATCATAAACTAATGTATGGGTTGTTTCAAGTTTGGATGGTCTATCGAAGCTTGTTGTTACAGGATTACATTTCAATTCCCTTACTGATTTTGATTAATTAAGGTTCTGGGAGTTGTTATTATTACACAGATAATTTCTTAAGCATGTGTTGCCTTTCCTAATCAGACTGGATCTAGGAGCACATCAAAGTCAAAAGAAACAATTCATCACTTGGAGATATTTGTGGAGCATCCAAATCATTTGGTTGAGATATTTTGTAACTCTATTTGTAATTAAATTGTTATATTTTTATCCCTTCCATGGAAATAATTGTGTAATTGTTAAGATATCATTTTATTTAAGATCATATGAGAATTGAAATATTCTCATGATGATATTCTCATTGTAATTAAGATATCTAAAAGAGAAGATTGTTTGCCCACTAGGGGTAAAGCGAATAATTGGAGTATTGGATTGGAAACGGGAAACACCAGAGCTTTGTAATCCTGATACTTTTATTAATGCAAATCTCAACTTTTTGGTTAAATAATTTCCTCTGAGTAGTTTGTGTGCTTTTTAGTACGCTAGCCCCTATTGAAGAGGAAGGGCCCTCCTTCTTAGCAGGGATCATTGGTTAGTTAGAGTGGAATACATAATTGCATAAATATTTCTCAATTATTTTAATTGTTGTTAATGTTTTTGTTATAGTTTTTTGTTTTTTGTTTGTTTGTTTTTTTTTTTTGTCTTTTGTTTTTGTTTTTTTGTTTTTTTTTTTTTTTTGTTTTTTTTTTTTTTTTTTTTTTTTTTTTTTTTTTTTTTTTTTTTTTAAATGTTGTGGTTCACGGACACCCTGGTCAACGGGTGGCGCTACGTCCACGAAAAAATCTGGGCTGATCGACCCCGAAGGGAATCTAGCCCCACGACCCACTAGCAAGGCCTAACCCCAAGGGCTTCGGGGAGAATGGACCTTGTGACCTCTCGATGGCGAGGCACTGATTTTGACCAATTGAGCTAACCCTTGGGGCTATGTTGTTGTTACAGTTAATTATGTGTGTAATTTAATTAATTGTAGTAACATTTGGATGGTGTGACAACTTAAGTCCTTGACTGGTCCCTTAGTTTAGTGTGGTAGTGAATTATTTGCTTTGTCGTTACAGTTTGGATTACACTTCCTTTTATGTGTGAAGATTGAATGAGTGACAGTTTTGAGGAGTGTTGTGAGAGTGGTTGAATGACAGATCGCATAAATATTTCGTAGTTATGTGATTGTTGTTACTACTTCTATTACAGTTAATTTTGTGTGTAATTTAATTAACCGCAATCAAATTTGGATGGTGTGACAACTTAATTCCTAGATCGTTCCCTCAGTTTAGTGCAACAGTGTATTATTTTCTTTGTTGTTACAGTTTGGATTACACTTCCTTTTATGTGTGTAGATTGAATGAGTGATGGTTTAGAAGAGTGTGATGAGTGATTGAATGACAAATTGCATAACTATTTCTCATTTATGTGATTGTTGTTACTGTTAATTATGTTTGTAATTTAATTAATTGCAATAAGCTTTGGATGGTGTGACAACTTAAGCCCTAGACTGATCCCTCAGTTTAGTGTGGCAGTGAATTATTTGCTTTGTTGCTACAGTTTGGATTGCACTTCCTTTTATGTGTGCAAATTGAATGAGTGATGGTTTTCAGGATTGTTGTAAGAGTGGTTGAATCACAGAGTAGTTTATTCTGCAGTATTTCTTCGCATTGAATCTGTGTGGAATGTGTAACATCTTTGTTGATTGCTGAGGTGTGTGCGCAACGAATTTGGGTTGAGACTATTTTATACTAGTCATTATCTGCGTTAGCATAGACTTTGTGTGTTAGTGTTGTAAAAATTAAAGCCTACCTGGACCGATAATTAAATATAAGAGCGGGTCGGCCAACATTAAAATGAAAACAATATAAAAATAATGAAGTTAACAAAGTTGCTTATTTAAATCATTGTGAGACACAAACATTAATATTTTATTAACTTTTGTCTTCACGAACATATGTTGATACAAAATGAATGGAAAAGAAGCATTCAAGTAATCCTAATTTTGTTTGCCAACAATTCATACCATATATTGAACACTTTAATGATATTACAATAGTTAATTTATACTAAAACAAATAATAATGAAGCATTTCAAATTTTATGCTATAAGAATCATCATTTTTTAAACATGGATTACAAATGATTCTAAAAATTTAGAAGTCTTGGTCATTAACATCATTGTCTGCAACAATGTCATCTAGTGTATCATTGTCAATGTCCATATGATCTTTCAAGAAGTTAATATTAACATCATCCTCGTCTTGACTTGCATCATCTTCATCATCATTGAAATCTATCTATAGACCATCCATATTGTTACCAGATGTATTTGGATCATCATTTTTCATACCATCCATATTGTTGTCTTTTGTTACATCATGTAACTCTATATTAATGTTGTATTCTTGTGCATATTGTTGGCTTCTGTAACATCATGTAACTCTATATTAATGTTGTCTTCTTGTGCTTGAACATAACCATCTTCAACATCATCATGGATGTCAATTTATTTGATGTTCTCTAATCCATCTCTCTACTTTTGTTGGCCATAATTGTTTTTCTCAGTATCCACTAATGCATCATCAAATGCATGCCTAATTCTTGGATCATAATGTACGACAAATATCCATTTCGGGGCCAGAATATCTTCATATAACAATACCTACACATGAATGAGTACATACATATATTAGACATATGTTATAACAATTTTATAATTAATAAACACATGTTTATATTCACAATAAAAAAATGTTTTAATAAATTATTGATCACTATCGCTTCTAATTCAATGAGTTAAAGAAATACTTGCTCACAATGAATTGGTGGAACATAAGGCTCTTTATCCTCTGGTAGGAACTTTGAGGAATCTATTGAAAACAATCCACTATGGGTATCATGTCTTCGTTTCCTCTCAAATGATTCATACCATATACACTTAAAAATACAACATTTAAAAGAGCGGTAATCCAACTCAATAATTTCTTGTATTTTCCCAAGATATTTTAGATTCCATTATTTAATATCATTATCTTTTGAGCTTGATCAACTAGATTTCTTGAATTCAACCATGTTTCCACAATCGAAGGATTGTATCTTTACATCTATACGTTCTACACAATAATTTCGACCATATGCCCACATTGTTGGATATTTCCTTGTCTATGAAAGACCATTTATTTCAATTAAAACAAATATAATGATGAATATTAAAATAGTTGATAGTGTAAAAACTGTAAGGAAACAACATTACTTAAAATTCCAACTATACCTTTCCTTCACATCCTCTAGATATGTTTATTTCATCTTTTTTTATGTTTGAATCTATACCTGCATCTACTATTTGATTTTGAATTTGTTCAGTAACCCATTCTAGTGTGTAATCTTTGGCCCATTCCCATTGCATATCAATAGGAAATGGGGTATTCCTTGGGTTTGATCTCTTAAATTATCTCCTTGCTTCTAACACTTCTTCTCTCTTTTTGTCATACAAACCAATCCATTTGTTTATAAAGTCCATGTGGTACATAATGAACTTGTCAAGTATAGCACTTTTGTCTGCACCTATTACATGTCAACATGTTTATTTCAAACTCCAAAGGCCATGTTGTTAATTTGACAAATAAATTACAAAGTAAATTAATGATCACAATAAAAATAACTAAAATTATCAGGAGTTTACTTATTAATTTCTATTTGAACACCATTATATTGTGCTTTTTCTCCATCAATAATATATAATGCTCATTCTTCATCCCACAAGCATGGCCCATCTTCGAAATGTTGAATTTCCACAACCTTGGTGTCTGGGATAGAATACTAAAATCTCTGACGCTACCAAACCAAGAATCTCAACAAAGCTACTTTTCACAGCGGAAAATAAACAACAATAAATCAAACATGCACAAGTATAGACAAATTTTTACAAAACATTGTACAAATATGTACAACAAACCAATCTTCATTATATTAAACCAACTGAGTAATACAAAAGTCTAGGGTTCTCATACAAGGGATAATGGCCCTCAATTATCCATAAATACAAGAATATAAGATACAATGACAATCTTTCTACAAGCTTAGCATCCATGTATTATCTCGACTTGTCGATCCTTTTCTTCCGTTATGCTCTCTAACTGCCCCTTAGTCCATCAAAGGAAAACACATAAAGACTCTACGAGGGTTGCCACCAGTCACTACTAAATTTCACTTATGCTCCAATGAACACGGGTTGATCCAATCTTCTCTTCCAATCTAGCCATTACCTGAGCTCCAATATTCCAGTCTAGCAACTTCTTCCGTCCATCAAAGAGCTACACATTAGGCTCAATTCTTCACCCAACGCATAGTTGTCAATTTACTTCTTGGAATGATGATCTAGGGCTACTTTGGTCACTTTCTTGTTTCCCTCCACCAACCACTAAGTGCCCAATACCTCCACTGTGAAATCTCCGCTTATGAGGGGCTTGTAACCACCAAGTCAAGCCCTCCAATTGGCTCCCACAAGCTGCAAATGTAAACTCATCCAAGCTGATCCAAATACTAGGATCCAAAATAAGTCACTAATGGAGAAATGACATACCTCTTGACTGATGTTCATGAACATAATTATAGTCACTAGTTAGGGCTTCATCTATAGCCTACAGTATCCCACCAATCCTACCAAAACTCACCTCAAATAATGTGGCTTCCTTTCCTTCATAAGCTCATACAGCTCCTTGTTTAGGACTTGTTTGACAATAAAACCAACCACTACAAGCCTATGGCCTAATCATCATAGTAAAGTCATCATTTTTGCCTACTTCAGGGAGGAATTCCCACATTTTACTAGCCCAGAACAAGTCCCTTGTAATGTGGCCTTCAAACAGACTTAACTGCACCTTCAAATAGTCACAAAGGAGCCCAATTGAACTTCTTCTTCCTTGCTGAAGATACTCCTAAATTGCGGTCACCACAGAGAGATATTCCTTCTCCTATACGAGCTTCTTCCCACACTTCTTCATTGCCCTTGTTTTGCACCAAGTGGACATGTAGAAATGAACCTTCCTCACCTTCTATTTACACATAAGAAGGGCTCCACTTAAATTTCCTAAGTAACATGTCTTTTGGGCATTTCTACTTCAAGCCTACATGACTTGAATGCCCAAAAAACCATCACGATCTTCTAAAATTCATATCTCATTAAGGAAAACTTATATTTTGACGATTATCAAAGTGTTGGATTCTCCTCGACACCCTCTATCATATCCACCCATCACATGTCCAAAATTATCCATGGTTTTGGCCCAAACATCGATGGGTACGAAACCCCAACCTTGGGTTCCAAGCTAAAAATGACTTTTGTGGTGCTCCACCCTCCAAACCTTGAATCCTAGGGCTTCCAATCTATCAAAAATAAACACTCCCTCTTAGTGAGGCAAGTATTACCAAGACTAGGAAGTAACTCATCATCATCATCACTACTTGCAACACTCGCCCAACTCTTGGCGTTCACAACTGCAACAATCCTTGTATCGTGAATAATGCCTCTCTCAGAAGTGTTGTTATCACTCAAAGCATCATGCTTCTTCTTCTTCTCCTGGAATGTCTTCCACTCTCTCCATGATTCCTTCTTGGTAGTTGTAGGATCACCATTACTCCCCACTTACCATGCGCTCTTCTTGGGTTGTAAAGTCTCCCTCTGAACCTATAAGCTACCTCTAAAACTCAACTCTCCCTGAGTCTCTGAAACCCATACCTTCTTCTCTGGAACTTGTACTTGTTGGGCACAACCGCACTTGGCATAAATTTTGGTAAAGACTCTGCATTTTGAGGAGTAGAGTGCGTACTAGAAAGTGTAGCGGAGCGTGAAGTGGACAGCGCAGTAGAGCAGCGGAGAGCCAAGTGGACCGAGAAACGAAGCAGTTGGAATATACTGCATGGTATAAGGGCTTCGAAGTGGGTCGAAGCCCCTCCTTTTTGTAAAAGCATGTGATAATGTAAAGGATCAATGGTTATAGATGCTTGTTTTAGGGAGTCCATGGTATTTGGACCATGGTATTGTAATGATGTACCCTCGATGTATAAATAAGGTCAAATAATAAAGAAGAGAGGTATAGAAATGATCCAGATCTATGTTTATGGTTGAATTATTGTGATATGTAGTTTGTGGTGAAGGAAAGGCTATATAGCTGAGTGTGCAGAGGCCTGAGTCTGCAGCTGAGTGCACAGACGACCTTCAACTTAGTGCATAGGTCAAGAACTGCTTGTTGTACATACATTATTATTATAAGTAATAGTTCTTGTGGACGTAGACCCACATTGGAAGGAACCACGATAAAATTAGTTTCTTTGTGTATATTTTTTTATTATATGTTGTAGAGTAGCAGTTTATTACAATTGCGTTTTATTACAACGCAATGATGATTATGGGTTTATATGATATGTTTATATGATTAAATGAATGCGGCGAAGTAATTTATGCATGTTAAAGATAAAAGAACATAAAATTACCACATCACATCATCCCTCAAGGCTGCAGAAACCTGGTTTGCCATCCTCCCATAGTCACTTCGGGTGAGATTGCGACCTTCTTGTGGGTCGTTGCCGAAAGGGCCAGTGATTTGGGTTTTTTCGGTGCACAGAATAGATTGAACCTGGGTCAACCCAACCTAAGCCAACAAATGTTTCACACTTCCTGAATAAAACTATTGAAACATTGACTAAGGAATTCCAAGTCTATCATTAGAAGAGTACCCCTTATCATCCTTAGGCCAATGGAACAATAGAAGCATTTAATAAGATTTTGGAGAATGCACTTACTAAGGTATGCAATGTGAATAGAGATGACTAGGATCTTAGAATTCCAACAGTTTTATGGTCTTATAGGGCCACATGTAAAAATTTGACAGGTCAGGCACCCTTCAAATTAGTTTATGGGAAAGAAGTTGTGATGCCCATGGAATACATTGTGCCTAACTTGAGAATTACAACTTTTACAGATATGGAAGACCCTGATATAATGGAGGAAAGAATGTTGTAGTTGATTTCTTTGGAGGAAGACAAATTTATAGTAGGATTTTATCAGCAAATATAAAAAGCAAGAGAAAAGGCTTGGCATGAGAAGAATACTAAGCAAAAGAAGTTTTAGGTAGGAGACGTTGTTCTCCTATATGACGGTCAGTTTCTGAAATTTCCAGGGAAATTCAAGATGCATTGGTTAGGCCCATATATTATTAAGCATATTACTGATGGAGGCGCAGTTCAATTAGCTAAGTTAAATGGAGAATTGATTCAAGGAAGAGTAAATGGTAGCTGGTTGAAGATTTACAAGACAACCCTGTCCCTACAACCTTGCTATAAGAAAGAAAGGAGAAGAGTCTTAGTGCCACCTACAGTTAAAAGTGGGCACTGGACTATAAACTACGCTGCAGAGAGCTTCGACGTAAGGAGTTACTTCGCTACAGTCTAGATTATGTTGAAGTACATAGGAGCTGCAATGTAAGAAGGATGTTTGCTACGCTATGGGATGCATTGAAGTTCTCCAGAAAAATATGACCGTTAAAAGGGAAAGTTAACATTAAAATACATGGAAAAGTGCATTTATGAGGACAGATTGGCAAGATCTAAGGATAGATATACAATCAATGAACACAATCTGAATGCAATTTGGACAAAATCCAATCTAATGATAGGGTTAGTGTTGAAAATGCAAAAAGATGATGGAGCTTAGTGAAAAAAAGTCGCCTTCACTAAGTGGGCCCGCAGGCTATTTTTGGCGCAAAGTCTATTTTTAGACTATGTCTATTTTTAGACATATGGATCATGGTCTATGAGTTGCAGGATGCTATTTATGGATGATTGGTCATGTTGGTAAAATAGATGGACCTCTATTTTTAGACATATGGGCGGAGTCTATTTTTATACTGCCAGTCAAAAAAATAGAACAGTCGAATATTATTAGCTCTTAATAATATTTGGACTATAAACATTATCTTATCCTCTTGCAGCACTTCAGTTCGAGCTACGGATGTGGCACATGCAACTGCCAGAAGGAAATGCGCTTTTCGTATGGGTTAGTTGAGCTATTGCATGATGGACTTTAGTTAGAACTCAAGTGATTGAGTTTGGTGGAGTTGATTGAGGAGTTGATGGAGTTGTGTTCAATTTGTCTTAGTTGAACTAGTTGTATATAGTCTAACTGCCAAATACACTAGTGATGAGTGATGTGAATTAATTATTAATTAATTCACTAATTATTAACTCATAAATCAACTAAAGAATACATCAGTTAACTCAATGCATGGATAGTTCAGTGGAGACAAGTGTTAGAGGTGGGTGAAAGGGTGAGACTACTATCAGTTGTGACTATAGCTGTGCATGAGATTTGCACAATCATTGATTGAGATTGCCAATGAGGATTGTGCAGTACAAGCCAAGGGAATTCGAACTTGGATCTGATCTATTCTCAACTTGGATTGCGCAGTAGAGGCAGGCACACAATGGAGGAGATTTGAACCCGTGACTTGTTCAGATTTGAGCTAGGTTGTGTGTAGCATGTGGAGATAGTACTAAGTACTTGTGAGGAGTATTGTACTATGTATTGTTACATGTCTCTATCATTATAATATAAAGATAGTTGGGGGTTTTCAGCTGTATGCTTTCCCCATTACATACTATGTTGATATGTGTGATTGATGTTTCAATGTGCGCATGCGATTGTTTTTTTAATTCCACAAATTGATGATCAATGGTAGAGGAGGTTATGTATTATGCATGCATTCCGCAAGTAGTGTATAATCAGGATAATCTCTGTGAATAAGTGTTATATTATTCAAATTTCTACAGTTAGAAACTCAAAATTGTTATAAAAAGCCGCCTCCCACCCAGATCGAACACTTTGCTGAATTGAGAATTCGAGTCTTGAGAGTGCGAAGAAATTGCTGAAGTTTTATCTATTGTATGTCATTTGAGCGTTCCTAGGAAGAAATTGTGTGTAATTTTCGTGAGAAAGGATTATCTGGAATCATGGAAGTTGCTGGTATGCCCACAACATTAGCTGAGATGCCTGTAGTAGCATTTCCCATAGAAGCATCAACCACAGTAGAATCAACACAAAAACAATGAAGATCTCCAAGGAAGAAACCAACCAAGGAATAAAGAACCAAGAAGAAACAAGATAAGTAACCTACATACCAAGCCTCAACAACAACCTGAGCAAGCCAAAGACAACAAAGAAGAAGTGGAGGAGGTGCAGATGGAAACAGGTGACGAAGCATTTCCATCGCCTCTACCACCATATATTCCACCAAGGAAATTGAATGCTAAAATAGTCAAATACTCGAAGGATGTGAAGTATGTCACCTTTACATCCTTATTGTCAAAAGTAGTACCATTTTCATGGGAAGTGTTAGGGAAAAGTCCACAACTCAAGTTCGCAGATTATGATTTTAACGATAAGAAGAATTATCCTTAGTTCACACTACACCAGTGTTTGAAACAGGTGCACTACCTAGCCAATGGAGTGACAGAGCTAGAACCACAACAGTGGGAAAATGGTTTGGCGTAGTCAAGACTACTAAATATGTTAAATGTGTCACACTTCGGCAGAAGTCAGGCAAACACAACGTTTGTGTGACAGTTGCTTGTGTTGGTGCACGATGGAGAATTATGGATGGGAAATAATATCCCTATAGACCTAATGTTGATCTGGAGGATCACGAGACTACCATACCAAGGGCGAACCCCAAGGAGGAGTTCATTAAAAAAGATTAGACCGCGCTATAGAAGACATTATGAAGAAGAAGTTTGGGCTAGAAAAAGGAAAGAGGGGATATGACATCAGTTCAATCAATGACCAGGCAGTTCTCTCTGTAGTGCACATATATGCTGGGAAGATCATGAGAAAGTGTCGGGCAAATGAAGTTCATGCATCAGTGGTTTCATTAGTTGCGTGGTGTACCAATGGGGTTCAGTACAATTGGGTTGATTACCTGTGCAAGGAGTGTCTAGATGATTGCGTAAGTCTAGGAGAAAGGTGCCACATTCCATTATGCGTGGTTAATTTTTATTATTGCAATGTTAGCATGGAGAGAGTCAGAGGATTCACAGTTTCCCCCTGTAGCATCAGATGTCTGTGAAGTCACGCGGTATGCCTCACTATGGTTTACCACCCAACCGTCATGAGCAATGGAGAAAAATATGTTCTTCGTATTGTATCATATGTATTTTCATATGTTAGTGAACTAGAAACCTTGACTCTCATCAAGCTTATACGAGAAATATAGCTCTGTGGCAAAGTTTAAGGTTGATTTCCATAAATTCTATATACAGGCTCGCAGAGGCGTAAAGAAGAAATGGTATCCCTTACCATATTTCGTAACAGAAGATGATATCCTTGCACTAGTATAGAAGTGGCTAGCAAATGGATGATTGTGTCGGAGGAAGAGGCAGAGGCAGGAGATAGTGCAATAGAAGAGGACACCTTGCAGCGTGGTGAAGCGAGTGGAAAGGACAAAGATAAGGATGAGAAGGAATCAGAAGAAGAGGAGCAACATGATGAGGATCTCAAGGATCTTCCTAAGGGAGATAAGAAGAATAATGAGGCTGAAAAGGCAGAAACAGAACAAGTTGCCACAAAAAAGAGAAAAGCACAGGGCGAAGCTACCACAAAGATCAAGAAAAAGTAGAAGGAAAATAAAACGAAGGATATCACACCAATGGTCCTTATTGATGGGGACCTAGATCATATCGTAGATAGGATTAAGGAGGCGACAACTGAATCCTAGAAATGGGTAGAAGATTGCTACGATGCACTTTTGACTTGTGTTACAAAGTGGATCATGGAATTAGAGATATGGGTGAAAGCGGCCAAACAACCAACACAGATAGAGGAAAGGTTTGGAGTAGAAAGGCATATAGAGCCTACACTTGCAGTGAGGTTAACACAGATACCTGTAGGAGCCCTACAGTTTGACTCTGCCGAACTACAACAACAGGCTAAGGAATGGAAGCATGTCAATATGAACATCGCAACAGTGTCGTTGCAAATATTACACAAGCTACACTTGGAAATTATAGAAGAGTTGAAGTTGCGTGAAAAACATACCTCACAGTTGAATATTTAGGTAGAGAAAGAGCGAGTTGCACTTTGGCAGAAGCTCGAGAAGGTGATCTAAGAAAGGGATCAAGTAGCACAGCAACACTAGAATATCAAGGAGGCAGTGGAATCAACGTGCAGAGAAATTTCAGACCTTGATGTCTGAGAAGAAGAGCCAGTGGAGGACAAGGTCGTGAAGCTCGACCTTGCAGTAAAGGGGTACAAGGAGAAAATTTCTGGGTGAAATTCAAGTATGAAATGCAGATCAGTGAGCTGCAAATGAAGCTATAGCCAACTACGCCACAAGAAGTATAGGATCAAAGGGAGACTGACCTTAAGACTACAATGGCCAACATCTCTGTAGCAGTGGCATACTATGGAAAAATCTTGGATGAAAGTATAAAAATTTGGAATTGGCAAAGTTTAATGTTGATTTCCATAAATTCTATATACAGGCTCATAGAGATGCAAAGAAGAAATGGTATCCCTTACCATATTTGGTAACAGAAGATGATATCCTCACACTAGTACAGAAGTGGCCAGCAAAATGGATGATTGTGTCGGAGGCAGAGGCAGAGGTAGGAGATAGTGCAATAGAAGAGGACACCTTGCAGCATGGTGAAGCGAGTGGAAAGGACAAATATAAGGATGAGAAGGAATCAGAAGAAGAGGAGCAACATGATGAGGGTCTCAAGGATCCTCCTAAGGGAGATAAGAAGAATAATGAGGCTGAAAATGCAGAAATAAAACAAGTTGCCACAAAAAAGAGAAAAGCACAAGGCGAAGCTACCACAAAGATCGAGAAAAATTAGAAGGAAAATAAATGAAGGATATCACACCAATGGTCCTTACTGATGGGGACCTAGATCATATCGTATATAGGATTTAGAAGGCAACAACTAAATCCTAGAAATGGGTAGAAGATTGCTACAACGCACTTTTGACCAGTGTTACAGAGTGGATCACGAAATTAGAGATACGGGTGAAAGCGGCCAAACAACCAACACAGATAGAGGAAAGGTTTGGAGTAGAAAGGCATATAGAGCCTACACTTGCAGAGAGGTTAACACAGATACCTGTAGGAGCCCTACAGTTTGACTTCGCCAAAATACAACAACAGGCTAAGGAATGGAAGCACATCAATATGAACATCGTAGCATTGTCGTTGCAAATATTACACAAGCTACACTTGGAAATTATAGAAGAGTTGAGGTTGCACGAAAAACATACCTCACAGCTGAATATTCAAGTAGAGAAAGAGCGAGTTGCACTTTGGCAGAAGCTCAAGAAGGTGATCTAAGAAAGGGATCAAGTAGCACAACAACACTAGAATATCAAGGAGGCAGTGGAATCAACGTGCAGAGAAATTTCAGATCTTGATGTCCAAGAGGAGGAGCCACTGGAGGACAAGGTCGTGAAGCTCGACCTTGCAGTAAAGGGGTACAAGAAGAAAATTTCCGCAGTGCAATTCAAGTATGAAATGCAGATCAGTGAGCTGCAAATGAAGCTATAGCCAACTATGCCACAAGAAGTATAGGATCAGAGGGAGACTGACCTTAAGACTACAATGGCCAACATCTCTGTAGCAGTGGTAGACTATGGAAAAATCTTGGATGAAAGTATAAAAATTTGGAATTCACTTCAGGAAGATCCAAATGTATAGAAACTGCAGGAAGAAATGTAGCAGAAGCAGTAGCAGTTAGAATAAATATGAGCATTTGCGAATACCTTACCAATCTTGCATAAGCTCGCAAAGATCAATGAGTCAATGTCCTTCCAGAAGAAAATTGAGGAGCTGAAGAAGGAAGAATCGATATTAACAGAGAGGACTCAACCTTGGCAGGATGAGGCCCTCCAACTATCATAGACAATAGATGAGAAGCTTCAACAACTTTGACAGAGGGAGACATCGTTGGTATAGAAGGTTGCAGAACATGTGACAGAGGCACTGTTGGAGGAAGTGCGCAGCGAGGAAAAGCAAGTAACAGAGACTCTGCAGTAGTTCAACCAGGCCTACAACAACATTGCAGCAAAAATCAGAGGCAAAGCAGCTGAGTGACAAGGGAGGAGTCACAGGTGAGTGTTGGGGGCCTGTTGGGCACAACCCAACTTAGAGTAAATTTTGGTAAAGACTCCAGATTTTGAAGAGCAGAGTGTGTAATGGAAAGTGCAGCAGAGCGCGAAGTGGACCACTCAGTAGAGCAGCAGAGTTCCAAGTGGACTGCACAACAAAGTAGTTGGAATATACTGCACGTATAAGGGTGTCGTAGTGGGTTAAAGCCCCTCCTTTTTGTAAAAGCATGTGATAATGTAAAGGATCAATGGATATCACTACTGGTTTTAGGGAGTCCATGGTATGTTGACCATGGTATTGTAATGATGTACCCTCGATGTAATAGTATAAATAGGGTCAAATAATAAATAAGAGAGGTATCAAAATGATCCAAATATTTTTTTATGGTTGAAGTATTGTGATATGTAGTTTGTGGCGAAGGAAAGGCTCTGCAACTAAGTGCGCAGAGGCTTGAGTGTGTAGCTGAGTGTGCAGACGACCAGTAGCTTAGTGCATAGGTCAAGAACTGTTTGTTGTACAGGAATATTATTATAAGCAATAATTCTTGTGGATGTAGTCCCACATTGGGATGAACCACGGTAAAATTGGAATCTCTATGTGTATATTTCCTTATTATCTGTTGTAGAGTAGCAATTTATTACAATTGCATTTTATTACAGCACAGTGATGAATATGGGTTTATATGATATAATTATGTGATTAAATGAATGTGGAAAAGTAATTTATGCATGCTAAATATAAAATAACATAAAAATACCACATCGCAACATCCCTCAAGGCTGCAGAAACCTAGTTCTGCATCCTCCTATAGTCACTTTGGGTGAGGCTACGACCTTCCTGCAGGTTGTTGCCAAAAGGGCCAGTGATTGAGGGTTTTGTTTGTGTGTAGTATAGATCGAACCTGGGTCAGACCAATGTAAGCCAACAATACCTTCCCCTCTGAAGCCTTCACTTGCACTTGGTCCTCCTACTTCTTCTTCTCGTGATCCATAAGCTTTCCCATTAGCCTATATAGGCCATGCTCTCTAACTCCAAGCATAATACCTGTGGAGCTAGAGCCTTTGGGCTTGAGTCTTTCCTTCCCATCTTGGAACAAGCCCTCAAACCTCTTCTTCTCGATCATTAAGACAAATTTCATGCTATATATGAGTCCTGGTATAAAGAGTACATCATGAACCCACATCACCCGTCCTATCTCCATCCTAAATGACACAACTCCTGATCCTCAGATGTCCTTCTGACTCTTGTTGCCCAACACCATGTGCAACTTCGATTCCCATTCAACTAGAGTCTAGAAAACCTCCTATGACCCTATCATATATTTCGATGTACCATCCATCCTCATCGATTGTACCCTATGAAAAATGAGAGATCGTAGAAAATTCCTCCTTCTCCAACCTCCTGGTGAGAGCATCTATCTCAGCAGAGGTGGCAACATTAGCAAACCGCTTCACTTTATTCTTATCATCATCTCCCATCTTCTTCTTCATCTGACATCTCAATGAAAAATGACCCATCTCACCACATTTGAAACACTTTACTTTAATCAAGTCCTTCTTCTGCTTACCCTTCATTCGTGCTGCAAGTTCCATGTCATCATCTGAAGCCCTCTTCTTTCGATGAAGATCCTCATCTCGCAACAGTATTCCTGAATGAAGTTGTCCCACAACCTATTCCAGTATAGAAAATTCTCTCTGGAAACGGTCCCCTTGATGAAGGGCTTCCATTCCTCGGTGAACCCTTTCAAAAAAGTTCTCACCATATCAGAATCTAAAATAATCATGCCGATGGAAACACGCTCATCTTTTACCTGAGACAACATCATTAGATACGAATGATGAGCCCTAGTATTGCAACAAGAATGTTCCAACTCCTAAGGCTACCAACTTAAATTATCAACTCGAGGTTCGTACAAACTTAAGAGGTGTCGACATTGTATGTGCAATATGCAATGTGTCCTTCTTTCATTGATCTAATGAAGTGAATGTCATAAAATATAACCTAAACTAGTTGCAGAAATAAACCATGCTACTATAATTGCAAACAAATTAAATCAATTATTTTAATTGAAAAATGGAAATTATTAATCCAATTTAAAATTTCTTTGAAAGAAGAAATCTAATCTGCAACACATAACTAGGAAATTCAGAAACTAAGACTACTTCACTTGCATTGAAGAGTTCCAAATGTGGAAATTGCTTCCTAACTCTATTTGTTGTTTTGTGCTTGTAGTGGAGGAAGGAGGGGTCTAGAGTGGTCCTTAGGTCTCCCTAATCATGGATTTATAGCCTATGGTTCATTATTCATATAAACTAAGTCAAATTTGTAGTGGGGATCAAAAATGATGAAGGAAAGTGATGCTACAAGTGATTTCTACAAGAGGCCTGTAATGTTACAGGAGTGAGATCTTGCTAAATGCCAAAGTAAATCAAATTCAAACGGGATGGATTTTTTTTAATTAATTAGGATTCCTTAGGTCTCCATTACAAGTGGAATCACTTGAAAATTCCCCTATTAACACGTGATAAAAAATAATAGAAACTTACTACTCTAAAAACTAGAAATTCAAGAACTGTTGAGAAATGACAACAAGAAATTCCAATTTAATTTGTCTTTGAATTAAACTGAGAATTAAAATCGAATTCTATTATCATAGCAACTTGTAAATAGTTAATTAAGTTTAATTAAATTAATTAACTTAGGAATTTCGAGTTGGAATTCTTTTGGATGACATGTATATGTTCTCCCTAATTTTTAGGGGTCCAGTATGAGTTTAAATTGAGTTGGAAATTAGATCACTCAATTTACTGAGTTAAGTTAAGTTAAATTATTTCCAAATTGTTTTTGGAACAAATAGAGGAATAACAATTAGTTGTTGCACTAATGCATCCACTAGTGCTACTCCAATTAACTGAATATTCCCTCATGAAAAACTCATCCATATCAGTTCAGAGAAAGACCCAGTTGAGACTAGAGTGCAAGGACAATGTAATATGAGTGGTAATATTTACTGGAGTGTAAATATCATGCAGGGATCAGAGACAGATCCTATGTTTGGATTGAAAAGTTTTGGAAGCATGAATTCCCTTTAAATACGGGTTATTCATCATAGGAATTATGCAAGAGATTAGGGGCTTGGAGAGCTACATAATTGGCTAAGTGTTCGCTAAGAGCTTGCTTGTGAGTTGAGAGAGTTGAGCATACTTGTGCGGAATCATTCTAGTCAGAAAAAGCTTTGTATATTCACTCATATTTATGATATATGAAATTTATATAGTGGGGTATGGAGTAATTTCTTTCCCTAGATACATCTTGTATTATGTGCCATTGATTTATCTTCTTCTTGTTCATATTTTTTTCATCAATCTATTGGCTTTTGCTGGTTGAAAGTAGAAGTAAATTCTTGTCCTGTGATTTAGTAAATTGGATGACCTTGTGAATCTACAAGATTTTCTACATGGTATCAGAGCTTAGAACAGCGTACTAGAGGATATTTCGAAGTTTTGAGTTTTGGGTTACAGGTGAAATTCGAATTTGTAATACATACTTCAGGATCAGCAGATGGCATTCTACGGTTTGCGGCTCAAGTATGCCTTGGAAGGCAACTCAAATTTTATAGCCTAGAGGGATAGAATAGAGGTTGTGCTAGAGGATAATGGCTTGAAGGAATTCGTCGATCAAGAAATTCCTAATCCAGCAGCATCAGATGCAAAAAATTTGGCCGAATGGAAGAAGTGTGTGGCGAAGGTGAGGCGGATAATCCTTGAGGGAGTTAGAGACCACATTGTTATGAGTCTCCATGGCAAGGAAATTTTGTATGCTATGTGGAAAACATTGACGGACTTGTATCAGAAAAGCAGTGACCAAAGGAAATTGGCATTGAAGGACAAACTTCGAAAAATCAAAATGAAGAAAGGCGAGAAGATTTCAAAAATACTTGACCAAGTTCACTCAATGTCATGATGAACTTGCAAGTGTTGTAATCACAGTTGCCAAGGATGATATGGTGAATATTGCTCTTCTAGGACTCCCAAAGGGTTGGCATAGTTATCAAGACTCTTTCAATTGTCGGGAGAAGCTGCCGGATTGGGAACGACTATGGTTGGATTTGATTTAGGAGGAGATCAAGAGGAACACCAGGGATGGCTCTTCATCAAAGATTGATGATGAAGAGAACTGTGCCTTAATGATTAAGGCAAAGAAAGGGAAAGGGAAAACTTCCCATTCCAAATCGGATTCTTATCATGGAGGTAAGAAGAAAGACATGATGAAAGTTAAGTGCTTTCATTGTCATGAGCTAGGCCATTTTGCTACAAATTGTCCACTCAAGAAGTCCAAGAAGAAGTCCTCAGGAGGAGCAGCAGGTGAGGCTTTGGTCTCTCAATTTGAATTGGAATTTTCCCTCATTGCATGCATGGTGTCATCAATGATGGGAAGTGTATGGTACTTAGACAATGGAGCTTCATTCCACATGAATAGCGACAAAGATTTATTCAGTGACCTAGAGGAGAAATATCTCCAGATGCATATCGAGATGGGTGACGACAGGAAGTATAATGTTACTGGATTGGGCATGATTACTTTTTAGAGGGAGCATGGGGCTCCAATCACCTTGAATAATGTTATGTATGTTCTCGGGCTAAAGAAGAACTTGGTATTCATTTCCATGCTTGAGGATAGAGGCTATGATGTGATCTTCTCGAAAGGTAAGGCGTTCCTTTGACACAGAGCCACAGGTCAAGTAAAGAAGATAGGGATTTTGGTGAAGAAACTCTATAAGGTAGAGGTAGAGGAGTGTGCTGGTTTGAGCACAAAAGCAGAAAGGGTGCAGAGTTGAGACGTTGTAGAGTTGTGGCACAAGCGATTGGGCCACTTCCATCATGGAGCTTTGAAGATATTGTAACAGATCTCTATCGGCCTTCCCAAAGGTACGCTTGAACAATTTGATACATGCAAGGGGTGTACTTTGGAAAAATACACCAAATGTTCCTTTCACGATAGAGAGAATTGAGCAAAGGCTATTCCAGAGCGAGTCCATTCAGATGTGTGTGGACCATTCTCGACAACATCCATGGACAAACACAGGTATTATGTTATATTTGTTGATGACTATTCTCGTAAATGTTGGATATTTTTCATGCAAAGAAGGGATCAAACTTTCACAAAGTTTTGTGAGTTTAAATGATTGGTGGAGAAAGAGTTGGGCAAGAACGTTAAAGCTCTATGAAGTGATAACGGTGGTGAGTATGTCTCAAATGAGTTTAAGAACTTTTGTGTAGGGCAAGGGATTAAATGGGAGTTGACAGAACCCCATAGCCCTCAACAGAATGGGGTGGCCGAGAGGAAGAACGAAAGAATAGTAGCGGCAACAAAGGGCGATGTTGCATGATCAGGGCCTACCACTACACTTGTGGGCTGAGGCATGCAACACAACGGTTTATTTTCATAAACGTAGCCTACATCGGATACTTGAGATGAAAACACCAGATGAGGCTTATTCAAGTAAGAGGCCAGATGTTGGTCACTTCGGGATTTTAGGTCATCGGTATATTTCCATGTGACCAAAGATGCACGAAAGAAACTTGAGCTGAAAATAGTGTTGGGAATATTTGTGGGGTACACTGATACACCTCACAACTATCGGGTGTACTTGTCGACCAACAGGATGACAGTAGTTCACAGGGATGTCATATTCGATGAGGAGAAGGTCATGTGAGTTTCCCTTGAGAGGGAGCTTGAGCTACATGTGGGTGAGGAGCTTTTAGCTCCTAAGGTTGAGGAGCCTCAAATTGATGTGGAGCAGCCACATGCAAAGGATGTGGGAGTGGAGACATCCACTCAAGAAGAGTCTTCCAGAGAGGGAAGAAAGTGGACCAGAGAGGCTGACAGATTTTTTGATGTTGCACAAGAGAATGTGGGAGCACCCACTTCTCAGCATAGGCATAGGAGGTCACCTGAGAGGTACATTGGATACATGGCTCTTATGGGTGAATTTTTTGCGACAGAGCCATCTTCCTTTAAGGAAGCAGTGCAACAACCATTTTGGGTTGAAGCCATGGTGGAGGAGTATGACTCCATACTTTGTAACAGTGTTTGGGATGTGGTCCCGAGACTGAAGGACAAGTCAGTGATGAGCTCCCATTGGCTTTACAAGGTAAAGCAAGCTGCAAATGGTAGTGTGGAGAAGCATAAGGCAAGATTTGTGGCCCGTAGATTTTCACAGGTAGAGGGGTTGACTATGATGAGACCTTTCCTCTTGTTGCAAGGTACTCATCAATCAGATCTATATTGGAACTATCAGCACAGATGGGTTGGAAGATACATCAAATGGATGTGAAGACAACCTTCCTTAATGACATGATTAAGGAAGTGGTGTACATAGAGCAGCCTGAAGGTTTTTAAACCTTTAACTATGAGTCACATGTGTGCCGACCTAAGAGAGTGTTGTATGGGTTGAAGCAAGCACCCCATGCTTGGTACACCAGGATAGATAACTACTTCACCGGGTTGGGTTACATGAAGAGTGAAGCAGATGTGAACCTGTACCACATAGTGGTGGAAGGTAAAATGTTGATCATTGTACTTTATGTTGATGATCAGTGATGATCAGTTGATACAATCTTACAAGGAGGACGTTGCAAGAGAGTTTGAGCTGAAGGACATGGGGCTTATGCATTACTTTCTTAGCATGGAGGTATGGAAATGAGATGGGGAGTTGTTTGTGTCTCAGGGCAAGTATGCCAATGAGATACTCAGGAGATTCTACATGGAGAGTAGCAAACCCATGGAGACTCCTCTAGGAGGTAAGTGGAGGAAGGAGGATGCTAATTCAAGGGAAGTAGTGGAAGCTATTGTTTAAAGGCATCTTGTGGGTTCACTCATGTACTTAGTGAACACATGATCGGATATGTGTTATGCAGTTAACCAACTTAGTCAAGCGATGGTTAGGCCTACCAAGCTATATTGGAAGGCGGAAAAGCATGTGTTGAGATACCTTAGGGGCACTTCTCAGTATGGATTATGGTACATACGAACAGAGGGAGTGAAGCTTCAAGGATTCACCAATGCAGATTGGGTAGGGAATCCATCCGACAAGAAGAGCACATTAGTCTTCAGTATTGGGTCAACGGTAGTTTCTTGGTACATCAAGAAACAAAGATCGGTTGCACTCAGCTCGGCAGAGGTAGAGTACATGGCTGCAAGTGAGGAAGAATGTGAGGCCATCTTGTTGAGGAAGATCTTAGTTGGTTTTTTTGGTCAACAGATGGATCCAACTGTGATTTACTACGATAATCAGAGTTGTATCAAACTCTCTAAAAATCTAGTGTTTCATGATCGATCCAAGCATATTTATATCCAATACCATCATCTCAGAGATTTTGTATTGAGGCAGATTATGTTGTTAGAGTACATTCCCACGGAGGAGAAAGATGTTGACATTTTGACAAAGGCATTGTCAAGATGTAAATTGGAGTTTCACAGAGACAGTATCAGGGTAGCTAATAATCTCTTTCTTGTTGAGAGGGAGTGTTGAGAAATGGAAACAAGAAATTCTAGTTTAATTTGTCCTTGAATTAAAATGAGAATTAAAATTGAATTCTATTATCATAGCAACTTGTAAATAGTTAATTAAGTTTAATTAACTTAATTAACTTAGGAATTTCGAGTTGGAATTCTTTTAGAAGTCATGTATATGTTCTCCCTAAGTTTTAGGGGCCCATTATGAGTTTAAATTGAGTTGGAAATTAGATCACTCAGTTTACTGACTTAAGTTCAGTTAAATTATTTCCAAATTGTTTTTGGAACAAATAGAGGACTAACAGTGAGTCAGTGCGCTAATGCATCCACTAGTGCTACTCTAGTTAACTGAAGATTCCCTGATGAAAACTCATGCATGTCGGTTCAGAGAAAGACCCAGTTGAGACTCAAGTGCAGGAACAATGTACTATCAGTGGTATTATTTACTGAGTGTAAATATCATGCATGCATAAGAGATTGATCCTATGTTTGGATTGCACAATTTTGGACGCGTGAATTCCCTTTAAATACAGGATATTCATCCTAGGAATTACACAAGAGATTAGGGGCTTGGAGAGCTACGTAATTGGGTAAATGTTTGCCAAGAGCTTTCTTGTGAGCTAAGAGAGTTGAGCATAATTGTGTGGAATTGTTCTAGTGAGAACAAGCTTGTATCTTCACTCATATTTATGATATATGCAATATAGATCGTGGGTTTTTGAGCAGTGGATTTCCTTAGATACATCTCATGTTATGTGCCATTGATTTATCTTCTTTTTTTTCATATTGTTTTCATCAATCTATTGGCTTCCACTGATTGAACATAGAAGTAGATTCTTGTCATGTGCTTTAGTAAATTGCATGAGCTTGTGAATCTACAAGATTTTCTACAAGAATTAGTGAGCTAGTTAACTTATCAAATGCCTACCTTAATCAACTGAAAATTAAATGGGGTATTTTTTTTATTAAATTGAATTTTTTTAGGACCTAATCCAAGTTGAATCAACTCAAATGAATCTCATTATCACTTTCTAAAAAATAGCAGAAAATTACTACTATTTTTCTACAAGGGACTGCCAGAAATTCTAGATTTGTGAACTAGTAAACCAATCCAAGTAGCTCAATGATGAAGATTCCTTTTCAATTTTTTTATAAGGATGCATCATTCTTATTAATCTGTAAATAAATTGCAAAATAACTTACTTCAATCATTTAACACAATCCTACAACAAAAGAAGCATCAATACTAAACGCAGAAATATGAAAAACAAGAATAAGAGATGCATGTGAAGAAGAAGTGAAAAGAAGAAAAGAAAATTATACAAAAGGGTTTTGAGGCTCTTGAGATGGCCAAGCCCAAGGATACTCACTCCTATGAAGGATACCAAGGTTTATAAGCTAAAAATGGCACCAAACTTCATTATTTGAATCAATCCAAGTACATCCCTGCTAGAAATGAAAGTGGCGCTGCAAAAATACAAGTTTTCTCCACAAGAAGACTAAGAAATACATCATCTAGAGGAAAATTCGAATTGTTACTTATAAAAAATGATGAGGAATAATTATCCTTGAAAGGAGGAAGCTTTCCCCTCCAAAATACCTCAAATAGTGGATATGGTTCCCAACACTAGTAATCTACATTATATCATAGGGAACACATTCCTAGATATTCTCAATCACTTGAGATACAAAATTTGTTAATGATTTCATGACATTTTTTTCATTTATTATCCAATATTAATCCTCATATATTAGGGAGAAAGTCCCTAGATTATCTTCTCCTCCAAATCTTCACAATCTACCCAATATTCTCACAATATTCTTCAAAAGTAAATAATATTATGCACATAATATGCAATCATCTCTAAACCTTCCTAAGAATATATCAAATAAAAAAACATTATTAAGTGTAGAGGGAGAGGCTTAATACATCTTTCAAGTGCCTAAGAAAGGTTAGATGGGTCTTAATTTGTGTCTAATTTAGAGGCCCATAAACGAAGTCACTCCTTCACCATGTATCTTCTTGGTGGACTTCAACTTATCCTCCAATACTAGTACCTGGTTCTTGTTCTTATTATGGAACAAATTCTGAAGAGCCATCCACATATCATGTGTAGTGTTCTTCCTAGACAAATGAGTTTTTAGGGGATCCTTCACACCATCAAGGATGATAAATCTCGCCCTCGTATCGAAATCCTCGTACACTTCTAGCTCCCTTGGGTCAACTGACTTCTTGATGGATTTCTCAGTGAACTCCTAGATCTTGATGACCTGCAAGACCAACTTGATCCTTTCCTTCCATGGACTATAGTTGGAAAACCCCTCCAACCTGTCCTCATATCGAGACTAGCCTGCAACTTGGACATTGTAGTGAGCCCTTCACCTACAATGTGACCAACTCCCTCTTAAGTTGTACTTCATTGTGCACACTCTGATTCACTATCATCCAAAGTAGCTTAGACACACTCTGATACCATGTTGAGTTTCCATGACCTTGGTGTATGGTATAGAATTTTAAAATCTTTGATGCTACCAAACCAAGAATCTCAACAAAGCTACTTTTCACGGTGGAATATAAACAATAGTAAATCACACATGCACAAGTATAGACAATTATTTACAACATATTGTAAAAATATGTACAATAACCCAATCTTAATTATATTAAAGCAGTTGAGTAATACAATAGTCTAGGGCTCCCGTACAAAGGATAATGGCTCTTAATTATCCATAAGTACAAGAATACAAGATACAATGATAATCTTGCTACAAGCTCAAATATATGTTTTATCTCGTCTTGTTGGTCCTTTGCTTACGTTTTTCTCTCTAGCTACCCCTTAGTCCATTAAAGGACAACACATAGAGACTCTAGGAGGGCTACCACCTATCACTACTGCAAGTAACTTTTACTCCAATGAACACAGGATGATCCAATCTGCTCTTCTAGGTTGACCAACACCTAAGCTCTAATCTTCCAATCTAGTAGCTTCTTTTGTCCATCAAAGAGCTACACATTAGGCTCAATTCTTCACCCAACGCACAATTTTTAATGTACTTCTTGTCACGCTTGTCTAGGGCTACTTTGGTCACTTTCGTGTTTCCCTCCACCAACCACTAAGTGCCCAATACCTCCACTTTGAAATCTGCTCTTAGGAGGGGCTTCTAACCACCAATTCAAGCCCTCCAATTGGCTCCTGCAAGATACAAATGTAAACCCATCCAAACCGATCCAAATACTATGATCCAACACAAGACTCTAATGGATAAATGACATACCTCTTGATTGTTTTTCATGAATAAAATTCTGGTCAATGCTTAGGGCTTCTTCTGTACCCTAAAACAACCCACCAATCCTACCAAAAACTCACCTCAAATAATGTGGCTTCCTTTCCTTCATAAGGCCGATAAATTTGTTTCCTGAATGATATCCTACAACTCCCTCCTTAGGGCTTGTTTGACCCTCAAACAACCCACTACAAGCTTGTGGCCTAATCATCACAGTAAAGTCATCATTTCAGCTTGCTTCAGGAAGGAATTCCCATGTTTTACTAGCCCAAAACAGGTCCCTTCTAATGCGACCTTCTAGCAGAATTAATTGCACCTTCAAATAGTCACAAAGGAGCCCAACCAAACTTATTCTTCCTTGCTAAAGATACTCCTAATCTACAGCCACCACAGAGCAGTCTTCCTTCTCCTATACAAGTTGCTTCCCACATTTCTTCATTGTCCTTGTGTTGCACTAAGTGTATGTGTAGAAATGAACCTTCCTTACCTTCTATTTATACACATAATAAGGGCTCCACCAAATTTCCTAAGTAACATGTATTTTGGGCATTTCTACTTCAAGCCTACATGACTTGAATGCCCAAAAACCCATCACGATCTTCAAAAATTCATATATCATTAAGCACAACTCAGATTTTGACGATTCTTGAAGTGTTGGACTCTCCTCTATGCCTTTTATCATCTCCGTCCATCACATGTCCAAAATTCTCCATGGTTTTGGCCCAAACATCGATGGGTGCAAAACCCCAACCTAGGTTCCGTGCCCACAAATGACTTTTGTGGTGCTCCACCCTCCAAACCTCAAACCCTAGGGCTTGGAGTACCTCCTTACCAAGGAATTCACATAGAAATAAAAATGATTCATTCAATACATACCCTTCAGTCATGCAAGCCTCTGGATGTGCCTTTTATTAGATATATCTTTTTAGAGTTTTCATATACCTATCAAAGAAAAACATCGACCTCATTGGTACAACACCTGCCAATTCAATGTCATCGGCTAGGTGTATAAGTAAATGGACTTGTAGGTCCGTGAAACTTGTAGGGAGCTCCTTCTCAAATACACATACAATTTCCTTCTTCCATTTTGGCACTTCACATCCATGCATCTCCTTGGATGTCATGTACCTAATATAAGAATACTAAATTAGTATGAACCTTTAGGAAAAAAAATAAAAAGCAATATAATATCTCTACGTCTCTCACACATGAACATTCCATACCACATACCTTGCAAATGTTGACAATCGACTTATGGCATTCCTCAAGTCAACGATAAGACATGGATCCCCCCTAATTGTCAATGGCATGATATTTTTTCAAACACATTTATGGAAGATCATCATTAGTTATTTTTCTCACACAATAGATTTTCAGAATATATTTACTACCTAATCAATTTTACCAATAAATGTTAAATGATGATATATAATACCTTCATAAAAATATGAAAACCATGTGTTTTAAATCCTGTAATATTTCCATACATTGTAAAAGCTTTATTTAATGATGACCCATAGCTAGTATGTGTCTTTATTGAACGTATGACATTTTTTAGTTGGTCTAGCTCTTTCTTTTTCAAAATCCATGGAGCTTCTGCGTATTTTTCATTTTCCTTGTTTGGACACAATGTTTTCTATCAAATTTGGTACGCAGAAGAGCGATATATCTCCTCGAAGACAAGGTGTCCTTCTCTTTGCCTACTATATGTCGAAAAATTGAATATGGGACATTTTTGAAGATGTGCATGGGATCTAATAGGTGAGATATTAATATATCCTTCCAATATGGGAGCTCATAAAATATGGATTTCCTTTTCATCCCTTCTGGCATCTTAATTACAACTTGTTCTGGTTCTTCAATAGAATCACCCCCATCAAAAAAATCCTGCCAAGCTTTCAATTCAACATCTTCATACTTCTTAAGCCAATCAGTTGGACCCATAATCATGGGAGGGCCTCTATTTTCAACTTTTCCATCAAATTGATTCTTATGGTGGTTTCTAAACCTATGATCTGGTGGTAGAAAAACCTTGTTGTTTGCATAAATAAATTTATGAATATATTTAGAATATCGCCCTTGAAATTGTTCTGCACATCTTGGACATGCAAATATCCCCTTTGTTTGAAGCCCTGCAATTCAATAAGGTTAATAACATCAAAATAATAGTATAAAACTAAGTATGAAAGTTGGGATGACAATAAATTATGAGTGTAAATAGGTAAAAAAAAATTATCTTATCGAAACAACAACCAAGTCCTAGGAAATCATGAATAGTCCAACATAGCACACCATACAACATGAAGGACCTATTTGATGAAGGATGTGATATGTCATGCATTCTTATGCCTTTACATAGTAGTTGCATCTCATTAATAAAAGGTGCAAGATAAACATCTATGTTTTTAACTGGATGTTTTCCTGGAACAATAAGGGTCAGCATAAGGTGATCCTTTCTAACACATCAATGGGGTATATTGTATACTATCAATATAACTGGCCAAACACTATAATTTGAGCTCATGAAAGAGAATGGGCACACTCCATCAATTGCAAGACCAAACTTGATACTACGGGGTTCATCTTTGAATTTTGTTGGCCATTTTTCCTCTATGTGTTTCAATTCTCTAGAGTTGGCTAGAATTCACATGAATCCATATTTACTCCTATTCTTTGCATGCCATTCCATCAATTGTGCAAGTGACTTGTAACGAAACATTTGTTGAAGTCTAGGTATATTTGGCATGTGACGTAAAACCTTCTTTGTAACCATAGGAACTTGTACATATGTATGATATCTCTTCTCTTTACATACATGGATTTCTACCTTGTCTTGATATTCATATCTTTATAAAATGCAATCATTTTTACATGAATGAATTTTCTTATATTCAATCCCTAACTAAACCAACAAATGACGCACCTCTCTAGAAGTTGATGGCAACACATTGTCTTCAGGAAATATTTTAGTTTTTGACTATCAAAGATTAGATCAATTGAATGTTTGACTTATGATGAACATGTTTGATATGTCAATATTCTATATTGTGACTATTCATATACAATATATGGTTTTAAAATATCCTTAAACAAATACACATGAAGTTGATGAATGTTTACGAATTATGTAGAACAATTGACAATGCATTGTAAGAAATAGATTTCAACTCACTTCAATATGGTGGTGAATCCTTTGTCTGACCAACCAAATAGTGACCTAATTTCTAATAATATTAATGTGCATGCCAGTTTTTAGGTTCTACTTGCACCTTATTTGAACACAAGTGCCTTTGTTGCTTGCTTGATGGAGTCTTTCAATAGGTTGTTATCATCAACATTATGTTAGTGGTAATTACCCTTGTTGTCATCATTACTGTCAACCATATGATCATTATTGTCATCATTTTTTCCATCCCCAAAGAAAACTATAAGCATATCATTCATTCCTTCTTCATGCATTGCATTTTCATTGTCACACTCATCACCATTAAGGCCGCTAGCTAGTAGCATAGTGTAGTCATCAATGTATGTGAATCTCATTAGTTGTTCAAATTTCTCAGGTGGTAGAGTTCTTTTTAAATGTGCTCTTTTCGCCTGGTATGGTTTAAAGGATAGTTTGGATCATCCTGTCCAAATATTAATAGTCCAGTTGGATCAACTTGGGTATTAGTAGTAATTCTTTCATCATAATATTCTATCTATCAAAAAACACAACCATTATTTAATGTTTGGCAAGAATTGGATAGATCATAAATGTATCAATTTCAAAGAAATATAACCAAATATTGCTTAACAAATCCCATCCCATGTACTATAGTCTTTACCAACCTCTTCTTCAGTGGAAGTTTTTGGTGTGTCTGAAGTATCAATTTTCATATCCTCTTCCACCCACTGTGTTCTTCGTGATTTAAAATTTTTAGGTCCACGCCCACATACATATGTTTTTTCTTTTTTTTTGCTAGTTGAACGCTTAGGTTGTGCACTTGTTCCAATCTCCATTTGAAATATCAACAACATGCATTAATTTATTTCAAGGTTGGATAATACACTGCAAATTCTAATAATATTGTGAAAAAGGATGGACATATCACAAAATGCTTCCTACTTTAAGTCAAATTTTGATAATTAGTTGATGTCATGCGACATCTATTGTGTCCTTATTTAATATGACATGATTTGTTTCCATGGTCTCATCTTGCCCCTATAATACAAAACATAGTCAATGATGTTTAGTACACTAATTATATCATTTCACCCAATATTCTATCCAACACAAAACCTCACTTTACTCATATATTTGACATATCGATATCATGTTTTGGATTTGAAAAAAAAAACATATTTTATATAACTTTATCTCGTATATGTTGTAGAATTTGTGAATTCATAAAAACCATCCTCCTTTGGTTGAGGTTGCTTTGTCTTCTTACGTTAATTGTATCTGCATATTATGTATATGATTATATGGAAACCCACTTTCCTCTCATTGATTTAGTAAGTCTACATCATCCACTTCCTCTATCCATAGCCTCCTCTAGATCCTACATGTAATACACAATAATGACATTAGTCACATAACATCTATGCACTTCATTTTTGCTCCATCTAATTTGCTAAACACATAATCGATTTAAGCTCAACTGGTTTTCACTGCACCTTTCTAACTAAAATGCCCCTATTTTCAATATATACCCTTTTTGTTAATTTCTATTCCCAATATGGTGACATGAATCAACTCTTATAAATCTAGATGAGGATTATTAAAACTAATGGAGTACTTTTTATTTTTTTCATATTTTCATTTAACTTAATTCAAACACTCCATTCATAATTTTAAACCACCAAATATTTATATTTTTGTATATTTAAATTTAAAAATTCATTTGACCTGATATGTTATAGAATATACTATTTTCAAATTTTGATTTGTAAGCCTTCTAAATGAACTCAATATATAGTATAATAATTAGTATAAGTTAACCTATGGATGAGATATATTTTCAATGCCACCATCCACCCTATAAAGGAGTAAAGAGTGAGTGGCAGGATCAAAAATGTACATGTCACATGTATACATAATCACTAAGCAACACAACCTTTAAAGGTGAAAATGTGTGTATGTGACTATAACTAGTGGATTGTCACACTATGAGTTATTGGTTATTAAAATAAAATTAGAAAGTTTGAAATCACACCAAATTCATTAGTGGGCTAGGAAAATATGACACATAACACCCTTCATTGCAAGGTCAAAACACCATTTATAGGGCTTTACATCAACCAAGATTTTAGCTTATCCCATGTGACTATGCACATTGCACATCCAATATTGGTATTCAACTAGCACAACCACATTAAAAAATGTGGTTGATAAACACCGATAGGCGTATATTAAGCACATTTATTAATATTTATATCAACCACATTTATCAATATTTATAACAATAACAATAACAATAATAATTATTATTGTTATTATATAATTGTAATTATATGATAATAATTATAATTATCCCATGTGCCTATGCACATTGAACATCCAATATTGATCTTCAATTAATCCTCATAAAAAATGATAATAAGATGGAAGCCTCCCACATCGACATTTCAAAGTACAAAGATCACAGTGAATACAAAATAGACCAAATAAAAAAAAAAAAAAAAAAAAACAACAACAAAATATAACTGGTGGGCACAATTGTGTATCCTGACTATTCAACCAAAACAATGTAGTTCATTCACCATATTTACATTCTAATACTCACCAATTCAAAATCGAGGGATATTTGAAGTTCTATGCAGAGATGGAGGAGACCACGGTTGGAGCAATGCGTTGAGAATATGAAAGAAAATAACTAATCAATTGGATCTCTGTTGATGGTGGGAAGCGATATGGATGGACCTCTCCTCCCCTGTTGTGGATTTCAATAAGAAAAAATGATTTGTAGGTGTGATTTGGCCTCTAGCATTCACGAAATCAATTTTTGCATCTCATTCACTCCTACTAGAGACAAAAATCAAACCCCTTTCCATCCATTCTTCACTATTTTTGTTTAAAATAGCTAAAGGGAAGGGAGAAAAAAATAGGGAGAAAAGATAAGGGATTTTCCACAGTGTGGAGGAAAAAAAATAACCCTAGGATGCAAAATGAGAAAAGGGATATGATTCTTGCAAGAATGAGGTATATCATACTCAATTTATAGATCTGCACATGTTTCCATTGCTAGTTTGAATTTTATTTTTTAGATTTTACTTTCTAAATTATAAAAGAAGAAATTAGGGTATATTTTTTTATTTCTAATTTTAAAATAATTTTTTTATTATACATGTATTGGGACATGACAGTGAGAAATTGAAAGAAGCAATGGCTTCTAAATTGGGAGTAGAAGCAGTGAATAAACTAGAAGGTATGGACATGTCCATGATTTCCAAATACGTGGAAGAACATACTAAAGGAATTGAAGTAGACCAACCAAAGCAACCCTGTGAAAGGGAATCAATTGATTCCCCATCAACTCTTGGATCGAGCAAAAGATCTAGGAAAAACGCAATCACAATAACCTCTAAGAATGTGGAACAAGGAGCAAAGACATCCAATGTCCTACCCACTCCTGGCATACAGATTCCTTCCACCACCAGTACCGATACTTATGGATCTTGGATTGGTAAATATGAAACTAAGGTAGAATATTATGTTTTCTCTAGGGAAATCAGAATGACAGATGTCAGGAAAGTGTTCAATCGTAGGTTGAAGGAATCATGCTTTCAACACTTCAAAGAGCATCTACATCTTCAAAAGGTAGTCATCCATGACATGTAGACTCAATGTGGGACAGGTTGGTCAGTAAAGAAAGTAAAGAAACAAACGAATCAAAACTGCAAGAGATTTTGTTGCAACCAAACGAAAAATATAAAACAAAATCCTCTCGAGCTAAGGACGAAAAGAATTATAATTGATGTAAGCGTGAAAGTATGGAAAGATCTAGTGAAAACATATGATAAAGTAGATGTGCAGAGGAAGTCCATTAAGGAGAGCATACAGGTATTTAAATTTGGTCATAAGATTATTTCAAATTCATTAAATGATTTTTTTATTTTACTGGTGCATAATTAAATTGAACTAGTGTATGTTTTAGGACAAGGCCTCAAAGGCCAGGATTTACAAATATCGTGCCACACATCACAACGGCCAAACAAGTTTAGAAGCCTTAATATGAAAATTTGTAAGTATATTTAATATATGAAATTATATATATTTTTTAATTTTGTACAAAAAAGTAAATGACTGGATATTAATTACTTTAACTTGTCCATCTGCCATTTTTTGGCAGGAGCAATATTATGGCCATTATCCATCATACTTGGAATTCAATATGGTACAAGACAAAAAGTGGTCTAATTTTGGATGGAGAATAAGGTATCATTAGTTGAATTTCAATAACTTGGATATTGTTATGTTAATATGTCAATTTTCATTTCTTGTGTAGCATTTTCATAACACCCTTATAAATCACCAACCTTTCAATATGATCAAGTCCTTAAATCAATATCTAATCATGACTTAATAAAGTCCTTTGCCAAAAACCATAGGTCAAAGGAGGGATGCTAGACCATGTAATACATAACCCGTAGACAAAAAAACATATTACATGGGATTTATTGTAGATGCTTGGGTTGAGAGCACATTACATGGGATTGGCTATGGAACCAAGATACATGTGTTGAGGAGCATGGGATGATAGTCTTGGAAAGAAATAAGCCTTGTGATGAAGAGCTCTTGACACTTTCGACCTGTGCTTAGAAAGTGCACCACCTAAGGATTGGTCTCTTGACATGTATACCTTGGAGAGAGACAACTTAACATGGAGACCTTATCTTCTATATTAAATTAAATTTCTTGAGTAATTTATCCACTTTATCAATGTTGGCCTCCCTCACCTACTAGATATAGAGGGAAAATAATGTCTTTGTCTACACTATACTCATTATTCCATCTATATAATTGTCATGGATAATTCTTAGTGCTTGTGTGACACAATAGAGGAAGACCTACAGTTTGTGATGTAAACCCTAGAGAAGAAATGAAGATGAATGCTAGCACTAGGGATGATCTTGAGTCTTAGCACTTGCCTTAGAAATTATTTTCCATATGGTAGGATGAAGGGTATTGAGGTCTAAAAAATTTGATTTGTAGTGATATATATATTGCATGAATTAAGCGGATATGTAGGGACATGGCTATTAGAATAGGAACATTTACGATGTAGGCCTGTGTTGGAGCCTATTTGAACTTTGAAGGCCTGGTTTGAAAGAAAGGACCTGAAACTTTATAGGAAACTTCCTTTTCTAGTCCTATGGGGAGTATGGTTAGCACACAACTTGGTGATTTTTCAAAACATAATTCTTCCTACATTCTAGACTACATCACAAGTCTGCTCATTATTCCAGCTCTATTAGACCTTAATAATCCTAAAACAATAAGACAACTGGGGTAGGTGACAATATACCTATAAATGCAATGTGAACTAGTTTTTGGAGAAATTAATGAATAAATTCAACTGTCCTACTTATGTGTGATTGCAACCTTTAAAATTGACATTGTAGTATGAAGAGAGGAACATAAACAAATTCAAGGCTTAAAGCATAGGGTTAAACAAAATCCTATGCATTAGATCTACAACAGAGAGCATGAAATGAAAGAAAATAAGGTGTAGAGACTACAGAGTGCTTCATTAAGGTTTCTTAAATAAAATTCATAGGTATCTCAACTATTCACACAACATTGATAAATTTGTTAATGAAAGAAACTGACATCTTTATTACACATGTCTCAGAAGAAGAATAACACAAATGAAAAGTTACTAAGAAACATCTCTTTGGCTGCCCACTTTTAATCCTTGACAAGAAATATAAACTAGCTTGTTGTTGTTGGCATTATGATGCATGTGTTGTACTTGATGGCAACCCTCTCATAGAAGAACATCTCACTTACATATAACTGGATCAATCTACAGATGTGACTAAATGCATGGGATGCAGGACAGCTCAAAGGAATAAGAAGATCAAGTTCTAAGTATGACAAGTTAGCTTTGCCATCAAGTCCAAAGGGGGAGATTGTTGGCATTATGAGACAAGTGTTGTCTTTGATGGAAAAATGACAGACTATAGTGCAACAGGTTAGTAGCAAAGAATTGATGATCAGACTACAAAGAATGAAGAAAGAAGAGTATATACGCAGGTTCACTATATACCAAGTAGGGTATACACGCAGGTTCATTATATACCAAGTCATGTATACGCAGGTTCGCTATATACCAAGTAGGGTATACACGCAGGTTCACTATATACCAAGTCACGTATACGCAAGTTCGCTATATACCAAGTAGGGTATACACACAGTTTCATGCACGGAAAAGCGCGTACATGTCGGAAAGCTTACTTTTGGTTCGTGCTAGTTAGTCCTCAGTATTTGAACCTATGGTTTTGGACCATGGTATCTCGACAAGTGTGTTGATCCCAAGTATTGGGCTCTTGGTATTGATTTATTATGGTTTTGGACCGTGGTATTGAGCAAGGCCTAAGACTATAAAAGGAGAAGAAGATCATTAGGCAACAGCATCGGAAAAGTCTTGAATATCTGATGAAGGATGAGATCCAGTATACAGGTTATGGGTTGATGAGGCATTGCTTGATCTGAGCTAAGGAGGGATCTCACCGGTTGATGGAGAACAAGATCTAAGGAGAGATCGGGATCAAATGGTTTGAAATGAACTATCTTTATGATGCTTATTCTAGATCTGCATACTGACGCATGTAATATTCTATAAATGTTATGAGTATGACTGATGTCTGGTACAGCTGCAAAGTTATAAGAAAATATTTTTAGATCTGTACGCGGGTTGTCTTTGGAAAAAGCACGTATGTACATGGGTTTGATTCATCGTAGTAGCATATACATTATGAAGTATAATATTTGAAGTTGCAGATGGGTCTGATTGTTATGGCAGAGTTCTGTACTCTGCTCTGTGTTCTGGTGACTGTGTTATTGACAAGGTTTCAGTGTTTCAGTGATTCAGAGATTGATGATGCTAGTAGTGATTGTTTTGAGCTTCAATGATAGTTATGGGTCCAGTATGAAAATTTGATGAAACGTGGCCTTTCAGATTATGTGTTGTGCTTCAGGAGTATCCAGTCTGAAAATGTATGAAATGTGGTACCCGGAGGAGAGAAGATTGTAGGCCGGCGCCTACGTACTAGTATCTTAGCTAGTACAAGAGCAAAGGGGGTTGGAGCTCCCTTCCAGGAGAGTCTGGAAAACGAGAGAAGGTTGTAGCCTTCTCCAGGTTGTAGCCTGCGTGCTGGTAAAGGACTACACCAATACATTGTAAAAGAAGTTTCTTAATAAAGGAAGATAGAAACGAATTGTAGCAGGTGGTTTTCACCCACATTGGGTTTCCACCTTATATCATGGTGTTCATGTGTGTTGCTTCTGTGTGTTGATCTATCTATTGACTGTTAATATGGCTAATAATGTTCTGATGCATCCATTGAAGATCACATAACTAAATCATGAGTTTAATGGTTATACGCTAGTTGCAATAGACACAGTCGCGTATATACGCGGGTATACTTAACTGAAGTAGTGTATATGAATCTAAGTATGAAATTGAAAAAGTTTTATTGATTAGATAATACTAATTCACCCCCCCCCCCCCCCCCCCCCCCTCTTAGTATTATTTCCAACAATTGGTATCAGAGTAGGTCCTTTGGTAGAAGCTTGATCGCTTGAAGGAGATCCGTGGAACTATGGGAAAGAAGCTTAAGAAGAAAGCACCTAAGAAGAAGAAGACATCTAAGAAGAACTATGACAGTGGGAGAATTGATTGGGGATTAGGTATAAGAAGCTCTTCAGTTTTAGAACTAGATTCAGAATCATTTCAGAATGAAGATGAACTATCAGGTATGAATTTGCTATCCTCTGATGTCTCGGCTATCTATCCATTTGGAAAAGATGAAAGTGATAGCGAAACAACTGAATTTGATGTTATGGGTGAACAAGAAAGATATCAAATTGAGGCAGAATTTAAAAGGCTTTCAGATAAAATCAGAGATCAACAAGATCTATTGAACAAAAGGGAATGTGACTTCAAAGAAGAAGCTACCAAACTAAAGGCCCAACTAGAGGAAGGAAACAAGGTAAGGAAGTTATTCAAGGACAAATATCAAAAGTTGCAGGATGAAGCAACATCACTAAGAGATGAAGTCAATGAAAGAAGCACAACCATCAAGAAACTCAGAGATAGATCCAGTTACTATGAAAGTCTTGAAGCCACGAACCGCTCGCTAAAGGAAGATCTTGAAGAATCAAAGAAGCAGAATAAAGATCTACTCCAAGCTATTGAAAAACAGGTAAACGAAGTTATCAGCTTAAAATCTCAGCTGGAATGTGCCTTCAGAATTCGTCAAATGCAGCAGGATTTGAATGAAGAACAAGAAAAGGAGATTCTCAAACTAAGGCATCAGTTGGAAGAAGGAAGGAAAGCTGAAGAAGACATGAAGAAGCAATGTCTAGAAAAGGAGGAACAACTTCAAGTTGAGGTAAATATCTTGAAAGATAAATTAGAAGAAAAGGATAAATTGTTGAGATTTCAAGATAGTACAAAAGCCTTGGATGATATTCTTAGTAGTCAAAGGTCTCCTGCTATCAAGACTGGTCTTGGTTTTCATGAATCTGTTGAAGGTGAATCTAGTTCACAAGGTGAGGCAAGGAACTCTAAAGAGAAATCTAAAAATATCAACAAGGAGATGAAAGGTCAACCCCATCAACAATCAAGGAAAGAGACTCCTCAAAGAAAATCTTTTACTCCTCCTATGAATAATGTTGAATGTTATGTATGTCATAATCTTGGACATGTTGCAGCTAGATGTGGAAGAAGAAGGGTTCAAGACCATCATGTAGAAAGATCATCACATTCAAGGTACTTTAATGGATATTGCTTTGCTTGCAATGTGTTTGGTCACAAAGCTACTGATTGCTACAGGAGAAATATGAAACATGTAAGATGTTATGCATGTAACAAGCTTGGACATATAGCAAAGGAATGCAGGAACAAAGCACGGACATCACACCAAAAGGAGAAAACAACATCACACTTGAAGATATGGAAGAAGAAGGAAGTACAGTCAGAAAGATGTGGCACAGCACAATGTACTCAGACACAGCACAACACAGACATAACAGACTCAGAGGGAGCTGAAAGTATAAAACTTCAGTGTCCTGAATCTCATACGCAAGTTCCATAAAGGGAAGTCGCGTATATACGCGAGTTGGATGCTGCACAGTCGCGTATATGATTATCTGAAGAAATGCAGTAGGGACAGGTTCAGGAAAAGGATTTGTTATGTTTCAGTCCATTATTTTCTCTGTTTGATAATATTTACAGTCTGCTGAGGATGTGTGGAAATATCTTGATACTTGTAAGATGTTTAGAAGGGTTTGATCCTAACTTGATGATGATGTCTTGATGCTTATTACTGATATATGCATGATCAGATCTAACAGTAAACAGATGGCTCAGGTTGAGGGGGAGCATATGCCTTTAATAATGCATTGTTGGCATTATGGATTAATAGTCCTTGGTGATGATACTTATATGGCTAAATGATATATCTTGCTATGATGTGGTTGTGAGTTGTCTATGATAAACTCTCATATGATTCTTGAAGTTACATAGTAGATGTTCAGATCAGATTTATGGTTGATTCTTTGATGATGCATATATGGTGCTTACATGGTGATCTTCATAAGGATAAGGAGAAGTACAAAGCTTGAATACACATCTTCCTCACTTGATGATGAGTCACTCATATACTGTTGTTGTCATATGCATAAAGATCATACAGTTATGATGCAGGCACTCATGTGGATAAGGATTGTTGCTGTTGATGATATCAAGAAGTTTTGTCAAAAGAGCTTGAGCTCAAGATACATAGTGCTGATACATGGATGACTACTCAAAGTCGCTTTGTTGGAGACATGATGATGAGTTCGTATCTATATGATGATAGGTTGATACTTACATATGTTGATTGATGCAGATGTTCCCAAGTAATGATACTTGGATCATGTAGAGCTTGATGTTGATGAAATGGCTATGGTGGTTTCACATATGATATAATGTGAATGATTTCATGATGATGTTTTAAAAGGATGAGTTGACATCTATGTTCAGACATACCTTGTTACAGGACATTTACAGGTTGTTGATATGGAAATTAGTGTACGCGAGTTGGATGAGGGGAATCCGCGTACATACGCCGATTTATGTAGGTGCAGTCGCGTATATGGAGTTCTGAAGAAAATCAGCAAGGACAGACTCTGGTTGAAGAGAGTCTGATATGGGTCTGTCAGAGACCATCATGCACAGGTTCAGGGGGAGCAGATAATCTTCTAATAATGCATTGTTGGCATTATCTTAGAAGCTTTTGGTTCTAGTTCACAGTTGTTGTTGGTTTCAGGTGAAACAAAGGCAGAGGGAGAACAGAAGGATCTCTTGGTTGCTGATCTGAATGGTGATTGACAGATGCTGGCGATATCAGTTATTGGTGACTTTCATAAAGTCTTGCTCTAGATATTTCGGTCATATATCTCTTTTGTGATATCTCTTTCATGGTGTCAAGGTCATGTAACGGCCTATATTGGTTTCCCCACTATGCCTGGGATGAAGATGTAATGTTCTTGCTTTATCATGTGTAAACTTTTGATGTATCCCCACTTGGTTGGGTGGATGAGTCAATTCTAGTATATCCCCACATGGTTGGGAAATGGATGTATGTATTGAGTCTTTTGGTGATAGGAAGGTCTCTTATGATGTATAAGTCATGGTTCTTCTTGAAGAACATATTTTTGCAGATCTTGCCTTTAGTCAGGAAGAGCATGAACAACACACTTCAGCAGTACAGAGACTTGGCATGTACTCAGGGGGAACATGGACATATTGGTGCACTTTGGCATATACAAAGGGGGAGCACATTTGGAGATTTCAGCAGGTACTCAGGAGGAGTATGGACAGCAGAATGTTTATCTTGGTCCACCCTTTGCCCTTGATGTCAAAGGGGGAGAGTGATTTGGTGTTGTTGCCATCAAGTCCAAAGGGGGAGATTGTTGGCATTATGATGCATGTGTTGTACTTGATGGCAACCCTCTCATAGAAGAACATCTCACTTACATATAACTGGATCAATCTACAGATGTGACTAAATGCATGGGATGCAAGACAGCTCAAAGGAATAAGAAGATCAAGTTCTAAGTATGACAAGTTAGCTTTGCCATCAAGTCCAAAGGGGGAGATTGTTGGCATTATGAGACAAGTGTTGTCCTTGATGGCAAAATGACAGATTATAGTGCAGCAGGTCAGTAGCAAAGAATTGATGATCAGACTACAAAGAATGAAGAAAGAATAGTATATACGTAGGTTCACTATATACCAAGTAGGGTATACACGCAGGTTCACTGTATACCAAGTCGTGTATACGCAGGTTCGCTATATACCAAGTAGGGTATACATGCACGTTCACTATATACCAAGTCGTGTATACGCAGGTTCGCTATATACCAAGTAGGGTATACACACAGTTTCATGCACGAAAAAGCGTGTACATGTCGGAAAGCTTACTTTTGGTCCGTGGTAGTTAGTCCTCGGTATTTGAACCTATGGTTTTGGACCATGGTATCTCGAAAAGTGTGTTGATCCCAAGTATTGGGATCTTGGTATTGATTTATTATGGTTTTGGACCGTGGTATTGAGCAAGGCCTAAGACTATAAAAGGAGAAGAAGATCATTAGGCAACAGCATCGGAAAAGTCTTGAATATCTGATGAAGGATGAGATCCAGTATGCAGGTTATGGGTTGATGAGGCATTGCTTGATCTGAGCTAAGGAGGGATCTCACCAGTTAATGGAGAACAAGATCTAAGGAGAGATCGGGATCAAATGGTTTGAAATGAACTATCTTTATGATGCTTATTCTAGATCTGCATATTGACGCATGTAATATTCTATAAATGTTATGAGTATGACTGATGTCTGGTACAGCTGCAAAGTTATAAGAAAATATTTTTAGATCTGTACGCGGGTTGTCTTTGGCAAAAGCGCATATGTACACGGGTTTGATTCATCATAGTAGCGTATACATTATGAAGTATAATATTTGAAGTTGCAGATGGGTCTGATTGTTATGGCAGAGTTCTGTACTCTGCTCTGTGTTTTGGTGACTGTGTTATTGACAAGGTTTCAGTGTTTCAGTGATTCAGAGATTGATGATGCTAGTAGTGATTGTTTTGAGCTTCAATGATAGTAATGGGTCCAGTATGAAAATTTGATGAAACGTGGCCTTTCAGATTATGTGTTGTGCTTCAGGAGTATCCAGTCTGAAAATGTATGAAACGTGGTACCCGGAGGAGAGAAGATTGTAGGCTGGCGCCTATGTACTAGTATCTTAGCTAGTACAAGAGAAAAGGGGGTTGGAGCTCCCTTCCAGGAGAGTCTGGAGAACGAGAGAAGGTTGTAGCCTTCTCCAGGTTGTAGCCTGCGTGCTGGTAAAGGACTGCACCAGTACATTGTAAAAGAAGTTTCTTAATAAAGGAAGATAGAAACGAATTGCAGCAGGTGGTTTTCACCCACATTGGGTTTCCACCTTATATCATGGTGTTCATGTGTGTTGCTTCTGTGTGTTGATCTATCTGTTGACTGTTAATATGGCTAATAATGTTCTGATGCATCCATTGAAGATCACATAACTGAATCATGAGTTTAATGGTTATACGCTAGTTGCAATAAACACAGTCGCGTATATACGCGGGTATACTTAACTGAAGTAGTGTATATGAATCTAAGTATGAAATTGAAAAAGTTTTATTGATTAGATAATACTGATTCACCCCCCCCCCCCCCTCTCAGTATTATTTCCAACAGTTGTTACAACATCCATTGTTACAACATCTATTATGGCATTTGTTGTTACAACATATGTTGTTACAACATTTGCTTCTCAATCTATTGTTACCTATTTTTGTGCTTCTCAATTTGTTTTCTTGATCCCCCAAGTGCTTACGTAGTGTTGGGTGGTAGAAACACCTCTTTGGTTGACCACTTTTAATCTTTGACGAGCAAGATGAAATGGCTTTCTACCCGCTAAATTGTTACAACATCTAATGTTACAACATCTAATGCTACAACATCTGTTGTTATAGCATCCGCTATAATGGTCATTGTTTCAATAGTTTCAATAGTAGCAGTTGTTATAGCATCAAATTTTACAACAGTTTCAGCATTTTCAATAGTAATGAGTGTTACAGCATCAGTTGTTACAACATTTTCAGCATATTTAACATTGACATGTTGTTATGGCATATGTTGTTACAACATCTGTTGTTACAACATCCATTGTTACAACACCTACTTCTCAATTCATTGTTACTTATGTTTGTGCTTCTCAATTTGTTTTCTTGATCCCCCATGTTGTATCTTTGTAGACAATCCTCAGCTAAATAATTGAGCCAAAGCATCAATGTGAGGAATTTAGAGGAATTGAGAGGAATTTAAAAGGATAAACATTATCCTTGAACATTTAATCATATAATAATATCAAAGACATATAGATGAACCTATGTAGTCCACACAAATATATCCAAGTACAACATAGAAGCAACAATCTAAATATTTTTGGGTCGTAAATTAAACAAATTATTCAATTTCTAACTTAGTTGTGAACATAACTTTGTAGAGGGATGTCAGGGAGGTCGATAATGAATCTAGCCCATCCCAATATCCTATATTATTCTCAAATATACGCAGAAACGGGCTATGAAATTACAAGAAGAACTCGTAAGTACACAATTGTTGTCATGAAAAGAAACCTAGAAGCCTTTGATTATATCCAAGTTGAAAATATTACAAAAACTTGCTCCAGGTATCAACCCTTTCTTATTAAAAAATAAGGTATATATAGAGTGCTTTACAAAATATCATATCTTTTAAAAAAATTACATTCAAAGTATTCTTTATCCAAAGCTTTGGATAATGTTTAAACAACTTTTAACCAACGTTGCGAACATCAGCATTGAGATAAATCGGCAAGGGTCCGAAAAACCAAAAAAATGTAAAAATTGGGAAAATATTGTGTTATAGATCTTACCTGAAAATATATGATAATAGAAATAACCCAAGAAATAACAAGATTTGAATACAGAAATGCCTCTTTATTGATCAAACCCTTAAGGTAGGGCAACACCATACATTCACTCCTTAAGGAAGGAGAACACTCCACAAGCCATATGCTTGTTCATATAATAATCCTTGACATCTGTCAATGGGGAGTCTCTAGCCTCTATATAGGTCTCATACATACAATACCATGGGTCATTACCATGGTTCCATCAATACCATCTATCTAATACCATGGGCTTATTACATTATTGCTAACTACTTGTGGTCCCTTACATGATACGGGTTAACCACCTTATTTATTACTATGGCCCATCTCATTATTACATTATTCCCTTGGGTACCTCCCTCTGTACCCCATATTGTCCCCCCTAGGTATACTACATTCCACCCCCCTTCAACATGTTTTGTCCCTGAAACATAAGAAGAACACAAATAATAAGATCTACTCAAAAGAGTAGTCCACTGGGACCATGTATGTGCATCTAGCCATCCAAGAGAAAGGTTAACCCTCGATCTAGCTGGTGCCTCTCTCGCTTGAGATGGAAATTGACCCTGGCATCTCTTCTGTGTTGATGTGTAGTAGGTGGATCGTCGCCCCTCTCTATCTGTCATGCAGGGGTTGTTGTCATTGTGGCTAATTCGTTGCCATCTTGTTGGTTGTTTTCTTGCAGGGTGATGTGGGTGGTGATATGCTGAAGTTTTAACCAACGGTGTCTTTTTCTTTAATTCACCACCTAATGGAGTCTGATTGGTAGCTGGTACATGTTGTGGTGCCTTCTGTTGTTTCTTATCTTCCAATACTACTTCAACCACTAAGTCCTCATCTTATGTATTAGTGCTTGTAACATTTTTTATTTCAGCCTCCTTGGATTCTCCCTGTTTTTTTGGTACATGGTTTGATGTTTGTGTTTGGTTGTCGACCATTAAAGGCTCATCATCTGATGTTTCATTGTCATTAGAGCTTTGTGCTTCTGCCTCCATAGTCTCTGTTTGGGTCTTAATAGAAATATCCTGCAATGTTATTTTCTTCTTTTTATACCAGAGTTTCATGAATTTCTTCTGCACATTAATATTGACAGTATCCACGGATTCCATCCAAGGATATCCCAAAACAACATCCATGTTATCCATATCTGAAATATAAAAATCACAATGCAACACATACTTATCCATAGAAAGCTTCAAACCTTTATAAACTTGCAGCTCCTCATTATTAACCTGTGTGTGCTCCATTTGTTTTGCTGGAACTTGCAATTTTTTTGCCAAATTAACATTGATAAAATTATTCTTGCAACGATGATTTATAGACATAATGATCTTCTCCTTTTGAATCAATCCATGAACCTGCAATAAGGAGATACCAGCAGAAAATAACCCTTTAGGTTTTTTGGTTTCCTTCTTTCCTCTAAAAATAAAATATTTGCTAGGTTTTTTACCTGTCTGTCTGAGCTTAGTAAGAGGACCCAAAAAATTAGATTTACAGTCAAAGTGGTGAGAAATGGATTTTTCGAACATCTGCCAAGTAATTGTCCTTGGATAGCATTTAGAATGCGACTGCCACCATTGCCATCTTTCATGGTCCATGTAAAGGTCTCACACACGCAGTTTAGTTTCATCATCTACGATGTGATTCAAAGAGAAAAATTGTTCCATTTGTGCTACCCATATTTCCGGATCAAAGCCATCAAATTTGTACATCTTCATCAAATTCTAATCTAGCCACTGGAATTTTAGATTCATGCTTCAGCTCTCTCGCCGTCACAAAAATTTCTGAAAATGAGCTGATTTTAAATCAGCGAGATCTCCCTCATCCAGACTCTGATTTGACTGATTTTTATTTTGAAATTAGGTATTTTTTTGCAAATAACCCAGATCTGTAATTAGATTCTGCAAATGTTTCCACAGAACGTACAAATCTGATCCGTAAACTCACCGGCCCGAGAAATATCTGCAACACAGCTGATTTTTAAATCAGCGATATCACCCTCATCCGGACTCCAATTCGGCCGATTTTCTTTTTCAAATTGGGTATTTTTTCACCAAAAATCCAAATCCGCAATTATATTTTGTATATTTTTCACCAGAATATACAAATCTGATCTGCAATCTCGTTGTCCTGAAAAATGTCTGCAACACAGCTGATTTTTAAATCAGCAATATCTCCCTCATCCGGACTCCGATTTGGCCGATTTTTTTTTCAAATTGGGTATGTTTTTGCAAGGAACCCATATATGCAATTATATTCTAAAATGTTTCCACAGAACGTACATATCTAATCTACAAACTCGCCACCCCAAAAAGTCCTGCAAAAATAAATTAAAATAAAAAATCTCCGCTTTGCCTAAGAAAGTGCTTCGATCCCACTTGTTATAGATCTGATCTGAAAATATATGATAATAGAAATAAACCAAGAAATAACAAGATCTGAATATAGAAATTCCTCTTTATTGATCAAACCCTTAAGCTAGGGCAACACCATACATTCACTCCTTAAGGAAGGAGAACACTCCACAAGCCATATGCCTATTCATACAATAATCCTTGACATCTGTCAATGGGGAGTCTCTAGCCTCTATATAGGCCTCATACATACAATACCATGGGTGATTACCATGGTTCCCTCAATACCATCTATCTAATACCATGGGCTTATTACATTATTGCTAACTACTTGTGGTCCCTTACATGATACGGGTTAACCACCTTATTTATTACTATGGCCCATCCCATTATTACATTATTCCCTTGGGTACCTCCCTCTGTCCCCCATATTATCCCCCCTAGGTATACTACATATTGGAAAATTTTGGAAAACATTGGCAAAATCAAGATACCATCAAAATATCGATAAAAATCAGCAAACATTGGCTAGGCCAAAAAATCATGATTTCGAGATAAAATTAGGATGTTATCGAGATGTTTGCAACACTACTTTTAACCAAAAATAGAAAATTGCTCAGAAAACTGCTCCAAAAATGTCTACAACTTCTCTTGATTTCTACATCTAGGTTTGATGTATTTAAAATTGTTCTTGTTGCTTGAAATGCTTAATAGTTGTGATCTGTTGCTAATATGCTGCATTGATAAGCTAAATTTATTGAATAAATTTTACTGATTGCTCCCATTATTCATTTGTTGGGTAACTGAGATCCATCATTTGTCTGTATGATTCTTCTACATCAATATACCTCTCATAAGAAGGTTTTACTATGAACAATTGTTTGATTTCGTAGCAGATGAAAAGGTCATCAACTAACATTTGAAGTAGATTTTGACTGTTAATATCTCACTTGATTACAACAAACTTTGCCCTATCCCCTATGTCTCGCTTCAACGATATTTCATATTGGTCTTCTATTACCATATGGCCACATGAATTCTTAAATGACGGAAGACCTCTCTCTTGCAGAATAGAAAATTTTCTGTAGCATCAAAGTTTTCTTCATGAGAACTTTTCTAGTCTAAATAACTGATATGTTTTGTCTTCAATTCCTAGTTCTTCAAGTTCTTCTCTGGACCTTGTTTTTAGAGCTTTTATTATCTAACTTGATTATCCAGGTTTATTTCCCAATTGTATTTTGATGTCATCAATAACTTCTTTGGTTCTCTTAATCAACCCCTCATGTTCTATAATAATCTCCATAGCCTACCAAATATTATACACAAATGACATAATTTCTATCCAAATTTGTTTTTTAGCCTGTGATAAACATCGAATATTGTTAGAACCGCTCAAATATTTTTCCAATTTTTTTTTCAAATTTGCATTTTTCTTTATTTCCTTGACTAAGGCATTGTCTGAATTATTTTTTTCATCTCAGCTCTATCCAAATTTTCTTTCAATCTGCCAATCTCAACATCCTTTAGTTTAAGAGAAGATAATGCATGTGATAGATTTTTTATGGAGCCTGTTTCTGTCGTTGGAATTACTACACTGTCAATTTGGGCCTTCTCTTTTAACAACTCTTCCATCCTTTCTTGCATTTTTTGAATCTATTGGTTCTGTTCAATTAGATAGGATAACATAATTTCCTTCTTCTTCTCTAATTCCCAAATTTCATGTGTTTTGGGATGCTCTCTTGTGAGCAGCTTCAACTATCTTCTAAGTGCTTGAATATATTCATTTTTATTCTTAACAATCTCTTGAGTTGCATCCACATTTTTGGGATCCAAACCTAATTTAATTACAAGGTCTTCTAGTGATTTGATCCTAACATCCTTCGTCAGAGAATAAGTCGTTTCCATTTTAAGTTATCCAATAGTATTATTCAAGTATTTCTGCAACTTTGATACATTTGAAGAAGAACTAGTGAGAGAGGAATAAATCATCTCACCAGTTTGTCTATGTAGATCAATATGATCTATAAGATGGATTTGTTTAGTATTGAAAGATAAAATATAATTCTTATAATCTCCAACAACTCTAGGATCGAGAACTTTAGTTTCAAGAAATTTTAACTTAAATTCACATTTTTCGGTATCAAGAGCTGAAAGCAACCTATTTTTATTGGAAGAAGTTTGCTTTTAGAACTCGGTATAAGTTACTACCTTCAAAGCCTCATTTTTTTCTTCATTTCCAAAACCTCAGAAAAGATGTTTTGCTTAGAAGAAGAAGGAGAAGATTGTTTTGTCCCTAGATCTAATTCTTGCATTATGAAAATAGGCTCACTTGAAGTAATAGTAGCTGGTGAAGAAATGTCAAATGAGATAGTTTTCTGATACTGCTTCCTCCATTTTGTTTGTCTTCTTCTTCTTGTATACTCTAAACTGTTCCATTTCTGACTCTGATAAGCTTTGATTTGTCCTCTTAAGTTCTTTTTCTTTCATTGGATTCGTAACCAAAAATTTTTGTCCTACTGACTGCTCAACAAATTGTTCTTTTGTCACTTCCTGCAAAATGTTTTCCTCCCACGTATCCTTATTAGAAAACTTCTCTATCTTAAGCTTGGACACATGAAAATAAGGTGGGGATTTCTTGAACTCTGATGGCTTAAATTCTCCCAATGGGGTCATATGGCCAAGCAACCCCCAATTTAAACTTCATTTTCTACCAATAATTGTTCCACTTCTTTGCATTTTGAACTATGATTCACTATAAATTGCCCTACCTGTGCCTTTAAACAATGTTTGTTTCCTTCTAGGTAAAAAATTCACTTGATCTACATCAAGGCTTTGTCTAATGAATTTAACCGCAAAAATACACATAGGCAACATAACTGGAAACTGATAGGGTGGAATTTCACACCCATACAAACTAATTTCTATAAAATGTTGGTACAAATACCAATCACCAAGCCTTGTTTTTTCTCTAAGATGCATAATCATTTTGATTTCAAGTGAAATTCTAGGAGGACTATCACTAATCAATAGACTGTAGCATATGCAAGGAATATTTTTCATAAAATCAGTGAAGGAAAATTCCTTAGAATTCCTTCTAACCAAGGATGTCCAATGAATCACAGACAATTGGTTCCCTTAAATATCGTGATTTTTCAATTGTATTGGGAATCTGTCTGACTGATAATACAAAAACAAATACACCAGGACTGGTTGATAATTAAAATCTTTTTCAACTCCAAATTTAAGAAATTTTTCACGAATGGCCTAAGATAAAAAATGGTTGAAATTGAATAATATTTGTGGTTTCTTATCTGGACAAAAAGTTGATGGAAAAACTAGAACTACTTCATCCACTTTCTCATCACTATGATACCCTAAAATACAACATAAAATGGATATGATTTGTCTTGAAAATTCTGGAAACATTGATGAAGGGTAAGGCAGAATGTGAGTGGGAATACCAGTCCCTTCAGGCATGAATAATTCAAAAATAGCCACTCTTTTTTCAAAAGTTAGCTTCTGATATATTTACAAAAAAATTTCACTAGAGAATAGGTGCAAAGATCTGAGAAAATTTATGCACGGGGATTTTAAAATGGACTTAGAAGTTACAGAAAATAGGGTTTCACTGTTTTGAGCAATTATGGTTTTCTCACTAGGTAAGTACCTGTCCGCACACCATACTACAAATTCTGGAAAAGGATGAGTTTTAGGAAATATAAATTGGGGTAAAAAGGACTCCCATAGAGAAAACTCATCATTATTATCTTGAAACTTTTGGGAAGCCCAATTCTACAATTCATATAGGTCAAACTATGAGTTTGTATCTTATATTCTACTTTCCCTATCAACTAAGGGAAATTCATCAATTTTGGGGAGGATTTTATACTGAACCTAAGATTATTTTCCTTTAGTTGAACTCATTTTGAACTATTAACTTGTAGAAAGGAGTAGAATTACCTGTAAAATGTACCGAGCATTGTATTTATGAGTTTTCACTGAAATCTTTATGTAATTCCGCACTTTGATTTTGTGTTTGATGACTAAAGGATAGGTGAGAAGGGACAAAAAAGGGTGGGAACAATTGAATTATGAACGGGAGTGAGAACGTAGTGGAATGAATGTTTCAATAAGGGACATATTTAGAATTAAATGGAAAATGATATTCAGAATTAAGTGGCAAACAGTCAATAAAATGGTGGTGGGTAATATTTATTACCAAAAACTAGGAATGGTTTTTTTACACGGGGGGTAGGAGGTAAGTGGTAATGCAGGGGGGTGGGGGCGAGGCGGGGGGTGGGGGGGGGGGGTTGTTGCACAATTCATATATCACTGCTACGTTGTAATTTTTTTTTTGGAAAAATAACTTTTTGCACCCCTCCCCCCCTCCACCCCCTTTCCCCTTCGTTAAATGTAGACCAAACGAGGCGGGGGGGGGGGGGGGGGGTCACGCAATAGAACAAGAGCCATTGATCACCAAAGCGTCAATTGTTGCCAATTGAAAATACGCAATAGTTATTGTGCGGAGATTTGATATTTTATTTATTAAAATAAAACAAAATAATATATTGCGACATTATATATTTGTGCTCAAACTAGTACAAAGTGCAATAATTTTTGCTTTTTTTAATTTTAATCAAAATTTTGAAATTTTGAATGTAACAAGAAAATTTTACAACACCCCAAATGTTGGTTTAGTGTTGGGTGGAAGAAACACCTCTTTGGATGCCCACTTTCAAGCTTTGATAAGCAAAATGAAATGGATTTCTACCCCCTCAATCGTTACTAGATCTGTGTTACAACATCTATTGTTATAACATCTATTGTTACAAGATCCATTGTAATGGTCAAAGTTTTAATATTTTCAATAGTAGTAGTTTCTACCTATGTTTGTGATTTTCAATCCATTGTTACCTGTGTTTGTGCTTCTTAATTTGTTTTCTTGATACCCCAAGTATAGGTGTGGTGTTGGGTGGCAGAAACACCTATTTGGCTTCCCACTTTCAAGCTTTGACAAGCAAGTTGAAATGGATTTCTACCCCCTCAATTTTCTCCTCAAGGTGCTACATCTCCTTCAAGGCTACAAATTTAGTTGCTTTGATAATATATGATCCATAAATAGTAGGACTATGGCATGTTTATCTCATCAACATGGATCATTGTGAAAATAAATATAAAAGAAAACAATGATGTTTCTAAAATTCAATAATTGTTTCCAATGCAATTCATTTACAAAGCCATAACTCTGTCAAGTCGAGTTCAAGGATCCTTTTTTAGTCCAAGCGAGTTAAAGGATCCTACCCATGATGCATTGTTATAATTCACGTAACCAATGCTCAACCTTCAACTTGTATACAATTGACCAAAAGAAAAATTTGTTGTGATCAATGCTCTTGATCAACAAATGGCATAATTGACTATGTTTGCACTAGGTTCAAGCCTAATTCCAAATGGATTCCAGGATTATAATTCACAAATAAGAGGTTATTTCATAAGGAAGTTTGATTTATTTAGTTGAAAATTGTTGCAAAAACAAAAATCCATAGGTTCACCCGTGAATAAAGGTTCATCATGCCCAATTTGTTAAGTGACCAATGCCAATTCATAGATTCCATGGATTATCTTGATTTTGACTTAGACCCCTAATTACTATCAGTGGAAACTCTATCTTCAATATGTTCTCAAACTGTTAGGAAAGCACAAATAATTTGCAACAATCATCTATATGGAAAGTGTTTACCCTATAAAAGTTCCAATGAACAATCAACTTACAATTTTAGTGCAGACCTGTAGCAACCCTTTAGGACAGACCTAGGTCACCTCTAAGTCACCTTCCTTGCCTTCATTCTTAGACTAAAGTCAAGTTCTTTCATCATCCCACAAGTCGTTGACTTGTTTTGACCTCTAAGCCTAAGCCTAGGGTGGAATGATCCCTCTACCTCCTAGTTATTCTACATGTGAGCTTCAAAAAAAACCATTTCTCCAGGAAGTGACTTAGATAAAGTGAAGCTCCATTTCACCACTTCATATATCTAGAGATTCAACGATACCAGTTACAATTACACTTGTGCCATTCTTGTTGATCCTTCTGCTCCACCGGGAGGTGACTCTAGTCTCATTCCCCATAATCATTTCATCTTCAACAACTTTACTACAGCTAGTTACTCAACATTGAAAGGAAACATTGACCATCCCTTCACTTGAGTGTGGAAATGTAGTGTATATATAACACAAAATGTTACAAAATATTGGCTCAAAGACTCTCTCTCTCTCTCTCTCTCTCTCTCTCTCTCTCTCTCTCTATATATATATATATATATATATATATATATATATATATATATATATATATATATATATATATATATATTCCCCATAATCATTTCATCTTCAACAACTTTACTACAGCTAGTTACTCAACATTGAAAGGGAACATTGACCATCCCTTCACTTGAGTGTGGAAATGTAGTGTATATATAACACAAAATGTTACAAAATCTTGGCTCAAAGACTCTCTCTCTCTCTCTCTCTCTCTCTCTCTCTCTATATATATATATATATATATATATATATATATATATATATATATATATATATATATATATATATATATATATATATATATATATATATATAGATATTTGAATTTATTTTTTTGAAAGACAATGATAAAATAGCTACAACACCATATTTTAAGAAAGACTTCTTCAAATTGTTGAAAAGTGGTGATACTACCAGGTTGAAGGGATCTAAATGGGTGTTATAGTATCAGCTATTATAGCCTTTTCAGCAGATTTAAAATTGATAGTTGTTATAGCATATATTGTTACAACATCTGTTGTTATAACATCCATTATACTCGTCATTGTTTTAGTAGTTTCAATTGTAGTTCTTGTTATAGCATCAACGTCTGCAGTAGTTTTTGTATTTTTAATTGTAATGGGTGTTACAACATTAGTTGTTACATCATTTTCAGTATATGTAACATTAACATTTGTTATGGCATTTGTTGTTACAGCATCTGCTATTACAACATCTTGTGACAACCCCACCCATGGTTCTATCATAAAATGCATTGTAAATATTTTTTACAAATATGTGAAATTAAGAAAAAGGGATTGAGTCAAAGGGACACGGATTCCAGAGCTAGGGAGGAGGATTGCTTGCTTGGGAGGTTGAGGTTTTCTTATGGAGAAAATCTGAAATGTTTGGGACAACCATTAAAATTTGGTTGGTGCATGAATTAATGAATTGGTTCTTAAAATTGAATGAACTACAAGGAAGGTACACAGGCCCATGCACTTGGGAACCTTCATAAGGAAAAGGGACAAGAAACCAAGAGGGGAACTGCACAATGCAAGAAAGAAAGGGGGAATCAGTAAATATAAGACAGGAAAAGAATGCAAGGCATGGTATTTGAATTCATGCTGAAGGAGAGAGGAGACACAATTCGAGCAACAAAAAAACAGAGAAATATGGTTCGATCAACAAGTAGCATAGAACAAGAGAGAAGAGAAGGGGATTTTCTCTCAGTTTCCCTAGAGGATGTGAGTTGAGATGCTAGTCTCTAGATCCATATAATAGTTTGGGGTTCCCTAGAGGCTATGGGTTAAGATAGGATCCCTGGATGCCTCTAACGGTTTGGGGTTCCCTGGAGGCTGTGGGTTGGGATAGGACCCCTAGAGCCCTATAACATCTTGGGTCCCTAAGGGTTATGGGTTGAAACAATATTTGGAGTCATGTAACAACTTGGGTCCCTGGAGACTGTGGGTTGGGATTTAATCTATAGATCCTTGTAACAGCTTGGGTCCCCTAGAGGTTGTGGGTTGAGATAGCAAGCTCTAGAGCCCTGGAACACTTGGGAACTGGATAATTTTGTAATAGCATCAAAATAAGACTTCATTAAAGACCTTGGTTATTGCATTATTGTTACAGTGGATCTTGGACTCCCTAGAAGGGAATGAAATCATTGTATATGCACTTGGGGTGAGGTAAGAACCTCTGGACTCCTTGTGTTAAGAAGATGGCAACGTCAACTAGTGGGAATGAGGAAGAGGCCCTATGGATTCCATGTTTCTATTGACATCTCGTGTTCTAATTCCTTAAGAAAGCACCCCCTTCAGAATCTGGAATCTGGCTCAAGGGTGATAGCTACAAGTGTGGTTGCAACTGTCTATGGTTGGGTGGAGAGTCCTTGTCCTAGACTCAGTTTCCATGCAACTTTAAAGATAAGTATATGTTTGTGTTGCTTAAATATTAATTAAATTATGATGCATTTCTAGTTGAAATGGTTTGGATTCTTTTTGGACTGTAACAACGTTGTTAATGTGATGAGAAAGTGGATGCCTCTTTATGCGAAGATAGTTTTATAGTTATGATAAATAAATGCATACATAAACACATATGTCACACCTCTGAAATCAACATTGTTGAAAAACAAGTTGAATTAGTATATGAATCTGCAATGGAATAAAGTGTTGTGTTAAATGCTCATTACCACCATTCATAACATAAACTTTGTAGAAAAATGTGTACTGTTGTATAAAATAAACTAACTTGAGTCAAGTTCTTGAACCAAAATCATGTCTTGGGGTAAATGCTCATTCATATTGATTAACAATGCATATGTAAGTAATAAAAAGATGTCATGAAATGCCACAAGTAGTGGAAGGATCTATAAGGATATGGAATAAAAACTTGAAACATTGGGCACAAAGTCCCTTTTTATTAACATAAAATAAGTACATAAGAGACTTCTCGCTTGGCAAGGTCTATACATATACATGGATGTTCCTTCACTAGGATATAAGCCCTAAACCTGTGCAAAAGGCGTTGAGTCAACACTAGAAGGTTTATCCTCCCTTTAAGTGTAGGAAAAGTTGAAACCCATGCAAGAGGATTCACCAACCTTGCATTATAAGTAGCCTGGATATCTTCTGTTTGCATCAATGTGTAGCTAACTCAGCCCTGAAAGTATCTTCATATCACCATAAAGTTGCTTACAACCCTACTTTGAAGCCTTTGTCATGTGGCAAGTGAGATGGAGACCTTTCAGGATTTCACATTCAGTCGGTGGTAGATAAAGGCTGCAGGAACACTTATGACAACATACCTGGAATTCCCTGTTTGAGAATGGAGAATGAAAAAGGGCCAGGAACACCTTGGAGTTGGATTCACTGAAGCTCAGAAGGGATAGCACCATAGGGCACCTTAATAAGCCATCGATTTTGGCACTGAGTACTGGAATTGATCTAGAGGTCTGCAGGACCTCTAAGACAGAGCCATGGTCGAAATAACCAGCTCAGGGAAATTATGGTCAGGTCAAGACTTGCTCTTACGACGGTTGTAAAGATCCTCATCTGATGCATTTCTTAAGGCAGGGTCAAGATCCCTTAGTCGAGCCATAGCATAGATCAAAGGCAAGATCGATGCGGTGCAGGAGGGAAAGCTTTACACTTACAACGAAAATTTGACAAAACCTTACACCACTCCAAACCCTAGCCGTGGAGACTCTTCATTGGTGCGACCTAATTTTTCCTTTAATGCAATTGGATGAGGAAGTGATGACGTGGCCCAGAGGTACAAACCTAGAAGATTACCCTAGAGGATTGTGTGGAACATTTATGGGATTGACCGAAATGAGTTTCCTGACACGCCAACCCAGAAGTTCTGTGAATACTCAGAGGTGGACCCTCTTGACAGGTCAACGACGAGCTGATGCGGTGAGTGGAGGTCATTGCATTTGGCAGGGCCTGATATATGTGTGTGTGTGTGTGTGTGTGTGTGTGTGTGTCTGTATAGAGAGAGAGAGAGAGAATTGTGAGGCCCCTATGATGAGTTGGGAAGTCAAGTAGATTTCGGAGGAAAAAAATAAATAAATATTTTTTACCCCATTCCTTTAACAGTATGATGGGTTGGGTGATGTTATACATCCACTGTTAAAACATATGCTTCTCAATTTGGTGTTACCTACATTTGTGCTTCTCAATTTGTTTTCTTGATTCCCCAAGTGTCAGTGTAGTGTTGGGTGGAAGAAACACCTCTTTGGCTACCCACTTTCAAGCTTTGATAAGCAAAATGAAATGGATTTCTAGCCCCTCAATTGTTATAGTGTCTGCTATTACAACATCCATTGTTACAACATTCTCTGTAATGTTCACTATTTTAGTAGTTTCAATAGTATCAGTTGTTATAACATCACCCTTCATAGCAGTTTCAAAATTTTCAACAGAAATGGGTGTTACAGCATCAGCTGCTACAACATTTTCAGCATATTTAACATTGATGTGTTGTTATGGCATTTGTTCTTACAACATTTGTTGTTACAACATCCGCTAATGCTTCTCAATCCATTGTTACCTATGTTTGTGCTTCTCAATTTGTTTTATTTATCTCGCAAGTGTTGGTGTGGCGTTGTGTGGAAAAAACACCTCTTTGGCTTCCCACTTTCAAGATTTGACAAGCAAGATGAAATGGATTGTTGTTACAACATATACTATTACAACATTTGGTGTTACAACATCTGTTATGGCATCTGTTGTTACAACATCTCTTATTATAATATCCATTGTTACAACATCTGCTTCTCAATCTGTTGTTACCTATGTTTGTGCTTCTCAATTTGTTTTCTTGATCCCCCAAGTACTGGTGTAGTTTTTGGTGGCAGAAACACTTCTTTGGTTTCCCACTTTCAAGCTCTAAGAAGCAATATGAAATGGCTTGTTGTTACAACATCCGCCATTACAATAGCTTAGTTGTAAATTATTTGAAATTTTATTATCGTATGTGCACTTTGATATGATGTAATATGATTATTGTTTCATTTCGTATGTTTTAATATTAGATATATAATAGAGAAATTAATTATTGCGTGAAATAAATAATAACTTTTCATTGTAATTTTTTTTTGCAGAACAAGGATCTTCCAAAAAATTTGAATGATCCTCATCACATAGATCCAAATCACGTTGGTTCTGATGCTAAGATGGCAGATGATGCTCATGATGGCACAGATACAGATGAAAATGAGCACAATGTCATTACAAAAGTTGATGATGATGATGATCACAATGGTGATGATAATCATGAGGCATTTGTTCGTAGCAGCTAGTGACATTAATGATCATATAGACTGCATCATGGATCATTTTTTATATATTATTAAGATGTCAATTTTCATGGTTACTATCATACGTATCATTTTCACAACCTCTTGCACCATATTATTGAGTTGTATCTTTTTGAGATGTATCATTTCGACTTATATCATTTGGACATGATGTATCATATTAACTTGTATCATTTTGTCTTACATAATTCATCATTTTTATTTATATCATTTGTACATGATGTATCATTTTAACTTCTATTGATTGTTGGACATGCGTCATTTTCACATGTTATTGTTTTTTTAAAGGAACGGATATATTTCTATTAATCAAATTGGAATATGGTCAGTGCCATTACATTCAAAAACATCAAAATTTCCATAATCGTCCAAAATTTCTCTGACTAGTATCTTTAGGTATGCAATAATATTTTTTCTGTATTTACTACATCATTCTTCTTGTAATTTCTCCAAAATACCCCATTAATACTTACATACCTACATAACATAGTATACCTAGTTATTACAATGAAATTAATGACCCAGTTCCCTCCACATTGTTTTGGTTGAGTTCCTCCATAGCATCCTTCTCCGCTTCCTCCTGTTGGAATGGTTCTGCTACTCCTTGTTGCCCTCGCTCCTTCTCCAACTCTTACTGATCAGGAAACATTGGAGGGAGAAGCCCTCCCTCACCAACTTCTATATATTTCTCATCATTATCATTGAGGCCAAACATTTCTTTTAAGCTGAAACAACTGTATTCTCCACATTGACCTCAAAGTTCTCCACCTTGTAATCAAGATTTTATATCTTGGAAACAATTACCTCCATTGTCGCTTTCACAATTTCAACATATTATTTTGGACCTTCCAGCTAACCCATTACCAAGGTGAAATGAGAGTAAGCCTCATAAATTATTTTTCCACCTGTCCTAGAGATCATGGCCTTGATTTCCTGCTTGAACACCTGGTCAATCTCATCTCAGGAGCCACCAGCGCCATTGCCTGACAAGGATGCCATGATCTCTTCGGCTCGGAAAGAATGTATATAGATCCACTATGTGTGAATTCTGCACAACCATACTCTTATAACCATACTTAAACTCCAAAATTGCGGGGGGGGGAGTCCCTTCGAGTTTAATGTTGTTCGCATTAACAATTATGAATTCATTGCTTCTTGGTCTGGACCATAAACACACACAGTCGAAGTGAGACGTTCTTTCTTGGCCACAGAAATATCAAATCATTTGCTAATGACATCCTACCTAGCCACATGCTTAGAATTAATCCTTGCGTTTAATCATTTGTTAGATGTTGGCCCATCATTCTAATGGAGCGATCATCGATGAGATTTTGTACCATGAAATGACTACCAAATTTATGCAACCTCAGTCAGTCATATTATCCTCCTTAATTACCCTTAAGCATCTCGAGATCCTCGAGTTATGAGAAATCATGGTATGTGACATATATTTGTTATGTCGTCCTCCTCCATCAGATGGCCTTGAACCAAATTGACGCCTTTGTTTCCTTGATCTTCCGCCAAAATATTGTTCTCTCTTTATATGATAAAGCTCCAAAGACATATGATGATGATGTTGTCAATATTGACTCATCATTTTTTATATGTTGAAAGTGGTTGATGATTTGGATGCATATTTATTACATATGATGGTTTTGATTTACTTCTCATGATGGATGTTGTCAAATTCACTTAAATTATAGATATTTGATTCACTTGTTTTAATTATAAACGATGATCATGTTACAATAATTATCTTGTTATTTTATATATACTGATGTTGTAGATTCTATTTTGATGGAGATTTAATAAGTATAATGATGTTGTTAATTTGTATGGATGTTTGTTTCCCTAAAACTTCTTTATAAATGTTATCCTATAAAACATTTCAAATGATTTTATATTATGTATAATCATATAACTTATTTAAGAGACATGAAATATTTAACTAATTAAATTGAAATAAAACATATTAATTTAATTGTATGCAAAACAATAATCATTTTTTGGAAGCAACAATGGAAGCAAAATTGGAAGCCACACTAGAAGCAAAATGGGAAGCCAAATCAGAAACAAAACTAGACATATATCCTAGCGCTACACCTTTTGATAAACCTGGAGGTCAATCTGGCGCTAAAATTGGCGCTATTTCCTACAATTGGAAGCAAAAAAAGAAGTAAAAATGGAAGCAAAATTGGAAACCACACTAGAAGCAAAATTGGAAGCCACAGTGGAAGCAAAATTGGAAGCCACACTAGAAGCAAAATTGGAAGCCACACTAGAATCAAAATTGGAAGCAAAACGCGAAGCAAAATTGGCCATTAAACTAAAAGCCAAACTATGAGACAAATTGGAAGCAAGTCCTGGCATTATTTATGGCGTTAAAATGGGGCTATTCCAGTTGTTATTTACGACGTCATTCCTTACACTACTTACAGTGTTATTTCTGGTGCAACTTCTGGTGGAACTCTTAGAGCAACTTCCAGCAAATTGTGGGGCGTTATTCTAGGAGGTATTTAGGGCAGTATATATGGCGCTATTTTTCCGGCGTCATGTCAAGCATTGTTTCTGACACTGTTTCTAGAGCAATTTACAGTGCAAAATCTGGTGCTAATATAAACATACCTGGTTGTGCCAATTTTTTCACTGGGAAAGGTGCCCAACTCATGAATTGAAAAACACTAAATTCCGGTGCCATTTCCCTTTCTGTTGTAGTGATCCGCCTCTTGAATCAAAATATATAGCCGATCAAAGTTTGGTCGATCAAATAGTGCCACATTATCTTGACCCACCACATGGCGCCCACATGGCTATTAGATTCTGCCACCACACTGCCACTTGGCAATGTTACCTTAGTTGTTGACCTATTCATATTGGATTCATGTAATAACCCCTTCTTGTGATCCACATGGACTAACCCATAACACACACGCACATATATATATATATATATATATATATATATATATATATATATATATATATATATGGATATGGATACAGATGCGGACTCTATATGGCCACATCAAGGGGGCGCCACGAACGAAGCAATACGATATCACTTGCGTTCCTATTGGGGTATAAAAAAAAGAAAAACACAAAACAATATATTGACTATATAATAGGGAGTTAGAGGGGTTTTTATGTGTTATAATATATATATATATATATATATATATATATATATATATATATTAATTATAGGGTATTTTTTATACCAAAAATTGGCCAAGCGAAGGAAAAAATACAGGGGGGAGTATCATGGCCATGGGATTGACAGTGCATCGTTTGTTTTGTTGGGCGAGACCTTTGTTCGCACATGCTCATGGGATTGACAACACACCGTCTGTTTTTTTGGGCAAGACCTTTGTTCACACGCTAAAAAAGGCAGGAAATATCGTGGTCGTGGGAGTAATTGACAGCTCAACTTGTTATGTTGGGCTAGATGTATGTTCACAACCTTTATTCGTAGTCCAAAAATAGGTGGGGAGTATCATGGCCCGTGAGATTAATCCACAGCAAAACCTCGGTTCCGTTGGTTGAGACCTCTGTTCGCAACAACAATGTCCTCTAGTTGGGCCTTCTCCACCCCCGGTTTATGGTATCTTCTCATTAAGGGAGTGCGTTGATGTGATAATGGGGAAATGGTCAAGGGTATAAGTGTAAGTTCTCTTTTCATGGGGTAATCAGATAGAGAGTAAATCATCCAGGACATGTTCCAAGAAAGTGGTCACGTGTTTGGCCATGCATGGATGAATTCGCCTCTGGACTTAGGGCACATTGGAACCACATGAGTCCACAGAGGTAGAGCATGGTCTGGCTGACTTATTATTATTAAGGTGGGGGGAGTTACAGGTCAATATTATTATTCCTTCAGGAAAAGAGTTTCACAGTCCATGGGATTAAATGAGAGCGCAACCTCTGTTCTATTGGTAGAGAGTGCATGGAACCTTTGTTCTATTGGGAAAACAGAGGCAACATTAATCTATTTGCATGGATGATGATTCTAAGCGTGGAAGGAGCCAGTTAGGGTTTTTTCTATTACTAAAGGAGATGAGACAGATTGTATTAGCGCATTCAAGATGGAATGTTGATAATGGAATGTGAAGGTTTTGTAGACAGTTATTTTGTTGGACAAGAATTTCCACTGAATCTCTAGGCCAATTACCATAGTTTGGGAGTTAATTCGTAAGCCTTTCATTTGAGCTTGGGTTCAGGGTGAATTTCACTAGTTGCTCCCATAACCCAAGAGCAATCTAAAATCCATAGACTGTGATCATAGTCTTTCTCGTCCATCTGGAATTATGTTTTATCTGAAGTGTTTGGAGCTACTGAAATAGTCGAGGTGAGCCTGACACATAATAGAGAAGGGTTTTCTTACCAGTATCGAATGTGGACAAGCATCTAGGTATTTTTAATCATTTTCATTTTGGGGGGTAAAAAATTATTATTCATGTGCTTTAAATAATGATTAGGATTTTTTTGTTTTGTGCTTTAGATAGTAATTAGGGTTTTGTTGTTTTCGGCCGAAAAAGGCTTTGTTGATGAAAATTTTGGCATATGGTGGAGAAGGTTTTGTTTACTCTTTTCCTTCGTGAATGACCGGTAAAATTTTATGAATCCATCAATTTGTGTTTCATAAGCAACAAGATGGTACCTTTCATTCCCTTCCCCAAGACCACCTTCTAAAGATAGAATCCCATTTGGCATCAAGAGCTTGATTAGAGTTTGACCTACCATATATCCATGAATCCTCTCTTTCGATACAAACTACCGCCTATGAAAGGGTTAAGCACCTCTTCCGTCATATCCAAAACTTCACTGTTGCACTAACTCTAGCCATGGAAAATCCAGATCCACAAAGTTGCATGTGTTAAGCATAACATTATTTGCTAGTCGAATAGATACTCATTTAATACCAAGAATTCTCACCCTAAATTAAGGGTCTTCTTTTCTCTGTATGAAGAAATGATTGAATTATCATGTAAGTCATATTTGTAAAGTATGCTTAATCACCTTTAGAGAGAGTTTCCTGCCTCCCAAGAGGCATGGTAATAGAAAAAGGATCTCGTGATCGGGAAATCCATAGGATCACATAAGATCTACATCGACCAGTGTAATGAACATTTCAATTGTTGATATTATGCTAGTGGTTCTTTTGACCCTGCCCTCCATCCCTTCCATCTGGAAACCCATATTATTCTAGCTTGGATTTATGCCAATCACCATAGGGTGTTGTTTTTCTTCATTCTTTAAGGCAGAATGTTGCATTGTCATTTATCCCACTGCTAGGAAGTGATTTGAAAGTGCCTCAGAGGCCATAGCAGTGGAACAACATTTCAAGTGCACCAAGTGTCTAGCTAAACCCTCAAGAGGTACTAATCTGAAGAAGTTTCATGAGACAAGATGGGACTCAACAAGAGTGCTTTTCTTCCTTAATTCCCATACTTCATAATTAAAAGTATCATAAAAGGTATCTTCTTAGAGGGGAATTTTGATTTGAGGGGAATCATTATGAAATATAACTAACCCTCCCTTCTAGTTATTTGAGGGTTTAGAGAATATTTGAGGGGAAGAAATGTAATAAATATTTCCTTTATATGTATTTTTTGGCCCTACCTCTATCTGATATGATTCTGGTGTGAGAAATAGCTTCTATATCCCATATCCCTCCCACCTCGAATGGGGCTACTCTACCATCGTTGGTTGTTGAGCCCTATACTTCATAAATTCAACAGGTGTAAGAAGGGCTTGTATCTAAGGGAAGCTTGAACTATTGGGTCTACTTCGTTAATAAGTGAAGCTTTGTCTCTCCAATCTTAGCGTGGAGAAGTATTCTAGGTGTTCTGATAAGCTTTCATTTAGAGACTTTCAACAAAAAGTCATCTGACTATGTTATTAGTTATCACTAGTATTATAACTAGCATAACCCATAATCTATGATTAGCATCTTATGATCCAATTTAAGAAAAAGAGATAGAGATAATGTGATGTCTATGATTCCAACAAGATGAGAGAAATTTGCAAAGGCTCAATCAAAAAAATATTACCTCCCTCTTGCACGATTGTGTCTTGTTGTTATTAGAGTCAACCATGTGTATTTTGATTCTTTTCCTTTTACAATTGTTTGGCACTCAGAAGCATGCTCGAATTTTCTCTTTTTCCTTTCTTTTCCAATGCATTCTTCAGTGAAACCTCCATATTTCCCAGTGCTTCATAGTCAAAAGCCTGAGGTTGTGTTACCATTACCAAATCGATTTATAAGTTTTAAATCTCTTTTAATAATTATTCTTAAGCCCCAAAATGTTGTAGACTAATGCTTTCCCTTCAACCAAACCTAATAGAAAACTTGAGTGTTGACCATCTCATGATTTAATAAGGAGAAAGACATAGTTAGGTTATGACTTGTAAAACATCATAGTATGGTTACCCGAATATTATAAGGAATTGCAAAACCCTCCTGCATGGCATATGACACCTGTCAACAAGAATTTCACTTGAACACTATATCTCATTTCATGAGAAATGAACTTTCAAGTATAACCCCTAGCCTCTAGTGCATAAATAATATCCTATAAAAGAAAATCAATGCCTGGCTCCAAACATGCAAAAGAGAATGAGTGCAAAGGAGGAAAAATCAAGGAAAAAAACATTCACCATATGTCAGATATCATGTACATGAAATTTGAACTCTAAATGAGTCTTGATAACAAGTTTAAGCTAACAATAACTTTGTTGGGAAAAATGTTCCAATATTTTTACTTTTATCCAGCTTCAATTGTCAACTAATGGAATTGACACTAGTACCCAAGTAACAAATTAAACAATATTGAAACATCATATGCTCCATACCATAATCTCTTATATGAACTTATAAGTCCTTGAAAATTCTTGAAAAAGGTAAAAACCTCACTATGCTTGTCCTAAAGGCTGAAATGACACCATCTGTCTAATATTTCCTTCAACACAGCTCGAGAACACAATCTCACTTTTGTTTCCCATTCAATGAATCCTATGATATATCAAAGCTCAATATTAGGGTAATAATCTTGGCCATGAGCTCCTTATATACACTCATTGGTAGCTCTCCATATGAAACTAAAACAAAAGAAAACATTTTTTCCAAGGATATAATTGATAAATCCATTGAGTTTGAATTTGAAACAACATATCACATTTTTTCCAAAAGTGGAACTGATAAATCCATTAAGTATGAAACTGAAATGACACACCGCATTTTTTCCAAGAGGGTGGAACTAATCAAGAGAGCTTGAATTTCATTCTTGATTTCATGTTTATAATAACTCTATAAATATTTTCTTGGAGATCAAGTTGTTGAGAAAGAATCATATAGATATGCCCTTTTTCTTCCATTACAACTTAATTGCAATCAGTTTCTTGCAAGAAGCTAGGAGAACTACTTTTATTTCAGCAGATATCTAAGGCTTCCACAAAGCCAATAAAAATCCCATCTTGGAAGACTCACAAACATGGAATGTGTAAAAGAGTTATAAAGAACATCATTCAAATGACTAAATTAGGAAAGAAAAAAAAAAGCCTGAATATATCAAGCTAGAGACAAAAGGAATGATGAGATCAACACTGCCTAATTAGCAAAAATTTATTCATTCATCATTTACTTAGAATTAGAGGACACAATTTGTCTTTTACATTGATGGAGATAAATCCAGCTTGCATTGGTTACCTAAAATGACCTAAGTTGTACTAAAAGATGGGCACTATATTCATCAAATGTTCAAAATGATTAAGGAAGATTCATGTGGATGAACAACTTTGCCACCTTTAGACACAAAAATCAGCAGTGGGAAGCTTCAATCATAAATTGCAACTGCAAAATAACATCTTAAAATAAATAGGCTTCTTTATTGTTAGATATATACAAATAGGTATACAAGCAGTGTTCAAGGTGACATTACTTAGTTTCCCTACATGGGCATATGATCAAAATTTCATATTGCTGGAATATTTACTTTCTCAAGAAAATAAGTTCCATTGACATCAACACATCCAGTTGATTGATGAGTCTCACAGTCAAAATCTGAATATTGAATTATATGTTATCCACTGGGCCGAAGTACGCCATTTTTTCCAAGAGGGTGCAATTGATAAAGAGAGCTTGAATTTCATTCTTGATTGAATGTTTATAAAAACTCTGTAAATATTATCTGGGAGATGAAGTTGTTGAAAAAGAATCAGATACGTATTCCCTTTTCTTCCATTGCAACTTAATTGCAATCATTTTCTTACAAGAAGCTAGGAGAATTACTTTTATTTTAAAGGAGATATGATGCTTCAATAAAGCTAATAAAAAGCCCATCCTACAAGACTCACAAACATGGAATGTGTGAAAGAATTACAAATAACATCTTCATTCAAATGACTGAATTGGGAAAAAAAGAACAACTTGAATATATCAAGCTAGAGACGAAAAGAATGATGAGATTAGCACTGCCTAAGTAGTAAAACTTTATACATTCGTCATTTATTTAGAATTAGAGCATAGAATTTGTCTTTTACATTGATGGAGCTAGATCCAGCTTGCATTGGTTAACTAAAATGGCCTAAGTTGTATCGAAATATGGGCACTATATTCATCAAACATTCAAAAGGATCAAGGAAGATTCATGTGGATGAACAACTTTGCCACCCTTAGACACAAAAACCAGTAGTGAGAAGCTTCAATCCTAGTTTACAACTACAAAATAACATCCTAAAATAAATAGATTGTTTGCTTGTTAGATATATACAAAGAGGTATATTCAAGGTGACATTACTTAGTTTCCCTACTTGGGAATATGATCAAAATTACAAATTGTTGTAATATTTACCTTTTCAGGAAAATAAGTTCCAATTGATATCAACACATCCAAATGATTGATGAGTCTCACATTCAATATATGAAGTTTGAATTATCTGGTAGCCCACTGGACAGAAGTATGTCATTAATGTTTAGGATATACCTATACTTACACCTCAAGATAGAGTTGAAAGTGTTTCTGGCCTGCTCCAATTGAGGTTGCAATCAAGGCAATGTTCTCTTGTATTCGCTATATAATAGTCATTTTGGAAGCAATTGAGTGTTGTTACTATTTTGGATTTTGCAAAATTGTGTGTGATACCTATAGGTGGAAATCATGTAGAAATATTCAAACTTATCTTGTACAAGAACTCCTAAAATAATATGGATAGTCTGATGTCACTTGGATCAACCCCCTGCACTTAAAAACTACTTGATGTGTTCCATATTCCTCATAGTTATCAACTTCCTAGAATCTCCAGTTTAGGAATGATTCCATAATTAGATTTAATATTGATAATATTCACCCTATCAATATCAAATTTCCTTGCTCGAAGACAGGGATGTCGTCATTTCTCAACTAGATTACTTATCATAGAGAATTATTGTCTAATAAGTTCCTTAGTAACATTGACCATCTCAAAATGATGCATTTGCTCACACAAAAAAATATGTGTCGATGTGCCCTCGCCAGTTCTTTATAAGGGAAAAGAAAATAGGAATTCATGACTTTTGAGATCATCCCTACAATCCCTACAAGGAGACAAGTTTCCGACAACAAGTTAAAGATAACCTTCAACAAGGTTTATGGAACCTACAGAATTAGAAAATTTGTGGTTGATGTGGGTAATTCCTTAGACATTTTGAACAAAAGAAGATTCCATGAGATCTTCCACAACTCATATTGAGAAAAGAAATGAGTTAGTAAGGATGTTATTCAAACATAGGTCCCTCCCACAATGAAGAGCTCAAGCTCATACGGTTGCGATCATAGGACATTTTGGAGGTGAATGTTCAAGGGTACCGACATTCAACTCCATCTTAATGGGCACAATATCTCCTCACCCACTACATAATCAATATCACTGTAGCTCAACTTCGTTATAACTAACTGAAAAGTACTTTCTAAAATAAAATAGCTTGGATTTCAAATCTAATATATTGATTTTCACGTAGCATTCTATTTTTGTTGCCTCAATAGTTGCAATAGTAGTTCCATTTTGGGTACAAAAAATTGCATCAAAAGAGAAAGTGCTACCCCATAGCTACTAAATTTTTCAAAGAGAGACTCACAACAACCATATATGCCTCTCACACTAGCAAGATAATGAAATCTAAAAATTGACTTAACAGAGATTAATTAAAAGTAGAGATCCTTAGCTTTTTCTTATGGAACCTATGGGTCTTGTTCATTATCACTCACGTCCCATAGATCTGTGACAACTCTTCTCTAGGTCGCTTCCCTGGTGTCCATCCTCGCTAACATGGCCCTAAACAACTTGGTAATCTCATTAGCAGCATCTCTTCATTGTCCTCAACCCTAGACTTGGTATTCCTTTGTACAATACATTATAGTATAAACCTAAAATTGTACACTATAATTCGTAAAGACCATAGGTATGTGTTATACACCACAAAAGTTGTCGTAAACATGATAGCTTAAAAAAAAGGTTATAGTTCAATCTGGGATTTCAAAAATTAGGTCTTAATCAATATATAACATGAAAATACCTTGCAATGAGGAAAATTATTGAACAATTGAAGCACAGAATATAGATTCTGAAACCGATAAATGGAAAGCAATGTATTTGGAAAATTTTTCTTGAAACCCTTACTGGAGGGTTTATATGCTTCTTGAGTAAAATAGAGCGTATAGATAGATATATTAAAATTAGGGCAACATCACCTCTTTTGTTTTTCAATTGTTTCTTTTCTCACTAAAATATTCCAAGTTTGAATCATAGAGATGATATGACAGTTAAAGCTAAGTTTATTTTCTCCATGAAAAATAATCCAATTTTGGACATGATACAGAGCAAAATCCAACGAAAGAAGGATATAAATCCAACAAAATGCACCTTCTCCCATGTTTCTTGTTTATAATTTTTATTGGAATACAACTGGATTTTTCATAACTGGAATGGCTAAATTCATTGTTGAGATTACCCATTATTGATTTTTTAAAATTCCTTCTACATTAATATATAACATCCACATCATATATTTATTTTAACTCTTTTAAGGTATTTTGGGCTAACTAGCAAGGCCTTTACAACCTATTTCAATCACCTTTCAAGCTTTTTGCCCTGAATTTGATTTTTCCAGTTGCAACAAGGCCTCATGAAAAATGATGCATTTTGTGGGCTAGTTATCCTCCTTCCCTTGATAGGGATGGGCTGATTTTCTGCTTATCATTCCTAACCATTAATTGTGTTAAAATTTAATTGATCTAGTGCTAGCCACAGCCTAGGAGTTGTGTTAAACTTTCACTAGTCTACTAGTATATCAGAGCCCACTTGAAAATTTTGCAGGTCTACAGCTAGACCATGTCCCATTAGAAAACAGGGGAACTTAGTATGTATGCCACTGTGTAGCTCAGTTTTGGTATAATTAAAGCAACTTTCTCTAATGTACTTCTAGACCACAGCCTAACTGACAATTTTTCCAGTCTACAGCAAGACCACATCCTTTTGGAAAATAGGGAAATGCAGCATGCAGACCACTAAGCAGGTCAATCTTGGTATAAGCAACACAATTTTTTATTGACCTACTATTGGACTGTTAGCCTAACTAAGAATTCTACATGTCTACAGATGAACCACAACCCATCAGAAAAATGGGGAAACTTAGTGTGCATGGCACTAACCAACTCAAGCCTTACATAAGATATCTTTTTGGTTATTTTTAATAAATTGATGAGAACAGCACAAGTATAATGGATTGTCCTGATTATTCGAGGCAAGACTAATGGCCATGCACTCTTCCAATGATTGGTATATAAGTTGAATTGATTTTCCTAATTATTTCAGTGAAGAACAAAGGCCATGCTCTCTTCCAATTTTTGGTATATAAGTTATCCAAAGAAGCCATATAAGAAAATATATGCACTAAATTCACCCCAAAAGTGAACTCACCCATATGAATACACATCGTCAGGTTTCTTCCTAGCAACTACGATTGCAAATGAGGAAAAAGACAAAACACAACAACCAAAAGTTAAATAAAATATATTTTTGCAAATAAGGAAAAGGATAGAACACCACAACCAAGATTTAAATGAAATGCATCTGATACCAAACCTACACAAATCAATAAGAATAATTTTAGCTGCCTCATAAAACTGGAGGGTTTGGAAAATTTTAACTTGCTTCCTATCTCCTGCTTCAGATCAACTAGGTGATAAATGTCCAAGATGAAAATCAAAATAATAAAAAGAAAGCATTCCACCATGCAATTAGCTGCAGAAATCCACTGTCAAATAGCCTAAAAATTGGAATCAAGAATCAAGATCCTTTGCATGTTTTCTCTATCAAACTAGACATCAATTTTAAATTGGAATAAAAACAAACCTTCCACAAATTGAATTGATTTATTTATCCTTTTGTCCATCTAGATTCTAACTTAGCATTGGTATTTGTTTATGATGAAATTATTGCTTATAACTTAGTGTGCTACATGGGATATAGAAGCATGATTTTAAATGGTATTTTGTATTCTGAATAAGTTCTTGTGTTTATTGGCCTCAAATAGGCTTTAGGATATTTACGAGTAGTTAGACCTGGAAGTGTTATTGGTCCACAACAAATTTTTTTGCAAGATATGCAGTCATGCATGTGGAAGGTTGTAAGTATTAACAAACTTTTAATTAATTCAAAACTGCAAAGCTTAGTTTCAAAATCCAGAGTTAGTTTGTATGTATATACAATATTTTATACAACATGTGTAGTCACCCATGTGGAAGGCTATAAATATTGATAAACATTTGATTAATTCATGACTGCAAAGCATACTTCAAAATCTAGAGTTAGTTTCTATGTATATAGTGATTCTAATGTCATTTTTTTTACTTGGTTCCTTTAGGGTGAATTGATGAGGCACCAAAAGTTTGGTACTAATAGAAATACCAGGGAGAATATGTTACTTGCAGCTCATGACTATGTTTTGGCATCAAGTGATCTTGCTTTTGAATCAACAATGGATGTTCTATATACAGGGACAAACACCTATGAGCATAGGAAAGTAAATTCTCCTGGATTGAAAAACTGTTCAACAAATCATGTTGTCAGAAGATAAGTTTTTTAGGCATAAATGAATAAACTGTAAGTAAAAGTAAATTTGGAATTTTTTCAATGTTTTTCCATAGCGAAGCTCTGGTGATGCCTTTTTCCAACACATTGAGATGGCCTTAATCTTTTAGGAAGTTTTCTACCATAATTGCAAAACTCATGGACTGATGGTAGGGTTGTTTTTGGATACTTTAATTATTTTTAGGATGAATCTTTCTTATTTTGTTGCAAGGATATGATACTCTGCCATGGCTGAAACATATATCTCCATTTAATAAGGTTTCCACAATGGTTTGGGTGACATGGACTATGGATTGCTTCACATTTTCTTCATATGCTTCATCAAACTATTAATCACCCATGATTTGGCTCTGGAACTCTGACTTTAACTTCTTAATGCTCTTCAAAAGTTACTATACAATGAATCAACTGTTGCTTGATAATTTGTAGAGACTATTAGCTTTTAGAGAATCCCATATAAAATATATGATACATGAAGCCTTCACATTTATTGTTTTCCATTTCAAACTACCACTTTGACGCAATGATTTAATTACCCATCTTAATTTTTTTTGCATGGTACAACCACCATTAGATTACACCCCCTTATTGGCACAAATTTTCATGTTGATTTAATCAATTGGTGATTATTTAGAGGTTGGGCTATAGTTTTGTTAGAACATTAACCTTTTTGGAAACATGTTGAGGTTGAATTAACCATTTAATGGTTAATTCAATCTATTTTATCTACATTAAATTAAGTTTCTTAAATGCCATACTTGGTAGTTATCATACTTTAAGGGGTTTATTTGGAGGATACTTAGGCTTTTACATGGAACACTCCTCTCTTGGTAGTCTGAAATGGAAAACAATAAATATGAAATCACTGATGACACAATGATTTAATTACCCCATTTAATTTTAATTTTTTTAAGGGAAGAAATTGCTTTATCACCACCTTCCTCCTTTCTAATATGATCTTTAATATATTCACCATTACTAGTATAAAATCATAAAATTTATTATGAAGAGTTATTTTTCAAAGGCTTTTTTTGGGAGGTTCTTATGGTGCATTTGGCGCACTACATGTGAAAATGTTTAACAATTATAAAATATCAGTTGTTATACCTTTTACTTGGTATGCAATGAAACTTTATTATGAAGAATTATAGTGTTCCTATTATGCACGTGAAGCATTGGACTTGTTAATTGTTTGTTAATGTTTGTTACACCTTATTATATGCCATTTCACTTCAATATTTTCATCAAAGTGGTGGGATTTTGTTGCTGATAGATTTTGAGCATCGAACTGACTTGGCATGATACATCTTCTTGGATCCCTTTCTCTCCATGTCATTGGATTATTTTTTATGGAGGTATTTGGTTGGGGAAGCCTAATTTTTTCTTGGTTAGATGATTGGGCTGGCAGGATTTATGGACTTCTCACATGTGCTTGCCTTGAATTTGATCACCCCTTAATCATGCTTTTGATTTTTTTGGAACATGTCATCTTATCATGATGTGGTTTTGATATGTGTGTGTGTTTTATATTATCTTGGACGTGATGCACATCTTGTTCTTAGATGACGATTATAGCCCCCAAGGGGTCAAAGAATAGTGTTAGGAGGTAGATATTTCATGATGTGTAATGTACCAAAGCTAATTTGTGCCAATTAATTTCAAAAATTCACTAAATTGTTTTTGACAACTTTCTTGGAACATTTGGCAAGAAAGTTTTTCAGAGCATTTAGGAGAATACTACATCAAACAATTCCAAACTTCATCACATATTTCGTAAATAACTTAGAGAAATGTCAATGAGAAATGTGAGGGGCCAACTAAATTTTATTTGAAATGGATCCTTAGTTTTTACAATCAGCTTACGAGCAGAACCTGAACTCGCTTTACTGAAAAAGGTGAGAAATTATAACAATGTGTTGATAATACAAGCCTGGGAAATTCGTTTCCTCCTGGAATAATTTGCTACAACACTTAGGTTGATTGATATCCCACTGAAATGATGATCTTCATCCCACTGCCAAATTGAATTCGATCTTTACAGAGGAAATGATTGCATATAAATGAGCTTGGCCTCTAAGAGAGTGCACTTGGCCACTCTGAAACTGATATGAGAATGTTTGAAATGTGCTCAGAATAATTTTGATTTCCCTTCTTGAATTTAAGCTTCAAACTTGGAACTCTCTTCTAGGAAATAGGTGTGTCTCTTAGAGGAGAGATTGGCTCTATTTTCTAGGTGAATTCGTCCCTCTTTATTCAACCTCAATGATGACAAAAAATGATCATGAAATCGACCTTCCTTCCTTAATCTTTAGAGGTCTAGAGTACCCTTGTTGATCCAATATTCAAGCAGAAAGAATAGCAAGGGAAAATTTCAACTCGGCCTCAAAAGTTTGCACAATTCCTTTGTACCAATCCTGCCTAGAATAATTCGACCTTGACAACATATAGATCAGCTACATAACACAACCCTTCTGAGTGACTAACTCAGTTCCTTGGAGATATTAAATTTGGCCTTCTAATGGATCACTGATTCTTCAGGGGATACACTGATTTCTGGAAATGTCAACCAAACACACTGAATTAAGAAGCTCGTGACCCCTTGGATTAATATTGTCTTGAGATACTTCAAGCTGCAAGGTTCCTTTAAGAAAATCATGGTCCTCCAATGTTACTGACTCTGCCAAACACATACTATTAAGAGGATTAGCAACTTTATCCAAATATGAAAAGCTTCCTGTATCACAAAGTTGCAATAATATTGACAGAACTTGGGAATTTAACGAAGACACTGAAGCAGTAACATATGATGAGCTCATAAAGTCTAAAGGGACTTCAAGTTTCAGTACAGATAATGAAAAAGAAATTACACTTCAATTTTTGGATAGTTCCCTGATGAGACTGTAAACAGTCAGTGAATGAAAAATTGAGGAACCAAGTAAAGGATTTTCATAATTCGATGTGTCACTACTGTGAAATCCTATGGAACCATCAACTAGATTCCATTCTCCAAGAACTTCCTTAGTGTTAATTTCTACTGAATTTTTTCCCTTAAGGGGGATCACCATTGCCACTTCCCTCCCACAAAATTCAGCATGTGCAGTAAACGCACTTGAGTTCCTTCCTATCACCCAAAATATAATGGTGTCATCATAATTCATCTTGATTTCACAGCTCGCCAAATAATCATATTTGACTTTGCTTGAACCTTGTTCGTAAAATTTTAGTTTAAGGGTGTCTGTGTTTTCATGCAAAACTACATTGAATGTATTACCCCCATGTTGGCCATATTTTAGTCCTCCTCATTAGATTTCTGCATTCCACATCTACAAATGTATTTAATGTTCTCACACTTCCACTCTCATTTGAATAATTTCCTTCATGCGGATTTAATCGTGTCTCTAAAGTAGCTCCTGTTGGCATTATGATTCTATGATACAAGTGTTGTACTTGATGGCAACTCACTCAAGTGGCAAATTTCTATTCAGGCTCTTAAAACGATGGAATATAAGAGGTTCGCAAGTGCATCGTTCAAAAGGTGCGGACCCACGGGTTCGCTGTCCAGGGAGTGCGGACATACCCGCAGGTTATCCGTTCATAAGGTGCGGTCCCCCAGTTCACTCACTCCAATGCAAAGAAGCGCGCTCTCGTGGGGTTTCTTATGTTTGGACCGTGGTATTTAGCCCGTCGATTCATGATCCTATGGTTTTGGCCTGTGGTATATGATCTAAATTGTTGAACCCCGGTTTGGATCCCTTGTATTGATGTTTGATGGTTTTGTCCCATGGTGTGAATAAGGGATTGACTATAAAAAGGGGAAAGAGATCACTTGACGGATCACTTGTGAAATTTGAATATCTTAAGATCTGAAATTTTGGGTGTTTTTACAAAGCTAGATCTAAATCAAGGAGAAAACTTAAGGCGAACCTATTGACAAGTCGTGATCTCTCGGGCGCATGATCAGATCTGTGCATCTGACTGACTGTGGCACATTGGAGGACTATTAATTTGGCCCTAATCAGAGGTTTGCAGGCGATTCACTGCTTAGGTGTGGGGGTACGCAGTGCAGGAGAAGACGAAGTGTGGGGGTACGCAGCGAAACGAAAGGCACAGTGCGAGGTATGCAGCGCAGAAGAAAGCATAGCGCAGAGATACGCAGAGGCACAGAAGGAACAGTGCGGAGGCTCGTGGTCAGACGGACAACACAGTGCGTATCTGAGTTGAGGTACGCAGTTTGGGAGAAGGGGAAGGTGCGGTGGTACGTAGAACAGCAGAAGGATACAGTGTGGATCTGCGCAGTTCAGACATAGAAACACTGCGGATATCCGCAGGTTTATATCGATGAAGTTGTGGACCTGTCTTGAAACATTTGTTGGTTGTCTTTTATCTATTGCTGCAGAGTTCTGGGTTTAGATTTCTGGTATTACTTTTCTGTTTACAGCATTCTGAGAAGTTGGGTGAGTCATTGGTTGATTGTATAAGGAGATTGGGTGATTTGTATGTGCTTGATGATTATTTGATCTTCTTGGATCCAGTCTGAAAATTAATGAAACATGGTCCTTAAAGAAGAGCTAAGGGGGTTGTAGCTCCCTTCCAGGAGAGACTGGAAAATGAGAGAGAGTTGTAGCTCTCTGCAGGTTGCAGCCTGTGTACTGGTAAAGGACTGCACCAGTACAAAATCCTTGTAAAAGAAGTTTCTAATTGAAAGAAGATAGAGACATATTGCAGCAGGTGGTTTTCACCCACATTGGGTTTCCACCTTATATCTGGTGTTCTTTGGTGTGCTTTACTTGTTCTTGTTCATTTTTATATGGCACTAACATACAAATTAATTAAAGTATAAATCTGGAAGGCATATTGAAAAGAATTTGATAATACTGATTCACCCCCCCTCTCAGTATTATTTCCAACAATTGGTATCAGAGCAGGTTCTTCAGAAGAAGCTTGATCGCTTGAAGAAAGATCTTGCATCATGAGCAACTACGAGAGGGAAGCATCAATCAGGCCACCGATTTTTGATGGGACAAACTTCGTTTATTGGAAGGTAAGAGTTACTGCCTATCTTCAATCTCTTGGTATAGAAGTCTGGGATATCATAGATACAGGGTATACTTTCCCTTCTGCAACTCCTACAGATTCGGCTGAGAAGAAGAAATATGAAACAAATGCAAAGGCAGTTAATACTCTATTAGGATGCCTATTTCAATCATAATTTGTTAAGGTAATGCAGTTTAAATCTGCAAAAGAGATATGGGACAAGATTGTTCTGAGCTATGAAGGAGATGATCAGGTAAAACGAGCAAAACTTCAAAACCTCAAAATTCAGTATGAAAATCTCAGGATGTATAACGATGAAAGTGTGGCTAACTATTTTCTTCGTGTAGATGAGATTGTTAATTGTATGAAAAATTTGGGTGAAGAAATAAAAGAGGCAGTTGTGGTTGAAAAAGTTCTAGATCTCTGTCCCCTAGGTTTGAATCTAAAGTTTCTGCAATAGAAGAAAAGGAGAATCTACAAAGCCTTAAAATGTCACAGCTGCACGGAATTCTAACTGCTTATGAAATGAGGAAAGGAGGTCCATCAGACAGGAGAGAAGCTGCCTTCAAGGCTTCAGGCAAAGGAGAGTGCTATGAGTCAGGACATGTGTCATAGGAGGAAGAAGAATCAAATTTTGTCAGAAATCTTCAACGGGGTACTGGTCGTTTCCGAGGTAAGTTACCTTTCAAATGATTTGCTTGTGGAAGAGTCGGTCACTATGCTGCCAAATGTCCTCACAAGGATAAAATTGACAAAGGGAAGGAACCTGTTAGATGGAACAAGAAACAGAATGCAACTAAGAAAAGTTACTACACTCATGAAGACAGTGATGGTCTATCAAATAGTGACGAAGATGAACGAGGTAATGATTATAAACTTTTAATGGCTTTTGAAGATGATGATTACATTGATGCTATAGATGTGGATGATTTTTATGAAGAGATTTCTAGACTCAAGACATGTTTAGAAGAAAAGAATGTGATCATTGATACTCTACAATTTCAACTTGATGAAAAAGAAAAATCTCTTGAGAAGTTAGAATGTGAAATTGTTGGCCTTAGAAAAGAAATTGAGAAAACAAAGGTTCTTAATCTTAAGTTTGTTAAAGGATCTGAAACTCTGGATGAGATTATCAATGTACAGTGTTCTCCACTAATTAAGACAGGTCTGGGTTATAATGGAGAAACATCTCAAGCATCCACCTCAAAGAGTTATCTTGATGCAGCAAGGAGGAATGAGCAAAAGCCAAATGGAGATCATCAGGTAAAGCAGGGACGAATTATAGCAAGAGCAAACAGATACTACCAGGTAAACCAAGGGCAATCCATCTTAAGGGTGAACAAAAGCTACAACCAGCCACAGGTAAAAACTTCTCAATTTGCTTCAAGAATGGATGACAATAGAAATTACAATCATTTGGCTGGTAGATTTGATAATTGCAGAAGTTTCTTCAATGGCCAATGTTTCTCTTGCCATAACTTTGGTCACAAAGCAGCTCAATGTGTTGCCTATAAGACAATCATGACTAGAGAAGCTCAAAAACAAAGAAGTATGACCGGGATTATGAAAAGGACCTATAACAATTTTTCGGCCCTTGAAAATGAAATTGAATGTTCTATTTGTAATAACTTTGGTCATGAAGATTCTGAATGCAGGAGCAGGTTTCGATAGACAAAGGAACAAGCCTCAAGCACTCGAACATGGAGAATAAAGGAACCACAACCAGAAAGATGTGGGATAGCTTTTTATGCAGAAGGACAGGAAAATCTATGGTACATCGATAGCGGATGTTCAAAGCATATGACAGGTGATAAAGAAAAACTTGAATCATATACTGCTTTAGAAAAGGGTAAGAAAGTTTCTTTTGGAAATGATACCCCTGCAGCCATAAAAGGAAAAGGCACTGCTCACTTGAAAGAAAAGGTAAAAGCTAGAAATTTTTTGTATGTTGATGGCTTGAAGCATAATCTACTGAGTGTCAGTCAGATATGCGATCAAGGAACCAAGGTAATATTTCGATCAAATGGATGTAGCATTCGTGATCTTGATACAGGAAAAATAGTTATCAAAGGCAGAAAAACTCCAAATAATCTATACATATTTGAAGAAGGACAACAACAATGCTATTTGAGCAAAGATGATGAACATTGGTTATGGCACCAGAGATTGGGGCATCTAAGCTTTTCACAAATAAGGAAAGCATGCAAATACCAGGCAGTTCGTGGTCTTCCAGATATCAAAATTACAGACAACACCATATGCAAATCATGTCAGTTTGGTAAGCAAACCAGAACTAACTTCCCTGAGAAGGAAGGATCAGCCAGCAGGCCTCTTGAACTAGTCCATTCAGATGTATGTGGTCCATTTAGGACAAGGTCACCTCGAGGAGAAGAATACTTTATATTATTCATTGACGACTTCTCCAGGATGGTTTGGTTGGGACTTATGAAACACAAGGACGAAGCATTAGAAAAATTCAAATCTTTCAAAGCCTTGGCTGAAAATGAATCAGATCACAAAATTAAGTGCCTCAGGTCTGACAGAGGTGGGGAGTTTACCTCAAATGAATTTTTTGATTTCTGTGAAGAAAATGGAATAAGAAGGGAATTCTCTACAGCTAGGACTCCTCAGCAAAATGGAGTGGTGGAAAGGATGAACAGAACGGTCCAACAAATGGCTCGTGCTATGCTTGATGAATCTGGGACTCCTGCAACCTTCTGGGGTGAAGCGGCATTTGCTGCGGTTGTTATCCTCAACAAAACAAATGTTCGAGTGAACAGCACTCAAACTCCTCATGAGCTTTGGTATGGTGAGACTCCTTCGGTAAAGCATTTCAAAATTTTTGGGAGCAAATGCTATATCAAGAACACTGATGAACAACTTGGCAAACTTGAACCTAGAGCAAATGAAGGCATTCTCCTTGGTTATTCTCCCCACAGCAAAGCATATAAGTGTTACAATAAAAGACTTGGAAGAATTGTTGACAGCATTGATGTAGTGGTTGATGAAAAAGGATACATCCCTAGGCAAGTAAATCATGAAAATATCGAAGAGGATGAAGACTACTCTCCAAATTAGACAAATGATGAAGAAGAACCTCAAGAGGCACCTGAGGAGCAAATAAGGATAGAAGAAAAGACTCCATCCAGGTATGTTCAAAAGAATCATCCAGAATCTCAGATTTTGGGGCAGAAAGAAGCAGGTGTACAAACAAGAAGAACAATTGCAGAAGCCTCAAGCTATTTGGCATTGCTCTCCTCCACTGAACCACAAAATGTAAGAGAGGCATGCAAAGATGAATGCTGGGTCAAAGCGATGGATGAAGAACTTGAGCAGATCGAAAAGAACAACACTTGGGAGTTGGTTCCTAGACCAAAAGATAAGAATGTCATAGGGACAAAATGGATCTTCAAAAATAAGTTGAATGAAAATGGAGAAGTAATTAGAAACAAGGCCAGACTTGTGTGTAAAGGGTATGCTCAACAAGAAGGAATAGACTTCGAAGAAACTTTTGCTCCCGTTGCTAGACTTGAGGCCATCTGAATGTTCCTTGCTCTCTCAAGTTTTCAGAAGTTCAAAGTCTTTCAAATGGACGTGAAATCAGCCTTTCTGAATGGGGACTTAGAAGAAGAAGTGTACATTGAGCAACCAGATGGGTTCATCCTTGGGAATGATCCAAATCTTGTATGCAGACTAAAGAAGGCTCTCTATGGTCTTAAACAGGCTCCAAGGGCTTGGTACTACCGTTTAGACAAATATCTTCATCAACAAGGTTTTTCAAAGGGATCAACAGATAGCAATCTTTACATAAAAATTGAAAATGACAAATTACTAATACTTGTTGTGTATGTAGATGATATTATCTTTGGCAGCAATGAAGAAGCTATGAGTCAAAGCTTTGCCTTGGTGATGCAGAAAGAATTCGAAATGTCTTTGCTTGGAGAGCTGACATATTTTCTTGGATTGCAAATCCAACAAAATGAAGGCGGGATGTTTTTGTCTCAAACCAAGTATCTCAAGCAGATTTTGAAGAAGTATGGCATGGAAGATGCAAAACTAGTATGTACCCCCATGGTCACAGGATGTAGCCTCAGTGCAAATGATGAATCAGCAGCAGTGCACCAACCAAACTACAGATCTATGATTGGAAGTCTACTTTATTTAACAGGTACCCGACCAAACATCATGCATGCAGTGGGAATAGTTGGAAGATTTCAGGCAAATCCAAAGGAAAATCATCTTCAGGCAGTGAAGAGAATTTTCAAGTACCTTCAAGGAACTCAAAACTATGGCTTATGGAATCCTAGAGATATTGATCTCACACTTCATGCTTATACATATGCAGATTGGGCCGGAAGCGTGGATGACAGGAAGAGCACAAGCGGTGGTGCATTCTTTATGGGTTCCAGATTAGTATCTTGGTTCAGCAAGAAACAGAGTTTGATTGCTTTATCTACAGCTGAAGCAGAATATGTGGCTGCTGCATCTTGTTGCACTCAACTCCTTTGGATGATGCAGACCTTGTAGGATTTTCAAATCACTTGTACTCCACCCATCTCCATCTTATGTGATAATACAAGTACAATCATCATTTCAAAGAATCATGTCATGCATTCAAAGACCAAGCATATCCCGATCAAGTATCACTTTCTCAGGGAACAAGTGCTTGAACAAAAGGTCAAGTTGGAGTATGTTCCTTCTAAGGAACAAGTTGCTGATATACTCACCAAACCATTGCCTAGAGAGACCTTTGAATACCTCAGGCAAAAGCTGGGGGTTGTTGATGTATCATCTTGTTGTTGAATCTCATCTATTGGTTGTACGCATGTTGGATTGCGGATTGGTCGAAGATAGAATGGCACAGGTTCAGGGGGAGCATATAATGCATTGTTGGCATTATGGTAGAAGATCTTGGAGGAAGTACTGAAGGAGATCATGGATGTTGATCTAAATATTGCTGCAATATGTCTCTCTCTTTCTCGTATGGTGTATGGTGGATTATGGTTTGTAGATCTGGTTTACCGTCAGGAGGAGCATGTTTTCACGGGGAGCATAACCCTTTGCCCTTGTTGTCAAAGGGGGAGAATGACGATGAGGATCTTGATCCTCATTAAGGTTGCCATCAAGTCCAAAGGGGGAGATTTTTGGCATTATGATTCTGTGATACAGGTGTTGTACTTGATGGCAACTCACTCAAGTGGCAAATTTCTATTCAGGCTCTTAAAACGATGGAATATAAGAGGTTCGCAGGTGCATCATTCAAAAGGTGCGGACCCGCAGGTTCGCTGTCCAGGGAGTGCGGACATACCCGCAGGTTATCCGTTCATAAGGTGCGGTCCCCCAGTTCACTCACTCCAATGCAAAGAAGCGCGCTCTCGTGGGGTTTCTTATGTTTGGCACGTGGTATTTAGCCCGTCGATTCATGATCCTATGGTTTTGGCCCGTGGTATATGATCTAAACTGTTGAACCCCGGTTTGGATCCCTTGTATTGATGTTTGATGGTTTTGTCACATGGTGTGAATAAGGGATTGACTATAAAAAGGGGAAAGAGATCACTTGACGGATCACTTGTGAAATTTGAATATCTTAAGATCTGAAATTTTGGGTGTTTTTACAAAGCTAGATCTAAATCAAGGAGAAAACTTAAGGCGAACCTATTGACAAGTCATGATCTCTCGGGCGCATGATCAGATCTATGGATCTGACTGACTATGGCACATTGGAGGACTGTTAATTTGGCCCTAATCAGAGGTTCGCAGGCGATTCACTGCTTAGGTGCGGGGGTACGCAGTGCAGGAGAAGACGAAGTGCGGGGGTACACATTGAAACGGAAGGCGCAGTGCGAGGTACGCAGCGCAGAAGAAAGCATAGCGCGGAGATACGCAGAGGCACAAAAGGAACAATGCAGAGGCTCGCGGTCAGACGGACATCGCAGTGTGTATCTGAGTTGAGATACGCAGTTCAGGAGAAGGGGAAGGTGCGGTGGTACGCAGAACAGTAGAAGGATACAATGCGGATCTGCGTAGTTCAGGCATAGAAACACTGCGGATATCTGCAGGTTTATATCGGTGAAGTTGCGGACCTGTCTTGAAACATTTTTTGGCTGTCTTTTATCTATTGCTGTAGAGTTCTGGGTTTAGATTTCTGGTATTACTTTTCTGTTTACAGCATTCTGAGAAGTTGGGTGATTCATTGGTTGATTGTATAAGGAGATTGGGTGATTTTCATGTGCTTGATGACTATTTGATCTTCTTGGATCCAGTCTGAAAATTAATGAAACGTGGTCCTTAAAGAAGAGCTAAGGGGGTTGTAGCTCCCTTACAGGAGGGACTGGAAAATGAGAGAGAGTTGTAACTCTCTGCAGGTTGCAGCCTGCATACTGGTAAAGGATTGCACCAGTACAAAATCCTTGTAAAAGAAGTTTCTAATTGAAAGAAGATAGAGACATATTGCAGCAGGTGGTTTTCACCCACATTGGGTTTCCACCTTATATCTGGTGTTCTTTGGTGCGCTTTACTTGTTCTTGTTCATTTTTATATGGCACTAACATACAAATTAATTAAAGTATAAATCTGGAAGGCATATTGAAAAGAATTTGATAATACTGATTCACCCCCCCTCTCAGTATTATTTCCAACAGCTCCCTTTGTATTTTTCCTAACAACATTACTGGCTGAAGCTATTGTAGTTGAAAGTATTCCAACAATAATGCATGTATTCAATTTACAGATGGTAGAGAAATGTATTTAAGTTTGGGTTCAACCAAGGTTCTTCTCAAAGTCTTGGTGAAGAATTTTTCCAACCATAATGAAACACCAGGTATCTTTGTTGCAAGGAATGTTAGGCTTTTGTTTCCAACAACAAACTTGACTTCTGGACTTAATTCAAATAAAAATAGGACAGCTTGCCCATTGAGGATTGGGATAAATCAAAGGTGGTAATATAATGATATTGACAATCCTATGCCTGATAGCTTCATTGATGTGACTAGTGATTGAAAACCTGAAACCCTTTTGTACTTCATCCAATGAACCCCAATTTAAAGGGTAATCATAAGCTAATTCCAAAAGATTCTTCCTTTCTTATTAAATTACCAATGAATGGACATCCCCTCACAAATTGAAGGTTTTGACAAGCCCCAATGTATAGGTGCTTCCAACTTTGTCACCAGCCCTACTTGGACTCTAATTCCTGGATTTGTTATAAGAGCCAGGGGTTTTTGTCCTCAAATGTCTTCTTTTGAGGAGCTAAAGTACGTAGTTTTGGCCTAGCATAGACTGTTGGCCCTCGTTTTTTATCCAATTTTTCTTAATTAAATACACTTAATTTCCATGTTATTCATCCATTTACCATCATATAAACCCCATTTTTACCAATGTATGCATATTTAGGTATATAAATTAAGTTTTACGATTTTTAGATGTTTTTATAAAAATTGGATTTTAAGTGCATTTTTGGACAGGACCAGAAATTCCCGTAATGACTTTATTAATGTCATACTTGCAGGATACATGGGCACGAGCTAAGCACATTTCTAGAAAGCTTGGAAACTAAGATTGAACGTGTTCCTACTGGTTCAGACAAACCGAGCTTAAACATTCCCGGTCAAAGCTGGTCAAATAGGACCAATCATTCAGGAAATCCCTAGGAAACAGGCCAATTTTGGGATTTCATGGGATTTTCCATATTTTGAGTGATTGGATAGATGAGCTCGACCTGGATAGATAGGATAAGGATAGAAATATCTGTTAGAGACATTTTAGATCAGTTTGTTTCATATTTTCTCTATTTAAGCCAAAAAATTGAAAGCATGAATATGTAGAATTTCTATAATTTCATATTGACACTTCTAAATATTTTGAGTTAATTTGAGGAACCTGTTCTATCTTATTTTTGTTATTCAATGTTGTGGATGATTGATTGAGTTTGTAGTAGTTGATAATCTCTTCAAGTGTGCAAGGCAAGGGTGGATGGCCCCCACACCAAGCTAAGTACACTTCATGGTTAATTTAGCTTAATTTTCATAAACTAGTTTTGCTTCAGATTTGTTTATTTAATTAGATGTATAATGATTTATTATGTTTTCTGATTAATACTTCTAATCTGTATATGAAGGGACAAACTAGTGTTTAAGTTAAACTCTCCTTCTATCTGATCAATGAATAGAAACTAAAATTCATCTTTCTTGCTTTCAAGTGATTTTCTGAATTTCCAGTTTTCTAACAATGGCATTAATGATGAATGAATTTGTAATGAAGAACAGCAAGGACCTCCTTAGTTAGGAGCCTCTTCAATTATTCTTTTATGCATCTTAAGCTATTGTTCATTAGTGGTTTTTTATTTATATTCATAAAGTAGTATTGTAGAAGAAGGTCAATCTGGTTCTCCTAAGTTAGGAGCCACTTCTCCTGCTTATTACATATTGAATTAGAAATTACTTAGTTGAATTTTATATTTGTAATATGCACTTGTAATTAGTTTTCCTTCAGTTTCCATAACTTATCTTCTAAAGGCTGATTATAGTTAACATCCATATATATTGGACATGCTTCTAAGTTCTACAAACCTGGATTGATATTTAAAATATTTGTGTTAATTTACTTAATAAATTGACCCAACATTTTGGCGCCATTGTCGGGGAAGCATTCATCAACATAGTCAATTAGAAGATAAAAACAAAATATAAAAAATAAAAACACAAACAAACAAACAAAAAAAAAATAGTTTTTCTTTTAGTTATGTTTCTTTATGCCTAGAGATAAAGATCAGAAAGGTAGATTCATTAAGTAAAACACCCCAAAAATTCAACCATCCATAGGGGCAGGACCATCAGAACTAACGACACCGGTTGCCGGTAAAACAACACTAGAGGAATTAGAAGAGAAACAAAGAACATGACAAAGATTTACTTTAATTTAACGACAAACCTTGTTAGCCTTGGAAGTAAAAAGAAAACAAACCCCAAAAGGAACACCAATTGTCGAAAAACAAAAGGAAACAAGGAAAATTGTTAAACAATTAGATCAACCCATTCTTGAACCAATAGATCAACCTATTTTTGAAAACAAACAACAAGTTGAATCTCAAATTTCTATAGAAATAGTTGAAACTATGACAGAAGAAGGGCAAGAATCCACTATCCTCACTCCAGAACAAAGACTTCAATATGAAAGACAACAGAAAGAATGGAAAAGACAAAGGGAGGAAGAAGCAAGGAGAGAAGTGGAAAGAAAAAGAGAAGAAGAGAGAAAAATAGAGTATGATAACAAAAGACTACATGATAACGAACAAGAAAATAATGATGATCAGGAAGCTACTTTTGGCTTTCCAATATTAGATACAACAACAATAGTAGGTGATTAGGGATCAGTATTTTAGCTACAAAATGAAAGTGACCAGAATTACTTCAGACCTGAACAAATGGATAGAGTTTGTCACCAAGATTCCAACACCGTGAACGGTTTAAAAAACCGACATCGTATGCGAAAGTTAGAACTTCTGAAAGTTTGGTAAAAAAAAAAGTCAAAGTCAAAGTTTGACTAGGATTGACTGGATGCCCAGTCAGTGTGCATAGAATATTCTCCAGTTTCAGCCAGTGACACTATGACAAGTGTCATCTTCAGATTCGCCAGTTTGGCTTCGAAAAGGTGAAATTGCCTAGTTGGCTCCAAGGTGGAATTTGATTTTTTTTATTTAATTATAATATATATATATATATATATATATATATATTAAATATTAATGTCATATAAATAATCGAATGGAGATTAAACCTTATTCACATGGTATAAGTCCAAGTTTCGGCACATGTTTTATATGGTGTTATATTTAAAACCAATAACCTCCCCCACACAAACCACACTCCATACAAACTTGCCAAAGGCAACACATTTGAAAGGACAGTCGCACGCATTTATTTCAATCCACAACGTTGATCGACGGGGAGAGGAGGGAGCTAGCCTCCTCTCCATACGACCACCAACCTGAAACCAAGAGCCAACGAAAGCTTGATTAGAGCCATAAACAATATTAGCCTTAATTATCTATTGATTAAGTTGGCGGAAATTACAGCGGAGCCAAAAAATTCGCAACCGCCACCAAACTTGGCAGACTTAACTAGAGTCTCTCCAGATTTAGCAAAGGTTTTCTAGGAAAAACTATTTGAGCCATAACTTACTCAATTCTCAGCCAAATTTCGAAAATGAATAGTCATTTTTGGCTAATTGGCATGCTGGGAACTCATTGGAGTAGGTTTTAGAGGAAAAAGAGGTCATATACAGTGTTTTTGGTCACTTGAAGATTTTTGAAGCCTAGGGCCACCAGGTGTTGGAGGTCATTCCCAGAGCAGCTAGTAACCAAATTGAGTAAACAAATAGTCATTTATGATAGATTTTAATGTTTTAAACTCATTGGAACAAGTTCAAAGAGAATTTTATGCATGTAACAGCAATTTGAGCACTATTGAAGCTAATACAAAGGCCCACACTATGAAGCTGAACCAAGGAGAAGTAGCCCTGGAGGGGTGAACTCCTTCAACAAAAATTGTGTATTGAGCTATGTTATTTATGCTTGATGTGTTTTTATATGATATCATTCAAACATTTAAATTCGTGCTTTTAAGTTCATGCAAAACACTAAATTTCACCAAGTTAGATGAATTGACAATCACATGCTCATTGATAAACTCTTTATGGATAAGCAAACAAAAGCAAAGAAAATTTTATATCTGGAAATGATACTAGCACGAAATTAATTAGCAATCAATTTCAGATCAAGTTGGTATTAGATCACAAGGTTTCTTGCTTGATTTTCTTGAAGGTTTTAATAGTTGCAATTGTTGTTATGATTACAAAGTTGAAGTTGCAGAGAGGAGAAGGGAAGATACGAATAGCTAGTCCTGAGATTAGGACAAGAAGGAATAAGGATGAGAAAGCACCATCCTCACCCAAAGGACCACTCAAGGTAGCACCTGAATCACCTCAAGTTCCATCTCCATCAGTTGAGATAGAAGAGACATAGATTGCACAAGAGGCTGAAGTGATTGAAGAGGTACAATCAGTACAAATTTATGAGCCTGAATCCATAGCCATTATGTTTGGAGAAAGAGAACATGAAGGTCCCTCTTCAGAAGAGGAAGTATTCAAGAAATATTTCCATACTTTGACTGAGATGGTTAAATTCCTCTATGAAGAGACGAACACCAAAATGGTTGGAGAGAGTTCTAAACCTCCACTTGGAGAAGGAAGCTTAGAGAACAAAAAAGATGAAAAGAAGGATTCCAAAGGTAATGGTGGAAAGCCACCTCCATCTCCACCATCCTCATCATCTTCACCATCTCACACAGCATCATCTTCCACTACCTATTATGAAACCGGCGCACAAAAAGATAGAAAAGATAGATCAACGCCTTAGAATTCAACCTCTTCGAGGGGGAAACCTCCTTTACATTACAAAAATGAGTAATTCTTGGATGATTCAAATGAAAAAACTTCCTTTCTATATATAGGAGTCTAAGGGATCACAATATAACCAAGCCGACCTAACAATAATAATATAAAGGCACAAAAATAACAATAGTGGATTCTATGGGGCACAATAATAACAATATGGGGACAATAGGGGCACAACAATAACAATAATGGATATAACGATAATAGTAATGGGGGAATCACTAGTATTATAGGGACCTAACATGGTGCTCTCCTTCAAAAAAAGTTTTGTCCTCAACACTTGAGTAGTTCTGGATGCTTCTGTATAAAATCCTCATCCTCCCACGTGGAATCTTTAACAGGTAAGTTCTTCCACTTGCTGAGATACTTTGAAATTGATCGATTTCATAGTTGTCGAGTTCTTGTTTCTTTGACTACTTCAGGTTCCAATATGATTTTTCCTTCCTAATGAAGTTCTGGCAATATTGTTTGAACTGGAAGCTTGTCACCTATAACCTTCTTTAAGCATGAAACATGGAAAACTGGGTGCACTCGGGAAGCTGCAGGAAGCTCCTATTTGTATGCCATTACCTATCTTTTGCAACATCTTGTACGGACCATAATACTTTGGTGATAATTTATTATCCTTCTTAGCTTGCTTGAGGGAAATTTGTTTATATGGTTGTAGCCATAGGAATACCCAATCACTTACATCAAAACTTCTTTCGCTCTGATGTTGATCTGCCTGCTATTTCATTCTATTCTGCGCCAAGGTGAGGTTATCCTTTAAGAGTTGGAGAACTTGTTGTTGATGCTCAATGTGATCTTCCACTGCTTGAACCTTAGAATTTTCTCTTAAATATGATGTGATGAATGGTGGATGATATCCATAAAGTGCCATAAATGGGGTCATTTTTGTTGCAGTATGGAAGGAAGTGTTATACCATGATTCAGCCAGAGGCAACCATTTGACCCATTGTGTTTGTTTATCATATACAAAGCAATGAAGATATCCTTTCAAACATTTGTTTACTATCTCATTTTTCCCATCAGATTGTGGATGATAAGATGAGCTATGAGCTAACTGAGTACCAAGACAAGAAAATAATTCTGTCCAAAAATTTCCAGTGAAAATGAGATCTTTGTTGCTTACAATAATATTTGGGTTTCCATGTAGCTTTTGAATTGTTTCCATAAATGCAGTAGAAATTGTACTCGCTTTAAATGGATGAGATAATGCACAAAAGTGTGCATACTTGGTAAGTCTATCAACTACCACCATGATAACATTCTTTCCTTCAGACTTGGGTAAACCTATGATAAAATCCATTGAAACCTCCTCCCAACGTTGGCTTGGAATTTATAAAGGTTGTAATAGTCCTGGGGTCTTAATTGTTTCAACATTATTTTGTTGGCAAACCAAACATTCTGCCACAAACTTTTGAATATCCGATTTAAGGCCATCCCAAAAAAAATCCTTCTTAACCCTATGGTAGGTTTTTAGAAGTCCTGAGTGCCCTCCTAAGGGAGAGGTGTGCAATTCTCTAAGAATCTCTTGTTTGAGTTGGGAATTCTTACATATGTATAACCGATCCTTGTACCATAACGAATCATTTTTCCAGCTAAATGTATTAGATGTACTAGGATCTTGTTGTATCTTTTGAATGAGTGCCCACACTTCCTCATCATTCTTCCATTCATCCCTTGCTTCGTTTATCCAATCTGGTTGGATAACAAAAATGACGCAAAGAAATGCTTCCACATCCTCATCCTTTCTTGGGAGTGCATCTGCCACAACATTTTGCTTCCTTTTTTTGTAGATGATTTCAAAGTCATAACCCGACATATTTCTGACCAATTTTTGTTGCTCTTCTGAAGATAATCTTTGTTCTAAAAAGTATTTAAGACTATCATGATCTGTTTTTACCTTGAAGTGACTTCCCATTAGGTAGAATCGCCATTTCTTAAGTGCATGTAGTATTGCCAACATTTCCTTCTCATAAATAGCTTTGTGTAAATGCTTTCCTTTGATTTTATGACTTTTGAAAGCAATGGGTCTTTCTTCTTGCATTAAAATAGCACCAATTCCATTTCCTAAGGCATCACATTCCACAATAAAGGTTTTTGTGAAGTCTGGTGTAGCTAAGACTGGTGCTTGACACATTGCCTCTTTAAGATGTTCAAAGGCCTTCGTTGCTTCTGGAGTCCATGAAAATGCATCTTTCTTCAATAATGTTGTTATAGGTGCTACTATTCTCCCATAATTCTTAACAAACTTGTGATAATACCCTGTCAACCCGAGAAATCCTCGTAGATGTTTTATGGATGTGGGCATTTTCCATTCCTTAATAGTTTTAATTTTGCTAGGGTCTACCTTAACACCTTCACGAGATACAATATGACCCAGATATTCCACCTCTTGTACTCCAAAGAAACATTTGGAGATTTTTGCATATAATTGTTTCTCCTCCAATAGTTTGAGCACCATGTCAACGTGTTGGACATGATCCTTCCAAGACTTGTTGTAGATTAGTATATCATCAAAAAATACTAACACAAATTTTCTAATGAAGGGTTTGAAAATGGAATTCATCAAACCTTGAAATGTAGAAGGTGCATTAGTAAGGCCAAAATGAATGACCAAAAATTCATAATGACCCTCAAGAGTTCTAATACCGTTTTTGGAATGTCTTTAATCTTCATTCTGATTTGATGATATCCTAAACAAAGATCCAACTTGGTGAAGTAAATTGATCCATGCAATTCATCAATGACAGGAACGGGAAATTTATATTTAATAGTGATCTTGTTGAGCTCCCTATAATCTGGACACAGGTGCCATGACCCATCGTTCTTGTGAACCAATACTACTGGAGTAGAGAAAGAACATTGACTATGTTGAATTATACTAGCCTCTAGCATTTCTGCAACCATACATTCAATTTCACTATTTTGGACATAGGGATATCTGTAAGGCCTGATGTTTGTAGGAACACTTCCCAAAATCAAATTAATAGCATGATCATGATCACAAATAGGTGGGAGGCCTTCGGGAGTCTCAAATATCTTGGAATGATTGTCCAAGAATTTTTGAATATTTGGAGAAATGGATGATTTCGATGTGGGAACCTCTAGTGAACATAATTGTGCAATTATGCCTCGTTGTTATTTCTTTAGAAGCTTTGTCATTCTATTAGAGCTGATTATATTTCCCGGTTTCCCTGCGATACCCCTTAATTCAACTTCCTTTCCTTCTGAAGATAATTTCATGAAAAGTTCTTGAAAATTAAAAGCTATTGTACCCAAGGATTGTAGCCATTGGACTCCTAGTACAACATCAGCATCACCCATTGGAATGGAAAGCATCGGGTTGTTCAATACATATTCTCCCATGGATAGCTTGATATTATGGCACTTTCCTGAGCAATTTATGGTTCCTCCACTTGCAACCATCATTTGACACTTTGGTACTGGATATAGGAAGCAATTCAATTCCTTGGCTATCTTACAATGAATAAAATTATGGGTACTTCTCGAATCAATCAACACTATTATCTTTTTCTTCTTGATATGCCCTTCTATCTTGAGAGTTTGAGGAGTAGTAATTTCAGCCAATGCATTACAAGATATGGTCGGATTCATTTCTTCTTTTTCTAGGGTTTTTTCCTGGTGTATATCCTCTTATTTTGACGTTTCTTGTTCATTTTCTTCCTCCTCTTCACAATCTATGTAAAATAATTTATTCTCGACACACTTATGACCTTTAGTGTATTTGTTATCACAACTATAACAAAGCCCTTTTGCTCTTTTTTCTTCCAATTGCTGTGGTGTCAACCTTGTCAGTTGTGGATGGCTAGGGGCAACAACACTTCCATTTTTATGATTGTGAGTGGTAGGCTTCCTTGTTGCCATAATTCTGCTTTCCATTTTTCTTGCCAACCTGAATGCCTTCTCCAATGAATCTAGTTCCCAAAGGCGAACCTCATGTTGGATGTTATCTTTTAAAGTCCCTATGAACACATCAATCATATGCTCCTCTAGAATATCTTTTACCCTTATATTCAATTTTTGGAAGTCCTCAATGTGCTCCATCATTGAACCCTTTTGTTTGAGATTTATCAATTGGCTAAAAAAAGTTTTGCTTTTTGTATCTTCATAATGTGCTATCATTTCATCTGTAAAAATAGCCCAAGTGACAATTTGTTTATGAGAGAAAAGCCATCGATACCACAGAAACTGATTTGGTTCCAAATATAAAGTTGCAATGCGTACCTTTTGTGTGTTTTTCACATTATGGAGATTGAAAATTTTCTCCATCTGTAGTATCCATGTTTCGGGATCCTTGCCATCAAACTTCCTCATATCGATCTTTGGAACATGATGGTTCTTCGATCCAACGTTAGATTCTATGAAATCATGATTAACATTTATTTTGTTCTCATCATGAGTTTCCTTTACTACCCTTTTTCCATTAGTAAGCATTTCTTATAGAAACTTTGTCAAATCTGTCTTCAAATCTTCCATGCCTTTCTTTAAATCATCCATATTAGCTTCCATTCCATCCATATTAGCTTCCACGCTATCCATTTTAGCTTCCACGTCATTCACCTTAGCTTCTACGCCTTTCTTTAAACCATCCATATTAGCTTCCATGCCTTTCTTTAAACCATCCATCTTAGCTTCTACGTCTTTCTTTAAACCCTCCATCTTAGCTTCTGTTAGTTTTTGTGCGAGTGAAATTTGTTGCACTTGGTCTCGTAATTTTGATATATCATGTTTCATTTCTTCATCTTCTTCATGCGTCATGCTAGAGCTTTCAGGTTGCTTACTAGGTGTTTCCATTTTCTTTCCTCGAGGCATCAATTACCGATAATAACGCTTCACTATGCCCTTTGAATTCCTTCAAACTAATTTTTCAAACCAAGCATATGCAAAAATTTAAAAAAAACTACACACCTTTTTTCACTTTATAGGATATTGAATCTGATGTATCTCTGTAATTTTGGATCTCCAAGGTCTGAAATTTATTCTTGTGGTAACCCTCTGAGTAATCTTTCTAACCCCACAAGTCTGATCAATATTGGATTCTCCAATGAAGAGTTATGCCAAATCTGCCACGATGACCTGAGTATAGATTGGTTCAGTAGAGAGAACTTGTACGACATGTCGCGGATCACTGTTTCCACCTTAGGTTCTCAAAATCATACCCAAAAAACTACAGTCTGTCCTCTTTCTGTAACTTCTTACGAAAATTCAATCTAATGCTCAGAGTGCAAGTTATGATAATTTTCCCAAGGTGGCCTGTTTGGAATGTAATTCGGGGGTCTGAAAACACCCTCACTTCCTCAAATTATATCTCCAAGAGTATAGCGATACAGGATCTGAAATTCAAATCCAAGGTTTAGACTGATTTCTTCTCAACTGGGTTTTTTTTTAGCTTCTGAAACTTTTAGCAAAAGCGTTATAGCGAAAATTCCATGATGGCCTGTTTTAGATGAAATTCTGGAGCTTGCAAAAACCCTAAATTCCTTAGATCATATCTCCGAAAATATTGCGAGAAACATCACATAATAAACGTTATAGCGAAAATTCTACAATGTCCTGTTTGGAGCATTGAAACCCTAAAATCCAAAGCTCTGATACCAAATGTTATGAAAACATCTCACAAAAAGATAGAAAAGATAGATCAACGCCTTAGAATTCAGCCTCTTCGAGGGGGAAACCTCTACATTAACAAAATGAGCAATTCTTGGATGATTAAAATGACAAAACCTCCTTTCTACATATAGGAGTCTAAGGGGTCACAATATAACCAAGCTGACCTAACTATAATAATATAAAGGCACAAAAATAACAATATGGGGACAATAGGGGCACAACAATAACAATAAGGGATACAATGACAATAATAATGGGGGAATCACTAGTATTATAGGGACCTAACACTACCACCACTACCCATACTCATTCCAAAACCCAAAAAGCAAAAAATCCATTACTGAAATTGGACATAAAATTTGAACTTCCCATGTACAATGGAGAAGTGAATGCAGAAAAGTTAGACAATTAGATTCAATAGTTGGAGGTATACTGAAGAATTCAGAACCTTCAAGAAGACGACATAAAGATCCATTTGGCTCCACTGAGGCTAGAAGTAGATGCACTAGTTTGGTGGGAAGCAAAGACTCAAGAGGAAATGAGAATCCATGGTAATATATCCATTGCTTGGGTTGAATTTGTTTCTGCAATTAAAAGATTGTTTTATCCTTTAACCTATATGCAAAAAGCCATTATGAGTTGGCAGAATTTTAGGCAGCTTAAAGGTCAAACAGTCCAAGATTATACTCAGGAGTTTAGGAAAAGATCTTTGTTATTAGGAGTGAATTTGAATTCACAAGACACACTCTTGAAATATATTGGAGGTTTACATTCCTATTTGCAGCATACTATCCTTATGTTTAACCCAAGCAACTTAGATGAAGTATGTGTGCAAGCCATGCATCTTGAGGCAAAGGGAAAACAAAACATAGAGGAGAAAGGTGAAAGTGAGGGTAAGGGAAAAGAGGAGGGAGGAAAATGGAAGGGAAAGAAGAATGCAAATGTCAAAAAAGAGAAGGAAAAACTCACATGAAAAAACTGTTCAAAGACTGGCCGTGATGAAGACCATTGTTGGCAACTTCATCCAAAATTAAAACCAAATAGATTGAAAGCCAAAGAGAAGGGCAAAACTATTGCTATAGCTGAAAAAGACTTAGGGTCGGATCAGGAGATGAGACAAAAATTACAACTATGGGTTTGAAAAGTCAACATGTTGAAAGTACTAGTTCCTGAAATAGTCACAACAACACTCCAAATGAAGACAAAAGGGAAGAATTGTTCATTGTCAGAATAATCTCAAATCATACCAAGATTGATGCACTCTTTAATAGTGGATCACAAGCAAACCTAATTTCAGAAGACTTAGTTAAAGAGATTAAACTTGAAACTGTACCACATCGTAAACCATACCCTTTGGGTTGGATAGTTAAGGATGCCAATTTACAGGTTTCAAGGAAATGCATTTTTAGATTTGCTATTACTGCAAACTTTGTTGATGAAGTTGAGTTAGATGTGGTTCCACTTGACATTTATGGAATTATCTTGGGAATTCCATATTTGTATTACAGGAAAGCGTTGTTTCATCACTATGAGCACAAATATAATTTTCTTAAAGATGGGGTGAAGTATATTCTTAGAGCTCATCGTAAGAAACTGAACATTTCTTTAGTTCATGTAGGGCAAATGAAGAGGCTAGTGAATGCAAATCATAACTTGATATTGTTGATGATCAAACAAAGATATGTTTTGAATCATACTTTTCATAAAGATGATTATATTTGTAATGAGTTGTTTCACAATGATAACAAATTGCCTTTAAAAGAAGGTGAAAAACATTTGCATCAGCCAACATTGGTGTTGAGCGGTCTTGAAAACAAGGTGTCGGTGCAAGAAGTTGCAAAGGTCAAGGAGAAGAGGGCAAAGCAGCTTGGCAAAAAATGCATGGGTTTCACAAATGCTCATTTCTGGTTTCCAAAAGGCACATTACAATGGCGAAGAAGCTTGACCAAGAGTTGACTCAAGTACAAGGCAAAAGTAGCTAAAAATCGCCATAGAGACAAAGTGCAAGGTGAGAAAGATTCCAAGTTTCCTTTGATTATTGACCAAGGTAGGAACAAGATGTTTTCTGCAAAATTAGATTGTTGTTCTGCAAATTTAGAAATATTGTAACATGACGGTGTCAAAGACAGCAATAGATGGTCGTCAGAATCGAGGAAAATTTTGACTTTTTATGAAAAGCTCCAAATGATGAAATTAGGAAAATTTCAATGGATAAAGACTGGAAGGATGAGGGAACAATCCCCTTATCAACATAATCAACGATCAAGAGAGATTTTGCGGTCCAAAAGGCTTCTAGTGGGGAGGAATGATCAAGGATCAGTATTTTAGTTAAAAAATGAAAGTTCTCAGAATTGCTTCATACCTGAACTAATGGATATATTTCGTCGCCAAGATTCCAATGCCGTGAACAGTTTAAAAAACTGACATCATATGCAAAAGTTAGAGCTTATAAAAGTTTGGTAAAAAAAAAAAATCAAAGTCAAAGTTTGACTAGGATTGACTAGATTCCCAGTCAGCCTGCAAAGAATATTTTCCAATTTCAGCCAGTGACACTGTGACAAGTGTCAAATTCAGATTAGCCAGTTTGGCTTAGAGAATGTGAAATTGTCTAGTTTTCTCCAAGGTGGAATTCGAATTTTTTTATTTTTATATATATATATATATATATATATATATATATATATATATAGGTTATATTATATAATTTTTAAATTAATTTTTATGTTATATTATATAATTTTTAAATTATATATATATATATATATATATTATATATATATATATATATATATATATATTAAATTAAATATTAATGAACTTCGCATATATGTTATTCGCATGGTATAAGTCCAAGTTTGGGCACATGTTTTATATAGTGTTATATTTAAAATGGTAAAAGTAATGTGTTGGGCAGAGGTGGGTTTTGAACCAGTAACCTCCCCCACAAAAACCACACTCAATACCAACATGCCAAAGGAAACACATTTGAAGTGATAGCCGTGCACATTTATTTCAATCCACAACGTTGACTGACGGGGAGAGGAGGGAGCCAACCCCCTCTCCATACGACCACCAACCTGAAACCAAGAGCCAACGGAAGTGGGATTAGTGCCATAAACATGATTAGTCTTAATTAATTTATTGATTAATTTGGCGACAATTATGGCAGAGCCACCAAATCCGGAACCGCCACCAAACTTGGTGGACTTAACTGGAGTCTCTCCAGATTTAGCAGAGGTTTTCTAAGAAAAATTGTTTGAGCCATAACTTACTCAATTCTCAACCAAAATTCGAAAATGAATAGTCATTTTTGGCTAATTGGCATGCTAGGAACTCATTGGAGTAGATTTCAGAGGCAAAAGAGGTCATATACAAGTGTTTTTGGTCACTTGAATATTTTTGAAGCCTAGGGCCACTGGGTGTTGGAGGCCATTCCCAGAGTAGCTGGTAACCAAATTGAGTAAAAAAAATAGTCATTTCTGATATATTTGAGTGTTTTAAACTCATTGGAACAAGTTCCAAGAGCATTGGATGTGTGTATCGGCAATTTTAGCACTATTGAAGCTAATATAAAGGCCCACACTATGAAGTTGGACCAAGGAGATGTAGCCCAGGAGGGGTGAACTCCTTCAACAAAAATTTGTGTATTGAGCTCTGTTATTTATGCTTGCTATGTTTTTATATGATGTTGTTCAACCATTTAAATTCATGCTTTTAATTTCATGCAAAACACTAAATTTCACCAAGTTAGATGAATTGACAATCACATGCTCATGGATAAACTCTTTATGGATAAGCAAACCAAAGAAAAATTTTATATCTAGAAATGATACTAGCACAACATTAAATAGCAATCAATTTCATATCATTAGTAGAACTGAAATTCCACCTTCTGTGTTGCCTAACTTTTATGGAATGTCAACATAAGATCCTGACTCATTTATGTTTGAATTTGATATCTTGTGTAGAACTTATGGATACACAGATGACACACACAAGTTTTGTCTCTTTCTTGCTACTTTGAAAACAACATCATTAAAATGGTTTATGGGTTTAGGAGAACATACAATTACTTCTTGGGATGACATGAAGAAAATATTTCTTAAAAAGTATCAAGCCTATTGCAGGCCTAGAGACTCGAAAGAGGATGTTTTTAGAATGACACAACAAGAAGATGAAAGTTTAGAAGAGTATTTGGAAAGATTTCTCTACAATCTTCAAAAATATAAATAACACTCTCTGAACCCTGATACCATTCATACAATCTTTCTTAAAGGTATAAGAGATGAATATCTTGACATTCTTAATGTAATGGGCAAGGGAGATATTTCAAACTTGCCATTTAATGAAATTGTAGAACTATGTCAAAAATATTCTAGAGGAAGATCAAAAATTAGAAGAAGAGATATTAGTTCAAAAGCTTCAAAGTCAGTTGCAGGAGGAGTAACAAGAGTGGAAATAGGGAGCTTGCTGGAAAACTTTAAAATTGATCTTCTAAGCACTTTAGGGACACAAGTAGATGTTTTGAAAGCTAACAAAAAGAAAGAAGAACAAGATCAAATCTTAGCAATCTTTTGTCCCAAGTGTAGGAAGAAACATCCATTAAGAGAATGTCCTTTGGATAGTATTTAGGTATGTGGCCTTTGCACAGAAAACCATTCAACAGAAAACTGTCTAAAGTTGAAAGAATTGCAAATGAATCCAATGGAAGAAGTACAAGGGGCAGATGGTCTTTACTATGTGGCACCAAGAAGACCTTGGCAGCCAAGGATTCCTCAGCAATTCCCTCAACAAAACTATCAGTATCCTCCTCAAAATTCATGGAACACCCCAATGTCGTGGCAGGCTTGGCCTCCACAACAATATCAAAACCAACCTGCACAAGGTTGGAGAGGATATAGTTATGGAAACCAGCCACCTCAACAAATGTATCCTCAAAAATACCAACAACAATATCAACAGCCATACCAAGAATCATTTCCCTACCAACAGTTCCAACAATATCTGCAATCCATGCCATTTCCACAACAAAATCCTGCACCATTACTAACCCAACCTCAGCGGCTTTAACTGCCTTCGAATCAACCCTCGCCTAGACCAACTCAACTACCAGCTCAGCCAGTAGCAAATCCGAGTAACAAAATGGAAAAATCGGCATACAATGTGGAAGAAGCAACATACTTTCCAACATACTCTATTCTTCTCATCAATGATGCCCATTTAAGGTCTGGGAAAGTGTTACATAAAAATTCTCCTCCAATCATAGAAGAACCAACTGAACAAGGAGAACAAGCTGAAACATCTCATTCAGAAAATCAAAATCAGAAAGGAAAAACTATAATGACTCAAACACCACCCTATCCAGAGAGGTTAGTAGAGCAGAAAATTCAAATGTCTCTTCCTAAATTTGATATTTTGGATGAATTGAAAAATGCTTATGTCAAAATTCCTTTGTTGCAAGTAATAAAAGATATTCCAATTTATGCGAAAAAAATAAAGGAGGTATGTTTCAAGAAAACTGGTAAAAAGAAAAAGGATCATACCATAATCCAGGTCATTAGAAAACTAGCTAGCCTCATGTCTACAAAAACAACAATTGAAAAATATATTGACCCTGATATCCCTATGGTTACTATTTAAATTAATAATTTTTCAGTTCCAAATACTCTAATAGATTTGGGAGCAACTATAAATGTTACGACTACATATACTATGAAACATTTGAACTTAAACAACATTAGATTTACTACTATAATTCTAGAGCTTGCAGATGGATCTAAAATTGTACCAGAAGGAATATTAGAAGATGTCGTTGTCTCTCGGGATTCATGGGAGTATCCTGCAGACTTCCTCATTTTGCAGCCAAAAACAAATTTAGGAGGTCATCCTCTAATTTTAGGCAGACCATGGTTAGCCACTGCAGATGCCTTCATTGGATGCAGATCGGGAAGTATGATTATTGCACATGGGGATGAAAGGAAACACATCACACTCTATTCTCCAGCACAAGCACCTTCTTTATTATCATGGCTTGAAGGACAAGAACAACAAGAAATTAAATACGTTCTTAGTATTAATCAAGTCTTTGACCTTAGAGAAGAAGAAGGGAATGAGGATCTATTAGACCTTTTCATCTCAGAACGAGATACTTCAGAGCAGCTTAGAGTAACTCAGTACAAAGCTACAAGTAATCTTTTGAATCACCGTTTTCAGGAAAATTGCACAATTCAATCATCGCAAGATTCATTCACAAATATTTTTCCTGTTAACTCAATTACCAATTCAAAAATTAAAATCATTGAGATTTATCCTGGAAAGAATTTGAATATTGGTAATAACTTACAATCACCACAAGTACAAGAGGTAATAGCATTGTTACAGAAATACTGAAAATCTTTTGCCTGGGATTACACAGACATGTAGGGGATTCATCAAAAAACATGTATCCACCACATCTACACTAATGATCATATCAAACCAGTAAGACAATCTCAAAGAAGAATGAATCCCATGATGAAAGAAATAGTGAAAGAAGAATTGCAGAAATTGTTACAAGTTGGATTCGTCTATCATATTTCTGATAGTCAATGGGTTTCTCCTGTAGTGGTAGTGCCAAAGAAAAATGGGAAGTAGAGAATATGTGTAGACTACAGGGAATTGAACAAAGCCACATTAAAAGATCATTTCCCGCTACCACTTATTGACCAAGTACTAGATTCATTAGCTGGGAAGAATTTATTTTATTTTCTAGATGGATTTAATGGGTATAATTAGATCAAAATAGCATTGGAATACTGGGACAAAACAACATTTACATTCCCATAGGGAACATATGCATATAATTTTTTGCCTTTTGGGTTATGTAATGCACCTGCTACTTTTCAAAGAGCAATCTTTGTTGATTTAATCCATGAATGTGTAGAACTTTATATGGATGATTTCACTGTATATAGAAACACATTTGATGATTGTTTGCAAAATCTTGAGAAAGTTTTGAAAAGATACATAGAGACAAATCCATCCCTAAGAAATGAAAAATGCTTCATGATGTTGACCGAAGGGATAGTGTTGGGACACCATAATTCTTCATCGGGAATTAAGGTGGATCCAACAAAAATACAAGTCGTTGTGAATTTAATTCCACCTACAACTCAAAAAGAAGTAAGAAGTTTATTGGGTTATGCAAGCTACTATAGGAGGTTTATTGAAAATTTCATTAAAATAGCTTTGCCTCTATTCAAGTTACTCGCAAAAGATGTTGAATTCCAATCGACAAATAATTGTCAAAATGCATTTAAATTATTAAAAGAAAAATTGTCAGTTGCCCCCATTCTTCAAGGACCAAATTGATCTTTTCCATTTCACATCTCCACTGATGCATCTGACACAGCTATAGGTGCATCACTTGAACAGAAAGAAAACCAGTT